>OY728143.1:609020332-610270332 GCA_963277665.1 Viscum album | reverse complement strand
GATGTCATAACAATACAATTATCCTTATCCATGGTGTTAACTGATCCTTTTCCATTACAATTACTGGCTTTGTGTCCTTCTTTTCCACACACAAAGCATCTTCCAGTTCCTTTTAAACATTCTCCCCGATGCCTCATCCCACATTATTTACATGAGGGAAATTAAACTTTCTTTCCTCTATGATCATCATGAAACTCCATATTTCTCTTATTATCTGAGTCGGTAATCTTAACTAAGTTGAGATTACTGATCATACTATGAGATTTATGATTATTCATGATAACGATATGTGGAATTCCAGATCCAATTTCATTTGGTTGCTCATGAAGAATATCATTCCATTGTCTATCATATCCTCCATTATCATGAATCTTTCTTTTTTGAGCCATTTTCTATTACCCAGAAAGAATAATGTGAGAGGAAAAAATCATAATCAAAGGGGATTACCTTTAATATCTAACATCTTAGGTTAAATTCTATGATTGTTACCATAATTCTAGGGCTATAACCTATACATATTCATAACCATTGGGACATCCCTAGACATACCTTAAAAATATATCTAGGTATCTCACAAAATTTTTCGCATCCTATTCTCCAATGGTTAACTAAACCATTCCTCGGATACCAACTGTAGAGACCCAAAGCCTGACGTACATGGATATTACATTAATTTTGCGAAATAATTAATACATAATAAAAACAAATACACCGAAGGACCGTAATAGTTTAGTGTCTTTGGATACTCGGAATATATTATTCTAATCATGGTGAAAGATATTCAACATCTCCCATAAAGATCTTCCTTTTTTCTATTTCCTAAAACCTTTATTTATATCCTAGGGAAAATAAACCATAAAAAGGGAGAGCTCAAATTCTTAGTTAGGGTAAACATAGAGAACATAAAACAACCCATAATCATTTGAACGTAAAAACATGAATATCACATAAATCATAGAAGTTCATAAGGAATAGATCATAAAGGAATATAAATCATGATAAAATATAATGGTACTAAAACATGTAATTGTGGAAAACCATTAAGCACATAATATTATTTCCATAGTATCCATGGCATTGCTGCCAAGGCCATTTTAGTGGACAAAGTCCCTTTCTGAATCGAGTTCACTCCTCGTTCCATTCCTCTATCACTAAACCAGATTAACATACTGTTTGAGCCATGTCTATCTCATGGGATATAAATCATTACTCAATGAATTGGGGGGAGATATACGTCCCACCCATCTCATAATGAAATCATTCTTACTTGTGCCCCAATATAAAGATAGATCATTCATCATAACCCAAAGAATAAAATGGGTTTCATAAACATTATTCCATCATAAAAAAATCCATATAAAACAAATGGATAAAATTTCATCATAAGAAAAGTGAAACCACATAAATCATATAGACATTATACTTGAAACATAAACATAAGAAATAATGTCATCATAGATGGAAAATGGTTTTGATGAAACACTTGAAATGAATTCTTGGGGAAAATATCAATTCTTCTTCAAAATCATTTTCTTTTCACAAAATTCCATGAAATTTTAAAAGAAAAGGATTTTGTTGAAAATAATCATGAAATTTTGTAGAGTAATAATCCTGAAAAATAGGTGTTATGAAACCGTAAAAATCTGTTCATGTCGTATAAGTAAAAAAAACATTCTTCTTGTAATTTTTCTAGAAAAGTTAAAAAGTACCTCCTATGGTAAACAAAAGGAAGATTCCATACATACCATTTAATAAAAGTCGAAAATGGGTAAAAAATAATTAAAACATTAATGATACCATTTTTATAAAATAGGTACATGGATGATAAATATAACCCCAGTAAATACTTATGAATAAACAATCTCGGATAAAAATGAGATTGGAAAAGCTATCCCTTAACTTAGGTTCGATATGATTCGTACGTATCAGAACCTCGTGTATAATGATTTAAATAATTTTACTGACTTATTTCAGTATCATATTCATTGTTATGATATCATATATGGTTCACTTATGACGTTATATTACCCGTTCTTTTGTAATTCCAAGTTAAAGCAGCGTTTTAGGTAAAATCATTTTATTTATCGAACGTGTTTGGACTTGTTGTTCTTGAAATTATTATTTCTTATATAATGATTTAATTACTTACAAAATGTAAAAAATTATTTACATATCATATATATTCATTATATATATATAATAGATAGATAAATGAAATGAAACACAGAGTTCATAGTGACGGTAGGCCGTACGTACGCATGAACGTTGTTTTCCTTTCCTTATTGACTTAAATGGAAGTAAGTAGATGAAACACATATATATATATATATATACATAAATACAGTAGAATTATAATGTCATATACTTCATTATTATTCATTATATATACATTATAATCATTCTTGAATGGTTAACATGGATGCTGAATCTCATCACGTCATGGAGACGGTAATCCGTACGTACGCACGAGCGATGATATTGTTCCCATAATTATTGAATTGAATTAGAGTGGATGATATAATATCTTAAACTCAGTATGATGCTATAATAACTATATATAGTAATTTTTTACACCATTATACTCATCCACGTAAGGTGGTGGTCGAAAAACAGATTACACCACAACGTGGTGACGGTATTCCGTACATACGCACGCGCGGTGATTTCATTTTCTATAGGATGGATAGAAGGTGAAATGGTATTGTTTCATATTTATAATAACATATCAGTATATTAGTTATTATTATTTTATTACTTTATAATGAAACAACTAAATAAGAAGATGTCGAAGAAGAAAGAAACTAGAAAGAATCGGTAGAAGAGATTACCTCTTCTTCGACGAACCTCTTTTACGCTTCCTCTTAAGGCACTAGAGTTGGAATTTTGAGGAAACCAGAACCTCTATAATGTTTCTATGTAATTTGATAAGGAAAATGGGCAGAATTTTCCCGAGCATGATGCAAAAAAAATTTGTAAAGAGAAGAGGGAGGAGGTTCCCTTTTATAAGGGACGAGGGGGCACCTTAGGAAAAACATTAAATATTATTTTGTAATAAAGTCATATTCAATTTATAATAGCTCCAAATTGATTTATTTTTATATGATAAAATCGTTATGGGTCAAAATCTTCTCAACCAATAGGTTTTAGATTTGTTTAGGTTACTATTTTAACCTTATCATTTATATTTAACTCTTAGTTAAATAATTTAACCATTACCATGTCATCTTGTTTTCTTACACTATATGGTTAATAAACATACTATAAGAAGATATAATAACCCCAAGTGGTTCATTATTATTATATATAACCTTTTCTAAGTAATTTTTCCGATCCATAGATTTTTTTTGGAATATAATATCAATTAATAATATAATCTTTATTTTAAAAACTAGTTATGTGAATTTTGACACTAATTGGTAATTGATTTTTGTGAAAATCATAACAGCGTGATTAGATTGAAAAAAGTTAATTTAATTCATAGAAAAATATCATAATATCTTATAAAATTATTTTAATTCTTAAAAAGTCTCAGATTTCATTTATTTTGGTATTTATAACAGCAATTATGTTAATATTTTACTAATAAGGTAATTATTACATCATCATTGTGTCATTAATAATTTAAATTATTTAATGTATAAATATTATAAATAAAATACCATTATGTAGGAAATAGTTTTATCTTTCCAATGAATATTTATAGTCGAATTTATCTTTTGTATAACCCTATATGAAAAATGTTTTAGTTTTTAAACATTGATTTTAACTCTTTTAACTCTTCTTTGAATTAAATAATAATAAATGTCCTAATCTAATAAAAGTGGATCTAATTGATAATATTATATTCCAAAGGTTGTTTTTGGTCAAATAAAACTTATCCAATAGAACTTGGACTTCTGTTAGGGTAAACATAATATCATATTTACCTATAATTACCCTATTTACTTTTAACCGTGGTAAATAAAAGTTAAAAGTTACTATTCACCAAAAAATTATTTTCATCTCATTGAACCAAATTTTACTTAATAATATAAACCGTGTCTCTCGGATTTTTGAAATTCAACTCACAAAAGTGGTAAAATTATGTTTTATGTAAATTTTCAATTGCTCCTAGGAGGTGGGTAAAAGAGGGTAAAAAGTTCAATAAAGTTTTTATATATCTTTAATTATTATAAAATGACTCCAATGAATTAAATTAAACTTATATATATATTATGTATCTATTTTGACATGAAATAAATAAAATAAATAATTATTTAAATAATAATTCGGTTTTTAAATAGTAACCCAATGTTTTCATTATTCATTATAAATTGAATGTTTTCAGAAAAATACCAAATATTCACCTTAAGCTAATTTTGATATACCACATCCAAAAATAAAGCCCATTTTTTAAGATAAAATTTATATAATTTAAAAAGTGGGTATTAATATTCATAACAGCTAGTTCATAATAATATTATAGTAATATCTCATTTAGTAAAACTTGGTATTGCGTATAACACACGCTATCGAGGAAGGTTGCTTCTGGCATGCAAAACATGCTTAGAATAGTGTTTGCATATACTGTAAGTTAATATGGTGTTGCCTATAGGGCAAGATAATCTTGGTGTCACGTACAAAACAAGACATTTAAATAGTATTTCTCAAAAAATCTCAGTGTGTTACAAGGTATATGCTCAATTGAAAATTCATTCTCTTAGCTAGGAGGAGGACATTACAATTCCTCAAGAAAGCCATCACTATATTCCCATAGAATGTTATTGTCTTCAAGGAGGATATATTTCATATAGTCATTAATTTGAGCTATATATGCTTTACCATATGTAAATAACATCTATGAATGAGATTTGAGTTCTAAAGAAGATTCATCCTCATGTTTTCTCTTATAGGAATTCTATGGGGGATTCACAATACATAGAGTGATTTCCTTCTCAGTAATCATTGTGTTGGAACTATATAGGGAAATAAAATTCATACCTAGAATTAAATCAAATTAAACCAAAGGTAGTATGAAATGGTTCAGTTTTATCTTTATCACAAAAATTTATACATATTAGAAGTTATATATGTGGGATGAAATAATTTCCTTGATTTCTACATTCGTCGACAGATCCACTTTCTATTATTTTTGGGGGTGACAGAATTGTTCTACTAAATACTAATTATATTAAGGAATGCATATAATGAGAATAAATAATTAAATCTATATTGAGGAATGAATAATTCTCATTCCTTTCACTAAATCACTGTTTTGATCTACCTCATTAGTTTGGACCAAAAAATATCTTCCATATAGCTTTGGACAGTTTTGGTTGTCTCAAAAAACCGTTGTTATAGTGAATTGGTTTTCAAGGTCCCCTTGTTCCTTATTGATTTAGAAATGAACAATGTGCTAAGGTTTTACTAGATCATTCATTTCCTACATATAATTAGAGGATTTCTCCTATTAGTAGTCACTCTCTTGGTTCCCTTCCTCCCCACACATAAATAATTTCCTCTTACTCCTGGTAAAATTTCTAGGGTTCTATATTCCATACCATTGAAAAGTTGGATGTTTTAAATTAATAGAACCATTTAATTTTACCGTATATAAAATATAATAAATATCCAATTTTATATTTGTGTCCCTATTATGTCCTTGATATTCACTGATATCTATATCTAAATTGAGAGAACAACAGAAAATTTACTCCCAGTGAACAATGTCTCAGATCGTCCGGGATTTTCGTAGACCGGGTTTCACTCCCCAAATTGTTTTTTCAACATTGAATTTTTTGGAAAGAATAATTTCATAGGATTATCATGAATTTATTGTGACTTTTTTCAAATAAGACCTGATAGATATTTTTAATTTTTTCTTAAGAAAAGAAAATCTCTATACATTTTAAGATAGTGACTGCGGGGAAAATATTTATAAAAATGGTGTTCAATAATTCCTTCAACCTCATCGCTTCAATCTATTTTTTAGGAATCAAATTCTTGTAAATTTATACCGTGTGTGATATTCTCCATCCATATGATTTAAATAAAATAGAACAATTTGTTTCTAAAAACATTAATGTATTTATAATATTGTCTCAATGGAGTTCATCCATAATTCTAGGATCAAGGGGTCAGATGATCCATTGAAATATAGAGGCCTTTATCACATAATGATTTCGATTATATCTTGTTCTTTTTTAGGAATTTTTTTTATACTCTAGATAATGGTTTTTATTTGTAACATTATAAATATGATAATGTATCATCATAATCACTACTACAAAATAGACCTCTAACAGAGCTAGAAATTGCTTGAATCGATCCTTGAAAATAATGGAGTACATGTGATATGTTAATTGCACTATTTTTTTATCAGCATTGAAAAAGTGTAGATAAATGAGCCAATAATCAGTACTAAAAACCCTTTATAAATGGGACCATTATGAGTAATTTTAAAAGTACAAGTAAAATAACTATTTATCATCACTTTAATTTAGCTCTGGTAATTACACCAATTATTAGTGCTTATGAAAGCATTGATAAATGATCTTTTACAAATAGTAATATAAGTGATGATAATTTATTCCTTAATTTGTTCTTATTAAAGTTCTAATAATGGACCTTACATTAGTGCTCATCGAAGCAGTGATAAATTTGTCATTTATCAGTCCATTTAATAGCACTGATAAAGGTCCATGCTGCACTAGGATGTAATAGAAGACCACAACACCAAAAACATAGTAGACATAAAAAAATATTATTTCCAAATACATAATTTAAATGATATAAAATTTATAATGCCAAAAAAATAAAAATACTATATTATAGAGATTTTAAACATTGGTTTATAAAATTATATATATAAATTTTTATATTAATTCCAAAAAATCAACGTGAATTTGTATATTGATCCCAACCCGCCTCATTATATTGTAGAAAAAATGATCCCAACTCTAACAAATGAACCCACCTGTATAAAAATTTCTTTATTGTTAGTACTACTATAAATAATTAAACTAACATAAAGTTGAAATTTTTCTAAAAATATTTTTTTTTATTTAAATGACATACATAGATTCATATCTATCACACCATCCATCAGATAGAGGAGTTGAAGATTCCAAATTACATGTGGATTATTGTCCTAATGTATCAAAATAACTTAAATTTTTTCTCTCTTTTGAGTACATCAATAGCCTTTTTTAACCGAAAGTCATTTTAATGCGAAAATACATAATTTTGATACATTCTAATAACATTGGGTTTTGGTTTGATGTGAAACTAATTCCTAAAAATAAAAAATGACTTATGAATCATTGTCCTAAATTATCTTGAAAATACGAGGAAATTTGAACATTTTTTAGTGTGGTATAATTTTTGAACTAAATATCGATTTTAAATTGAAAATTCAACCTTTGAGTAATATCGGGAACATCATGTATTTAATTGAGTCATGACTAATTCTTACACACAAAAAATGACTTATATATCATTGATGTAAATTATTAAAACAATATGAATGTGTTTTCCTAGTTTTGTGTAGGACAGTTGTCAAATTTACTTAAATTGATGATGATTTTAAAAAAAGACCACATTGAGTCATACCAGTCACACCATGCATCAGATTAAGTTTAAATTTATTTTATCATGTATCAAATCACATATAGACTGTTTTCTGAATTTTTCAGAATATTCTAAATTTTATTCATTGATTTTGAGTATGTCACTTATCTTTCTAACTAAAATATAAATTTAAAATTGATACATGAAAATTGAATCATACCGATCATATTAATGTGTGTATTATTACTACATAATAGAGATTATATATGTATAATTTTACTAAGGTATTTCAATAATTTCCATTAATTTTATCTATTTTGAGAAGCTCAGTTGGCCTTTTTACTGAAATTTATTTCAATTTTAAATAAAACACGCACTTGGAGTCATACGGGTCATACCCTACATCAGATTGAGGAGCAGTTGATTAATTCACATATCAAATAAAAAATGGATCATTGTACTAAAGTATAATATATATATATATGTGTGTGTTTTATCTGTTTTTATTAGGTCATTTTTTTACAAAAATGGATTTCAATTTTTAATAAAGAAGCAATTAGAGTAATACTGGTCACATTGTGCACCAGATTGTGGTGCATGGGATTCTTATAGATTAGAAATCATATATTTATATTTTTCTTACTGTATCAAAACAATATGAATGTGTTTTATTTGTTTTATGTACGTGACATGCCTTTTTTGATTAAAATTTCATTATAAACATGAACCATGAACATTTAATCATATGGATCATATCTTGTATCGGTTTGACATGAGACTGATTCACACACGTCAAAAATGATTTATGAATCGATTCCCAAAATTATTAGGAAAATATAATCATGTTTTCCTATTATTCAGTGAGTGACACAATTGAATATAAAATGTAAATTTTAAAATAATAAAAGACACGTTGCGTTAGTATCCTGTTTTACTAAAATTAATGTCAACTCTAAAAAGAAGGAAGTATTGGGGTTCATATAAGTCACATTGTGTGTTATATTGAGGCGCTGAAAATTCTTACACATCCCAAAGTACCCAAACATTAGTAACAATCAATGTTATAATGATTTCTATTGAATTTCATTATCGTACAACCAACATTACATAACCATTATTGAATAAACCAAATCAAATTGAAAAAAATAATACACTAATATATGAAAAAAGTAGTATGACTAATACTAAAAATAAATAATTTAAACCTAAATATTAAATAATATATCAATTCGATGGACAATGATTTTAATGTGAAAATATTAATATTTCCTCTATTATTTACTACTAGAAGAAAAATTATGGAATGTAATGAATTTCAACATGGTAGGGGGAAAGGACTTCAGGGGGAAGAATTCTGTGGACATTTTGGCACAAAAAAGCATGAAAGATGGACCTAGAACCCCAACTCGAACAAAAGAATGCATATGTATATAAAAAATTATAATGTGTGTAAAACAAAACAGAAATAAATTAAACATAGATATGAAATAATATATAAATTATATAGAAAATGATTTTACTACGAACACATTTATATTTTATCTATAATTTAGAAAAGGTAGCATTGTTTCCCTTCTAGAAAAGTCAGGTAGTGAAAATGAATGAAATTGATAAATGCAACACTAATGGGGTGAAATGGTTTTGAGGGGGAATAAATCTCTTAAACATTTATGGTGCAGATAGGTATGAAATATTGATATAGAACCGCAAATGGAATAATATAATTCAATAGTATAAGAAAATAATTATTCTACGAGTAATTATAAAAATAAATAAACTATAAATAAATATGAAATAATATATTAATTCTATAGACAATGATATAAATGTGCAAAAATCATGATTACCACTTAAATTGAGTATAAATAGCATCATTTCTCTTCATGTAAAGGAGATGGGGATAACTTGATTGAAATTCATAAATGCAACACTATATGTGTAAATATGATTTTAGGGATAATAAGTATGCAAATGTTTTAGTGTAGGAATAAATTAATGTTGGAATGACCATCCCATATTGAACAAAACAATCCACCTGTATAAGAAAATAAGTATTATGTGAGTAATAAAAAAAGAAATAGATTAAATATAATTATGTAACAATACATTAATTCTATCGAAAATGATTTTAATTTTAAAACATCGAGATTACCTCTATTATTGATCAAAGATAGTAGTGCTTCTCTCCATGAAATGGTATGACACAAGGATATAATAATTTTAAAGTAAAAAAACTCTTCTAGGAATAATAAAAATTAATTCAATGTATTATTATATAATTTTATTGTAAAATAGATATATTATATAGATACATTACCTTTATATATTTCCAAAGGGTTTACTTTAGTATAGTTTTTTGAGGTGTTTGTTACATCATGATTTTAAAAAAAGTCATTTTTTTATGAGTAGTCAATAATAGTATTTATATTATGTTAATGTAGTCGAGAACAAATAATATTATAAAGAAAAATAGAATATAATAAAAAAATTGCCTTCTTATTGAACTATTTTTCTATTTTTAATGGTCAAAAGTATTTGCTTCCTCTATCGAGATTCCAAATCAATTCATGTTGGTTCTCTATAAAATACATGAAATTTACTATATTGTGACTAACATGAAATGATTATGATTTCCCCATGAAAGGGTAATCCTAAAAAAAATATAGAATTTAATTGAAGAGAAAACAATCTTGGTTCGTTTGATCTATTTTGGTGATGTGATAATCATTATAAACTAAAATCATACTAATATATTAAAAAAATGAACATAAATTCATACGAGTCACACTATGTGTTAAATTAAAGTGCTCTTAATTCATAGACATCACAAATGAATTATATATCTTATTCCTAAATTATAAAAACAATTAAAATTTGTTTTTTGAGTTTTGAGTAGGTGGGTTGTGCCTTTTAATGAAGTTGATGTGAATTATAAATAGAATGACACACAACGTGTCATATTGGTCACACCATGCATCAGATTGAGGTGAGGATAATTCTTACATGTCCTAAAGGTCTTTTGGATCATTCTTAAAATGTATCAAAATGTTCTAAAGGTATTTACTCAATATTTAAAATGTCACTTATTTTTATTTTAATAAAATAGAATTTTAAACTTGAAACATACACTTTGACAAATACCAACAACATCATGTATTTATTTGATGTTAATTCTATATCTCACATAAATAATGGATTATGATATAATTTTCTAATTTATCAAAAAAAAATCAAGCATGTTTGCCCAATTATCAGTGAGTGGATTTTTTTAACTAAACTATTGATTTTAAATTAATAACAAACATTTTGACTCATACTGGAAAGACCAAGCATTGGATTAAGGTGAGACATATTCATATATTTCAAATATGTTTTAAGGATCATTTCTCTATAGTATAAAAACAATATGAATGCTTTTTATTATTTTTTGAGTAGTCCATTTTTTTCTTTTTATTAAAATGTTTTTCATATTAAATTTAAAAGACACACATAGAGTCATAATGTAACATCGTGCATTGGATTGAGGTGAGACTGATTCGTAACTGACAAAAAATGAATTAAGGATCATTTTCCAAATGTATCACATCAACCCAAATGTGTCTTTTTAGTTTTGATTATGTCACATATTTCTTTACTAAAATGTAATTTTACACTGGAAACACACAAATTGACCTATACCATTCATATCATGTATCAGTTTGATGTGAGACCTATTTCTACACATAAAAAGCACATATTAATAAATTAGCAAAATTATCAGCAAAATATGAGAAAATTTTCTTTCTTTCTAGTGAGTGTGTGTATTTAAACTAAATAATCAATTTTAAAGTGATAATGGATACATTGAGTCATAGCTGTATCACCACGTGTCAAATTGAAGTGTGGCTGACTCATACACATATCAAATGACTTATTGATCATTTCTCTTTCTGTGAAACAAGTTAAATAATCCATAAATATCATTTTACATTCATTTAATACCCAATTTTTTTTTAACAAAATAAATCCTATGAAAACCCATGTTTTATCAATAAGAATATTTTAAAAAATCAGCAACAAATTATATTGTTAATGTTTTATTTGGATCCTAGTAGATAAATTTGAGGATAAATAGGAAATTAATTTTTCATTAACTTTTCTACCATGTAAAAAAATAGATTAATTTTTTTATCGTACACTCATTAGGTAAAACTATATTGTCGCTACCCTAGTACCTCGGGCTACTCAGCACTGCGGTGGTGTATTCTGATTCATCTATCTCCACCTACTCAATTTCATTCTCACCATTCACTCTATTTTTTCTCTTGTTTTGTAGATCACTGATATAGAAGGATTTGGTGAAAATTGATATATTAAGTTAATTACTAGTTTCAATTAAGTAATTCTCACAAATGAGAGGCATTTCCACTTTTAGATAATATAATAACTATTTGGAAAAACAAAAACCATTTAATTCATTGCATTCACTAAAATTGGAAATGCCTCCCAATTATTACTAATACAACATTGATATTAGTTGTTAAATAAATCCCTCTATTCCCACATATTTCTTCTAGAGAAAATCTCCACACTTCCAGAAAATGATAGTGAAGGGAGGGAATGGAATGGAGAGGGTGGAGACAAAAGAATCACAATATGAAACTACAATGCATTGCATCCCAAGGGACATGGGTTCTTATTGTTTAATTTCATCTAACGAGTGTACGTTATAGAAATTAGTTTTTTTATTTCACGTGGAGGAAGAGTTAATGATGAATTTATTTCATTTTCCACCAAATTTATCCACAAGTACCTGAATAAAAAATTATTAAAATAATTGTTTTTTGATATTTTAAATTTATTCTGTGTAAAAATTGTTTTAAAAATATTTATTTTATTAATAAAATGATTGGGTTTTATATGATTGGAGAAAGAGGTCGATGATGGTGTGTACTTCGTTCGCACTTACCTTAATAGGCAATAAGGCTGAACAATGTTCATGCCATCTACTATCAGAAATAATAAAATGGTTTTCACTTATAACATAATATATAGACAAATAAAGTGATTCTACATAAATAATATATATATTTATTATATATATTTAGTGTATTAGTAACATTATTTGAATATAATTATATATATTGTTGTGTATATTATTTATCATATATAAATTTATTTTAATTTTCAATATGTCATTAGATAAATATATATAATACTATTTTTTCTAAAGAAACTAAAAAATAACATTAATATTATTTTTAAAATTATATTAATTATAAATAATTATTATTATTTGTAATTTGGTATAAAATATAATTATTTAAATTTGGGAATGGTTAATTATTTTTAAAAAATTTACATATAGTTACCTAATTT
Organism: Viscum album; assembly: GCA_963277665.1. Classification (NCBI taxonomy): domain Eukaryota; kingdom Viridiplantae; phylum Streptophyta; class Magnoliopsida; order Santalales; family Viscaceae; genus Viscum; species Viscum album. Next base: position 610,257,426 of record OY728143.1, on the reverse strand, counting down.
TATTATTTGGAATGTGACATGAGTTTACAATATATTATTTGTTATTAAATTATAAACGATATTACTCTTAATTTAATGTATTTATAGACCTAAAATAATAATACCAACAATTAATTTTAAATATAAATAAATTGATAACATCCATTTCATTTTTTGGAGTAAATGATGTAGTAAATTAAAGATTCTTTGGATGCCATCTATTTTTCCTTAACGCATCATTGAGATTTAGGGAGGCCCATAAAGAAGTCGTCATACAACAATAATACACATCAACAAGATAAATCAGAAACAAAGGAAAATAACACACCAACCCGTTCAAAGTATATCCCATAAATATTTAAATATATATATATCATGGAATATATAATACACATAATTGAAAAAATCCACCGTTGAAAATAATTTTAAGGAAAATAAATATATTCCCTTCATAATTTGGAGATCTTACACCATAAACAGTGAATAAATAATTATAAAATCACCATTACATTATAAGTTCAAAATATTCATATAAATAGATAGATAATTATAAACATATATATATATTTATATGTTAAAAAACTAAATGGATTAAATATGTGGATCCATTATAGAAGAATATCACAATATAGTAAATTAAAAAAGACACCATACAAGTTTTAAAAATAGAGAGACAATGAAATTAAATAAATATGGTATCGCCCTTACTAATATGGTTCTTAAAAAACTACAAAAAAATAGATGAGAATAATTTGTTAAGTTAAAACACTTACATCAGAATATTAAAACAGAATTTAAATAAATAAATTACGTTACATTAATCACGTAAAATCTTATTATGTTGATGGTTTTCACCATCATCATCCTGAGAAATGGTTTTCAAAATCTGATTTTTCAAAAACCATAAAAGAAAATGATCCAAAATAGTGAATCAATATAAGGTATATATGTAGCTAACAAAAAATGGATTAAAAACCATTAAAAATATCAAAATAAGATATCCAATACAGTATTCAAGTAAACAACAGATCATAAACAAAAGAAAAATAGAGTACAAAAACCTGAGATAGAAACATAGAAAATAAATCCAAACCTCAAAATGGAAAACCAGAAAAACTCAGATATAGAACATGAAATATATAATACAAAAATAAAATTTGTACATATAATGGAAATCAATTTCCTAAATCACTAGAATGAAGAAAAATGGCGACACTCTAGTCTAGATCTTGATGTTTTCTTTAGAAATCCTAACCGAAACCAAATACCAGATGTCAGATGATGTTTGAGAAACTGGGGGATTTTGTTTGTGTGATTCCAGTGGCTATGTGTGTATTGATATTCGATTCAATGAGGAGGATCACTGACAAGGTGTGGATTCAAAGGAAATCTTCTGATATCGCGACAGCTTCATAGCAAGTAAGCTTTTTTAATTAGATCTGGACAATTTTATTTGTGTTCTATTAAAAGAACAAATAAAGAGTCCTATTATCAGAACATATTATATAAGCTATCAAAAATTAAATATTTATCAGTTCTTTTTATGTACTTAAATTGTAGGTTATTTTCATCACTAAAAATCCATGATAAAATACATATTTTCATCACTAATGTTTTAACAATGCTAATGTATTTATAATTATAATTAAAAATAGAAAATAGTATATATATGTGTGTGTGTAGTTATTATATATTAATATAAATACAATAAATTTATTAATTATTTAAATATATTTATTATAATTTTATAATTATTTAAATATATAATTATTTATTTATATGTATGTAAATATTTTTAAAAAAATATAATTTTATCCTTATATACCTTTAAATAATTATATATATATATATAATAAATATATATAAATATAACTATTATAAATATATTCATTATTTATATAAATATATTATAATTTTAACTATTATTTAAATATATATAATTATTTATATAAAATTATATTAATACTTTTAAAAAATATTAATTTAATTATAATGATAAGTTTATAATTTTATAAATAGATTATGTACATTTTTATATATATTTATTTATAAAATTATTTATTTATAAAAAAAATTTCAATTAATTTTTTAACATTAATAATGAATTTAAAATTTAATGTTCATGCGTGTCAAAAATGAGTGAAATTGACTAAATTTAAAATAAGTACACATTAATAATATTAAAAAATGTATAAATATTATGTGTTTAAATTTCATATAAAAATGTATTAATTACATATTTTTTAAATCAACACAACATAAATTTGATTTATCATAAAATGGAATTATCAAATGACATTCAACTATATGTCCCTTACTCTATGGAATTGGTCAATATTTTTAATTCAAATTAATATTTATTTAAAAACCATTATTATCTAAGTATATATCTATGTAATATTTGGTGAATAAATAATTGTTCACATATAAATCATATATATATTAATATATATATATTTAATATATACTTTGTATTTACATTTTTAATAATCTTCTACTTAATAAAATGTTTAGTTTTCTAAATGTACTTATTTTATATTTTAATTAATTTAATTTTAATTTTTAATATCTAAAAATTTAATACATAGTATATATTGGTATTGTTAATTTATTTATTTTATAATTAATTTACTCATTTTTTCCAAAATTTAATTAGTTAATAAGATTTGAAATATATTTTTTTAAACTACATTTTTATTTTTTATTTGTTTCATTATTTCATTTTATTTTTTATAACCATTATAAGCATTAAAAAAGATATGGTAAAGGACTCCTCTATGAGCAATAAAATATAGTGATGATAAAGGGTACCCTTTATAAGCGATAAAAACAAAGCCTCGATAAACGGTATCCTTTATCAGTGTAAAAATATATCCCTGATAGAGGGTACCCATTATCAGTGCTAAAATTAATGTACTGATAAATGGTAGAATTATAATTTCTAGAAAACACACTAATAGGGATTCCATTTTTTAGTGCTTTTTTCCAGCATTGATATATACCATCGCTGTTAAGCAACAACTTTGTAGTTGTGAATGATTGTGATTCTTTCCCCCATCGGGTTGGGAATCTCATTGTGTAGTCATCACCATACCCCTCATGTTTTTTATATGATTCCTCATATTTCTAGAAAATAAGTTAAATAAAATGAAAATTAGGGATGATTATTTTTATCCACATAAACACATAAGAAATAATCCTATGAAAAAAATAAAACAAAATAATGATTCGTAATGATATTTTGAATTTAATAATTAAAATTCTTCGATAGTGTCAAACCAGGTGCACATCAGTGCTCATTTTCCTACACTATTTCCCAGTTGAGTGTATCTCAATGTGGTATTTACAAGTTTTAATTCTATGTTTATCTATTACATAACCAATTACACATTTATTATCTAGTTATCGATGTATTTTGATGAAATCCATCATACTCAATACATTTCCAAAATTTAGTTATATCTTCAGATATATATTCTTATCCCTAAGGATTTTCATATAGTTTTTAAATAATAGTCCCAAAAATAACTAAACATTTCCTTTGATACCTACTATGAAAACCCTTCACTTTATTTTACATTAATAAATAATTTATTATATATGATTACACTTAATACAATATAGAACATTGAGAAGACAAGTATCTTTGTGAATTAGGTTCATTAAAAAACATCTTAATCTAGTAAATGCTTCAAATTTTTTGAAAACATCATTAACATAAACATATTATTCCTTCAAACATATCTCTATATGGGATAACCTGGGCACGTATATAAGAAATAGATGATCTATAAATCCCAATAAGGAAAAATCATATAATTACCTAAAGTCAAAAATACATGTTTGGAAATGGTAACATTAATGTGGAATAAAATGATAGAAAATCATAAACATTGGCAAAGAGTTATGGTATATCAAGATAATAATAATAGAGTCATGTGAAATGTGGAAACAACATAAAACACTAAATCATAAAAATAATTCAAGAATATCTATGAAGTCATCATGATGGAAAATGTCTGATAAATGAATCAGGTTTACTCTTTGTCCCAACCTGATGTCCTATAAGAAAAACATTACCCAATTAATTGGAGTGCTATATAATTCTTGGTGAACCTATAACATTGATTTCATTCTCATGATTATGTGTGACAATATATCATAAAACATTAAATAAATTATTACTAAATTTTATTCTAAAATAACTAATTTCAGGAATAAAAACATGTAAGTCCCAATAAATTAATTATATGTCCATATATTTAAACACCATTTAATAAAAAAGGGTATTGGTATTAACAGCACATTAATTGGACATGGAAATTCTGGGTGAAATTTTTGAAGCATAAAGAGGATGCATAAAAAATTATATAACAGTTTATTTTATAAAAAGTGGTCTCACATTTGGATATAAAATATCTAATAATAGGGACATGGAAAAAGTATTCCCTGTTTAGGAATTAGAAATTAAATGCATTATTACATTAAGAAACTTGAATAAAGTAAAGATTAAAATGATACCTTACCTTTAAAGTGTGACTCAATATTATTGGGCATGGCTTCTTGATATCTTATGGGATCTTGGGAGTAAAATAGGGTGTGTGAGGAAGGTGAAGTACATGTTCCATGGCTTTTGAGTGATGATTAATTTGATAATGGGTGGGTTTATATAGGACAAGATTGAGCAATTTTTTTTATTTCTAAAACATTGGTTTTGGAATATATATAATAAAATAACCAACTCTAAAAACCTTCCATGTTTTTTACAATGTTTTATAAAAAATAGTGGTGATTATAATTTTTTTATAATTCTGAGGTCTGATCATAATAAAATAATACACCTCTTGGTGCCAAATTGTTGTATATTCTTTGTGAAATGATATTAAAACCTCAATATATATTATATGTTTTGGATTATTCATAATAACATTATAAAATAAATTATAAAAACATAATATAACAATTTTTTTAAATGGAAAACATATATTGTTTTCATGGATACAATTAATAGTATTGATTATACCACTTTATGATCCTACTCATGTCATAATACACATTGTATATTTATATGATATTTAATTATTAATGAAAAAATTGACTTTCTGAAGAAATTATTAGAGATTTTCCATCAGATTCCAAAAATAATATTAATTTTTTTTTAAAATATTATTATTACTTTTATAATTTCCATATTTAAAATAATTATTGACATTTATTAGGAAATGTGGGGTTTTTTGATTAAAATAGTTTTCGAATCCTTTTTAAAATTACAATTTTCTATATCAAAATTATATGATCGTTTTTATTTAACAAAAATTACATAATAATAATATTTTAATAAAATATGGATTATTTAAAAAATTCATTAATTCATTTGAATTAATGTCTTAATAGAATTTGAATATAACAAAAAAATCATATTTTTGAATAAAAAAAAAGAAAATTTATAAAGTAATGTTTAGATGAAAATATGAATATAATTATATTGGAAATACAATTTACATATTCACATTACTATGCTCTTGATATATGTCCCATTAATACACTAGTAAACACCCTATGTTCATGGTCCTTGACTGTAATACGTTTCAAGGTGTGGTTCAGAATAAATGGTTTGGATATTGATCTATATGAGGTTGAACATTCCCAAAAATGATTTTACTCATTCTTATGTTTTGGACCTCATATTTGTATTGGTCAAGGAAAAACGACCAGTGATTCTATCTCCCTCAAATGCTGAAATAAATAGACTATATATGTTAATATAATTCTGGTTGTGGCTATTAATTCTTTTATCAGTGTCAATTGGATTTGAAAAACCCTATATTTATACTAATTATTTTATAACTATTAAATGTATATACTTGTAGTGGTAATGATTTTTAATGGTGTTTTAAATCCAAGGAGGTATAATAAATCCTAGTATGTATATCTGAATTTTATAACCACAATATATAATATTTCCATGAAATAAACAACAAAGGTAAATTTATATATAACATTTAGGGTCATTACATATAGGGAATAGGTTTCAATTATTTTACATCCATTTTAGTTTATATGAAATTTTATATTTAGGAAATTATAGAAATTTTTTTTATCATATTGATAACCATGAAATCGAAAAGTTATTCGGTGGAATAGTGATAAATTTTATTTCTAATAAGGTGTCACCATTTTTTATACTTGAAATTTTAATGGTATAACATAAAATTTGGTTTGAAAAATCTATTTAATGTTGAGGTTATCTAGGAATGATTTAGTCTTGTCTTTGGGTATTATTTTTTAGTTTTGGAGGTTATCATTTTATTTTATCATATGAAGGTTTAATAATTTGGGTAAAAATCCCACCATGTGATCAATTTTTTTGGTAAATGTATAATGATAAGTGGTATAGTTTTATTATCAAATTTATGGTTATTTGGCCTTTAAAATATTTTTTTTGTTCTTCTGGAATGAAATCATGAAAACTAACCGTTTGTAAGAAAAAAAGATGACATTGCAAAGGAGAGTGAAAAAATGGTGAAATTATACCAGTCGAGTAAATATAATTTCGTATTAACCACATATATATATATGAAATGTATTTCTAAGCTCATCGAATGGATACAGAAATAATATGTTATTTGTAATACTATCATTTCAAACCACTGTGTTTTATGGTTATGTGGTTGTCAACATTATCAGGATTATTCATTTTCTTATGATCAATGATTCGTGTTGATGTATATCATTATTTGGTAATTTTATTATTTTCCATGTACATATCCTCACTTCTTATCTATTTTATATTATTTGGTATCCCATTGTTTATTATTTCTGATAACCATTATATCCATTTCTCTCATTTAAAGTAAATGTTTTATTATCCATTTTTATAGTATGGGTATCCAATATTGATTAATTTCAAACATTATCCTTTATATTATCGAGATAATTTCATATTTTTATGATAAAAATTCTTTTAGAGGATGATTATGTAACACCACAGTATTTTAGAAATGGAAGATATGATCCCCAGTGTATTCGACATACAACACTAAGCCTAAATGATTACTGAATTATATAACCATTGCATGTAAGACATTAAATTAGAGGGAATGAATAATATTAAATGTTTTGAAAGATATGTTTATAAATATTTTTCTTACAATATAATTTTTTTGATAAATATTTAATAAGTTATTAATCAATCAGTAGTAATATAATTTTATTTTACAAAAAACATGTTTTCATCAAAATTGGTGTTTATATCTTTTCATAAAAAAAATTATAATTATTTTGAATTTTAAAATTTTTATTTGATAACTCATATCAATTTTCCTCAATCGGAATACCAAATTTTAAATTTGGATATATTAGGGGATTTTTTTGAAAATGTTGATTTTTCAATGAATAATGAAAATTAAGTATTTATATATAAAATTTCATTTAATTTCAATTAATTAAGAAATTTAAAAGTTACATTAGATTTTGAATATTATTTTCATAACATTAGTGCTATTTATTTATATTTAATCCATTGAGTATCTTTTGAATCAAATCCATGGTGTATTTTAATAAAAGAATGTTTTTTGGTCTAAAAATAGATGTTTTCTAGAGATTGTATTAAAAGGGATATTATTTATCCATATTATTCAATTAATTTTATTAATAATTAGAAATTTTAGAAATTAATATTTTATGAATCAATAAATATTAATTTTAATTTAAGGAGATGTATTTAATTATTATAGAGCTAATATAAAATCATCCTTTTGTTGAAAATACACCTCTTCGTTCTGTCTATGGGTTTAATTTATAATAATATTTCTCATAATATGTGAAATAATTTCTTTAAAATTTATTCCTTATTTTAAATAATTATTTTGTTTTTCAAGTATTTTCAACATAAATTTTGACCTTAATTAATAGATATAATAGTAATACTAAATTACCGTGGTTAAGGTGAAAAAGGGTTTATCAGTTTGTTAAAATTAAAATAGTATTGTAAAAATGATGTAATAAATCTATATAAAAATAATTTATTAATATATTTATACATTATCGAGTATCTTTACTATTACTAATAAAATTTGGATCCTTTTGGAATGCGAAAAACGTGGGTACACCGATTTCTTTTAAAAAAATTAATGGTTTTCCCCTAACCTCACTTATTAAGACTCATATGATTCTCTCTACTTGACCCCTTTAAACAATTATGGTTTAGAAAATAGATAGAAATACAAATTCCTAAATTCCGTAACCACATCCAAGAATCATTTTCTTCATAACAACATTCTATGAATACTATAGGTATAATAAAAATGAATAGGTCCTTTAAGAGTTAAATTTACTTACTCTTCATTTTTTATTTAGTTTTCCTTCTAAACCCATATAATATTTTTGAAAAATTATTATATGGTAAAAAATATAATATAAAATAAATTTCATTATATTAATTTAATAACCAAAATCTATCTTCTCTTCCACCAAATGTTGTGTAAAATCAACATTGATGTGTATAGATAACACCTACCTCATGAACTGATGTTGGTCATTTTAATTATATTCAATCAATGACTTGTTTTATTGATGGGATTAAATAATATATATTATATTTTTGAAATATTTATACTTATTTATTTATTATATCTCATATACATTTATTAAATTCCATTTTAAGGGGGATATGATGGCATCACTCATGTATTCCGTGGACAACCTTCTTGGGAATCCATGTGATTCATTTTTCACTAATGATCCACATAGAAGAAAATAATGGAAATTATAATTAATAAATGTGTTAGAAATGAATTATTAGTAATATTAAGGAAATATTTATCATTATGATGAGACCAAATATTATTTTCTTTATTATATTGATAAATGATATCATCGTGTGTGTACTTGGGGACTGATGCACCAAACAAGCGATGTGATTTTTTTCATCACCACAAAAAAAAATATGAATTTATGTTTATTTAATGAAATAATATTGTATTTATTTTATTATTATAATCATGAAAGGTTAATCTAATACAAACCTTTTATCTATAGAGATCATTGAAAATTGTAATGTTAGTCATGAATTTGTTTGGGCTATATATATATTATCATAAAGTGGTTCATATTTTTGTAACCATGTTTTATTGATCATTTTAGAAGTACAATAGAGGATTAATTATGAATATTATTGAATTATAATAATAATAATTATTTATATATTTCAATAAGGACCCATTTTTTTATGCTTCACCCACCAAAGTTGTTTTGAAATAAGTAACCAAACATCCTCAAAATAACAAACATGGATTAAACAGAGTAAATATGTACAAATGTATTAAAAACTAAAATTAATAAATTCATTATAAATTATTAATCCATGAAATTATTTTTATGAAATAAATTAATTTATGTAATAATATTAAACATGATAAAAATTCCCTACAATGAATATCTAGACACGAGTTAAGGGTTTTTCTCATCTCAGTTTTAATATTTGGAGTAATTCTATAATTTGTTACTTGTTTTTATTAAGTGGATTATATTTTTAACAAGAATTTATTTTATTATTTTTTTATTTTTTTTGGTATTTACAAATCCAAATGAATTTAACTCATTTAATAGTGTTTTTATTGAGATATAATAATTTGAATAGGGGACAACGTCTCACATTCCATTAATTTAATAATATTGTATTGTTAAAAACCTATCTTATTTTGATATGCATAATAAAATTGTTATTTACATTTAATACCAGCAATATCTTTATGCTAAAGATATTTAATGTTTCAATTGAATTTATTCCTGCACGGGACATACAATTAATGAAAATACTAAAATGATAAAGGATTTTTGTTTTAATACGAATTATTTTGGGATTATTTATGTTTAAGAATATTTTAGAAAAAATAATTAGATGTCAATTTCATGGAACACATCCATATATTTATTATCTAGTTATAAATTTGTTTGCCATGATTAATTTTCATTTCCACCATTATTTAATGAATATAAATTAGGAAAATAATTTGAATTTTATAATGATCTTAAGTCATTATTTTATATCATATATCATTATCATCCATATAAATGTTTTAAAATATGTTTTAAAAATAATTCCTTCATAAATTTAAATTAGTTCCAAACCCAATTTGACTTAAAATTAACTATATTTGGAAGGGTTTTTAATGAAATTTCTTGCCTTTTCCAAATTAGACAATTTTCCAAATGGGACAGTTTTTAAACCCTTTTAAAAAATGATTTTACTGAAATGATATCTTATCATTTATATAATAAATAGATATTCCTTACATAATGTCACTTAATATCCTTGAAGTTTCTATAAAAATATTTCTTAGTTTTTGTCAGTAATTGTATATATATTATGATGATATTTATTTTGAAAAAGTGAATACAAAAATAAAAATAAAATTTTCATTAAAAAAAATTAATAGTATTTTAATGGTATTTCCATTAATTAACATGAAGAATGATTTTAATTAATTATTATACAAGTGATGTATTTTTTACTTATTTCATTTACATTTTTTATGTGGTTGGATTATAACTTTTTCAATATGATTATTATGGAACACATTTTTTCATGGGTTAATAAGGATTCAATGAGATTATAATGGAAGCCATTTATTTTAAATGGTCAATCATTTTTCAATGAAATCATCATAAAAAAAATTAATATTGCGTAGGCCAGTCATGTTATACCAGTGATAATGATTTTTCTGGTGAGTTTTGTGATGAATTTTAGGATCTATGTGTTTTTATCAAGTTGTGGCTCTTGATAATATTTATAATATAGGGGAACCTCGGTTGAATTGGGTAAGACTAATATAGAATATTTTATGGGAGTTATCTGATAAGACATCAATTCATTGGGGATGGAAGCTGACCATATTTTTATTTCATTAGTGAGGGCTATTTTATAGTTCTGTATTTGTTATATAATAATAAGGTCCCAAGATACTAATACCCTTCCACTAAGCTTGATATAGTTTATAATTATCTAATTAAATTAATATTGAAGTCATGTTCTCTTGAATATTTATTTTAAGGACACTTTATTTTGTGAAATAATTGTGCCATATTTTTAGGTTTCATGATCAGCATATTTATTGGTAGTGATATTCTTATGTTACACTCATGAAATTTTATTATGTCATCATACCCATTGTATATTATATTCCCAATAAAAACATTCTATTTTTAATTATAACATTTAACATTACAAATTATTCTATCTCACAATTATAATATTTTATCTTCCCTTGGTTATGATGATAGACGTTTATCAAATTATATCGAGAATGGTGCCATATGGATGATGCTATTGACATAACCTTGAATATTAAATTATGGGTATAATTGGAAATGATGTTTATATTTATGAATTAGTTATTTATGAAAATTTTTATATTAAACTTTTATCCTATATTTAATAAAGTTTACGCCTATAATGTCCTTCAAAATTTAAGTGCTCCAATATTTGCTTTTATTATTATACATTTTGAATGGGGAACGTCAGGAAACATTCATTGGTATCGAAGTTGAAAATATAATGTTTACATTTTTAGAATTGAATCCATGTCTTGGTTTTTTTTATTATAAAATTACGATCATGTTTTATTAATCAAAATTAATTATTAAAAATCTTTGGTATATGGTTTTATTGTCATTAACAATCTCATGACTATTCAATTTATTATTAATAATGATCTCTATAACTACATATCATTATTTGGATGTTATACATTTATTCCAAGATCATATTTCCAATTCACTATTTTTCCCCTATTTTAAGCTAATTAATTAATGGATAACTTTATATTTATCATTATAACTTTTCACATGGATGTTTTATTAACCCTTTTTATGATTTATGATTTTAAAAAAAGTATTCATAGAAGGAGAAAATTTTAATACTAAAATCATGATAAAATTGGGATTAAATTTTTTTTAAAAGGGGGTGTTAGGATATAACACCCCTGTATTCTAAAACAACAATTTTATGATCGATAACATGTATGATACACAACAATGGGACTAAATAAACCATGAAATGTCATTATTAAAATATGATTTTTATTACTAACTCATTGAGTCAGAATATATGAATAAGATTAATTATTTTCAATAAAATATATAATCCATCAAATTATTTAAATATATATATATATATATATTAATTCATAGAAAACAATCAATCATTTTTTTTTTGTGATGGAATTTTAGTCATAAGAAAACAATTTTTAAAAAATGCAATTTTTTCATTTATGTGAGTGACTAATAATAAAAGTTATAAATATTATATATGTTTTAATTGAAAAATTTTATATCATTTTTTAAAATCATCATATTAAAATTGTATTATTCTAATATTTTTATATTTTGTTAGAATTAAGATTAAATTAATGAATAGTAAAAAATATTGATTTTTATTATATAAAATATTTTCCATTAAAGTATTAATTAAAATAAATTTATTTTTGATAAGTTTGAAAATTTAATAACATCTTTTTGATAACAAATATATCAATTTTAAAAATTGGAATTTATCTTATACATGAATTTAGTATCATTTTTCTATTAAATGATTTTTTTGAAAAATATTGTACATCACATTTTACTTGATAAATTTTGAATTATATTCATCCACCACATTGTTTTGAATAATGAAAAATATAGTCCTAATTTCTAATTAGGATCTATAAATTATATAAATTTTTCAATTATATTATTATTTGTTATTAATTTTAATCATAGTTAATTATAATACCATGGTGGAGGTAAAATATGTTATTAATGTTAAAAATAGTTTAGAAACAAAAAAAATGTATCAATAAAAATTTACATAATTATATAAAATGATTTTCTTTTTTACATTATCATATTTCAATACAAAATATGTTCTATTGATTTAATACATTCATACTTTTTACAATTATATTTTATTATGAAAAAAATAAAAAATATCATTCTTCTTTTCAAATAAAAATATTTTAAAAAATATTAAATAATATATATGTCATAATATTTATATGAATTTTAAATTTAAATTATTTTTATATATCCTGGTTATTTATTTAAAATTTTTAGTGATGAAACAAATTATTTTAATCCCTACAGAATTCCAATACATTTTGTATTCAATTAATAGAAAAATAAAATAAAATATTTTAAAATATTAATGGTGATTATTTTAATAAAATACACATTTAAATGATTTTTATTGATAAAAAATTACATATTATATAGGTTTTGTATTCTTATATTCTTATTCCATCATAGTCATGTGGTTTTAAAAGTCAAAATTAAAGAATAATTCAAAAAAATCATTAATGATATTCAAAAATAAAAACAATTTTTTAATGATTACGGATTCTAAAAAATAATTCCTTTAGAAAATTTATTGTTATATTTTTTAAAATTCCATCCATAGTCTCTTTATGGAACAATTTTCATTTTTTTAGATTTTATATTAACTCCATTAGCGTAAATATACTGTATATCACAATATTTTGAGAAATGGTAAATAATGGGATAAATTAAAATGGCAAGGTAAAACATTAATACAAACACGACCAAATTTTATTTTATTATACAGGATATAATATTTTCCTCCCCCTTCCTATTTCTATTTCCAAATTTTATAAATTTTATTATGAATATTTATATATCATAATTTAATACCTATAGATGTCCTATGAATTCTCCTCCCCTCTATTATAAAATTGCCCCTCACCTCATATTCACTTCTCAGATAAAAAAATAAGATATATGAATCCCAACCAAAATATATTATTATAATACCTCAAACAAATTTAGATTTCATATTTTTTTAGAAAAAATCATTAGAAGGATTAACATAAAAAAATGTATATTATTCCAAGAAGATGTGTTTTTCTTAAACAAAGGTTTCTATTTTATATATTCTTCTACATGGTTGATATATTCATAAAAAATTAAGAAATAATAAGATAAATATATTACATATAAGGATATGTTGTTCTGTTAAATGAATAACCCATATCCATCTCACCATCCTTCAAATGGAAAATGAATCATGCTTTCCTACGTAACGTGGATTACCTCATCACAAAATGATGTGATTCATTTTCTGTAAACATATCAAATAGGTATATATAAATATGTATTTAATGCTCATAAATGATATTCATGATGTATTTATCATTATAGAAAGATTAAAAATATTCTTATTTCATACTTTTCCATCCATTGATAAAAGATAACATCATTTGTGCCAATATATTGACAACCACCTCCATGAGGTAATTTTATTAATTTTCCATCACTCCATAAAATGTATTATATATATATATATATTTATTTAATAAAATAATATTTTTTTCTTATATGATTATCCGTTTGGAAGGATAAAAAATACCTCAATTCTTTCCATCATAATCATTAAAAAATGGAAAATTTACTATTTCTCATATACAACATACTATCACCATGATTGTGACATATTTATATTTCATAACCATATTGGATAGTTTGATTAATGATTTTATAGATTAATTTATAAAATAATTATTTAATGATTAATATTTTACAAATAACTTATGACATCCTCTTTGACCATAATCAGCCCCCGGATGAAATTATTGATGTGCAAATTGAATATCTTCCAAACAACCTATGTGAATAAAATTGGTTAAGTAATTGATTATAAATTTTCTAAAGTAATAATTCAAATAACTAATTTTTCTATGAATGTAAATAATTAATGTAAATTTATTACTTAGTATTATAAATAATGTACATGATGAGTATGACTCTTGGTTTCAGACATTTTTTTAAAAAGAAAAATTTAGACATTTACTTATATTTTTTTATTCCTTGTTCATGTTCTTATAAATGATTCTTGAAAATCATATTTTCTTGTTAAAAGGGTTTTTAGCGGTCAATTTTTTCCATGGTTAACATTGTTTACAATGGTTTATAAATAAATACTCAAAATAATTTTTATAAGTGTCGCGCTATTTTAATATGGTTTCATTAAATGGAAAATGTATTTTAGAATCCAAATCTATTTCTTTATTTGGTTTTAATAGAGTTTTTCAACTATTTCATGATGAAAAGGTAAATATTTATGAAGTTTTTACATAAAATGGTCATGGTAATGAGCTTTTGATAATATGGGAGCCTTATATAGCTCATGAATATTAGTGGGACCTTTATATTGTTTGTGATGGGTGAACTTGTAGGGACCATTAATCCATTGGGTAATGAATATGTTCTCTGGATAATTATATTGGATGTCGAAAATATGGTTTTTTAATTGTAATGCTTCAATTGTTTTTTTAGAGGAAATTTTCCTATAGAACCTAAATTGTTATTATTTTATTTCTAATGATTATGTATTGAAATAATTTGATTTTAAATAAATCATACTAATAATTAGTTAAGGAATGATTTTTCCCAATTAAATTAAAAAGATATCTTATTATGACAATATTTTTTAGGGGTTCTCATGTTCTCTATGAATCCAGCGGGATTTTAATTTCCCAATTATGTTTTCTTATAATTTATATTATAAAAAACGTTTTATTGAAATATATTATATAATTTTTATGTAAATATTTTCTTATCTCATGTTATATTATGTTAAAAGTTAAATTCATTTCTATCTCATTAATCTAAAATAGAAATAAAGTTTCTCTTTTGGTTTTTATTTCTATTACTAATATTATTTTACTTATCCATCTTTTCTAAATGGATTTCGGAGGTTTTAATATTGTATAATTAAAATGATGAATTAATGTGGAATATAATGGAGGTTATTAATGAAAATAAAACATTTATCACTTCAAAATTTTAATACTATATGAAATGGATTGTCAGTATATGTATCCACATTATAATTTATGCATTTTAATATAAGAATTATAAGTCAAATTAGAAAAAAAAATATGAGTATAAAGGATCATTAATATTGAATGAGTGGAAATTATTTTCTAAATAAATTATTATATGTATTTTTGGAGGTTTTTTCATAAAATAAATTTCATATTAAATGAATATATTTTTAGTTGTTACCAGAATTTTTTTAAATGATATTAGTATTACAAAAATATAATTATTAAAAACGATAAAATAGACCAATTTTCAAGAGAATAAATTTGTAGCTAGAATATTTTTATATTTCCATCAGAAAAATAAGATATAGATCATCAATTGAACGATATTATATGGAAGATGCAAGAAGATATTGTTAGTATGTATATTTGATTCAAAAAATCACAAATTAAATAGTTGGATAATTGAATTATTTGATTCCAATTTTTTTATAAGAATATTTTTAAGGAAATATAACTCTTTATAAGTTTTATCCATTTAGTCAAAAATTCTAATGTATCAATATAAATAGATAAATGTATATCAGTCTCTAAATAGAGAGTCTATTTGAAATTTAGAAAATATAATTTTGTTATAGGCTGAGTGACCCAAAAGTAAATATCATATAATGATGTTAAATATGAGTATCATTCATTATATAAACATTCATGATGTCAAAAGGTTAATTTTATTAGAATATTATGTGTGGGAATGTGTAATATAAGGTAGAGTGACAAAACTAAAAAAGAAAATAAATTCAAGGATACTGACAATGTCTTCAAACTGAAGTCATTTAAGCTGACGGAGAATCCATCACCGATCAAATAGCTCCAAAATATGTTATAGAAAATTATTTTATGAATATAGTTTTTCTAATAGTATTTATAATCCTTTAAAAATTTATTAATCCTGATTATGTTATTACGATAGAAAATTTTTTGTCAAACTTTTTTTATTGATGTCTTTTGATGTTCTATAATATATAGATTAACAAAATGTAAATAGAGTTTGGAATTACATGTGAATTCATGTAGCATTCTGAAATTTTGTTCTTTTTGAAAGGGTATTGAAATTTATAAATGAGAAGTAGGTTTAAAGCATGAGATTTAGGTATTTGTAAGGTGAATTGTATTTTGATAATTTCCTACCCTTCTTGGACCATTATAAAATGTAGTTAAATGTTTAATTTTTATTAAATAAGGTGCTTCCATGGACAAAAACGGAGACACAATTAATTAGCAAAAGAAAAGAGAGCTACATGAGTCTGAAATAAGGGATCTTATTACAATATTTATCATAAAAAGGACAAATCTCAAACAGAAAGTCATCCTTCCATGTAATATCATGGTTTATTCCTTGATTTAAAATTCCATAAGCAACCATGTTAGCTTTCCTAAAGGAGTGTGTGGAAATGTAATTGGTCCCTATAAGCGAATCAAGGAAGTTCATCCATTGGGTGTTCAAAGGCCAGGCAAGACGCACCACACCCTCCCAAATAGCATGAATAACAGTTGTTGAGTCTCATTCAATCCAAATATTGTTCCAGACCTTTTTCTTGGCAAAGATGATGGCATGTATCACACCCCTAATTTATGCCTCTAGGGAAGAAGCAGTACCACAACTTCCATTGAAGCTACCCTGACATTGACCAAGGTAGTCTCTGAAAATTTCACCACAACCCAGACGTCTTAGATTTCCTTTAGAAGCATCATCCACATTCACTTTAATCTATCCTAGAAGAGGAGATTTCCAAAAAAAACATCAAAAGTGCACTTGGACTGTTTATAGAATCCACCAATATAAAGTCACCGGAGAATCTCAAATTCACCAATAATGCTGTTATAAGATGCTGTTTTTATCGAAGCAGCATCCCTATTGGAAATGAAAATTTGAATCTTTCCTACATTTAGATTGGAAGAGAATTTGTAGTGAATAACAACATTTTTATCATACTAAATCACATGAAAGTGTTCAGAAACCATAGTGAGTAATTTTTTTTAGTTTTGTTGTGAGCAATCAAGATCCGCACATCATTTTATTTGCAAGTTAAAGGGGTCGGTAAGAATCCATCTACATCCAAATATGACAAAAATATAATTCCACAAGGCAGAAGCAGTTTCACAAGATATGAACCGATGGTTTGTATCATATCTATGCTAGTGGATGAAGGGACACCTAGAGCCAAGTTGGATTCCAAAGGACTGAAGACAAATCCCAGTTCTGATATGATTATAGGAAATTCTCCAAATTTGAGAAAGTCTTGAGGGTTTTATCTAAGGTTTGATAAAGGAATTCAGCCAATAAAAATCAAAATCAGTATTAGTAACCATGTGCTTATAGAAATTTTTTGAATCAATAATACTATTGTGGTCGGGCTACCAATAGAGGAAGTAATCCGAATTCGCAATGATGTAGCTATCAATGGCTTGCATATTGTTTTCAGGAAAATTGGATATACAAGAATGAGTAACATCCTTTATAGTAGTGTTCGTGTTATTCGGTAAAGAATTAGGAGGGACCATGGAGAAAAGGGGGTTTTCAGAACAATTATCTATCCAAATGTTTAGGGTAGAGTCTATACTAACCATCCATCTATAATTAGTCATAATTTTTGCAAAAGATTGCCTAATCGAGGGCCAGATAGAGGAATTAATGTAGATCAAGTTACCATTTTATTATTTTGAGAGAAATCTTATTTTGAGAAAGAAATTAGATTCATAGTTATTATGAATAATCCTCCATGTGAGTTTGGCTTGGAGGTCATTATTAAAAAGGCTTAGATTTTTAATTCCAAGACCCCCTTTCTCAATAGGTTTGCAGCAAGTAGTCCAGGGGACGACAACAAGATCCCTTTCAAGAAAATTGCCTGACCAAAAAAAGTTCTTGATGTAAGTGTTTAATTTTTTAAAATACCAATAGGCCATTTGTAGACCATCAATGAATAGACCATCTTTGAGATAATGGTGGATTTCACAGGCCTTATTCTGCTCTCCATCGAAAGGGACTTTCCATTACAAGAGGAAAGTTGTTTTATGATATGGTCCATCATGTTGGTAAAGTACATGGATTTAGGCCATCCCCAAAATATAGGAATACCAAGGTAGATACAAGGTAAGGAACCTTATTTAATGCTTAGACTATATATAATAGTATTTTTTCGAGAAGAAGAAATTTTTTTCCCAATGAATACAAAGGACTTGATCTAGTGTATAGACTGACCAGAGACGTCATTGTAATGAGACAAGGTATTTTTTAAAACATGAATATTCTTTTTTTCTCCTTTTGTGAACATTATGATTTAATCATCGTATAGCAGATGTGTAGGCACAGATATGTTTCTAGTAGCCTGAATGGGGTTGAGCTTGTTTTGATTCAAAATGAGAGTGAGCAATCGACAAAGATAATATTTGGTGATGGAAAAGAGAATAGAAGATAAAGGATCACCCTTCTTAACAACTTTTGTGCATTTGAGGTAACCTTTAGAAGAACCATTGATGAGGACAGAAATGGAGGATGAATTGAATAAATAATTTATTCTATTGATGATTTATTTATTAAAACCAAAGTATTGAAGAAATTTGTTAATGAATCACAAATCAATGGTATTAAAATCTTTTCCAATTTCAAGCTTAATGGCAATGTTGCCCCCTCGATAGCTTTATTAAGGGTGGTGGTACATTCAGAGCCTAAACAGATGTAGTCTTGTATAGTCCTCCCCTGGATAAATCCAAATTGATTCCAGGAAACAATTTTATTTAATAAGGCTTAATGTATAATCATAATCAGTTTAGTGATGATTTTGTAAGTGGTATTTAGAAGAGAAATAAGACAAAAAAGATGAATTTCAGAGGCATTGTCCACTTTAAGAATTAGAGTGAGGAATTGAGCATTTATCCCATGTGGGAGGTGTCCATAAGTGAAAACGACTCAGACAGTCTTGCAGAGGTCACTGTGAATCACTTCCCAATATTGTTGAAAGAAACCATTGTTGAATCCATTAGATCCTATGACACTATCAGAGTTGAGGCTAAAAATAGTTACTTTAATTTCATGGTCAGTAGGTATGCTAAGGAGATATGTATTGTCTTCATCAGTAACCATTAATGGAATGACCTCAAGTAAGAGGGATTTTTTGATATTAGGACCATTGAAAATATTCTCAATGTACGAGACTACATGGATTGCAATGCCCTCTACCGAGTCAATGAGAACATCCTCACTTATGAGAATAGAATGGGGCCTACATAAATTTCTGATTCTTCGAAGAGAGTTGTTGAACTTGGTATTTCTATCCCCATATAAAATCCATTTCACATTGAAACTATGTTTATGAAGGTTTTCCTTAAGAGCGAGAAGAGTTTTTAATTTCATGGAAGTATTAATTTTAATCTGGGGGCCTAAAGAGAAATTGGAGCTAGTAGAGGATATTTGAATTTTATTAATCTCCTGCTCAATGTTCGAAATTTATTTGTCCATTTGTTTATATTTCATATTACACCCATTTTTTTGATATTATTTAAGATTCTTTAGATTTTTAACACAATAAATGTCCTCATTGTGATGATTCATAGAGTTCTAACACTTTTTTATGATGTCAGGACATTCTAGATCAGTAGACCAAGCATTATTGAATCTAATAGGACGAAAGTTTTTAGCTCATTTAGAAAAAAGGTATATAATAATAGGATGATGGTCTGAATTAATTATGTGATGGTTGGTGCTCTAGATAGTGTCCCAGGTGTCTAGGGTAGACATATTTGTGAAGGCCCAGTCTAGTTTACTGGAAACTACCCTGTTATAGTGCCTTCTAAACCAAGTGTATTTGGCCCTAGTGAGATTAACCTCTATAAGGTCACAATCATCAATTGATGATAAAAAATAATTAGGGTAAATGGAAGAGTGAGATGGCCCATGTTTTTTAGTAGGGGAATGAATATATTTAAAGTCACTAAACACAAACCATGGATCCCGAATTGTGTTTGCTATCCCATAATGATCTTTCCAGAGGGGCCTTCTCTCTTGATAACTATTTTTG
Source organism: Viscum album (assembly GCA_963277665.1). NCBI lineage: Eukaryota > Viridiplantae > Streptophyta > Magnoliopsida > Santalales > Viscaceae > Viscum > Viscum album. The sequence continues at coordinate 610,236,551 of OY728143.1, read as the reverse complement.
GCATAAATCAAGGTACAACAAATATGAATGTCATTTAGTAAAATATCACATGTTAGAATCTGCTCAGTGTTTTTTAAAATATTAACATTTTCAATGAGTCATGATAGAAATCCCAAAGATTCACAATTTAATTATTGCTAATTTTTTTATGAAAAACATGTTTTAATGTCCTACCCCCAGAAACTCAGAGATGGTGAATTTTTTATTACATTTGATTGATTACAAGGAATAAAATCTTTTAGGACCGACAGTTTAGAAATTTTGGAAATCCATATTACATATATAATACCCTTGAAACATTAGGAAAACAAAACAAAACATGATACATAATAAAATTAAATAATATATATACTTGAAATATTATTCAAATATTTCTACATCTGGACATGGGGAAGTGAAGCATAATAAGGGTGATCTCAAATTCAATGTATGGTTATGTAAATCGGAAGTAATATTGAAATGAAGAGAATAAGTATTAGGCCCCAGCCTTAAACCTTACTTAATATTGAATTAAATGAATAATTCACATTGAGGATCTTTTTAGGTTTAGGGTTTTAGTGAATTAGGACATAACCATTAAATCTCAAAAGATTACAAAGTAGAAACTTTTACTATGTTTTCATAAAATAAAAACTCTTAAAAAGAAACATGTCTAGTTCAATATTTTAGGTTGAATGACTTTCCCTTGATCCAATTCTTGACCCTCTTCCATGTTAAGTCATGTGAAAAACATTTCAAAAACATGGGATGAGCATAAAAAGCTCAGTAAAGGATACACAAAGAATGACAACTGTTAGTTTTTCAAAACAACAAGTAAACCATGTATACTTTATCAAAGTAATACTTTTCACCTTTTCGAAGTAGTAAAAACTCTTCACTGAATAAAAGTTCATTACTTACCCTTCTGTAACAAAAAGATCACCATAAAACCCATATATAGATCACATAACATATAAAGGTAACTTGGGACAAAAACATATTTAAGTGGAATAATCATAAGGTCGACTTCCACACATATCACTTAATGGAATATCCATTCGGCCAACTTCCATACATACTTAATGGAATAGTCATATGGCCGACTTCCATACCCAATGCATTGGAGGTTATAACGTAACCACTCGTTCTGGTATTCACGACACCACCCGTCATATGGTTTATCATGTAACCACCCATAAAATGTCCAAGTACCATTATAAAATTATAATACATAAAACCAAAATAAAGGAATGATAACATTTCCATATTTCAATCCCAATATATCATTTAAATATATTGACAAAATAGAATCCTTTATCAAAACCATTTTCAATACCAAAATACATAAAAGAGTATATGGTATTTATTTTCTTTTAAAAACATTACGGCTTGTTGAGAAAGCCAAAGATCAAATAATACTCGCGACGGCGGAAAAGTTCGTTGTCACCACGTACGTTAAAAGAAACATCCCTTTTTTTCGTTTAGTAAAACGCTTCTTAGAAAAAGATTCCTTTTGTATAAAAGTAAAAGTCAATGGGGTTTATACACCGTATAAAAGAGTGTTGTGTATAAAAAGAAATATGCCTCAATGAAAGGATATTGAGATGAATTCCCTTACAAAGATGGTATCCTTGGTTTAAGGATAAATCAATTACATAATTATGTGTGACAAATGAATACACCAAATATAAGGGGATATTAAGTGTAAAATAATCAGAGGTTATTCACACATATTCATAGAACGAAATATTCAAGGAGTATAAGTCTATCCCAAAGAATGAAATTTGGGTTAATAAGTTCCCTTGCAAAAATTTGACAGCCTAATGGCGTTACTACAAAATTCAGAAAATAAGTTAATGAGAGATAAAAAGGGTATCTCATCACATGGAAATAAAATTTAAATCAATAAGGATAAAAAAGAACATATCCCAACATAATATTATGTGAATTAAAATACATAACAAAAAAAGTCTTTTAAAAAAAGGAGGGTGAAAGGTTCCCTTACCGACATGGGTATCTTTCGAAACATACACCCTGTGAAAGAAGAATAATACAACATTTATGTAAATACCCATAAATGAAACTATATTACACAATGAGTAAAATAATGGGCAGTTGATAGAGAAAATATTTTCAATTAATTTATGTTAAATATAATTGTTTTAAGCCCACAAAATTGTTCCTCTAAGATGAATTGTTTCATTTTTATGATAATGGTGTTATTTTGAGCTCAATAGTAATTGGCCATTTTGGATTTTTAACAGTTTTAAATTATTTCGTTAGATTTCCCATAAAATTATCTACACAGATCGAAATTGAAAAATCATTTCTTTTCCAGATTCTTCACATCCATGAATTCATTTACTATTTTTGGACTAAAATCTGAATCGGCCATATGGAAGCTCAAAAGAAGCTCACAAGTTGGCTCAAGAAAACTATTTTCAGTTCTTCATAGTTTTGATGTGGGATCCATAACTCATCCACTGTGGGCCCAAAGTATGTGCATTTCGGTGGTTGGACGCGCAAGGAGTTCTGTAGTATCTTTTATGAAGGAATAACCGAGTGAATTGGCCGTATATGGGGTCATTAAATCACCATAATCCGGAGGATTTCGTTTTGGAGAGTACAACTGGACAGAATAAATTCTCATAGTAAAACGGCCATAACGCTCGGAATACATGTCCACATCCGCTTAGATTTTGAGGAGACACGGCCAATAGAATTATGAACAACATTCAAGAAGGGCTCAATGCGTGAAAATGTCATTTAATGGGGATACAACCCGTCGACATTTGGGGGAAGCATTCTGGCTATTAAAGGGGAAGAGCTCCACCCTCTCAAAGCATCCATTCTCCACCCCATTCCTTCTGGGACACCAAGATGGAGAACTTTTCAGCATTCTCTTTTATTTATTTTCTTTTTCATAGTTTTGTAATGCCTTATTTTTCCCCATTCAACTCGATTACCCTTACCATGGTGGGGTAAACTTTTGGAGTGATTGGGGAAGGGTTGGTTTTCTATATTGTAATGCTTGAGTTCTTGGACGCAATTGAATAAATTTCTTTCTACTTTAAAGTTTTTTTCAATTTCTTATAAGGAATTTTATTATCAAGTTCGATCGTTCTTGAATATTAATTTCTTTATTTATTTTTTCCTTGGTAAAATAATCGATATCTCCCTCCACTAATTTCTGGTTTATATACGATGGAATAAACCAGGAATTAGTGGTGAAGTACTCGACGATCGTCAGTATATCTAAAAGGTGTAGTGAATGTTCTTGATTGTTTAGGATAAACAAAACCCGATCGGGTATTTCCCATTTAAATTAAGGATATTCAATACAACTATTTTACACATGGAAGGAGAGTTGACCAAACCAAAATCTTGGTAATGTTTTCTCTCACAATAATAATTTCACCAAGGAAGTGAGAGGAAACGATTGTGGAAACTCACATTAATCAACTAAGAAGAAGAGGTTTGAATTAAATTGAACAAAGATATCATTATAATTAGGAAACCAACCCCGACCTAATCACCCTTTTAAACATCATAGTTTTTCAATCATTTTAATTTCAAATTTCATTTAAAAAACACAACATTTCTTTTACCCTCGTTTTAAAGTGACAACTCGTTTTGTGTGCACTCCTCTTCAGGAGACATCCTAGCTCAACCACTTAACAACATTTTAACTTTGGAAATAATTGTTTTTCCATGCCCTATGACAGACGTGCATCAAACTTGGCGCCGTTTCCGGGGAGGTAGTGTCACATTTTTTTTGTAAATTATTGACATTTTAAAAAAAACACACAAATAAAATCATTCCATAATGAATTCAAATGATTATTATTCTACATGGAATGAAAATTACTCATAGATGCAAGAAGAATTATACACTGAGGAGGCCCTCCAACGAAGAGCTGATGCCCTAATGATATTGTTCAAGCTGGTTGAAAGAGGCATAACAACATGGATCTCACCAGAAGATTTGATGGCCATGGTCAATGAACTCCAAGTTGACATTAAAAGATTCAAGGCCAAAAAGAAAGTGCCACTGGTCTTTCCGGATTTCACTGAAGACATCAATGAAGTTGAATCCAAACTCGAGGTGGAGGAGCATGACTACCTACCTCCATCCAGTGATAATCAACTCCAAGAGGCACTTTCAAATAAAGAAGAGATTCGAGATGAACCAACTCAGGGAGATGATACATTTATGAACTCAAATTCTTTTAATTTTGTTGAAACTAATTTGAGTATAACTCCCAATTGTTTTGAATTTTCAGAATCATATGACTCCAATTATTCCCTAGAGGATGTAGAGACAAAAGAAGATGCACCTGTTGAGGAACACCTGGAGCTCCCGGAAGTCATGGAATATCTACTGGAGGAGCCCAATAATAAAGAGATCCAAGTTTCTAAGGCTGAGGATATAATACCGGGGGTTGAAGCTCCCATGAAGCTAGAACTGGAAGACAATATGGTTGCACAAGTAGCAACAAAAGAGGTGTAGGTTCTGTACTTCATCCTACCCCTACCATACAAGATGTACCAAATTGCAAAGGGGGTGGATCTGGTATACTCTGTCTATGGAGTCCTCCTCAACAAGAACAATTAGCATCAAGCTGGGAAGAGCCACATGTGGTGGTTTAAATCAAAAAAGCTTCATCCACCAACAGATTATGGATAAAATATGGTACTACCCTCTGGAGGCAGTCAAACCCCAGGGCCCACTTGGGGGATAATACCAATATTTATCCTTTTTTCATATTCAATTTCTGTTTTGATTTCTTTTAATAAATTTCTTATGTTATGTTTTTACTTTATTAGGTTTTCAAAGAGCAACACTTATGAGTCAAAATTAACGTTGCATTGCCAATAAGTCAGGTTGTACCTCTCATTCACACTTTCTTGATGTTGTGATTAATTTGAAAATTGGAATACATGTTAAATCCACTTGAATTCATCGAAGACACTGCATCAGTTATGTGTGGGGGAGGGAACCTTTGTAGTACAGGATTTTCATTTAATGTTTTTTTTCAAAAAAAATGTGTTTTAAAATTTTTGTGTGTTTATTTTTCAATTTTTGGTGTGTTTCTGAAACTTTTGAATTGAAAAGAATATCAACACCGTTTTTGAAACCCACGTCAATGAGTTAACCAATATATTTCATGAAACTGAGCTTAAATAAATGCTAAAATGAATTTTTTTCAACTTCAAATATTTTGGAATTTCATGAAAAGTACACTGATTTTTGAATTACATGCCATATTTCACTGTCTATATCTTTGAAATAACTTTCCTGTGAGGCTTCTGAACCATTTTTTTCAAATTCCTTTCATTCACCTCATTTCTTGAGAGAAACTGACCATGATTTCTTTAACCAGAATTTGATTTATTCCTTTAAAAACATGAGGGTTGAGGTACGTGTGTTTTAAATGATTGAGGCATTTATTTTTTCTAATGCCCCTTTTCAAAATAATCCTTTTCATTATGGCCCACCTTTACATTTATCCTTCATTGTAGCCCCTAGTAGCCATGAATTGCATGTTAGGCTAGCCACATTACAAGCTAATTTTCCATATCACACCTTCTCTTGAAGTAAAATTGCCTGATCTAGTCGCCCTTAAGTGTGGGGGAATATGTCTTATGGTGTACTACCTCATTTGGTTATACTTTGGGTGGAAAATAAATTGTGGAAGATATGTGTGTGATGCTGAAAAATTATTCTGTTGAAAGCTGTGCCTTTTCTGGAGATTTTATGACAAGAGAAGCTGTTCCTTTCTGGAGCTTCCAATGTAAAAAGAAAGATGTGCCTATCTGGAGCTTCCAAAAAAATCATGTTTGAAAAGATTGAAATGTTTTATGCTGAGATGATTGAATGATGATGGAGCCTATTTTCAACAAAGGGGATGTGAAGGAGACCATATTTGAGTGAAAATTAGAATCTTGCAATTTTGCTTCAATAAGAGCCAAGCCTTCCTTTTTATGCCTCAGAACTTTTAACATCTAAATCCTACCAACCGGAAGCCACAGAACAACCCTGAAAAGTCCTCATGAGAAACACATGTCCTTGAATCATATCGGGTGGAGAAGTAGGAATTTATCAAACCTATGGTGACTCTTGTGTGAGTTTGGATGAGAAAAGCTTTGTTCAGCCTTTACATTTGTGATATGAGAGAAAATTCATGTGAGGTAGGTGTTTTGTGTGCATGGGATATGAAATGAAGTGGAAATGTATTAAAATCATAAATGGAGTTTTTGAAATAACAGTTTTTGATGAGGCATGATATCTTTTTGTTTCTTGAAATTGATTTGATTGATCTCATTGATATGTGTTTTGGATTTGATTTGATTTGCTTTTTACTTATCCAGGAGTCCAAGTCCTAAGTGTGGGGGAATTTATAGAGAAAATATTTTCATTTAATTTATATAGAATATCATTGTTTTCAACCCACAAAATTGTTCCTCTAAGATGAATTGTTTCATTTTTATGATAATAGTGTTATTTTGAGCTGAATAGTAAAAATTGACCATTTTGGATTTTTAACAGTTTTAAATTATTTCGTTAGTTTAGCCATAAAATTATCTACACTGATCCAAATTGAAAAATTCTTTCTTTTACTGATTTTACACATCCAGGGATTCATTTACTATTTTTGGACTAAAATCTGAATCGGCCATATGGAAGCTCAAAAGAAGCTCACAAGTTGGCTCAAGAAAACTGTTTTCAGTTCTGCCTAGTTTTGATGTGGGATCCCTAACTCATCCACTGTGGGCCCAAAGCTTATTACATTCGGTGGGTGGACGTGCAAGGAGTTTTGGATAATCTTTTATGAAAAAATAACTGAGTGAATTGGCCGTTTTTGGGGTCATTATATTACCCTAATTCGGAGGATTTCATTTTGGAGATTCGGACTGGACAGAATAAATTCTCCTAATAAAACGGCCATAACTCTCGGAATACAAGTCCCCATCCATTGAGATTTTGAGGAGACACGTCCACCGGAATTATGAACAACATTCAAGAAGGGCTCAATGCGTGAAGATGTCATTTAATGGGACTAAAATGCGTCAACATTCAGGGGAAGCATTCTGTCTATAAAAGGAGGAGAGCTCCACCCTCTCAAAGCATCCATTCTCCACCCAATTCCATCTGGGACACCAAGAAGGAGAAATTATCAGCATTCTATTTTATTTATTTTCTTTTTCATAGTTTTTTAATGCCTTCTACTTCCCCATTCAACTCGATTACCCTTACCATGGTGGGGTAAACTTTTGGAGTGATTGGGGAAGGGTTGGTTTTCAACATTGTAATGCTTGAGTTCTTGGACACAATTGAATAAATTTCTTTCTTCTTCAAAGTTGTTTTCAATTTCTTATAGCGGATTTTATTATCAAGTTTGATAGTTCTTGAATATTAATTTCGTTATTTATTTTTTACTTGGTAAAATAATCGATATCTCCCTCCACTAATTTCTGGTTTATATACGATGGAATAAACCAGGAATTAGTGGTGAAGTACTCGATGATCATCAGTACGTCTAAAAGGTGTAGTGAATGTTCTTGATTGTTTGGGATAAACAAAACCTGATCAAGTATTTCCCTTTTAAATTAAGGATATTCAATACAACTATTTTACACATGGAAGGAGATTTGACCAAACCAAGATCTTGTTAAGGTTTTCTCTCACAATAATAATTTCACCAAGGAAGCGAGAGGAAACGATTGTGGAAACTCACTTTAATCAACTAAGAAGAAGAGGTTTGAATTAAATTGAACAAGGATAGCATTATAATTAAGAAATTGACACCGAACTAATCACTGTTTTAAATATCATAGTTTTTCAATCATTTTAATTTCAAATTTCATTTCAAAAACACAACATTTTTTACCCTCATTTTAATGTGACAACTCGTTTTGTGTGCACTCCTCTTCAGGAGACATCCTAGGTGAACCCCTTAACTACTTTTTAACTTAGTAAATAACTGTATTGCCATGCCCTACGACAGTCATGCGTCAGCAGTACATACACCACTCAATGGAAATTGTGGAAAATGTAGCATAAATCTCACGGGAATAAAAGTGAGATAAAAAATCCCTTATGAAAACTCGGCAGCCTAACGACGCCACATAAAACATACAAAAATGGATTGATGAGATCAAATAGGGTATCTCATCATATTAACATAATGTTTATAGAAATAGGGATATAAAAGAACATCCCCCAACATAACAAATAGGATCTTAAAAGAAGTGACATAAAGGAGAGTACATAAAAAGAAAGAGAGTGGTTAGATCTCTTACGAAAATTCGGCAGCCTAACGGCGCGACTCAAAACTTCCAAAATGGATTGATGAGAGAGAATAGGGTATCTCATCATATGAAGATAAAAATTACAGTAAGAGTAATATAAAATATCATCCCAATAACAAGAAACATGATCGTTAAAAGTAATGACATAAAAGAGCGCACTTAAAAAGAAAGAGAGGAGTTGGATCCCTTACCTTGGGTCCGACTTGACTCGATCATTATTTAACGTCTTGAATAATAAACTTGAGTTAATGTCAACTTTTTTAGGAACCATTTTCAAGTTCATTATTCCTTTTATATCAATTATTGAAATGTTATAAACATTATGTAATCATTTATGTGAATAATGTTTGTTTTGTCGATATTTGGTTCTTAAGTCAAAATTTGACTTCTTACAATTACATGTTGTTCGTGTGGTCAAAGGTTCTTTATATCCATAATGACATTACTGATTTGGATATCATATATATCATATTTATCCAGCATATACATGTATTTATAATATTACATAATCATTTACAGGTAAGAAATAAAATGCACCGTTCATGGAGACGGTAAGTCGTACGTACGCATGAACACTACTTTCATTTCTTTGTAATATTAATGGAATTAAAACTAAATGAGAGATGTGTATATTTTCAATTACATAATTATATTCATCCTTTTGATATATCATAAATCATATATATCCATTATATGTACTTATAATAGTACATTACATTTGTGGATAAGAAATGAAATGCACCGTTCATGGAGACGGTAAGTCGTACGTACGCATGAACGCTACTTTCATCTCTATCTCATAATTTAATGAAAAGAAAACAGTAATGATATAAAGGTATATTATAATTCCAGTATAAAATCATATATAATAACTTTAAATCCATCCTTTATACATCCCACATAGGGCATTAACGAATCAAATCACTTTGAGGGGGCAGTAGTCCGCACTTCCTAAAATGAAGATATTGTGTATACCCATAATGGAAGCCATAAAGGTATGACACAAATGAAAAATACATAAGCTTAAGTAAAACATAAAAATATTATATATCATATATAAACATAGTGACATATTAATGTCCACCTTTGGAGGTGTTATATGAGTGTTGAACAATCATCGTTTCGTGAGGCAAAAATTCACCATCCACAGAAACTGTATGTTCTATAACCATTAGATGAAAGTGTGTGTAAGTGTATCTCCAATACTTATTATAAAGACATCCTAATATATTTAAGATACTGGAGTTGTTACAAAACAAAGGAATAAAAAGAGTTTAGGGGGTTGGAGAAGCAAAATAAAAAAAAAGAGCACAAGTGAAGACGTTACCTTAAAATTGGGTAACTCCCTTTGGTTTGAAACAAAAGGGTTTCATGAAGAGATTCCTACCTATTTTAAGGCTTCTAGGATGAGGATAGGGATGTGGAGAGACAAAATGATCAGTTATTGGCCGAACCAAATGTTTTTGAGGTGTGGGTAAGGTGGTAGAGGTGGGGACCTTTTATAAGAGGAGAGGAGGGGCACTCTTGGAAATGTATAAAATGTTACTTTATTTTCAAATGGTTTTCGGATTTTAATGGTCCCACATTGATGTGTTTCGAGGATAAGGTGATAAGGGTTCGAAATCCACTCATACAATAGGTTTTGGACATGTGTAGGTCCTAGAGTTTTCATTATCATTCCATTTTATTTAAATCGTTAAAATAATGAAGTCATCGTTGCATCATCGTGATGTCATAAAAAATTTAATTTATGTAATGTCTAAAAATTATAAAAAAAATACTATGATGTAGGAAATCTTTTATCCTTCCAATGACTATTTATAGTAAAAATTATGACTTGTATGACCACATGTAAAAAATGTTTTAGTAAAACAAATCATGTTTGTGACATTTTTATTTTAACTTTAAATAAAAGGCATAAATGTCATTATCAAACCCAAGTGGCTCGATGGGGTACCAAAAATCGACCCATGGGTTGTCTTGGTCTGACTTAACTCATCCGATATGGTTAGGACAAGTTTAAATATATTTTCATTTTATTATAATGTCATTTTTACCTTAAATCACACTAATTATCTTTAATCGCGATTAATAAAACTTAAAAGTTACTTTTCATCAAAAATTAGTTTCATCCCATTGAACCACATTTTACTTAACAATTAAAATCATTTAAAATGTATTATTGAAATTCAAATGACAGAAGTTGTAAAGTCCCATTTAAACGAAAAATCAAATCTTGTAACCACCACTTTGTGGTTTCACTATTCATCAAAAATTGAAGATTTTCAAAAAAATACCAAAAATTCACCCTAAGCTATATTTGATATTCCGAATTCAAAAATGATGTCTATTTTACCAAATTCATAACATAGAAGTTGTATTAATTAATTTTATAATTAATTCCCGTAGTCGGAGCAAATAGCCTGTTTTTATGAAACAATAAGTATCAAAACATTGACACTAGTTTAAGTCCAATTTCAAAGTGAAATTAATTCCAATGACCACTATTGGATTAAATGGTAAAAATATATTCTAATTTTACAAAAAACAATCCAATATATAATCTAATCATATAAATAAACTAGATTAAAAAGAGGTTTTGAATTAAAATTCAACATTTTTCACTATTCATTAAAAAATGAACTTTATCAGAAAGATACCAAAAATTTAAACAAAGTAAATTTGGATGTCCCGATTCTAAATAAGAATTTAATTTTTTCAAATATAACACATAAAATTGTCAAAAAGTGGATTTAAAAGTGGTTCGCCTGCAAAAGGTGGTTAATCGGCATTTTAAAGAATATTAGAATGTATACGCTTAAAATTCGATTCATTCGTATTTTTAATCCTCTAACATTTATTGTAAAGAGTAAAAATATTTGACAAACATATATAGTCATTTTGTAGGTAGTTCTGTTCATTCCCACCATTACAACGACTAGGCGTTAACTACTTTTTAAAATAATATTATTTTATTATTAGAGTGCAACGTAAGCTTCCCAAGAAACTCGTTGTTGTGTATTGGGTACGCCATCGAGCATAGCATACCCTTTAAAGTAATATTAATATTTTATTCACAAATATGGATAAATATAAAAATGTCATATTCTTTATTTACATGGGGTGTTACATCCTTCCCTCCTTTTGGGAATTGCATCCTCGTAATTTTAAAATTGGGCTTGGAAATATCATTGAAAGTCCCACATCAGAACAAGAGTCGGTAAAACAATCACTTTAAAATAAAGAATGATAAGTAAAGAGGTCACCCGAGTTAACCCATACTAGTATTCCATATAGGAAAACATGGACATGGAGGAGAAAACATAGGGTCATGTTCTGATGGAGAGTGATAGAAAACATGTTTAGGAGAAAGTTAACCACAATAAAATCACAAACTTGTGATGGGTTAAACGGTATTCGATTCCCCAGTAGAAAAAATTAATAGACAACATTTTTGTTTTAAGTTACTCTTCATTGAGAAATTTATTTTTGAGCCTAACTAAATCATAATGAAACATACTTACTTGTCACGTAGACTTCCAACTTTTACTAGATTCCTTATTCAAAATCATATTTTCTCCAAAATACGAGTATTTAGGAAGACTTGTTTGAATTAAGAGTACAATAATAAATTTCTAGAGAATCACCTAATCCACAAAGGAGAACTATACACTTCCGATGTCTTTAGACTCTAACCAAAACCAAAACCAAAAAGGTTAGTACAAGATCAGATAATCTAGAAAAGGATAACCCTTTAAAAAAATAAAACCTATTCTTAATCTCCAAAATTTCTCCAACAAAACCCAAAGTTCAACGAGGACCATTCAATAAACAATTTGTCCCTAAAATTATTCAAAGTAAACCAATCTAAGATTGAATCTCAAATATTTGAAGGATTTAGTCACATAGTCTTCCAAGTTAAGTCGTAACATTTATCTCCAAAAAAACATAAGTTGCTCCTAAAGTCTCGCATTGAAAAGTAATTAACCTAATCAAATATCCTCTTTGATAAGTTAATCATTTTCATAAAAACCCAAAATCAACTTACTCTTAATTCATAAAGTCACCTAACTAAAAAGAATAAGTCATACTAAACAGGGACTTCACGTAGTCCAGTGGTAGGCGATAAACACCCATTGCACTTGGTTGTGGGTTCAATTCCCACAGCTTTGTCTGACGTGACAGGTTGTCACACGGTCTGCGTGTTGTCCTTTTTATAAAACTCCAAAAATAACCCTAACATGTTTTAACCTTAATAGTTTCTTTATACCTCACATTTTCATCCAAATTTGTACGGTCTCAACATCTTAATTCTTGAAGTCTTATTTCACCACCATAAGATAAAATAAAACGATTCCCAAAATGAATAACAACATACCTTGATCATGGCATCCACTCGGTTTCATCGTCATCTTGCTCACGTAGGTAGAAGTCCCATTCCTTACAACAATGATTTAGAGATCCTTTAAAATCATTTGCTTCCTCCATCCAAATACACCTTGTACAAAATGGGTCATATGGGTGTTCACAGAAAAACAATTTTGGAAAATAATCATATATGACATATAATTCCAAAACATCTGATAAAACATGATTTCATTAAAATAGTATGACAGAATTTGATTTGATACTTTCTATTATTGGTCTTTTAAAATACCATAAGTATGTGCTGAGAGACTATATTTTAAAATCAAATATAAATAGGTTGTGCAAGGGTCTCCTTCCTCAGCACCATGTTTAAAATCATAATATGCTTCAAATTCTTGTGATAAGGTAAAATATTTGAAAATACCTTGATAATATTTACCTTTCTTGAAAATATGAGAATATTGTGAAAATAGTATTTGTCTAAAAACAACCCATGATCCATGATGATAATGAGGTATAGTGGAGGTATTTTATATCTCAAACAACTGCTTGCAAGTGAGTTGTATGCTAGAAAAAGTTTCACAATCATCCGAACATGACTTTGCAATAATTATTACTAGCATGTCATCAGGAAGAGATAAGAATGTCATTTGAGTTCCTTCTCCTTCCATTCGTAACCGAATTTACTTGACCTGAAAAAAGTTATAAAACAAGGATTTAACTGAAATATTAGATATATAGACTGATCATGTGTCTAACAAAAACTCTTAATCCCTAAAGTTGTCTAAACCGACCTCTGATACCAACTATATGGCCCCGGCCTTAAACCTTACTTAATATTGAATTAAATGAATGATTCACATTGAGGATCTTTTCAGGTTTAGAGTTTTAGATAATTAGGACATAACTATTACATCTCAAAAGATTACAAAGTAGAAACTTTTACTATGTTTCCATAAAATAAAAACTCATAAAAAGAAACATGTCCAGTTCCATGTTTTAGGTTGCATGACTTTCCCTTGATCCCATACTTGACCCTATTCCATGTTAAGTCATGTGAAAAACATTTCAAAAACTTGGGATGAGCATAAAAAGCTCAGTAAGGTATACACAAAGAATGAAAACTGTTAGTTTTTCAAAACAACAAGTAAACCAGGTATACTTTATCAAAGTAGTACTTCTCACCTTTTCGAAATAGTAAAAACTTTTCACTGAATAATAGTTCATTACATACCCTACTGTAACCAAACGATTACCATAAAACCCATATAAAGATCACATTACATATAAAGGTATCTTGGGACATAAACATACTTAAGTGTAATAACCATAAGGTCGACTTCCACATATATCACTTAACGGAATAGCCATTCGGCCAACTTCCATACATACTTAATGGAATAGCCATACGGCCGACTTCCATACCCAATGCATTGGATGTTATAACGTAACCACCCGTCCTGGTATTCACGGCACCACCCATCATATGGTTTATCACGTAACCACCCTTAAAATTTCCAAGTACCATTATAAAATTATAACACATAAAACCAATATAAAGTAATGATAACATTTCCACATTTCAATCACAATATATCATTTAAATATATTGACAAAATAGAATCCTTTATCAAAACAATTTTCTATACCAAAATACATAAAAGATTATATGGTATTTATTTTATTTTAAAAACATTACGTCTTGTTGAGGAAGCCAAATATCAAATAATACTCGCGACAGCGGAAAAGGTCATTGTCACCGCGTACGTTAAAAGAAACATTCCTTTTTGTCGTTTAGTAAAACGATTCGTAGAAAAATATTCCTTTTGTATAAAAGTAAAATTCAAAGGGGTTTATACACCGTATAAAAGAAATTTGTGTATAAAACAAAATATGCCTCAATGAAAGGAGATTGAGACGAAGTCCCTTACAAAGACGGTATCTTTGGTTTAAAGATAAATCAATTACATAATTATGTGTGACAAACGAATACACCAAATATAAGGGGATATTAAGTGTAAAATATTCATAGGTTATTCACACATATTCATAGAATGACATATTCAAGGAGTATATAATTTTATCCCAAAGAATCAAATTTTTGTTAAGAAGTTCCCATGAAAAAATTTGACAGCCTAATGGCGTCACTACAAAATTAAGAAAATGAGTTGATGAGAGATAAAAAGGGTATCTCATCACATGGAAATAAAATTTAAATCAATAAGGATATAGAAGAACATATCCTAACATAATAGTATGTTAATTAAAAGACATAACAAAATAATCATTTTAAAAAGAGGAGGGTGAAAGGTTCCCTTATTGACATGGGTATCTTTCGAAACATACACCCCGTGAAAGAAGGACAATACAACATTTATGTAAATACTAATAAATGAAATTATATTACACAATGAGTAAAATAATGGGCAGTACATACACCACTCAAAGGAAATTGTGGAAAATGTAGCATAAATCTCACGGGAATAAAACTGAGATGAAAAATCCCTTACAAAAACTCGGCAGCCTAACGGCGCCACAGAAAACATACAAAAATGGATTGATGAGATCAAATAGGGTATCTCATCATATTAACATAAAGTTTATATAAATAGGGATATAAAAGAACATCCCCCAACATAACAAATAGGAGCTTAAAGGAAGTGACATAAAGGAGAGTACATAAAAATAAAGAGAGATGTTAGATCTCTTACGAAAATTCGGCAGCCTAACGGTGCTACTCAAAACTTCCAAAATGGGTTGATGAGAGAAAATAGGGTCTCTCATCATATGAAAATAAAAATTACTATAATATTAATATAAAATAACATACCAATAACAAGAAATATTATCCTTAAAAGGAATTACATTAAAGAGCGTACTTAAAAAGAAAGAGAGGAGTAGGATCCCTTACCTCGGGTCCGACTTGACTCGATTGTTCTTTAACGTCCTGAATAATAAACTTGAGTTAATTTATACATTTTTAAGAACCTTTTTCAAGTTCATTATTCCTTTTATATCAATTATTTTCATGTTATAAACATTATGTAATTATTTAACTTAATAATGTTTGTTTTTTCGATATTTGGTTCTTAAGTGAAAAGTTGACTTTATACAATTACATGTTGTTCGTGTGGTAATAGGTTCTTTATATCCAGAATGACATTCCTGATTTGGATATCATATATATTGTAGATACCCTAAGCTTATCGTACATGGACATTACATTACTTTTGCGGAATACTTAGTACATAACAAAAACACACACTAAAGGATCGTAATAGTTTAGTGTCTTTGGAAACTCGGAACGTAATCTTCTAATCGTGGTGAAAGTTCTTCAATATCTCCCATAAAGATCTTCCATTTTTTACCTAAAACCTTTCTTTATATCCTGGGGAAAAGAAAACATAAAAGGGTGAGCTCAAATGCTCAGTAAGGGTATACAAAAGAAATAAAAATCATATCATATCTTTTTGAAAATCACAACCTGCAAAAGAGATCATAATATCTTAACATGGAACAAATCATAGAAGTGAAAATGAGATCCCCATAATCATAACATAAAACTTGAATCTTTGTGGCATGCACACATAATCATGGAAAATCATTTCTTGTTAGTCATGACTCATTGCCAAGACTATCTTAGTGGACAAAGTCCCTTTCTGAATCGAGTTCACTCCTCGTTTCAGTCCTGTATCACTGAACCGAAATAACCTTCCGTTCCAGCCATGTCTATCTCATGAGATATAAAATCATTACCCAATGCATTGGAGGGAGATATAGGTCCCACCCATCTTATAATGAATCCTTTCTTATGTGTGCCACATAATCATAAAACATACATCATCGCATAACACATATAACAAAAATGGGATTCTTGAAACATCATGACATCATAAATCAATTCATATAAGATAAAGGAATTCATAAACATAATTCCATCACAACATAGTCAAACCAATGTAAAAAATATGGATAGAAACAGAACCCTTTATTATCTTAGATGGAAAATAATTTTGATAAAACACTTGAATTGAATTCTTGAGGAAAATATCCTTTCTTCTTCAAAAACATTTTTCCTTTCATAACATGTCATACAACTTTAAAATAAAAGAAGTTGATTAAAAATAAACTTGAAAACTTGTAAAGGAAGCTTCTTTGAAGTAATGTTTTAAAAATCCATTCATGCCGTATAAGTTAAAAAAAACATTCTTCGTACTTTTTTCGGAAAAGTCAAAAAGTACCTCGTACGGAAAAACGACAAAATATTCCTTTCATATTCTTTACTAAAAACTCACCTAAGGGTAAAATTGGATTTAAACTATTTCAAGTGGATGGAAACAATATTACATATTGAGGGAACATGGATGTGGATGATAAAATACACCCCAGTAAATACTTACGAATAAACAATCTCGGATAAAAATGAGATTGTGATATTTCCCTTACCTTAGGTCCGATTAGCTTTGTACGTGTCCGAAGCTCCTGTATAATGGTTTAAATAATGTTATTGACTTATTCCAGAATCATACATATTGATATGATATCATATATGGTCATATTATTAGTTTCTTGTTAGTAATATTTCATTGTTACTTGTTACTCGGGTCTTTATAACTTTTTGTTCTTATGTGTGTTTTGTCGAATAAATTCTTATTCTTATCTTTAGGTTATAGATAATTCATTTCCAGAATGGTATTAGTGTAGTATATACCATATTCATTCATTCAATTCATTTATATAATCATTATGAAATGAAGATCATGTAGAACGAGTCGCATCACATCGTGGAGACGGTATTCCGTACGTACGCACGAGTGATGATATCGTTCCTATGATCGTGGAATTGTTTTGGAGTATATATATATATTATTTCAGTATCAATATTACTTAATAATAATCATATATAGTTACTCATTACACCATTATACCCATCCTTGTAAGGTGATGGTGGAAAATAGATTACACCACGGCGTGGAGACGGTATTCCGTACGTACGCACGCGCGGTGATTTCATTTTTTCCGTAGGATGGATAGAAGGTGAATTAGGGTTGTTTCATATTTATAATAACATATCAGTATGTAAGTAATACTGATGTTATTACTTTATCATGAAACAACTAAAGAAGAAGAAGTTGAAGAAGAATGAAATTGAAAAGATCGGTAATGGATATTACCTCTTCTTTGGAACGCCTCTTTGAATCCTCCACTTAAGGAACTAAGATTGGTCTTTGGAGAAGACCAGGACCTCTAGGATTATTCTAGGGAAGTGGAGAGGAGAAAATGGCAGGGGTTTGCCGAGCTTGAGTGCTCAAATTGGTGTGAGGAGGAGGGGGAGGAGGTGTCCTTTTATAAGGGAGGAGAGGGGCACCTTAGGAATTCTTAAAAATATTAATTTATAATAAATCTAACCCCACTTAAAAACCTCCAAAAATGACTCATATTCGAAGATTAGATGAGATAGGGTTGTAATCTCATCAACCAATCAAATTTAGACAAGTTTAGGATATTATTTTAACCTTATCAATTAGATTTAACTCTAAGATAAATAATTTAACTTTTACCGTGTTTTTTTGTTTTCTTTCACTATATGGTTAATACACTTACTATAACATGCCAAACGAACCCAAAATTGTATATTATTAATAAATATATCCTTATCTAAGTCATTTGGCCGAACCTTAGTTTTTTAGGAATAAAATAACAATTAATAATATAATATTTGATTTAAAAACTATTTTGTGTCAATTTTGACACTATTTGATATATGATTTTTGTGAAAGTCATAACAGAATTAAATGTTCTAACCAAGTTGATTAAATCAACATTAATATATCATAATAACCTATAAAATTAGTGGAATTCATAAAAAATCTCAAATTACATTTATTTTGGTGTTTATAACATCAATTATGTCAATATTTCATTAATAAGATAATTACTGCATCATCGTTGTGTCATAAATAAATTAAATTATTTGATGTCTAAAAATTACAAATAAAATACCATCATGTAGGAAATCCTTTTAGCTCTCTAATGAATATTTACAATCGAATTTATCTTATGTATAACCCCATATTAAAAATGATTTACTTATTAAACTTTGATTTTAACTATTTTAACCTTTCTTTAAATAAATTAATAATAAATGTCCTAATCTAATCCAAGTGGGCCTAAATGGTCATATTTTATTCCTAAGTTTGTTTTTGGTCTAAATACACTTGTCCAATAGGATTAGGACATGTGTTAGGGTAATATTAATATCATATTTACCCTTAGTTACTCTATTTACTATTAACCGCGGTAAAAAAAGTAAAAAGTTACTATTCACCAAAAATTATTTTCATCTCATTGAACCACATTTTAGTCCTTGATATTAACCGTGTCTCTCGGATTTTCGAAATTCCATTCACAGAAGTGGTAAAATTAAGTTTTATGCAAAATTCAGTTTTTAACCTACCACTTAGTGGTTTCACTATTTATCAAAAATTGAAAGTTTTCAGAAAAATGCCAAAATTTCATCCTAAGCTATATTTCGTATTCCGAATTCAAAAATGAAATCCATTTTGAAAAATAAAATTTACAAAATTTCAAAAAGTGGTTATTACTATTCATAACGGCTAGTTTTAATAAAATTTTAATAGCATATCGTTGTTTAGTGAAACTCGGTATTGCGTATTACACACGCTATCGAGGAAGGTCGCGATTGCGTGTAATGCAAGGCAAGTCAAGGATGTGTGTTGTGCAAGCTCCTTTTGGTGTAGCGTACAACACAAGACATTAATAAAATAAAAAGAATATTTTTCATAAAATCTCGGGCTGTTACATTCTACCCCCCTTAAAATGAATTTCGCCCTCGAAATTCGTCGGGGTTATAAATGGTTTACTATTCGAAAGTTTCTTTAATAGAAACCCACATCGTAAAAGGGAATATCAAAACTTGGCTTTAAAAACTAAAGTATGAAATGTAACGATTACCCAAATAAACTAATCACTGGGTTTCCACATAGGTGAAAATATGGATATGGAAGAGAAATCTAACCATCATGTTCTGATTGAGAGTGGTAGAGAACATGGCTATGGAAAAGCCAGTAATCACAAATCCATAGATTTGTGATGATATAAGGTACCATCTGATTCCTCAGGTATAAGATCACTAGGACAACATTTTTGGTTTTCAAGATCATTTCCCTAAAGTTGAAAATTTGAATTAGAATAAATACTTACTTTATTTTGGTACAATCTCACTGTTGTTCGTGCCTTGAACAATTTCCACTTCATCTCTTAAATAAATGAAGTTGAATTTGTTATTCGTGAAGTGTTAGCAGATAATGTGATAGAATGACGGGTCATTCCATCTGTCTCAAACAAAAGGTTAGCAAAAATTATATGCATAAATCGATCTATAGTGAGATTAATCATATATGGTTCCTAAAATGGACTTATACTTCATATATCATACTGCTTAATATAATAAAACTAGTTTCTACTAAATAGGGACTTCCTGTAGGTCAGTGGTAGGCGATAAAGGCCAGTCGCACTTCGGTTGTGGGTTCGATTCCTACAGCCTTGTCCGAAGCGATGGGCTGTCGCCCGTCCTGCAGGTTGTCCCTTTTTCTAAAACTACGTTACTATAACATCCCATCAATAATATCGAAAAACTTCTATCCTTAAACAATACTAACTTATGTCCAACATAATCCAGTCTAATCTTTAGGCTTATACATAATACTGCAGTCCACTCTCATAATATAGTGACAACGATTACCAGAGATTTAATACTGTCGTTGATCCCCACATATCATAAGATATGTCTTGTTGGTCACATTCCAAACATTCAAAGTCCTTAATCGTGTATTCTCTTGAATACCTTAGTGAAAATATGAGTGCTGTTAAAAGTTACCAAAATCCTCAAAATTCTATATACTCAAACCATGATATCACTTAGTCCTTATATCAATCATGAGCTCATGAATACTGTCAAACATTTCATTTTCCCCTTATCCCTTCATTATGCGCATATCATTTTCATTCCAAAAATATCTGAATAACCTTCCATGGATACTGGTAACATTAATCAGACAACAATGTTACAATCCTTACATGTCTCTTTATTCCATAGTACCATGAGATTACTTATACAACATTACACATGATAAACATATAATCATTCCACTACATTCTTAAACCATTGACCGAGCTTCAACAATTCTTTCATCTCACATACCATTGGTAGTCTCTTCATCATCATCCACATAAATACTTCCCATATGACCATACTGATTCTCTTCATGAGTCTTTCCCTTAGGGCATTTGTTTGCATAATGCCCATACATTCCACATTTAAAACACTTAACCATTTTTGATGTCGTAGCAATACCATTATCCTCATCCCTGGTATTAACTGAACCTTTTCCTTTGCACTTACTGGCTTTGTGTCCTTCTTTTCCACACCCAAAGCATCTTCCAGTTCCTTTGAAACATTCTCCTTGATGCCTCTTCCCACATGATTTACATAGTGGAAATTGAACTTTCTTTCCTCTATGATCATCATGAAACTCCATCTTTCTCTTATTAGCCGAGTCAGGAAACTTACCAAATTTTACTTTATTGATCATATTATGAGATTGCTGATTTGGCATAATAATGATGTTTGGACTTCCAAATCCTATTTCATTTGGTTTCTCATAAATAATATCATTCCATTGTCCATCATTTCCTCCATTATCGTGAATCACCTTGTTTCCAGCCATTTTCTAAAACCCAAAAAGAATAGCGTGAGAGGCAAAAATCATGCTAGGGAAAACAACATAATAAAGGGGGAGTACCTTGAACATCTAACATCTTAGTTTTAATTCTATGATTGTTAGCGTAGTTCTAGTACTATAACCTATACGTATACTAAACCTTAGGGACATCCCTAGACATACCTTAGAAATATCTCTAGGGATCTCACTAACGTTTTCGCATCCTAGTTTCCAAAGGTTGACTAAACCTTTCCTCTGATACCAACTGTAGAGACCCTAAGCTTATCGTACATGGACATTACATTACTTTTGCGGAATACTTAGTACATAACAAAAACACACACTAAAGGATCGTAATAGTTTAGTGTCTTTGGAAACTCGGAACGTAATCTTCTAATCGTGGTGAAAGTTCTTCAATATCTCCCATAAAGATCTTCCATTTTTTACCTAAAACCTTTCTTTATATCCTGGGGAAAAGAAAACATAAAAGGGTGAGCTCAAATGCTCAGTAAGGGTATACAAAAGAAATAAAAATCATATCATATCTTTTTGAAAATCACAACCTGCAAAAGAGATCATAATATCTTAACATGGAACAAATCATAGAAGTGAAAATGAGATCCCCATAATCATAACATAAAACTTGAATCTTTGTGGCATGCACACATAATCATGGAAAATCATTTCTTGTTAGTCATGACTCATTGCCAAGACTATCTTAGTGGACAAAGTCCCTTTCTGAATCGAGTTCACTCCTCGTTTCAGTCCTGTATCACTGAACCGAAATAACCTTCCGTTCCAGCCATGTCTATCTCATGAGATATAAAATCATTACCCAATGCATTGGAGGGAGATATAGGTCCCACCCATCTTATAATGAATCCCTTCTTATGTGTGCCACATAATCATAAAACATACATCATCGCATAACACATATAACAAAAATGGGATTCTTGAAACATCATGACATCATAAATCAATTCATATAAGATAAAGGAATTCATAAACATAATTCCATCACAACATAGTCAAACCAATGTAAAAAATATGGATAGAAACAGAACCCTTTATTATCTTAGATGGAAAATAATTTTGATAAAACACTTGAATTGAATTCTTGAGGAAAATATCCTTTCTTCTTCAAAAACATTTTTCCTTTCATAACATGTCATACAACTTTAAAATAAAAGAAGTTGATTAAAAATAAACTTGAAAACTTGTAAAGGAAGCTTCTTTGAAGTAATGTTTTAAAAATCCATTCATGCCGTATAAGTTAAAAAAAACATTCTTCGTACTTTTTTCGGAAAAGTCAAAAAGTACCTCGTACGGAAAAACGACAAAATATTCCTTTCATATTCTTTACTAAAAACTCACCTAAGGGTAAAATTGGATTTAAACTATTTCAAGTGGATGGAAACAATATTACATATTGAGGGAACATGGATGTGGATGATAAAATACACCCCAGTAAATACTTACGAATAAACAATCTCGGATAAAAATGAGATTGTGATATTTCCCTTACCTTAGGTCCGATTAGCTTTGTACGTGTCCGAAGCTCCTGTATAATGGTTTAAATAATGTTATTGACTTATTCCAGAATCATACATATTGATATGATATCATATATGGTCATATTATTAGTTTCTTGTTAGTAATATTTCATTGTTACTTGTTACTCGGGTCTTTATAACTTTTTGTTCTTATGCGTGTTTTGTCGAATAAATTCTTATTCTTATCTTTAGGTTATAGATAATTCATTTCCAGAATGGTATTAGTGTAGTATATACCATATTCATTCATTCAATTCATTTATATAATCATTATGAAATGAAGATCATGTAGAACGAGTCGCATCACATCGTGGAGACGGTATTCCGTACGTACGCACGAGTGATGATATCGTTCCTATGATCGTGGAATTGTTTTGGAGTATATATATATATTATTTCAGTATCAATATTACTTAATAATAATCATATATAGTTACTCATTACACCATTATACCCATCCTTGTAAGGTGATGGTGGAAAATAGATTACACCACGGCGTGGAGACGGTATTCCGTACGTACGCACGCGCGGTGATTTCATTTTTTCCGTAGGATGGATAGAAGGTGAATTAGGGTTGTTTCATATTTATAATAACATATCAGTATGTAAGTAATACTGATGTTATTACTTTATCATGAAACAACTAAAGAAGAATAAGTTGAAGAAGAATGAAATTGAAAAGATCGGTAATGGATATTACCTCTTCTTTGGAACGCCTCTTTGAATCCTCCACTTAAGGAACTAAGATTGGTCTTTGGAGAAGACCAGGACCTCTAGGATTATTCTAGGGAAGTGGAGAGGAGAAAATGGCAGGGGTTGGCCGAGCTTGAGTGCTCAAATTGGTGTGAGGAGGAGGGGGAGGAGGTGTCCTTTTATAAGGGAGGAGAGGGGCACCTTAGGAATTCTTAAAAATATTAATTTATAATAAATCTAACCCCACTTAAAAACCTCCAAAAATGACTCATATTCGAAGATTAGATGATATAGGGTTGTAATCTCATCAACCAATCAAATTTAGACAAGTTTAGGATATTATGTTAACCTTATCAATTAGATTTAACTCTAAGATAAATAATTTAACTTTTACCGTGTCTTTTTGTTTTCTTTCACTATATGGTTAATACACATACTATAACATGCCAAACGAACCCAAAATTGTATATTATTAATAAATATATCCTTATCTAAGTCATTTGGCCGAACCTTAGATTTTTAGGAATAAAATAACAATTAATAATATAATATTTGATTTAAAAACTATTTTGTGTCAATTTTGACACTATTTGATATATGATTTTTGTGAAAGTCATAACAGAATTAAATGTTCGAACCAAGTTGATTAAATCAACATTAATATATCATAATAACCTATAAAATTAGTGTAATTCATAAAAAATCTCAAATTACATTTATTTTGGTGTTTATAACATCAATTATGTCAATATTTCATTAATAAGATAATTACTGCATCATCGTTGTGTCATAAATAAATTAAATTATTTGATGTCTAAAAATTACAAATAAAATACCATCATGTAGGAAATCTTTTTATCTTTATAATGAATATTTACAATCGAATTTATCTTATGTATAACCCCATATTAAAAATGATTTACTTATTAAACTTTGATTTTAACTATTTTAACCTTTCTTTAAATAAATTAATAATAAATGTCCTAATCTAATCCAAGTGGGCCTAAATGGTCATATTTTATTCCTAAGTTTGTTTTTGGTCGAAATACACTTGTCCAATAGGATTAGGACATGTGTTAGGGTAATATTAATATCATATTTACCCTTAGTTACTCTATTTACTATTAACCGCGGTAAAAAAAGTAAAAAGTTACTATTCACCAAAAATTATTTTCATCTCATTGAACCACATTTTAGTCCTTGATATTAACCGTGTCTCTCGGATTTTCGAATTTCCATTCACAGAAGTGGTAAAATTAAGTTTTATGCAAAATTCAGTTTTTAACCTACCACTTAGTGGTTTCACTATTCATCAAAAATTGAAAGTTTTCAGAAAAATGCCAAAATTTCATCCTAAGCTATATTTCATATTCCGAATTCAAAAATGAAATCCATTTTGAAAAATAAAATTTACAAAATTTCAAAAAGTGGTTATTACTATTCATAACGGCTAGTTTTAATAAAATTTTAATAGCATATCGTTGTTTAGTGAAACTCGGTATTGCGTATTACACACGCTATCGAGGAAGGTCGCGATTGCGTGTAATGCAAGGCAAGTCAAGGATGTGTGTTGTGCAAGCTCCTTTTGGTGTAGCGTACAACACAAGACATTAATAAAATAAAAAGAATATTTTTCATAAAATCTCGGGCTGTTACATATATCATATATATCCAGCATATAAATGTATTTATAATTTTACATAATCATTTATAGGTAAGAAATGAAATGCACCGTTCATGGAGATGTTAAGCCGTACGTACGCATGAACGCTACTTTCATTTCTATGTCATATTAATGGAATTAAAACTAAATGAGAGATGTGTATATTTTTAAATCCAGAATTATATTCATCCTTTATATGTATCATACATCATATATATCCATTATATTTACTTATAATAGTATATTACATTTGAGGATAAGAAATGAAATGCACCGTTTATGGAGACGGTAAGTCGTACGTACGCATGAATGCTACTTTCATTTCTATCTCATACTTTAATGGAATGAAACAAATAATGATATAAAGGTATATTATAATTCTAGTATAACATAATATATAATAACTTTAAATCCATCCTTTATACATCCCGCATATGGCATTAACGAATCAAATCACTTTGAGGGGGCAGTAGTCCGCACTTCCTAAAATGAAGATATTGCGTATACCCATAATGGAAGCCATAAAGGTATGCCACAAATGAAAAATACAGAAGCTTAAGTAAAACATAAAAATATTAAATATCATATATAAACATATTGAAATCTTAATGGCCACCTTTGAAGGCGTTATATGAGTGTTGAACAATCATCGTTTCGTGAGGAAAAAATTCTCCATCCACAGAAACTGTTTGTTCATTAACCATTAGATGAAGGTCTGTGTAAGTGTAGCTCGAATACTTATTATACAAACATCCTAGTATATTGAAGATATGGGAGTTTTTACAAAATAAATGAATAAAAAGAGTTTAGGGGGTTGGAGATGCAAAATAAAACAAAAGAGCACAAGTGAAGAAGTTACCTTAAAATTGGGTAACTCCCATTGGATTGAACCAAAAGGGTTTCCTGAAGAGATTCATGCCTATGTTAAGGATTCTATGATGAGGAGAGGTATTTGGAGAGACAAAATGATCTGAGAATGGCTGATCCAATGGTTTTAGAGGTGTGGGTAAGGTGGTAGAGGTGTGGGCCTTTTATAAGAGGAGAGGAGGGGCACTATTGGAAAAGTATAAAATGTTACTTTATTTTCAAATGGTTTTCGGATTTTAATGGTCAAAAATTGATGTGTTTCGAGGAAAAGGTGATAAGGGTTCTAAATCCACCCATCCAATAGGTTTTTGACATGTTTAGGACCTAGATGTTTCATTATCTTTCCATTTTTTTAAATCGTTAAAATAATGAGGTCATCGCTGCATCATCATGATATCATAAAGAATTTAATTTATTTAATGTCTAAAAATTATAAAAAAATATTATGATGTAGGAAATCTTTTAATCTTTCCAATTACTATTTATAGTCAAAATCCTGACTTTTATAACAACATGTAAAAATTGTTTTAGTAAAAAAATCATGTTTGTGACATTTTTATTTTAACTTTAAATAAAAGGCATAAATGTCATTATCAAACCCAAGTGGCTCCATGGGGTACCAAAAATCGACACATGGGTTTTCTTGGTCGGTCATAACTCATCCAATAGGGTTATGACAAGTGTCCATATATTTTCATTTTATTATAATATCATTTTTACCTTAAATCACACTAATTACCTTTAATCGCAATTAATAAAACTTAAAAGTTACTTTTCATCAAAAATTATTTTCATCCCATTGAACCACATTTTACATAAAAAATAAAACCATTTAAATTGGATTATTGAAATTCAAATCAAAGAAGTCTTAATGTCCCATTTAAATGAAAAATCAAATTTTGTAACCACCACTTTGTGGTTTCACTATTCATCAAAAATTGGAGATTTTCAGAAAAATACAAAAAATTCACCCTAATCTATATTTGATATTCCGAATTCAAAAATGATTTCTATTTTACCAAATTCATAACATATAAGTTTCATTAATTAATTTTATAATCAATTCCCACAGTCAGAGCAAATAGAGTGTTTTTATGAAACAATAAGTATCAAAAGATTGACACTAGATTAACTCCAATTTCAAAGTGAAATTAACTCCAACGACCACTATTGGATTAAATGGTAAAAACATATTCTAATTTGACTAAAAAAACAATCCAAAACATAATCTAATCATATAAATAAACTAGATTAAAAAGAGGTTCTGAATTAAAATACAACATTTTTCACTATTTATTAAAAAATGAACTTTATCAGAAAGATACCAAAAATTTAAACAAAGTAAATTTTGATATCCCGATTCTAAATAAGAATTTAATTTTTTCAAATATTACACTTAAAATTGTCAAAAAGTGGATTTAAAATAGGTTCTCCTTCAAAAGGCCATTAATCGACCTTTTAAAGAATATTAGAATGTATACGCTTAAAATTCGATTCATTCGCATTTTTAATCCTCTAACATTTATTGTAAAGAGTAAAAATATTTGACAAACATATATTGTCATTTTGTAGGTAGTTATGTTAATTACCTCCATTACAATGGCTAGGAGGTGTTAACTACTATTTAAAATAATATTATTTTATTATTAGAGTGCAACGTAAGCTTCCCAAGAAACTCGTTGTTGCGTATTGGGTACTCCATCAAGCATAGCATACCCTTTAAGGTAATATTAATATTTTATTCACAAATATTGATAAATAAAAAAATTTCATATTCTTTATTTACCTGGGGTGCTACATCCTTCCCCCCTTTTGGGAATTGCGTCCTCGCAATTTTAAAATTGGGCATCGAAATATCCTTGAAAGTCCCACATCAGAACAAGAGTCAGTAAAACAATCACTTTAAAATAAAGAATGATAAGTACAGAGGTCACCCGAGTTAACCCATACTAGGATTCCATATATGAAAACATGGACATGGAGGAGAAAACATAGGGTCATGTTCTGATGGAGAGTGATAGAAAACATGTTTAGGAGAAAGTTAACCACAAGAAAATCACAAACTTGTGATGCGTTAAACGGTATTCAATTCCCCAGTAGGAAAAGTTAACAGACAACATTTTTGTTTTAAGTTACTCTTCATTGAAAAATTTATTTTTGAGCCTTACTAAATCATAATGAAACATACTTACTCATCACGTAGACTTCCATATTTTACTAGATTCCTTAATCAAACTCATATTTTCTCCAAAAGACGAGTATTTAGGAAGACTTGTTTGCCTTAAGAGTACTATAATAAATTTCTAGAGAATCACATAATCCACAAAAGAGAACTATATACATCCCATGTCTTTAGACTCTGACAAAAACAAAAACCAAAAAGGTTAGTACAAGATCAGATAATCCAGAAAAGGATAACCATTTCTAAAAAGAAAATTTATTCTTAATCTCCAAAATTTGTCCAACAAAACCCAAAGTTCAATGAGGACCATTCAATAAACAATTTGACCATAAAATTCTTCAAAGTAAACCACACTAATATTGAATCCCAAATATTTGAAGGATTTAGTGGCATAGTCTTCCAAGTTAGGTCGTAACATTTATCTCCAAAAAAACATCAGTTGCTCCTAAAGTCTCGCATTGAAAAGTAATTAACCTAATCACAACTCCTCCATGATAAGTTAATAATTTTCGTAAAAACCCAAAATAAACATACTCTTAATTCATAAATTCACCTAACTAAAAAGAATAAGTCATACTAAACAGGGACTTCATGTAGTCTAGTGGTAGACGATAAATACCCATTGCACTTTGGTAGTGGGTTCGATTCCCGCAGCTTTGTCCAACACGACGGGTTGTCACACGGTCTGCGTGTTTTCCTTTTTATAAAACTCCAAAAATAACCCTAACATGTTTTAACCTTAATAGTTTCCATATACCTCTCATTTTCATCCAAATTTGTTACGGTCTCAACATCTTAATTCTTGAAGTCTAATTTCACCACCATAAGATAAAATAAAACGATTCCCAAAATGAAAAACAGCATACTTTGATCATGGCGTCCACTCGATTTCATCGTCATCTTTCTCATGTAGGTAGAAGTCCCATGCATTACAACAATGATTTAGAGATCCTTCAAAATCATTTGCTTCCTCCATCCAAATACACCATGTACAACATGGGTCATATGGGTGTTCACAGAAAAACAGTTTTGGAAAATAATCTTGTATGACATATAATTCAAAAACATCCGATAAAACATGATTTCAATAAAATAGTCGGACAGAGTTTGAGTTGAAACATTCTATTATTGGTCCTTTTAAAATACCATAAGTATGTGCTGAGAGACTATATTTTAAAATCAAATACAAATAGGTTGTGCAAGGGTCTCTTTCCTCGGCACCATATTTAAAATCATAATATGATTCAAATTATTGTGATAAGGTAAAATATTTGAAAATACCTTGATAATATTTACCTTTCTTGAAAATATGAGAATATTGTAAAAATAGTATTTGTCTAAAAACAACCCATGATCCATGATGATAATGAGGTATAGTGGAGGTTTGTGATATCTCAAACAACTGCTTGCAAGTGAGTTGTATGCTAGAAAAAGTTCCACAATCATCCAAACATGACTTTGCAATAATTATTGCAAGCATGTCATCAGGAAGAGATAGGAATGTCGTTTGAGTTCCTTCTCCTTCCATTCGTAACCGACTTTACTTGACCTGAAAAAAGTTATAAAACAAGGATTTAACTGAAATAATAGATATATAGACTAATCATGTGTCTAATAAAAACTCCTAATCCCTAAAGTTGTCTAAACCGACCTCTGATACCAACTATAAGGCTCCAGCCTTAAACCTTACTTAATATTGAATTAAATGAATAATTCACATTAAGGATCTTTTCAGGTTTATTGTTTTAGAGAATTCGGACATAACTATTACATCTCAAAAGATTACAAATTAGAAACTTTTACTAAGTTTCCATTAAATAAAAACTCTTAAAAAGAAACATGTCCAGTTCCATGTTTTAGGTTTCATGACTTTCCCTTGATCCCATCCT
The DNA here is from genome assembly GCA_963277665.1 of Viscum album. Taxonomy (NCBI): domain Eukaryota; kingdom Viridiplantae; phylum Streptophyta; class Magnoliopsida; order Santalales; family Viscaceae; genus Viscum; species Viscum album. The sequence goes on along the minus strand of OY728143.1, from coordinate 610,206,300 downwards.
TGACCCTATTCCACGTTAAGTCCCGTGAAAAACATTTCAGAAACTTGAGATGAGCATAAAAAGCTCAGTAAGGGATACACAAAGAATGAAAATAGTTAGTTTTTCAAAACAACAAGTAAACCATGTATACTTTATCAAAGTAATACTTTTCACCTTTTCGAAGTAGTAAAAACTCTTCACTGAATAAAAGTTCATTACGTACCCTTATGTAACCAAAAGATTACCATAAAACCCATATCAATATCACATAACATATAAAGGTAACTTGGGACATAAACATACTTATGTGGAATAACAATAATGTCGACTTCCACACATATCATTTAATGAAATAGCCATTCTGACAACTTCCATACATACATAATGGAATAGCCATACGGACGACTTCCATACCCAATGCATTGGAGGTTATAAGGTAACCACCCAACCTGGTATTCATGACACCACCCGTCATATGGTTTATCACGTAACCACCCGTAAAATGTCCAAGTACCATTATAAAATTATAACACATAAAACCAATATAAAGGAATAATAACATTTCCACATTTCAATCACAATATATCATTTAAATATATTGACAAAATAGAATCCTTTATCAAAAAAAATTTCAATACCAAAATACATAAAAGATTATATGGTATTTATTTTATTTTGAAAACAATACGGCTTGTTGAGGAAGCCAAAGATCAAATAATACTCGCGGCGGCGGAAAAAGTCGTTGTCACCGCGTACATTAAAAGAAACATTGCTTTTTGTCATTTAGTAAAATGCTTCATAGAAAAAGATTCATTTTGTATAAAAGTAAAAGTCAAAGGGGTTTGCACACCATATAAAAGAAAGTTGTGTATAAAACGAAATATGCCTCAATGAAAGGAGATTGAGACGAAGTCCCTTACAAAGACAGTATCCTTGTTTTAAGGATAAATCAATTACATAATTATGTGTGACAAACAAACACACCAAATATAAGGGGATATTAAGTGTAAAATAATCAGAGGTTATTCACACATATTCATAGAACGACATATTCAAGGAGTATAAGTTTATCCCAAAGAATCAAATATGGGTTAAGAAGTTCCCTTGAAAAATTTGACAGCCAAATGGCATCACTACAAAATTCATAAAATGAGTTGATGAGAGATAAAAAGGGTATCTCATCACATGGAAATAAAATTTAAATCAATAAGTATATATAATAACATATCCCAATAGAATAGTATGTGAATTTAAAGACATAACAAAATAAGTCTTTTAAAAAGAGGAGGGTGAAAGGTTCCCTTACCGACATGGCTATCTTTCGAAACATACACCCCGTTAAAGAAGGACAATACAACATTTATGTAAATACTCATAAATGAAAGTATATTACACAATGAGTAAAATAATGGGCAGTACATGCACAAATCAAAGGAAGTTTTGGCAAATGTAGCATAAATCTCACGGGAATAAAACTGAGATGAAAAATCCCTTACGAAAACTCAGCAGCCTAACGGCGCCACATAAAACTTACAAAAATGGATTGATGAGATCAAAGAGGGTATCTCATCATATTAACATAAAGTTTATAGAAATAGTGATATAAAAGAACATCCCCTTACATAACAAATAGTAGCTTAAAATAAGTGACATAAAGGAGAGTACTTAAAAAGAAAGAGAGAGGTTAGATCTCTTACGAAAATTTGGTATCCTAACGGCGCCGCTCAAAACTTCCAAAATGGATTGATGAGAGAGAATAGGGTATCTCATCATATGAACATAAAAAATACAGTAATTTTAATATAAAATAACATCCCAATAACAAGAAATATGATCCTTAAAAGGAATGACAAAAAAGAACGTACTTAAAAAAGAAAGAGAGGAGTAGGATCCCTTACCTGGGGTCCGACTTGACTCGATCGTTCTTTAACGTCTTGAATAATAAACTTGAGTTAATTTATAATTTTTTAACAAACATTTTAAAGTTAATTATTCCTTTTATATCAATTATTTAAATGTTATAAACATTATGTAATCATTTAAGTTAATAATGTTTGTTTTGTCGATATTTGGTTCTTAAGTCAAAAGTTGACTTCTTACAATTACATGTTGTTCGTGTGGTCAATGGTTCTTTATATCCAGAATGGAATTCCTGATTTGGGTATCATATATATCATATATATCCAGAATATACATGTATTTATAATATTACATAATCATTTATAGGTATGAAATGAAATGCACCGTTCATGGAGACGGTAAGCCGTACGTACGCATGAACGCTACTTTCATTTCTATGTCATATTAATGGAATTAAAACTAAATTAGAGATGTGTATATTTTTAATTCCAGAATTATATTCATCCTTTAGATTTATCATACAACATATATATCCATTATATGTACTTATAATAGTACATTACATTTGAGAATAAGAAATGAAATACACCGTTCATGGAGACGGTAAGCCGTACGTACGCATTAACGCTACTTTCATTTCTATCTCATACTTTAATGGAAAGAAAAAAATAATTATATAAAGGTATATTATACTTCCAGTATAACATCATATATAATAACTTTAAATCCATCCTTTATATATCCCACATACGGAATTAACGAATCAAATCACTTTGAGGGGTAGTAGTCCGCACTTCCTAAAATGAAGATACTGTGTATACCCATAATGGAAGCCATAAAGGTATTCCACAAATGAAAAATACAGAAGCTTAAGTAAAACATAAAAATATTATATATCATATATAAACATAGTGACTTCTTAATGGCCACCTTTGAAGGTGTTATATGAGTGTTGAACAATCATCGTTTCGTGAGGCAAAAATTCGCCATCCACAGAAACTGTATGTTCTTTAACCATTAGATGAAGGTGTGTGTAAGTGTAGCTTGAATACGTTTTATAAAAACATCCTAGTATATTGAAGATACTTGAGTTGTTACAAAAGAAATGAATAAAAAGAGTTTATGGGGTTGGAGAAGCAAAATAAAACAAAAAAGCACAAGTGAAGACGTTGCCTTAAAATTGGGTAACTCCCTTTGGTTTGAACCAAAAAGGTTTCTTGAAGCGATTCCTGCCAATTTTAAGGCTTCTACGATTAGGAGAGTAATGTGGAGAGACAAAATGATCAGATCTTGGCCGAACCAAATGTTTTAGAGGTGTGTGTAAGGTGGTAGCGGTGGGGGCCTTTTATAATAGGAGAGGAGGGGCACTCTTGGAAAAGTATAAAATGATACTTTATTTTCAAATGGTTTTCGGATTTTAATGGTCCCACATTGATGTGTTTCGAGTATAAGGTGATAAGGTTTCGAAATCCACACATCCAATAGGTTTTTGACATGTGTAGGTCCTAGATTCTGAATTATCTTTCCATTTTATTTAAATCGTTAAATAATGAGGTCATCACTGCATAATCATGATGTCATAATGAATTTAATTTATATAATGTCTAAAAATAATAAACAAAATACTATGATGTAGTAAATCTTCTTATCCTTCCAATGAGTATTTATAGTAAAAATTATGACTTGTATAACCACATGTAAAAATTGTTTTAGTAAAACAAATCATGTTTGTGACATTTTTATTTTAACTTTAAATAAAAGGCATAAATGTCATTATCAAACCCAAGTGGATCCATGGGGTACCGAAAATCGACCCATGGGTTGTCATGGTCGGCCATAACTCATCCAATAGGGTTAGGACAAGTGTCAATATATTTTCAATTTATTAAAATATCATTTTTACCATAAATCACACTAATTACCAGTAATCGCGATTAATAAAACTTAAAAGTTACTTTTCATCAAAAATGATTTTCATCCCATTGAACCACATTTTACGTAACAATTATAATCATTTAAATTTGATTATTGAAATTCAAATCACATAAGTGGTAAATTCCCATTTAAATGAAAAATCAAATTTTGTAACCACTACTTTGTGGTTTCACTATTCATCAAAAATTGGAGATTTTCACAAAAAATACCAAAAATTCACCCTAAGCTATATTTGATATTCCGAATTCAAAAATTTTGTCTATTTTACCAAATTCATAACATATAAGTTGCATTAATTAATTTTATAATTAATTCTCGCAGTCAGAGAAAATACAGTGTTTTTATGAAACAATAAGTATCAAAAGATTGACACTAGTTTAAGTCCAATTTCAAAGTGAAATTAATTCCAATGACCACAATTGGATTAAATGGTAAACATATATTCTAATTTTACTAAAAAACAATCCAAAAGATAATCTAATCATATAAATAAACTAGATTAAAAAGAGGTTTTGAATTAAAATACAACAATTTTCACTATTCATTAAAAAATGAACTTTATCAGAAAGATACCAAAAATTTAAACAAAGTAAATTTTGATGTCCTGATTCTAAATAAGAATTTGATTTTGTCAAATATAACACATTAAATAGTCAAAAAGAGGATTTAAAAGAGGTTCGCCTTCAAAAGGCGGTTAATCGACCTTTTAAAGAATATTAGAATGTATAAGCTAAAAATTCGATTCATTCGCATTTTTAATCCTCTAACATTTATTGTAAAGAGTAAAAATATTTGACAAACATATATAGTCATTTTTTAGGTATTTATGTTCATTCCCACCATTACAACGGCTAGGAGTTAACTACTATTTAAAATAATGTTATTTTATTATTAAAGTGCAACGTAAGCTTCCCAAGAAACTCATTGTTGCATATTGGGTACGCCATCGAGCATAGAATACCCTTTAAATTAATATTAATATTTTATTCAAAAATATGGATAAATATAAAAATTTCATATTCTTTATTTACCTGGGGTGTTACATCCTTCCCCCCTTTTGGGAATTGCGTCCTCACAATTTTAAAATTGGGCTTTGAAATATCCTTGAAAGTCCCAAATCAAAACAAGAGTCGGTAAAACAATCACTTTAAAATAAAGAATGATAAGTACAGAGGTCACCCAAGTTAACCCATACTAGGATTCCATATAGGAAAACATGGACATGGAGGAGAAAACATAGGGTCATGTTCTAATGGAGAGTGATAGAAAACATGTTTAGGAGAAAGTTAACCATAAGAAAATCACAAACTTGTGATGGGTTAAACTGTATTTGATTCCCCAGTAGGAAAAATTAACAGACAACATTTTTTTTAAGTTACTCTTCATTGAGAAATTTATTTTTGAGCCTAACTAAATCATAACGAAACATACTTACTTGTAACGTAGACTTCCAACTTTTACTAGATTCCTTAATCAAACTCATATTTTCTCCAAAAGACGAGTATTTAGGAAGACTTGTTTGCATTAAGAGTACTATAATCAATTTCTATAGAATCACCTAATCCACAAAAGAGAACTATATACTTCTCATGTCTTTAGACTCTAAACAAAACCAAAACCAAAAAGTTTAGTACAGGATCAGATAATTCAGAAAAGAATAACCCTTTATAAAAATAAAATCTATTCTTAATCTCAAAAATTTGTCCAACAAAACCCAAAGTTCAATGAGGACCATTCAATAAAAAATTTGTCAATAAAATTCTTCAATGTAAACCAAACTAAGATTGAATCCCAAATATTTGAAGGATTTAGTGACATAGTCTTCCACGTTAATTCGTAACATTTATCTCCAAAAAAAACATCAGTTGCTCCTAAAGTCTCACATTGAAACTTAATTAACCTAATCACATATCCTCCACGATAAGTTAATCATTTTCATAAAAACCTAAAATCAACTTACTCTTAATTCATAAAGTCACCTAACAAAAAAAAATAAGTCATACTAAACAGGGACTTCACGTAGTCCAGTAGTAGGCGATAAATACCCATTTCACTTTGGTTGTGGGTTCGATTCCTGCAGCTTTGTCCGACGCGACGGGTTTTCACACGGTCTGCATGTTGTCCATTTTATAAAACTCCAAAAATAACCCTAACATGTTTTAACCTTAATAGTTTCCGTATACCTAAAATTTTCATCCAAATTTGTTACGGTCTCAACATCTTAATTCTTGAAGTCTTATTTCACCACCATAAGATAGAATAAAACAATTCCCAAAATGAATAACATCATACCTTGATCATGGCATCCAGTCGGTTTCATCGTCATCTTGATCACGTAGGTAGAAGTCCCATGCATTAAAACAATGATTTAGAGATCCCTAAAAATCATTTGCTTCCTCCATCCAAATACACCTTGTACAACATGGGTCATGTGGGTGTTCAGAGAAAAACAGTTTTGGAAAATAATCTTGTATGACATATAATTCCAAACCATCTGATAAAACCTGATTTCTATAAAACAGTCGGACAGAATTTGAGTTGAAACTTTCTATTATTGGTCCTTTTAAAATACCATAAGTATGTGGTGAGAGTCTATATTTTAAAATCAAATATAAATAGGTTGCGCAAGGGTATCCTACCTCAGCACCATCTTTAAAATCATAATATGCTTCAAATTCTTGTGATAAGGTAAAATATTTGAAAATACCTTGATAATATTTACCTTTCTTGAAAATATGCAAATATTGTGAAAATAGTATTTGTCTAAAAACAACCCATGATCCATGATGATAACGAGGTATAGTTGAGGTGTTTGATATCTCAGACAACTGCTTGCAAGTGAGTTATATGCTAGAAAAATTTCACAATCATCCGAACATGACTTTGCAATAATTATTTCAAGCATGTCATCAGGAAGAGATAGAAATGTCATTTGGGATCCTTCTCCTTCCATTCGTAACCGACTTTACTTGACCTGAAAAAAGTTATAAAACAAGGATTTAACTGAAATAAATGATATATAGACAAATCATGTGTCTAAAACAAACTCCTAATCCCTAAAGTTTTCTAAACCGACCTCTGATACCAACTATAAGGCCCCGACCTTAAACCTTACTTAATATTGAATTAAATGAATAATTCACATTGAGGATCTTTTCAGGTTTAGTGTTTTAGAGAATTAGGACATAACTATTACATCTCAAAAGATAACAAGGTATAAACTTTTACTAAGTTTCCATAAATTAAAAACTCTTAAAAAGAAACATGTCCAGTTCCATGTTTTAGGTTGCATGACTTTCCCTTGATCCCATCCTTGAACCTATTCCATGTTAAGTCCTGTGAAAAACATTTCAAAAACTTGGGATGAGCATAAAAAGCTCAGTAAGGGATACACAAAGAATGAAAACTGTTAGTTTTTCCAAACAACAAGTAAACCATGTATACTTCATCAAAGTAATACTTTTCACCTTTTCAAAGTAGTAAAAACTCTTCACTGAATAAAAGTTCATTACTTACCCTTCTGTAACGAAAGGATTACCATAAAACCCATATAAAGATCACATAACATATAAAGGTAACTTGATACATAAACATACTTAAGTGGAATAACCATAAGGTCGACTTCCACACATATCACTTAATGGAATAGCCATTTGGCCAACCTCCATACAAAGTTAATTTTATATCCATACGGCCGACTTCTATACCCAATGCATTGGAGGTTATAACGTAACCACCCATCCTGTTATTCACGGCACCACCTGTCATATGGTTTATCACGTAACCACCTGTAAAATGTCCAAGTACCATTATAAAATTATAACACATAAAACCAATATAAAGGAATGATTACATTTCCACATTTCAATCACAATATATCATTTAAATATATTGACAAAATAGAATCCTTTATCAAAACCATTTTCAATACCAAAATACATAAAAGAGTATATGGTATTTATTTTATTTTAAAAACATTATGGCTTGTTGAGGAAGCGAAAGATCAAATAATACTCGCGGCGGCGGAAAAGGTCGTTGTCACCGCGTACGTTAAAAGAAACATTCCTTTTTATCATTTAGTAATACGATTAATAGAAAAATATTCATTTTTTATAAAAGTAAAAGTCAAAGGGGTTTATACACCGTATAAAAGAATGTTGTGTATAAAACGAAATATGACTCAATGAAAGGAGATTGAGATGAAGTCCCTTACAATGACAGTATCCTTGGTTTAAGGATAAATCAATTACATAATTATGTGTGACAAACAATTACACCAAAGAAAAGGGTATATTAAGGGTAAAATAATCAGAGGTTATTCACACATATTCATAGAATGACATATTCAAGTAGTATAAGTTTATCCCAAAGAATCAAATTTGTGTTAAGAAGTTCCCTTGCAAAAATTTGACAGCCTAATGGCGTCACTACAAAATTCAGAAAATGAGTTGATGAGAGATAAAAAGGGTATCTCATCACATGGAAATAAAATTTAAATCAATAAGGATATAGAAGAACATATCCCAACATAATAGTATGTGAATTAAAAGACATAACAAAATAATTCTTTTAAAAAGAGGAGGGTGAAAGGTTCCCTTACCGACATGGGTATCTTTCGAAACATACACCCCATGAAAGAAGGAAAATACAAAATTTATGTAAATAATCATAAATTAAAGTATATTACACAATGAGTAAAATAATGTTCAGTACATACACCACTAAAAGGAAATTGTGGCAAATGTAGCATAAATCTCACGGGAATAAAAGTGAGATGAAAAATCCCTTACGAAAACTCGGCAGCCTAACGACGCCACATAAAACTTACAAAAATGGATTGATGAGATAAAATAGGGTATCTCATCATATTAACATAATGTTTTTAGAAATAGGGATATAAAATAACATCCCCCAACATAACAAATAGGAGCATAAAAAAAGTGACATAAAGGAGAGTACATAAAAAGAAAGAGAGAGGTTAGATCTCTTACGAAAATTCGGCAGCCAAATGGCGCCACTCAAAACTTCCAAAATTGATTGATGAGAGAGAATAGGGTCTCTCATCATATGAACATAAAAATTATAGTAAGATTAATATAAAATAAAATCCCAATAACAAGAAATATGATCCTTAAAATGAATGACATAAAAGAGCATACTTAAAAAGAAAGAGAGGAGTAGGATCCCTTACCTCGGGTCCGACTTGACTCGATCGTTCTTTAACATCCTGAATAATAAACTTGAGTTAATTTCTACTTTTTTAATAACCTTCTTCAAGTTAATTATTCCTTTTATATCAATTATTGTCATGTTATAAACATTATGTAATCATTTAAGTTAATAATGTTGGTTTTTTCGATATTTGGTTCTTAAGTCAAAAGTTGACTTCTTTCAATTACATGTTGTTCGTGTGGTAAAAGGTCCTTTATATCCAGAATGACATTACTGATTTGGATATAATATATATCATATATATCCAGAATATACATTTATTTATAATATTTTATAATCATTTAGAGGTAAGAAATGAAATGCACCGTTCATGGAGACGGTAAGCCGTCCGTACACATGAATGCTACTTTCATTTCGATGTCATATTAATGGAATTAAAACTAAATGAGATATGTGTATATTTTTAATTCCATAATTATATTCATCCTTTAGATGTTTCATACATCATATATATCCATTATATGTACTTATAATAGTACATTACATTTGAGGATAAGAAATGAAATGCACGGTTCATGGAGACGGTAAGCCGTACGTATGCATGAACGCTGCTTTCATTTCTATCTCATACTTTAATGGAAAGAAAATAGTAATTATATAAAGTTATATCATAATTCCATTATAAAATCATATATAATAACTTTAAATCCATCCTTTATACATCCCACATATGGCATTAATAAATCAAATCACTTTGAGGGGGCAGTAGTCCGCACTTCCTAAAATGAAGATATTGCGTATACCCATAATGGAAGCCATAAAGGTATGCCACAAATGAAAAATACAGAAGCTTAAGTAAAACATAAAAATATTATATATCATATATAAACATAGTGACATCTTAATGGCCACCTTTGAAGGTGTTATATGAGTGTTGAACAATCATCGTTTCGTGAGGCAAAAATTCGCCATCCACAGAAACTGTATGTTCTTTAACCATTAGATGAAGGTGTGTGTAAGTTTAGATCGAATAATTATTATAACAACATCCTAGTCTATTTAATATACTGGATTTGTTACAAAAGAAATGAATAAAATGAGTTTAGGGGGTTGGAGAAGCAAAATAAAACAAAAGAGCACAAGTGAAGACGTTACCTTAAAATTCGGTAACTCCCTTTGGTTTGAACCAAAAGGGTTTCTTGAAGACATTCCTGCCTATGATAAAGCTTCTAGGATGAGGAGAGGGATGTGTAGAGACCAAATTATCAGAGCCTGGCCGAACCAAAGGTTTTAGAGGTGTGGGTAGGGTGGTATAGGTGGGGGCCTTTTATAAGAGGAGAGGAGGGGCACTCTTGGAAAAGTATAAAATGTTACTTTATTTTCAAATGGTTTTCGGATTTTAATGGTCCCACATTGATGTTTTTCTAGGATAAGGTGATAAGGGTTCTAAATCCACCCATACAATAGGTTTTTGACATGTTTAGGTCCTAGATGTTTCATTATCTTACCATTTTATTTAAATCGTTAAATAATGAGGTCATTGCTGCATCATCATGATGTCATACAGAATTTAATTTATTTAATGTCTAAAAATTACAAAAAAATACTATGATGTAGAAAATATTTTTATATTTCTAATTACTATTTATAGTCAAAATTCTTACTTGTATAACCACACGTAAAAATAGTTTTAGTAAAACAAATCATGTTTGTGACATTTTTATTTTAACTTTAAATAAAAGGCATAAATGTCATTGTCAAACCCAACTGGCTCCATGGGGTACCAAAAATTCACCGTAAGCTATATCTGATATTCCGAATTCAAAAATGATGTCTATTTTACCAAATTCATAACATAAAAGTTTCATTAATTAATTTTATAATTAATTCCCGTAGTCAGAGCAAATAGCATGTTTTTATGAAACAATAAGTATCAAAAGATTGACACTAGTTTAAGTCCAATTTCAAAGTGAAATTAATTCAATGGACACTATTAGATTAAATGGTAAAAATATATTCTAATTTTACTAAAAAAACAATCCAAAATATAATCTGATCATATAAATAAACTAGATTAAAAAGTGGTTTTGAATTAAAATACAACATTTTTCACTATTCATTAAAAAATGAACTTTATCAGAAAGATACCAAAAATTTAAAAAAAGTTAATTTTGATGTCCCGATTCTAAATAAGAATTTTATTTTGTATAATATAACACATAAAATTGTCAAAAACTGGATTTAAAAGAGGTTCGCCTTCAAAAGGTGGTTAATCGACCTTTTAAAGAATATTAGAATGTATACCCTTAAAATTCGATTCTTTCGCATTTTTAAACCTCTAACATTTATTGTAAAGAGTAAAAATATTTGACAAACATATATAGTCATTTTGTAGGTATTTCTGTTCATTCCTACCATTACAATGGCTAGGCGTTAACTACTATTTAAAATAATATTATTTTATTATTAGAGTGCAACGTAAGCTTCCCAAGAAACTCGTTGTTGCGTATTGGGTAAGCCATCGAGCATAGCATCCCCTTTAAAGTAATATTAATATTTTATTCACAAATATGGATAAATATAAGAATGTCATATTCTTTATTTACCTGGGGTATTATAATAATCAACATTGAAAATAACTAAATGATTACACTTGCCTATCAAATAACTATATAATAAAATATCAATATGTAATAGAATGAATATTAAAACACGTGACATTTTGATAATAAACTAATAATATCACACATCCATGGTCATGTTGGAATGTAATATCAATGATAAGTAATAAATAAATCAAATTAATGGAAATTATATATTTTCTTGAACTCATGAATGAGGAACATTATAACCTATATCGTCACGACCATCCATAAGACATTTTAAAACTACAATTAAATAACAGTTTAATTTGGAAAACGTATTTATCTCATGAGAACTAGTCAATGAAATGACAGGATATAAAACATTCAAGCCCCACCCATTATTTCTAGTCTAAATATTTACTCACATTGAATAATAAATAATTAGATTCTTTATCAAATATCCATATTTAAAAAATAATACAAATTTGTTAGAAATTCCCAGTTAATTTAATAACATTCTAAGTGAAAAACTTATATAAAAAACATATTTAAATTTGGAAATAATAGTATCTATTGAATGAGAAAATTGATATTCAATGAAATTTAAAATGAATAATGATTAAAATAATGTTATTATTTAATGATAATATTACTGTTATTAAATGATGTGTGAACGAATAACGGATGCCACTATCATTTATTTGTCATATTAAAAGAATTAAAAGTAAATGATATATATGAATATTATAATTAAAATAATATATTTAAAAAATATATGTTTCAAATTTATAATAAAATAATCTTTTATATGTTCCATGTATAGTTTTAATGAATCGCAATGCTTTGAGGGGGTGGTAGTCCATACTTCCAAAAATGATGTTATTGCAGTTAAAAAATAGAAATAATAAAGGTATGTGTCATAAAATAAATAAATAATTAAACATTTATAATATATATTATATATACCATATATAAATTTATATTTCTTCATATTTTCCACCATGAGAGTGGGTAATGGAAAAAAATCAATCATTATTTCATGAGGCGGTTGTTCTTCGTACACATAAATTCCATTTTTGTTACCCATTTGATGAATGTGTGTGTATGTTTAGGTCAAAACCTAACATAACAAATCTAATTATATTTGGGATAATATTTTTCATTTATAATAATTGAATACAGATAATTGAAATTGGGGAAAAAAAAAGTAAAACAAAATAACTTAAAAAAAAGGATGTTACCACTTATTTGGGTAACTGCTTTTGGTTTTCCGAAAATGGATTAAATGGATGGATTTTAATCAATTATGGGGATTCTAGGCTAATGGGAGGGATTATTTAGGATCTATTTTGGAAGATCTTGGCTGAGAAAAAGTGTCTTGAGTGGTGTGACAATGTGGGAGGAGAGGAGATCCTTTTGTAGTTAAAGAGGAGTGTGGCTTATGTAAATTTTGGCCAAGGGGATTCCTCCCACGTTTTTCTCATTGATATTTGACCTGATAATTAAAAAATGTATATCCAAGGGATTTTGGGGTCTAAATATGTCTATCTATGGGACTTTTGACATGTTTATATGTTATTTTGGGTCGTCAGTTTATGATTTATTCATTCGTGAAATATTATTTAACATTTTTCCGAGCGCAGCGAAAGCGCATGGGTGGATGTGCCCTCTTGGGTTTGTTTCATTAGAAATGATCCATCCAAGATCAATACGATGATAAATGCCAGTCTCCATGGATCGTAACACATAAAAGGAAAAAAAGAATGTTTGTCCCGGAACTACAAACAAGGATCGTTACAAGTTGATTATAATTAATTTAATCAATTGAAAAGAAATACCATTTGGGTGTTCTTTTTTCGTTTATGTTCTTGATCATGTTAAGATGTCATTCATCGTTGCGTCACCGAATCCAAGTGTATAATTCCTCTAGCGGTGATCCACACGTGTACCTCATATCTCGAGATGTCACCAAAGGAGTCTCCGGGTGCTAGCATGGAGAAACCTTTTCTTGCGTTGTCCGCCTTAGATCGTCTTGATCTGATGGAAGAGGATCTATCTCAGTCTTGAGAGAGTTCTTGGAGGAAGAGGTTCTTTCGGCCTTAAAATAATTCTCCAGAATTTTTGTGAACAACAATTCTCTTGTGTGTTGGAAAAGAGAGGGGGTTGTGAGGATGTTTATAATCAGGTTTCAAGTTGTAGAGTTATGACAATAAATAAACGTGTTACGCATTTTATTTATTTCATTGACTTTTATTTAAAACCCCATGTCAAATAATTAATTCCTTGACATGCGCCCATGCTGATTATAATAAATATAATTTAAAACAATTTTATATCCTCAAAATCCCGACCAGAAAAACTACATAGCGTGTATTAATAAATACACGGTGTGTGCTTGTTTTTCATTGAAAACTACACGGTGTGTACATTTAATAAAAAATTGAATGTACTTGTTTTCAAAATAAAACTACATGGCGTTTAATTATTGATACACGGTGTGTACTTGTTTTATTTTTATTCTTCCTCCAAAATTAAAACAATTTAGGCTTCCTTGAATACTTATTAAACCACGTACGGGAATAAACTTTATTATACTTGAGATACTTGAATACACTTTGTGTGTGACCCTCTAGGCCTCTTTCTAGTTGGCATTAGGCAGGCTTCCCTAAAGTCCTAGATTACTGTCTAGCAACGGGTCAAGGCACCCAAGAGAGAGAAGTTGACGCTGCATTGACATATCACCACATACGAACGCTTGCTATGAATTTAATCCCTTTTTCTCAATATCTCATCAAGCAGGTTTCATGTCAGTGTCATAAACCTATATGCTTGATCCTCCATTCTTTGACTACCTGAAATAAACTTGTCATTTACACCATGCCCATGGAATTTGATGCGACAGTTCTATTTCAATCAAAGGGCCTATATATCAACTTCCATAAATGGAAGGGACAAATCCTTCCTCCACTTATCCATTAACAACATGACACTCGTGACGCACCCAACACACCCTACTTCTCACCAACTGTCTGCATGACAGTTTTCATTAATAAATATAAGTGTGCGAGTCATGACATGAGTTAATGATAATATTCTAGTCTAAGGACCATTACACACGCTCGTTGATAGCAATGTCTGATGACACCAAGACATACTGAATTTTTACTGGCGGGTCTGTTCTCATAATCTCCAATCTTGGAGATTACCAAGTGAGAACTCTATGAGAGAGAGTCTCATCTTCTTACGAGTTCTCTCACATGACAGTCTGTATACTATGTGTCCTATCATATTATGCCATCCAACAATAGAACATTATTTAAGAATATTGTTATATCATTTCAAGGTTCTCATCATAGCGGGGATCTACCAAGAAATTATTAATGAAACAAATATTCCAGGAAAATATTATATTATAGTCATGAAGAACAATGAATAATAAAATAAGTGAACATTCATGTAATCAAAGTACAAAACAGTTGGTTCTGAGGACACCAACCCTTAAAAACTCCCACTTGGACTAGAGCCAACAGCCTATGACTTTCAGTTCGCTAAACCTCACATGATGATCATGTTTCTACTGATTCAAGTCTTTAGTCAAGGGGTCTACCACATTGTCTTCTGTGGAAATACTGCTCACTACAAAATCACCTCTCTGAGAAAAATACCTCAAGAGATGATACTTCTAAAGTATGTTCTTTGTCTGCTGATGTGACCTTGGCTCTTTTGCAAGTTCCACCGCTGCAGTATTATCACAATAGAGTGTGACAGGATCTTTACTTCTCGGTACTACATCCAGCTCTTGGACAAAGCTTCTCATCCATACTTCTTCTTTAGCTGCCTCAGAAGATGCGATATACTTGGACGCCACTATAGAATCTGCCACCAAACATTTCTTTGAGCTCTTCGAGCTCACTACACCTCTATTTAAACTAAAGATGTATCCAGTCTGTGACTTCATGTCATCATGATCAGTCTGGAAACTAGCATCTACATGTCCTCTGATGACTAGTTCCTCATCTCCTCCATAAACCAGCAACATATCCTTAGTATGCCTCTGATACTTAAGGATATTCTTGACTGCCATCCAATGGCAGTCTCCTAGATCAGCTAGATATCTGCTTACCGCACTTAATGCGTAAGAAACATCTTGCCTCATACATAGCAGAGCATACATGAATAACCTAATTGTAGATGCGTAAGGGATGCTTTCCATTCTATTTCTTTCCTCATGTGTCTGAGGACACATTTTCTTGGAATGATGAATGCCATGTAACACTGAAAATAATCCCCTCTTGCATTGTTCCATACTGAATCTCTTCAGTATCTTGTCAGTGTATGTACTTTGACTCAGGCCCAGCATTCTATTGGATCTATCACGATGGATCTTGATCCCAAGAATATATGCTACCTCGCCCAAGTCTTTAATGGAGAATCATTTATGCAACCATGCCTTAACTGACTGTAAGATAGGTACTTCGTTTCAAATTAGTAATATGTCATCAACATATACTATTAGGAAAACGACTTCCCTTCCACTAATCCTTTTGTAGATACAAGGCTCACATTCGTTCTTAACAAAGCCAAATTCTTTTACAGCTTCATCAAAATGAATATTCCATGACCTTGATGCTTGATTTAATCCATAAATGGATTTCTGCAACTTGCATACCTTGTTGGCATCCTTTGGAGTCACAAACCCTTTTGGTTGTGTCATATAGACATCTTCCTGGAGGTTCCTATTAAGGAAATCTGTTTTGACATCCATGTTCCAAATTTCATAGTCATGGTAAGCGGTAATGGCCAATAGGATTCTGATGGATTTAAGCATCACAACCGGTGAAAAGGTTTCATCATAGTCAATTCCTTGACGTTGTCTAAAACCTTTTGCAACCAGTCATTCCTTATAGGTGCTGAATTGCCCCTCCATGTCCAGTTTTTTCTTGAATACCCATTTATTACCAATAAGATTTACATCAACTGGGGGATCTACAAAATCCAGACTTGGTTTTGGTACATGGAATCCATTTCAGAATTCATGGCTTTTGGCCACTTGGCAACGTCTGTGCCTTCAACTACTTCCTTGTAGGTAGGAGGATCATCATTGTCAACCAATAATGAGTCACCATCCTCAGTGACAAGAAAACAATAACTTTCTGGTTCTCTCACCTCTCTCGTGCTCCTACACAGTTCTTATGTCTCTAAAATATATTGTTATTCCACGGGGCATTGTGAAATCTATTCTTGTACCAACTCCTGTGTATCTTGAGCCTCGACTTCATCGAAGTCTATCTCTCTCCCACTATCTCTTTGGGAGATGTTCTCCCTCACAAGGAATATGGTGTGTCTTGCCACTGTAACCTTTTTGTCTGAGGGGTTGTATAGGTAATATCCCTGTGTTTCCTTAGGATATCCTATAATGATAAACATTGTTCCTTAGGGTGCAAGTTTGTTACCTAAAGAGGCCTTAAAAAATGTTTCACTACCCCACACATGTAAATTCGATAACATGGATTGGCGTCCACTCGATAACTCGTATGGAATACCATTTATCAATTTAGTTGGTACTTGGTTTAGTATGTGTGCTACGGTTTGTAATGCATATCCCCAAAAAGATAATGGAAGAATCACATGACACATCATTGATCTCACCATGTCCAACAGGGTGCGGTTCCTCCTTTTGCTTACACCATTCCACTGTGGCGTGTAAGGAGGAGTGAGTTGAGATAGAATCCCAAACTCCCGTAAGAAATCAATGAAGTTCTGATTAAGATATTCTCCTCCTCTTTCTAAGCAGAGTTTCTTAATCTTCTTACCAAGCTGGTTCTCAACTTCATTCTTCTATTCATTGAACCGGTCAAATGAATTTGAGTTATACCTCATTTAGTAGATATATCCATATCTAATAAAATCAGCAGTAAAAGTTATGAAGTATGAGAACCCACCCCATGCCTCAACTGGAAATGGCCCACACACATCTGTGTGAACTAATTCTAGAAGCTCATTAGCACTTTCACCTTTCCCACTAAATGGGGCTTTGGTCATTTTTCCTTGTAGACATGCATGACATACACCAAGTGGTTTTAGTTTGAAAGAATCTAAATACCCATCTTGATGTAATTTGGTCAAAAATTTCTTATTGACATGACCTAGTCGGTGATGCCAAAGTTGGTTGTGGTATGAGTGATGTGAATTAACATTTTCATCGATTGCCATTACATGGTTTGTGTAGTCTAACACATAAAGGTCGTTATATAAATGTGTCCTACCAAAAAAAATGCTATCTTTATAAAAGTAGAAATATCCACTTCCAAACGTGAATATGAATCCATCAGTATCTAATCTGGATACTGAAATAATGTGTTTGGTTACAAAGGGTACATAATAACATCCTTTCAAAACCAAGACCGTCCCTATAGGAAATGTGAGATGGTAGTCTCCGACAGCTACAATAGCGAGTTTGGCTCTGTTGGCTGCTCGTAGATCTACCTCACCTCGATCAATATTCTTGAATCTACTTGGTTAGTGTATTTGGATACAGATGTGAGAACCACAAGTAGTATCTAATACCCAATTTTAAGAAATAGATATATTGCATTCAATGACAAACGCACCTGAAACTTCCCCTTGCTTCCTAGGCTGGGTGCAGTTTTTCTTCCAGTGGCCCTTCTTGCCACATGCGAAACAAATAGCCTCCTATTCTCTTGCCTCCCCTTTGATCTTCCTTTTCATGGAAGGCCTCAAAGAAGCTTTGGGCTTAAATCTCTTCGCCTTACCATTCCTTTTATTCACCATAAGGACAGAGGGCTTTTCATGCATCATTTCATTATCTACATGGAGAATTAGGATAAGAAGATCAGATAGAGATTTCTCAATGTTGGTCATGTTGAAATTAACAACAAAGTTTGAGAAGCTCTGGGGGAGTGATGTGAGAATGAGATCGGTGCCCAGTTCTTCGGGGAGTTTAACCCCTAGAACCTCCAAGCGCTCAATGTATACAATGAGCTTGACTACATGAGGCTCAGCTGGGGCACACTCTCCAATATTGCTCTGAAATAGAGCCTTGGAGATCTCAAACATTTCCTGTCTTGCTCTCTCCTGGTATAGACCACAGAGGTTCTCGAGCATGCTATAGGCATCCATGTCTTCATGAGACTTCATGAGATCACTATACATCAATGATAGAATCAAACATTGAACGTCAAGAGTGTCATTCAAATGCTGATTATAGACCAGGAAATATTCATCACTCACCCCTGGGGCAGGAGAATCATGAAGTGAGGACTCAAGCACGTAAAAATTTCGTTCATGGCATAGGATAACCCGAAGGTGCCTAAACCATTCCTAAAATTTACTGCATGTGAGGATATTGTCTTTATCCTGAATTGATTGTAGAGAAAATGTCGTTGACGAGTTTTTCATTTCGATTCTATAAATTAAAAGAACAGATTTATTAGTAATTTCTTGATTATATTTTTTAAAAATAATAATCGAATTTATTAATTCTCCCACTATTTTATCAAGTCCCAATGGCCCTCACCATTGAACTCGGAATGTCCGGTTGCTTTGACTTATAGTGGAAAGGATCCATATTACCCTTCACATAACCCCAATAAGGGCTGGTCACGCTATTTGAAGATATTTAGGTAGGCAGGTCGTTGCCAACTATGAGCTTACAGTTCCTTGATCTGTTGAGTGGACTCCCCAATCCTGAAATCCTGACTTGGATTTCCTCAACTCTTGCCTCCAATATTACATCAAGTCTAGCATGGTCTACTCCTCTTGATGTAATATGGTTAATTAAACCCAAAACCTTTCATAAGGGCTTCCTTTATAAAAGTATGTGTCCCAACAAGGGTTGATCAAACACATAGTTTTATTGAGTCTTGACCTTAATCAGGTAATGGAAGTCTAAGTCTGACTTAATATGGTATTGAGGGATTTTAATCCTTTATGCGTATTTTTGCATTATCACATGCTTGTTAATATTAAGTGATGCTTTCTTAAGTGATTAACCATGTTCCGATAATGTTTACGCATTGTCCGGTTTTTATTTTATTCCATATTTGAATGCTTGTTCATTTTATTAAATTTTTTATCGTGAAAACACATACATAATAAATAAACCATGCATTTGGATAGAAATAAAATAAGATGGCATGATCATGAGCTTCTATTGGTTAGATTATCTATCAGTTTTTTGATAAGCTGACCCTGACCTAGGGAAAACACCTTGAACCTGATGGTTCATGTTTTGCAGCTCCCATTTTTCCACCTTTTTTCTTCTTGCATCGGTTTCACCTCGGATTCAGGATTTGAACTATCTCCTCTGTCGTGGGAGATCCTCTATTACATGGGTTTACATTAATGAAACCATGGGCACGCATGCCATACATTTTATTGTAAGAAGTCTCACAGGCCAACAAATTTAAATTAAATAAATTTAAATGAAACCATACACATACAAATGGTCTTTGGTCTAGCTCATGATCATCCATAACATGCAACGACATTTACGCATATTTATAATTCGAATTCTTTTAATCGTAATTTCATTTAAGATAAGTCGCACTCAGATTCAATTAATTATGATCATATAATTAATCAATTATTTATCTTAAATTCCTTTATGAATTTCCTTGAGATTCATCTCATCTATATTCCTTGTATGGGTCTTTGTACGTTGGATGAAACCGGGTGAAATTCTATTTCTGGAAAGTACACGACGTATAGTTTATAATTACATGGCATGTATTTCTTGTCACCCTTTATCCAGAGTACATGCCGGGGGCTTTGTCAAGTTTTTTGTACTTTGGAAATTTTGGAGTACAGGTCGTGTAGATAAATCATACACGGAATGTACTTCTTTGTTATGCGGTAACCAGCCTGGAAACACCGTGTATGCGGTACGCGGCTTATCCTTGTACACGGTTTCACCTGGGCTGGAATAGACTACACGACATGCTGCTCCCATATACACATTATTTATTCGGGTTCCATGCGCCGGTCAATTCTGGTTAACATGACGTTATTAATACTTAGGAATATTCAATTCACACGGCGTGGTTTTGCGGACCAGTGCCAGTTCATTGAACCAGAGTACACGGTGTATAGTTTTAATTACACGCCATGTAATCCTATATTGTACAGACAGTAAGAGTGGCTCCTCCCGATGAGTTCCTCGTTTTTATTTTAATAAAAAATTAAAATTAAATGGTTGTTTCTGTGATATGAATCAAGAAATAAAGGAGGATCAATAGATCACATCTATTCAGATTAATAGAATGATATATTTCAAATTGAATCAAATATAAATCCGTAAATTATCAAAAAAAATTAGACAAATATAATCAATGTTGTAACCTCACTCTGATACCATTAAGAGGTTCCAGGCGTAGCGGAAACATGTCGGTGGATGTGCCCACTTGGATTTTTTTCATTAGCAATGATTAATCCAGAATCAATACGATGATAAACGCCAGTCTCCACGGATCGAATCACAGAAAAAGGCAAAGAAGAAGGTTTGTCCTGGAACCATAAACAAGGATTGTTACATCTTGATTATAATTAATTTAATCAATTGAAAAGAAATAAATTTTTGGTGTTCGTTCATCATTGATGTTCTTGATCACGTTCTGATGTGATTCGTCATTGCGTCGCAGAAGACAAGTGTAGACTTCCACTAGCGGTGATCCACATGTGTACCTCATATCTCGGGACGTCACAAAAGGAGTCTCTGGGTGCTAATGTGGAGAAACCATTTCATGTGTTGTCTTCCTTAGATCATCTTGATCTGATGGAAGAGGATCTCTCCCAGTCTTGAGAGCGTTCTTGGAGGAAGAGGTTCTTTCAGGCATGAAATAATTCTCCATAATTTTTGTTCAAAACAATTCTCTTGTGTGTCGAAAAAGAGTTGGGGTTGTGAGGATATTTATAATCAGGTTTGAGGTTGTAGAGTTATGAAAATAAATAAACACATTACGCATTTTTATTGATTTCATTGACTCTTATTTAAAACCCCATGTCGAATAATTAATTCCTTGACATACGCCAACGCTGATTATAATAAATGTCCTTTAAATCAATATTATATCCTCAAAATCCTTACTAGAAAAAATACACGATGTGTATTAATAAATACATGGCGTGTACTTGTTTTTCATTGAAAACTACACGGTGTGTACATTTAATAATACATGGAGTGTACTTTTTTTCAAAATAAAACTACACGGCGTGTAATTATTGATACACGGCGTGTACTTGTTTCATTTTTATTCTTCCTCCAACATTAATACAATTTAGGATTCCTTGAATAATTATTAAACCACGCACGGGAATAATCTTTATTCTACTTGAGATACTTGAATACACATAGTGTGTAACCCTCTAGGACGCTTTCTCGTTGGAATTAGGTGAGATTCCCTAAAGTCCAAGATTACTGTCTAGAAACAGGTCAAGGCACCCAAGAGAAAGGAGTTGACGCCGCATAGACGTATCACCACATACGAATGCTTACTGTGTAATTTAATCCTGTTGTCTCAATATCTCATCAAGAAGGTTTCATGGCAGTGTCATAAACCTATATTCTTGATCCGTCGTTCTTTGACTACCTGAAATAAACTCATCATTTACACCATGGCCATGGAATTTAATGCGACGATTATATTTCAATCAAAGGGCCGAGATATCAACTTCGATAAATGGAAGGGACAAATCCTTCCTCAACTTATCCATTGACAACATTTCACTCGTGACACACCCAACATACCCTACTTCCCGCCAACTATCTGCGTGACGGTTTTCATCAGTAAATATAAGTGTGTGAGACATGACATGAGTTAATGATAATATTCCAGGCTAAGGACCATTACAAATGCTCATAGATTTCAATGTCCGATGAAACCAAGACATGCGGAATTTCTACTGGCGGGTTTATTCTCATAATCTCCCATCATAGAGATTACCAAGTGCGAACTCCACAAGAGAGAGTCTCCTCTTCTTACGAGTACTCGCACATGATGGTCTATATACTATGTGTCCTATCATAGTATTCCATACAACCGTAGAACTTTATTTAAGAATATTCTTATAGCATTTCAAGGATCTGATCATAGAGGGGATCTGCCATGACCAAATTAATGTAACAAATATTCCAGGGCATTACTATATTATAGTCATCCAGAACAATGAGTAATACAATAAGTGAACATTCATGTAATAAAAGTAAAAATCATTTGGTTCTCAAGACACCAACCCTTACATTTCTCATTGATATTTTACCCCATAATTGAAAAATGTATATCCAAGGGATTTTGGGGTCTAAATATGTCTATCAAAGGGATTTTTGACATTTTTATATGTTATTTTGGCTCGTTAGTTTATGATTTATTCCTTCATGAAACATTATTTCACATTAATTATTTTAATTAATTTTAATTAACTTCACTAATGTTTTGGGTAAAAAGATAATTTTGTCGTATTACAAATTAGAAATTACAAATTATTGTGATTTAAAATATTGAATCCATTTTTCCAAATTCAATAAACTAAAGTGAAAAAATTAATTAAATTTTAATCTTGTAGATGTGACAACATTGTATGGTTTTAACGTAAAAATGATTATAAGATTCCAATGTTTTTATATTCCATATCAAATTGAAATTTATTTCAGTGAGAAAAATTTGACTAATTGATAAAAAAATAATATATTTAAACATTAAAACCATTTTAAAGTGAATTTTTACCTCCAAAAAATATTAGATGACAAAATAGTATTGAATTAAAATACAGTATTTTCAACTATTCAACAAAAAATGAAACCGCACAAGAAAAATATCAATAATTCTCCGTAACATAATTTTTTGATTCACTTCAATAAATGATTTTTAATTTGAACAATAAGGTATATAAAAGTGTAAAAACTTTATTTAAATTAGTTTCTTCTATAAAATGATGTAAATGTGGAATAAAAAAGTTATAGGTTTTTATTTGGAACATTCAGTTTTTTACCATATGTCTATCGAATCTATTGGACAAATATAAAAAATATTTTATTTAATATATAATATATATCTTTTATATTATTCACTAATTTTAATTAATTATATTTATTACGGTAAAATATTTTTATGGGCATAAAAATACTTTTATATAAAAACATTCCCTTTATATTTAATTTGTTATTATATTCATTTTAAATTAACCAATCACCAATTAATTATGTTAATATTGGTGTAAAAATTTATTTTTAAAAGTTAGTGAATTCTATTCATAATATGTATTTTATCATTTATAATATATATGATTTTATTACATAATAATAATTATTAATAATATATTATTATTTGGTAAAACTCGATCTTGCATTCAACACAATCCATTCTAGAAACTCATTTTTGATTTTCATGCAGACTGACTCGGTATCATGTACATTGAAAAATATATCTTAGATTTAGTTTTTTTAAATTAGTAAATATATTCTATAGTATCATGGTAATATATTCACTTATGTGTTGGGTGGTGCATGTGATACACACTGTCCATTACGATGTTCTAACATTTGAATTTTGGGGTGTTACATTCTCCCCAACATAATTAAATGGATTCCACATAATTTGAATTTTATATCTATACTCAAGAATTTGATATTTGAAAATAATCCATTATTGAAAACCCTACATCATTAGTAGTGTTAATAACACATCTTCTTAAAAAGTGATAAAAGAATTTCCAATGGTCAAGTAACTGGGATCCCTAATATAAGAACATATATGGGAAATGGAAACATGGATACAAAGGAAAAATATGTCAATCATGTTATGATATATATTTCTAGAGAACCGTGTCATATGATTGTTGTTGAACACAAAACCATAATCCATATTTATGATTAATGGTCATTTATATCCTATAAAAATATGCTAATAGGACATTTTTTTCCTCGAGCCCATTTTTCAATAATTTTATTAATTTATTTCACACTCAAAAATATAAGGAAATATTATTTTATATAATAATACTATTTTAATTTTATTATTCCTTTAGAAATTCATACTTCATATCATAGTGCAAGTTGTGTTGTAGGGTGAAGTAGAACACTAGTCTCTAAAACCAAATCCAAATTTCATCTTAAAGCATTTTATAAATAGTTATCTTATAAAAAAGACTATAATCAAAAAAATTGGAGGGAACATCAATAAATTTTCAAAAATGAACTTATCATTATTCTTCAATCAATATTACATATCCCTTTAATCATCATATAATGAATGTGTGAAAATATTCATCATGTATTATCTTAATTTTTTTTAATATTTCCAATTACCATAAATATTCATTGGAGACATGGATTCCTACTTATACATAATTAAGAAACATGAAACATGATATATTACTTAAATACCGAGTGTTGTAAACTCCAACAATTATTGAATTAACTGCAGTATTGAAAAATAATAAACCATCTCCAAGGGAGGTATCACTTATCCATGTAAGTCATTTCATTATCCAAACAATGTTTTTTAACATTAGGAATATTGTAAATATTATCTTTCCATCGACCATGTATTTTCCAAAATGATTACCTTTCTAGTGAGTCAATTTTCCTGGATATAATCTCAAATCTTTGATAACAAATAATGAAATACAATCCTTATATGTTTCATGGTATGTATTTTTATAACATAATCAATAAAATAATTTTACAACATATTTCATATATCAAAAAATTGTTGAAATTTAATCATTCCACTATATTTGTATAAATGACATAAGATTGACCTTGATATCTTATCTTCTTCTATGGTAGATTCCTTTTATGCATGTGGAATTTAATGGAATAGTTTCCCATCTACATATATTTGTAACAATGAATATATGTGTATTTCTAATCTGTCAAAAATCATCCCCCACGAGCTGTCCCTTGACTACCTCAAGCACACATTCCATAGCCCAAGGGATGACAACTAGCTCGGAGTAGGCATATCCAAAAAGGGATTCCATTTTACATTAAACTTGTACACTAACAACACAAATTTCAAAGAGGAAAACACTATGTAAACCACAATTGTCACTAAGACAACAATTGTAAGTGCAGTACAAAATGAAAAATAAAAAGGGGCCAGAATACAAGCCCAAAACCATAATAGAAAAGTACATATTCATGGTCTACCTACTCAAACCCAACCTGAAGGGTTGTTCGAGGGTAGCTATATATCGATATATAAGTATGTAACATTTATCTCATCTCACTGGGAACCACCTAGTCCTGAACCACCATGGTATCCATATAAGTGTCGATCACCTACACGTGATACGACATGTGCGGGAGAAGCCCGTGAAAGTGTGAGTAACATAATACTCAGTAGGGACCACAAACCACAATGGAAATACCACAATTCATGACCACATAAAAATATCACATGACAAGACAACAAAGTGAATACAACTTATACTAGGTATAACTCAACGTATAAAAAATATGATTTTTAGTCATAAAAAGGAAACTTTTTGTAATGGTAAGGGACTCATCCATGATGAACCACTAAGGTATGCTCTACAACTGAACAACTAGGGTCTACTTAGAAACTAGACCGCTAGGGTTGGGTTGGCTGCTCGACAACTTTGTTCTGCTCGGCTATTGGACCACTGAGGTCCACTCGGCTACTGGACCACTAAGGTTCGCTCGTCTACTGGACCACTAATGTTCGGTCATCTGTTGGACCACAGAGGGTTGCTCATCTGCTGGACCACTGAGAACCACTCATATACTAGACCACTAAGTTACACATATTTGATGAAAAAAAGAGGTCTTCTTATCTGCTAGACCACTGAGGTCTTATCGTCTGCTTGACCACTTTGGTCTGCTTGTCATATCCATTGTGTCATAGTTAGATGTAGGATTCCCTCTCTCTAGAGATTTTGATTCTAGGAGAATCTACACCTCAAGACATTAGTCATAGATCTACTACCTGGAAAACCCACATATAGTATACCCAATGGACAGTCTTATCGCAATGGTCACAATTCCTTAGAAGGCACATCAATCGGACACTCAATATGAAAGACATTTATATTTTAGTAAATAGAGGCCAACTGTGTCTGGTCCTGTTCTAACATTGTTGGACCAACACAACCATCCTGCCTGGGGGGTCCCACATGACCGAACTAGGTTTGGTCAACCCAAAACAACCATGTGGGGTTTGGTCCGACCCGACCCGGAAGGGTCTGGGTCAACCCGGTCTTCCTTGGTTTTTTGTCTAGGAAAGTTGGGCCTTATTAGACCCCTACACAATTCAGATGTGGGTATAGCCTACTAGTTTGCCCAATGACCCGGTCCATATTATTCAGACTGGTCTCACTTGGTTAGATTAGTTCAACCCTACTAGGATTCAGGGCCGTCCATCGTCGGATGATCAGTTTTTCTCCAAATGAGCTGCCCTAGCGGCCCAGTTGGATGGATGGATTGGGACCATCCCAGAACCTACAGTGGCATCCATTTTAGTATCATGCATCGAGAAAGGGGCCAACCGATCCACCTAATGTGGTCTTCTACCACATGCCATGTCATACCCACTATCAACCCACATGATTACTGGTCCTACACGGTGTCCCACTAGCATCGCGTACCTCCTCCATAGAGGCTCAAGATGTCCATGAATTCTACCACGCCTAGTTCCATTAAGGCATGACGGCTCCTCCTCCCACCGACCAGGGTGTTGGAGGCTCCTGGAGCAACTACATCGTAGGTTCCATGATCTTGTACCACTACTGAGGATGGGTATTGTATCCTTGTGACACCATCGTGGTCTCATACCACCTATGTGGCCTTCTATCGAGGCCTCTTAGCAATTTCACGACCATCTAGATGAGGCCCTTCTCACCTGGCATCGCGGGCCGATGCACCACTGACTACTTCACCATGATGAACTTGATGAATTCTATAAAAAAAAATTGGTAAGGATTCCCAACATAATAACACCCAAAGAATGATAAAGGTCCTTGTTTTTGATGACCTGGATGCATACTTGTTACCAGGATCACGAAAAATAAAAATTAAGATAGAATAATCACAATGATAGATATCCCCTTTATCCCCCACCATTAACCATCCAACAAGAATGATTGATCAATGGGTCAACTTTTTCATGAGTTAACCCACATTCATCATTGAAAATAAAGAACAGTGAAAATAATTTCAAACATAATGGAATCAAACCCCAACCAAGTAAAGAATTTTTTGTTGAGGAAGAATGGGATCACATGCCTTTATTCTGCATTCCTGATCTACATCCCACTGTTTCTAGTAATTTTTCAATGGGTGGAAGAAATTGGGTTCATCACTTATCATCTCCACACACAAAATCCAAAGAGTAATCCAAATATTGTGCCAACAATCCAACATTGCTTGTTAGTCAATCAATTGACGAAACACAAATCAATGTTTTTGTTATACTGTGTTGCAGTGTCGTTATGCAGACTCGTTATTGAATATCATTAATGGTGTTCAATGTATTTTTGTCACTAGGCCACAAAACTATTGATTCACTGCAAAAAGAAGTATGAAATCTAATAAAATAACTTTCTAATTTATTCTTTTTCTTCTAAAAAGTATGAAAATTAACTCCCACCCTTGACCTATACTGGTTGAGGATAGGCTACTTCAAAGGGAATAACCCTCTCACGAGATCAACAGTACTCTATGATTTTCAATTCGAGATCCTGTTTATGATTTATCAGTATTTGAAAATAAAAAAATTGATACTTAGTTATTTTATTTACAGTCAAAAACCAATTTCCACTGTTGGGCTACGTCGGCCAATGTTAGACCCTTTCTAGGTGAATCCCGATGCTCTGAGTTCAATGGTGTCTTCATATTTTTATATGTGAACTAGTATAAATGTTAGAAAGACCCTATCACATGATTATTTAATAAAAATTATAAATTGTTCAAAAATATGTTCCATCGACTCTATGATTCATAATTACATGTTGTCTCAGAGCCTGGTCTTGAAATAATCGTATATAATTTTCAAAAAAATTACATGGAGTTATAGGGTATTACATTACTCCTCACATAAGGGTTTTACATCCTTGTATGCCAAGATAATGGATTATCAAACAAATGGGGATTACAGAGAACAAATATGAGACTCTTGATCCCATGTTCTCTCCGGGTGTTTCCTATGCAACCAACGGACACACAACATAAGAATCAACATTCTATGATGGATCCACTCATGTCGATCCCATGTCTCCATTAGGAAGTCCACAAATGTTACCTCATCATCAATCTCTAGATCACCGTGTTTGATGACATGAGATGTGTCATGCACATATCTCTTCAACTGGGATATGTGGAAGACGTCGTGTATCCTATCTAACTGCGGTGGTAAGGCCATGAGGAAAGATACCACCAGGCCCATGAGTGCTGACTCCCCTAGGAATGTATAGCATAGCGGTGACCGTCATCATCATCTGTACAGTGTCTCAAATGGTTCTATACTGATGGTTGAGTGGTATTTTTAGTTGTACGAAAACTCCACCAGTGGTTAGTGTAAGTCCCAACTACAAAAAAAATCAAGAATTCAAGCACAAAGCATGTCCTCCAAGTTATGTATGGTCCACTTCATCTAACAATTTGTCTGTGTGTGAAAGAATATTCTCAATTGTAGATGAGTCCCTAATAGCACTTCTAATCACTTCCACAACTGGGTTGTGAATCGTACATCAAAATCACAGACAATCATATATGGGACTTCATGGAGTCGAACCATCTCCCACACGTTCTGGTGTCCCAAGCTCTTAACTGAACCCAGTTATCAAATGGGTAAGAAGTGGGCCAAATTGATGAGTCATTTTATAATCACCCTTATGGTATCATGCCCAGTAGACATATATGGTAAGCCTGTCATGATGTAAATTGATATCCCATCCACATTAACTCTGGTAACTCATGGGGTGTGTCAAATTTTCTAGAACCTGGTGATTAGCCTCCATTTGGTATCATGTGAGGCATCTCGATATAAGCCCTTCCACTACCTTCATCATCAC
This sequence comes from Viscum album, assembly GCA_963277665.1. Classification (NCBI taxonomy): domain Eukaryota; kingdom Viridiplantae; phylum Streptophyta; class Magnoliopsida; order Santalales; family Viscaceae; genus Viscum; species Viscum album. The sequence goes on along the minus strand of OY728143.1, from coordinate 610,176,721 downwards.
CGGCCACCAGTACTGGAATCGGAGGATATGGTACATCTTTTCCACACTTGCATATACCTCCAATGCGGGTTTATTTATCTCACTCATCAATTCATCCTATAATTCCATTGGTACCATGGTGTGTCCTCTGAAAAGGATGACGTTCTCCCCACATTTTGAATATCTATCTGGGGCATGACATATTGACATCTTTCACGTGTTGATTCATAGATAGAATCATTGAGTTGTGCTATCCCGACCCATTGTAATAGTGGAAGGGGAACTACCATCAATAGAAGATAAGATTCCTTATCTTTATTTACATAGGATATCTAGAGTTAGACCAACTACTCTGAGTCCTCATTTAGTAGTTGTGAACTCGTTCTCTTGTGGAAAGCATTTTTTGTAATGTTCCTTTTCCTAAGAGTATAGACTATCTCAAAGTCATAGTCCTGGAGAAACTCTATCCAATGTAATTGTCTCTGATTGATATCCTTTTGAGGGAATATATACATGATACTCTTGTGGTCATAGTATACGATGAATCATTCAACCATAAGGTAGTGTTTCCATATCATCAAGGTGAAGACTACTGCTGCCAAATCAAGGTCATGAGTTGCATAGTTCTTCTCATGCTATCCCAACTATCATGATCCTTAATCAATCACCTCTTTCTCCTATATCATAACACAACCTATCCAGGATTTCTGATGTGACATCGTACACCACGTAGTAAGTTCCCTCCTCTGGAATCCTTAAGACTGGATAACTCATTATGCTCTCCATAATATTCTAAAAGATGTACTAGAATCCTTCTATCCACATGATGGTTTTAACCTTCTTTTTCAACACTTTCATGGATTCATCATGATAGATAAGTTGGGTACAAACATCCAATAGTAACTATCCATCCCAAAGTAACTATGCACCTTGGAAACATTCTTGGGTGGTTCCCTAGCAAGCATATCATTGATCTTCGCTAGATCCTCCATAACCTTATCCTCTGAGATGAAATGTCCTCAAAAGTAAATCCATTGTATCCATAAATCCCACTTCAAAAGTTTTCCAAAATGATGATGGTCTTAGAGATTTTCTAGAGCCATCTACAAGGGCATCACATGCTCCACCTTGGACACTGAAAACACTATGATGTCATCAATGAAGACCAGTACAATTCGATCTAATTAATACTATAAGATCATGTTCATGAGCCCCATTAACACTGATGTGGCATTAATCACACCAAAATACATCACTATGTACTCGTACTAGCCGGAGAGACATCTAAAATCCTTCTTCAAGATGTCCTCATCTTGTTCTCAAATCTCGATATATCTTTATCAGAGGTATATCTTCGAGAACCATCTATCTCCCTTAAAATAATCAAGGAGGTCATAAATCCTCTGTAGAAGTTAATTTTTCTTCACGGTCACCTAGTTTAGGAACCATAAGTCTACACATAACCTCAATATTTTGTCTTCCATCTTGGAAAACATCACTAGGGTGACCCATGGTAAAACGACTAGCCTTATGAACCGCTTCCTCTTCAAGTACTCCAACTGTGCCCTAAGCTTTCAGAGCTCTATGGGAGCCATCTCATTTGATGAAATAGATATAAGAATAATCTCGGCATATAGATAAATTTCAAATTATACCACTATATGAGGTATAGTCTTGTAATATCCACTGTAAATATGTCGTCGTACTCATCCACCACTATAGGAAATTGTGAACTCCTCTAACCCATTGCACTGAGGTTCAAAATAGCTCGTTGATGAGTGATCAGTTGAACACTCCAACATGTGAGTCCATCATATTATACATCCATTTTCTTTTCACTGATATAAGAAAATAAGGTCCCATCTCCATAGACACCCCACACTATTCACCTAAACTAGATGATCTAGGCATCGACGGCTTGTAACTCCCGCCTTTTTTTCAATTCTTGGTTTTGATCTGGTTAATTAAAAATATCGATCCTTTTCTTGGGTGTTTCATGAGATTAATATTGAGTTTTGAACTTCTATATATGTCTTATCAACCATATTTGGGATCCCCATTTCTTGTTTAATAGTTTTTTGAGAAAGGGTGGTTATTTCATGAATTGGTCCAATCGTGAGGCCATCTACAGTTTTTAAAAAAAATTTGTTTTATTTATATATCCTTTGTCTTTTAACATTTTTCATTAATTCCACTTCCCAATTGGCCTCCACAGACAAATTAATACTACCATATAATTTTTTACCCCTTAAAAATTCATAAACATGGTGAATTTATGTAACTAATTTTGGTAACGGGCCATCCCATGGGCCAATTTCCAATTTTAAGAAAAAATAAATTACTTATTTAATATATTTTACATTTTTTAATATTATTATGTAATTATACCTCCCACTATAATCCAAAATACCTATCCCAACCACCATTATCTATTTTACCTATTTGGTTATCATTAGAATCTAGTATTAGGTCTAAATTTCACTAGTTTCCTCAAAACGTCCAGAATTGAGAAGGAAAATTGTTTCACCCGTATTTCATTCAATTCATACCATTTTTCCAACAAATATTATTTCCCTACTTCTTTCAGATCTTGGGATCCTCTCTATGAAGTTACAATCCATTAAATTTTCTCTAATTTTGCAGATCTAATGGAAGACAAAGAGTTTTCTAGATGGAAAGGAGAGATTCCTTCTCCTTTCCCCTTCCTCTTCCTCCTCCACTATTTATTTCTTGGTTTAATAATCTCCAGTTGTCATGATACACTTAGTTTTATATTATTGTGTGATTTTTAATGCGTTTTTTGTTCGTTTGGGGCTGGTCATCGTAGGTTTATCATTTATGAACCCTCTCATGGTGATATTTTGTGTGCATTTCCATTACGCCAAGGATTCAAGTTAGGATATCCCTTGCACATGAATTTATAATTTATGTTTCATCATTATAATTAAGTTATAAACTTATTTATATTATATATGCTTCTTTTAAACCTTGGTTTTAATGGTTTTGTGTGTGAATTATATTTTAGGACTTATTTAGTTATAAATATAGTTTTTTTGGTATAAATGTGCACTCCTATTGTTTGATAAATTATTCCATGAGAATTCAATCTTGGTTTATATTATTTTGAATATTTTTTAGTATCTTGAATAACTTTATCATATGAAATTGGAATTTTATCCATTTTTATGTGATTAAAGTATGTTTTTTTAAAGTGTTCATTTAATGTGTTCGGTAAATTTCCATGTTGGCTTTTATGTGTCTAGTGCAATTTAAAATTATTTTTTTGAATTTATAAATAAATTGGAAGCATTTAAAAATTTATTTTGGTATCATTTTATGAATCTCTAAGTTTTATTTGGATTAAAAAAATGGTTTTTGGTTTTCAACATTTTTTTTCCCAAGTTGCCGGAAAATGGCATGTTTCACATTCTTATGAAATTTTTTGTGTTTTGAATATTTAACCTGAGTGTTTTAAGGGATTTATGAATGTTTTTTGATGCTTTAAATGGTGTTTAAACACCTCTTTAATAAAATATAAATAAATAACATTGTCAAATGTTATTTTTTATAAAAAATTTAAAGGCCATTTTGGCCTTTCCTAAAAATGAATATTGAGTGTTTTAAATAAATATACCATGTTGTTCCAATTGGGATTGTTTTATAGTCCATGATATTATTTTATTAAATGTTTATATCTATTACAAATATGGTTGGGTATGTTTTTGTTGTTTTATTAAACTAAAGAGCGTTTTTAATGAGTTTTATGTTCAAATCCATAATACACTCATTGAAATTGTTTTACAAAACAAATTTAGGGGTTTTTTGATTCGTGAAAGAAATGTGAAGAATGTTTGTGGGTTTTTTGTGTGTTTATGTTTTGGGAATTAAATTTTAATGTGTAATGTGTATTTGATATTATGTGTAACTTTATTGAGCACCAAATGGAATCTTTGGTATCTGAGTGGGTGGACGTGCACTAATATTCTAGTGATCCTGTGGGGTTTGGCCCCGGTTTCACATAGCAAGTTTGACGATGACAAAACTAAATAAACAATGATGATGACGATTTTGGGGGACCACTATGTTATGGATATGATCCCGAATATTAGCTCATGTGCATGAGAACTGATATATATTATGGTTACTTTCACCGAGATACGAGGTACCTAGGTCTCACAACTAACTAGTGCCTAGGGGTGTTCCTGTGACTTGTGCTCATTGGATATTTTATACTAACCATAAAAATATAGTGTGTTTGGCTTGTAAATTCAGTTGTGTGTGTGATTTTTTAAAAGTTTAAATTGTTTAAATTAGTCCTCTTGAAAACTATTTTCATTTTGAAGTTCCACCTCCTTGAAAATTTTTACTAGCATTCTGGTTTATAGAACATGCATGTTTTCTTCTAGTAATTTTTTTTATTTCATGGGACCTCATTTGGAAAAAATACCTTTATTTTTTTGTTTTAAACATGAAATTTATGATTCTTTTATTTTGAAGGATGTGCATTGGGAATAGAATATTGAGCTGACATACTGAGTTTTAATACTCATGCTTATAGTCTTCTTCTGTTTTTTACCCTTTTGCAGGTTTCAGCTTGAGTTCGATCGACTTGGGTGAAGTGTAATAATTATGTTTGAGAGTGACCAAAAGGGTAAAATTTAGTTATATTATTATCAGTTTTCATTATTTTAGTTGTTTGTTTAGTTGTATATTCATTTTCTTGTACAAATAAGGTTTCAATCTATTTTTATATAAATGTATTTTGGGCTGTCCATTTCATTCCACTATTTGTTTTATTGTTTATATATGGGAGAAATCATTCCCTTGTGTACTCTATTGATTCCCTTGGTGCTTTTCTCCACCCCAGGAGGAACGGGAAGACCTCAGGGGAATTTTTGCGGGATGGACCTTGTGACTGGTTTAGGGTCGACTCGGGCTGGTTCGTAAAAAAATGGTATCAGAGGAGGTTAGCTCTTAGCAGTCCTCTTTTTAGAGTGCCCATGTTATTTTGGGGATGACAAGGTAGATGGAATTTTTTTGTTGGGACTTGAGGGGTAAGTGTGGGAAGAGATTTACGAACTCATTCTCATTCCAATCCGCTAGTTTCCATGGAAATTCTGGTTTTATTAGTGTCTTTTGTTCTTGTTGATTGTTTTCTATTGGGATATGACAAGGGGAGTCTGACTAATGGCCTCTGTGAGATCTCAGGGTCGGACAAGCCATGTGGAGCCGGGGCATGGTCCTAATAAGTCTCTCTGTGTTGGTGTTGTGTTTGACATATGGCTGCCAACCATATGGTCAAGTCACCCACTGACACTAGTTCCCATTTGTGGGTTTCTTGGACTTTTCTTGTATTCTGACATTTTGTTTTGAAAATCCTTGTGTGAGAATTATGGAAATGGTTTTGAAAGGAAGGATTGGATTTTGGAAATGTGGAAAATAGGTTTTCAAAAATTAAATATAATAATGGTTTTGGTAAGGTTGTGGTTATTAAACAAATTTTGGGAATGAAGGAGAAATGATTTAACGAGATTGGATTTTCCCTTATCTAAACTTGTGTTTTGTTGAATAAAATGTTTTGAATGTGTGAATAATTTTAAATTAAGTGTGAAACATTGTTTTAAATGGGGGTTTTTACATTTAAATGTTTCTGAATCTGACAAATTTGTTTTTGGATGTTTTGTTTTGAGCAGTTGGTGTTTTTGGGAAAGTGGTTTTGGATTTTGTGGTTGTCAAATTATGAAAAGTGACCTTACTGAATTTATTTAAAATAGGAAGGGGATATTGGGAATATAATCGTTTATTTTGGAAGTTATATTAAATGAATATGATTTTTTATCCAAATGGTTCTTGATGAAGCATGACTTGTCTTGTAAAATCTGAAAAGGTTATTGATTTGGTGGTTAATGTTCCTTTTGAAGGTCCACAATTATTTTTAAAATTATTATGTTTTTTTATTGAATTTGGTTTTTTCATGGGTTCTCACATGAAATATTTTGTTTCAATATAGTTGAATGGATGGTTAGGCATGGTATTGAAGTACCCCTGGTGGCACGTAAATGTTTATGTGAGGGAGACTTGATGAAACACCATTGGGGAATGTGAAAATCCACCATGTTAGTTTATTTTTTTCAAATTCATTTTTAGCTAAATGACTATGGTGGATATTTTAATCCAATTGTTATGTTGATGGTTTATCCTATGAGTTAGGAGTGTTTTCTATTCAGTATGCTTCCATATGATCTAGAAGTAATACTATGGTTGCATCGTGAGATGGGATCTTGTTGGTGGATCAGTTTTGGGGTAATGTTCAGTGGGTTTCTAAAGATGTGTTGGATGTTGTGATGCTTCCATGGATGGTTCTCCATTGCTAATATTTATAGTTAATCAACCTAAGGATTAGTTTCAAATGTTAAATCCACCTCTTAGAATGATACATCTTCCCATTTTTTGAAATAGGGAGTTGTTTGGGCTCGATTTAAAGTCTATATCCATTATGGTGATTCTCTCAGTTGGAGTAGTTGTGATCGGTGATGTTTAGTGGGTCTTTTTGGGCCCCTTTTTCATTATGCTCCTTTTTGGAGTGAGAAAAAATAGTGTCTTCTATATCCATGTTCTTTTTTGGATAAAAATGTGTTGTTGAGGAAGAGAGTCTCATGGTGTCTCTTGATCTGTTGTTTCCTCCTTAGAGTGTTATGTGGTACTGTGTGGAAGAAAGGGATGGAGTACATATGGGGGATTATTAACGCCTTACTGTGAGGAAAGAGATGCTTAATCAATCATAGCTCCATCCATAGGTTTCAGAGTGAAGCCTACGCATATTTAGGAGCCCAAGTATTTTGGGTAGAATTCCTAAGCTCACACATACACTCTTTTATTGAGTTAGTTCCATTGTTTCTTTTGTGTTTTAAATTGACCAATTATTGGTTCTCCTTCCCTCCACTCACTAATTAGTTGGGGTTTGGATCTATTAAAAGTGTGTTGGCCCAGTTCTTCCCACTTCCATTTGAGAGTGGGTGGCATAAATGATCATGTTGTGTTCCTATCAACCTTGGTTTTTAGGTTGTTTTGGGATATTTTGGGTGGTCTAGTGTAGGTGAGTCCCAATTCAAGTTCATTTTTAATTCTTTTTTTTTTCATTTCTAGTTGATCTCTAATAGTGGTGAGACCCATTACAGGTCTCGAAGATCATTCCTTTAGGATTTGTCGGATGGTAGTTGTGATTTAATAGTGGGGAACCCATTCAGTCCTCCATCCCAAGTCATTGGATTTTGTTAGTGATATACGGTTTTGGTGATCATTGTGTACATTAGGATGGGGCCTGAAAATCTATATCTTAGCTTGGTTTTGGTGGTTGTTTCTTGATCTTTCTGATGATTCATTCGAAGCAGTAGTGAGTTGGTGTTTTTTTGAATGAGTATTAAGTTACATTAATGGTGAATGAAGTTTCCTCATATTTATATTTTGGATTATTTTGATAAGAAATACTTAGGTTTTGTTCTATTTGTTGAAAAGAGTTATGGAATTCTAGGGGTGGAAAGCTTTAATGGTGGGGATAATTGTCACACCCGCTTTTTTTTCTTTCCACGTTATGGTTTTGATCTGGTTCATTGAAACTCTGGATCCTTTTATTGGGTGTTGGTTGGGATTAATTTTGATTTTTTAACTTCCATATATGTCTAATAACCCAAATTTGGGTTCCCCATTATTTGTTTAGATGTTTTTGAAGAAAGGGTGGTTACTTCATGATTTGGGCCAACCGTGAGCCCATTTGTAGTTTTAAAAACTAAATTTTTTTCTTTTATAACTACTTTTTTAAAAGATTTTTCATTCATTCCACTTACCAATTTTCCTAAATTGACATATTAATACTACCATATCCTTTTGTGCCCCTTATAAATTCATAAACATTGTGATTTTGGGTTACTTATTTAGGTAATGGGCCATCCCTTAGGCCATTTTTCTGTTTTAAAAAAATAATTGGTTTATTTTATATTGTTTAAATGTTTTAATATTTTTCGGTTATTCCACCTCACTATCAACGAAATAATACCTATACCCACCCCCATTATCAATTTTACCCATTTTGTGTTCATTGGATTCATGTAATATTTTGAAGGTTCTCAAGTTTCCTCAAAACGTCCAGAATTGAGAAGGTAAATTGTTTCACACATAAGTCATTTAATTCGCACCATTTTCCCAAAATTATTCCTTACCTAGTTCTTACATATAATTTTAGACTCTCCAAGAATTTATAATCCATTCTATTCTCCCTATGGTTGAAGATCTAATGGAATATGATGAGTTTTCTAGGTGGCAAGGTGAGATTCCTTCCCCTTTCTCATTTCTCTTCCTCCTTCTTTCAGTATTTCTTGGTTTTATAATCTCCACTAGCCATGATCGACCTAGGGTTATGTTATGATTTGATTTGTTATGGGGTTTTTTCATTTGGGGTTGGTCATCATAGGTATAGGGTCTATAAACCCTCAGATGGTGATATTGGGTGTGCATTTCCATTAAGCTAAGGATTTGAGGTAGGATATCTCCTTTAAAAGACATTATCATTTAAGTTTCATCATTATTATTCTTTTATAACATTATTTATAAGATATTTTATTATTTGAAACCTTGGTTTTAATGGTTTTGTGTGCAAATTATGTTTTATGACTTATTTTGTTAAAAATATAGTTGTTTTGGTATAAATGTGCACTCCTCTTGTTAGATAAATTATTCCCTGATCTTTCACAATTGTTATATGGTATTTTGAATATGTTTAAGTATATTTTATTACTTTATGAAATGAAAATGGTATTTTATTTCTATTTCTGTGACTAACATAATTTGTTTTGTTAAATAGTGCATTCCATGTGTTCGGTAAAATGTCTCGTTGGATTTTATGTGTCTAGTGCAGTTTAAAATTATTTGTTTGGATTTATATATAAATTGTAAGAATGTAAAAAAAATATTTTTTGATCCTTTTATGGATTTAAAATTTTTATTTGGTTTTATAAACAAATGGTTTTTGGTTTACAACATATTTTGGCCCGAGTTATCGAAAAATAGCATGTTTCACATTCTTATAAAAATGGTTGTGTTTTTAATATGTAACCTATGTGTTTTAAGGGATTTATGAATATTTTTTGTTGCTTTAAATAGTGTTTATACACCTCATTAATAAAATTTAATTGAATAACTTTTTCAAATGTTAGTTTTTAGAAAATGATTAAAGGCATGTTTGGCTTTTCCCAAAAACTAAGATTTAATGTTTTAAATGAATATACCATATTGTGCCAATTGGGATTGTTTTAAGGTCCATGAAATGATTTTACTAAATGTTGATAGGGATTCCAAATATGTTTTTGTATGTTTTTGTTTTGTGTTTAAACATTATAGTGTTTTTGAATGAGTTTTATGTGCATATCCACAATATACTTCTTGAAATTGTATTACGAAAACTTTTAGTGGTTTATTAATTCGTGAAAGAAATGTGAAGAATTTTTGTGGGATGTTCGTGTTTTTTTGGTTTGGGAATGAAATTTTGATGTGAAATGTGCATTTGATAATATGTGTATCTTTATTGAGCACTAAAGGGAATCTCATGTATCTAGGTGGGATGAAGTGTACTAGTATGCTAGTGATCATGTGGGGTTTCGCCCCTGTTTCACGTATCAAGTTTGAAAATGAAAACACTAACCAAAAATGATGATGATGATGTTGGGGGGCCACTAGGTTATGTGTATCAGCTCTACTAGTGGATCATGTGCATGAGAACAGATATTTATTATGGTTACATTCACTGTTATAAGAGGTACCTAGAGCACACAAATAACTAGTGCCTAGGGGTGTTCCATAAACTTGTGTTCATAGGATAGTTTGTACACACCGTCGACATAAAGTGTGTTTGGTATGTAAATTTAGTAGTGTGTGTGATTTATTTAAAAGTGTAAATTCTTTAAAGCATCTCCCTTGAAAATTATTTTCATTTTTAAGTTCCACCTCTTTGAAAATTGTTACTTGCATTCTTATTTATAAAACAAGCATGTTTTTGTCTGGAAATTATTTATATCCTGTGACCTCATTTGGTAAACATACCTATATATTTGTATTTTAAACATGAAAATGATTATTATTTTATTTTAAATGATTTTCATTGGGAATAGAACATTGGAAAAACCTACTGAGTTTTAATACTCACACTTATAGTCTTCTTCTGTTTTTATCCCTTATGAAGGTTTCAACTTGAGTTTGATCGCCTTGGGAAACATGTGATCGTTATGTTGGATAGTGACCAGTAAGGTCACATGTATTTAGTTGGTTATCGGATTTGGTCTGTTGAGTTGTTGGTTCAGTTGTACTTTTAGTTTCTTTTACAAACAATGTTCTGTTTAAGTTTTATATAAATGTATTTTGGGTTGTCCATTTCATTTCATTATTTGTTTGATTGTTTATGTATGGGAGAAATCATTCCCTTGTGTACTCTATTGATTCCATTGGTGCTTGTTGCCATCACAGGGGGATCAACAATGCCTCTCACGACTTGTCGCGGGCTGGCCCTTGTGACTGGTTTACTGTTGACTCAGGATGGTTCATGAAATTGATGGTAGTCAGTCTTACCAGAATGAGGTCATAGGGCCTCAACCCCGCTACTAAGATATACCATCTGAAACTCTCACCTCTAAGAGTAATCTCCCTCTACCAGCACAATTTTTTTATCATAGAATCCCTTCCCGTATGAGTCCCTAATCATAATGACTAACTAAACAACTTTATCAGAATCATTGTGCTCTGAAAATGGTTTGTGGCAAGGAAAAAGTGACCATCACCTATGTATTTAAGAACTACCACTAAATTGGGGAAGATAGATATCATACCTCATGTCAAAACTTGTATGTCTAGACCTAGGCCTCCACATCTTCAAGATGAGCCCTACCTTGTCCACATGATCTTTGAGCCCATGGAGAACCACATGGGGGTGGTGGTGGTGGTTCCTCATACCTAAGCCCACCTCCTGCCACTCGTTCCACTCCTCTAACATGTTCACTACCGGGTGCACCAACCTGTTCCTATCTCTCCCACTACCTCAGTAGTCCCTTGACAATTTTTTGGTCCAACTCATAGAATGTCATGCAATCCCGAGATATGTGCACATACCCACCACATGCATAGCATACTACTCTCCCATGATGACTCTGTCTGCACTGTGAACCTCATACCACTGGCCCTTTGTCTTGGGGTTATCCTCCAAATGGACTAGCCTATTTGTGTCATGACATCATCTGTCGGGTACCTAAGATAGATGACTCAACGACGCTCATCCGGGTTGTAGCTCCCACCATCAGTGCCTACTCAGTGAGAAACTTTTCTACTGGTAGAGCTCGCTCCATCACCCCATTATGCATATGGATTATGAGAGAAATCATTGAGGCCCTGATCTACCATTATAGTCCCTAATCAATGTTTTAGGCCTTTATGAAATAGTCATGCACCATATATGTTTAGTAACAAGAGAGGTCTTTGAGCCTAGAAGAGTACACAACCGTGGTCAGGCTACCTTGTCGTAAGTGAAGAAACTCATGTATGCACACAAAGCACAAATTCACTTGGGTGAACTCCTTGAAATTTTTTTCAATTTCAGTCTAGGTGAGGTTCAACTTTTCATGATTTTGGGACATAAACACCATAATCTCCCTACAGAGCCCTACATAATGTTTGTGTCTTGAACTAACCTAAGGTTATTTGGTGTCCTTACTAAGATAATGACTTGTGTCACTGCCTCTAGCCAATCTGTGGTGAAAAGAGGATTTCTATCTCCCCTAAAACTAGGTGGTATCTTTATCTAAAACTATTGTAAGGCCCTCATCATATGTGAATCCTCTACTGATAGTTCCAGCAGTAAAAACTAACGAACGGGCAGTGGTATCTCTAGGACACAGACTGAAGGTAATATCTTGAGAAACGGTCCCTGAACTGAATCATCATCAATCTATGGACCAACCTCTTGGTCATCTAAACTAATAATGGATGGTTATTTTCATTAAGGCATCTTGAAAGAGATCATGATAAACCATAATCAATAGATTATACTTGGTGAACTGAATCTGAATAAAAAAAATAGAAAACACTCAAAGACGCATGCAGCTAGTGTTTTTCGATTTACTATGTCAAAAAGATGATATTAGGGTCCTAGTGTATGGATACATTTTATGACCCACCAACATTTCACTCAATGGATTTCAAAACAAACATGAGACATATAACATTATTTCCCCATAAAAATATTCAGACTCGTAGTTCCTCTCGTAGAACCAACCTGCCTCTTTAATACCACTCTGTCATGACCCATCCCCTAGGGAACATGCATGGACTATCCAAAGCCCACTATCCACAGTCCAGGGTCTATTGAATAGAACCGAGTAGTTATATCCCAAAAAGGGATGGAATTTTTCTTTAAACCTATACACATGAAAACCAAACAAACTATGGAATGGTAAACACTATATAAAGAACAACTATCATTTAGTCAACTAATAAAAGTGAAGTACAATCTAGAAATTTAAAAAAGCGATAGAATACAAGACCCAAAAAAAAGAATTTATAGGTACCAAGGTATTCCAATTAAATCTCTACCAGAAGGGTTGGTTGTGGATAGGTGTCTGTAGTCATATATGTATATCTCTTTTATCAAATCTAATTGGGAAACACCTAGTCTCGAACCACCAAGGGTTTTTTGAGGCATAAATCACATGAAAGAGACATGACACATGTGGGAAAAGACCATTCAGGGATGAGTAACACAATACTCAGTAGGGATCACAAACCACAATAGAAAGTCCACAATAAAATATCGCACAATAATATCACACATCAAGACCGCAAAGAAAAGACAGCTCACACTAGGTATAACTCAAAGTATGTAATGTAAATATTTCAGTCATAAAAATGAATCACACATTACTAATGAGGCACTAATCCCAAATGAGACACTGAGGTATTCTTGGATATTAGACCAATGAGGTCAACGGGGTTGTTGTACCACTAATGTTTGCTCAGCTGCTAGACCATTGAGGTCTACTCGGATGCTGGACCACTCAGGTCCACTCAGCTGTTGGACTACTAAGGCCTGCTCAACTATAGGACCACTGAGGTCCACTTGGATGTTGGACCACTATGGTCTGCCTAGTTGTTGAACCACTAATGTCATCTCTACTGTTATACCACTAAGGTCTTATTTTCTTCTTGACCACTGATGTTCGATCGTCTACTAGACTAGTGAGGTCTTCTTATCTTCTTGACCAATGAGGTCCGCTCATCTTCTGGACCACTGTGGTCCTTTCATCATATCCTCCCTCTCACTACCAGCCTTATGATTCCCGCTCTCTAGTGCGCTTTATTTTTGGAGAATATACTCCTCTATCCATTAATCAAATGTATAGTACCATGAAAACTCACTTAGATTATACCCATTGGAGCTTCTAGTCTCAAGGGTCACAACTCCGCAGATGGCTTGTTAATCAGATACTGGGTCTGAAATATATTAGCATTTTAGTAAATCGAGGCTAGTTGCATATTGGCCCTGTCCCACTAGGTCAGACCGACTAGACCAACACAACCTGGGGATCCCGTATGACCCACCCATGTTCGGCCAAACCATCCCTACCAAGTTGGGTATGGGTTGACCTGTTCTTACTTTTCGCATTGGCCCGGCCTATTGGGCCTTGCTGGACAAGGCCCAGTTCGACCGTTGTTCCAGCCCTCTGGGTTGCCCAGTGGCCCGGTCCACATTCTCCAGCCAAGTATAACTTGGTTCGACCGGTATGGCCCCACCAGGCCACATAGTGGCCCAATTTTCAATTCATCCTAGCCTGCATTGGCAGGAAGGCTTTCCTCCAAAAAGGCTTCCCTAGTGGTCTGATTCTATCCCAGCCCACCCTAGTTGGTAGGCCGGATTAGGACCCACCTAGATTCCTGCACTGGTAACCAGTTTGGTAGCACGTGACGAACAGGTGGTTAGACTTTTCTCTGCACGTGGTCCACAACAGTGTGCAAAATCATCCCTGTGGTCAACCCAATGGTTGATTGGTCCAATGCGGTGCCCTATTATCACAAATTTCCACCTTCGTCACATCTCGATATGGTTACAGCTTTCGCCACCACATCACACCACCTCCCTCCAAACCTGGTTTTGGTAGCTCCTTTTCCACCGCATCCTAGGTGTCATGCCTTGGTGCCACCACAGTGGCCACCTGGCAACATCCCTTCTCACATGGCCCCATAGTCTGATGGGCTACTGATCGTTGCACCATGATTAATGGGAAGAACGCAAAAATAAAAAATTGGGGAAGGAGTCGCAACACTAGAACAACCAAAGAATGATCCATTCCTTTTATCATATTTATCCATATGTGTTCTTGTTATCATGATTTTTAAGATTAAAAAATGATGTCAAATAATAACTAACATTGATATCCCATTAATCTCGCATAATTACCCATCCCACATGAACGATCGATCCATTAGTTTACATGTACGTGAGTTAACTTGTGTTCTTCATTTAAAAGAATGAACAAGGAAAATTAATTCACATAGATAAGCATCAATCCCATGCCTAGTAAAAGATTATTAGTCGAGGAAGAACGATATCACACACCACCATTCATGGTTCTTGATCTACAGCCCACCATTTCTAGTGAATCTTCAATGTGTGGAAGAAATTTCTTTCATCGCTCATCATTCATCTTCTCCACCGACCAAAGTCTTCGTAAAATATTAGGATTGTGCAAAAAATCACACATTTCTTTTAAGGATATTAATTGGTGAAATGAAATATCAAATTTTGGTTACGCTATGTTGCAACATCGTTATGATGACTCATTAATGAGTTTCATTAATTGGGCTTAGAATCACCTCACCACTGCACCGCAACACTGTGGAGTCGCTGCGTAATGAAGAAGAAAATATATTACAATAACTTTATAATTTATGATTTTATCTTCTGAAATGTCTGGAAATTAACATTCACCCTTGACCCATGCAAGTAAAGGTTGGGCTCTACCTAGGTGAAGAATTACCTCATGAGCTCAATGGTAAGCTCATATTTCTGATATGAGAAACCGGTTATGAGTTATAAGGATATGAAAATAAAATTATTGTTATTTATTACTTTTTCTATGACCAAAAACTAATTTCTAATGTTGGATGGTGTCATCCAATGTTAGGCCATTTTTTGGAGAATCCAGACACTCTTAGTTAAAAAGTGCCCTTAGTATTTTGATTTAGGCTCCAGTTGAAAAAATATAAAAACATACTCACATGATTATTTAACAAACATTTCCGAGATCGTTTAAAACTATGTATAGAAATTCATTTATTTTTCACAACATATTCATCTCTTGAAAACCAGTCGAAGCACCGAGAGGATATAAAATGTTAAGGCCCACTCATAATTTCTTGAACAAATAATTTCTTATTTCTAATAATTAATGATAATATTCCTTATCGAATATCCCTATATAATAAAGATTGCAGATTTATCAACAATTCCCCACCGAATCAAATAACAATCAAACTGAACATCGTATGTAAAACAAAAGATACAAGGTTTTATAAATAATAATAACCATTTTTAGGGAACAGGAGTATTCAAGGTAATTTACAAAAAACAACTATTATAATTTTTTGATTTTTTAAGGTAAATTTAACAATGAAAAAAGGAAGTGATATTTCAATGATAATCATTGAGAACATTCGTGAAGAAGATAATAATTAAACATTCCAATGTTTCCAATATCACATTGAAATAGTCGAATCATAATTCCATTGAATTATGTGAACCATTGAATATCATAAGAATATAAATTTTCATGATATAACATGTGAAAGGAAAATATATACAACATATTAAAGTGAATTTGTGCAAACAAATAAATAATTCTCAATGGAATGTAAATTTAGACAAATTTGTTAACCGTACATTTAATTTTATAATAAGAGACATTAACGTCATGTATAATGCATTTAATAGTGTTAATTACTAACTATTGTTCCATATTCATGTTTATAATATCATATATTATCTTATTTCATTATATTATTACCCATTTTATAAAAATCTACAATTATTTTATATATTTCGAATGTTAATTGCCTAGTTTGTCAAGTATATTTTAGATTGTCTATTGTTGTTGTTATTAATTTGATAATGGTTTCATCATCTCCATAATTTCAATCATGATTTCAATATCATATATTTCAGTATATTTTTGTTTATAATAATCCATAATATTTTGAGTTATGAAATTAAATTTGTCGTGCAAGGATACGATATGTTGTACTTATTCATGAATGCTAAATTCATTTATTTTTAAAATTAAAAGAATGAAAATAAATGGTTTATATTCATATAATTATTAATTTATTATATTTATATAATATATGTTTCATATGTTTAATAAAACCATCTTTTATACTTTCTATGTACGGTGTGAATAAATCACATCGCTTTGAAGGGACAATAGTTTTCACCTCCATAAACGATGTTATCATAATTACAAAAAATAACAATTATATAATGTTTGGTGTTATAAAATAATTAAATAAGAATATAGAAAAAAAATATATTATATATACCATATATAAATAGTTTTACCATCAAAATTCCCACTGTAATAGGTTGTAAAGTAAATATAAACAATCATCATTTTAGTAGTAAGTTTTCACCCTACACATAAATGGTAAGTTTGTTACCCATTTGATGGAAGTGTGTGTATGTGTAGTTTTCATTCCAAACAAAAAAAATTATTTGTGTAATTAGGATAATGGTTTTTTATGTAATCATTGAATAAGAATAAATTTAATTTAGTAAAATGAAATCAAACTAAATGGATTAAGGAAAGATGTAACATCTTATTAAGGTAACTCCATTTTGTTTTCCGAAAATAGATTACCTGGATGGATTTTAGAAATGGTATAGATTCTAGGTTCATAGTCTTGATATGTATGAGCTATATTTTTATATATTGTTATATCCAATTTTTTTGAGACCTGTGAGGGAGTAGGTGGAGATGAGACCTTTTAATATTTGAGGTGGAGTAAAACTCTTGTATATTTTGGAAAATAGAATTTAGCACACGTTTTCCCATTGAATGTGGATACAATATTGGATAAAATAAGATAAAATTTATTCTATGATATAAATATTACCATAAAATTTTTTTTGACGAGTTTGTAGGCCATTTGGGCCATTATGCATAAGGTTTAGTCATTTAGTCATCTTAATTTCCCCGTAATCTTTGTAATTAATTTTAATTGCATTCATAGATATATTTGATCCGAAACTATTGATAATATATTATAAATTAAAAATAATTATTATTCCATATAAATAATTCATTTTTTTCAAATTCTAATCATATAAGTGAAAGAAATTAATTTAAATTTAATCTTGGAGACATAGCGATAATATAGGTTTTTAAAGTAAAATTGTTCATAAGTTTTCTATGTTTTTATATCCAAATTCAATGTGAATATGAATAAAATGAGTTATATTGAATTAATTGATAAAAAATTAATATAATTAAACATTATGAACATTTAAAATTATAATTTATCCATATAAAAAATTATATGAAAGATACATTTTTAATAAAAATTTTGTATTTTTCAGCAATCATCGACAAATGAAACATCACAGAAATATACCAAAAGATCACCCTAGCATAATATTTTGGTTTCTAATAAAAACTTATTTTTATCTTAAAATATATGGTATATAAGGTTAAAAATATAACATAATATAATATCACCTTTAAAATGTTGTAAAAGTGCCTTAATAAAAATATAGGTATTTATGTGTCATATTGGGTTTGTATTTATCTTATGTCAATATAATCTAATATATTAATATAAAAAAATAGTTTATTGAATAATTGATATATATATATTTATATATATATCATTAATATTACTCAATAATTTTAATTAATTTTGTTTATTTTGTTAAAATATCTTTTTGGGCATAAATTTTTTCCATAAAAACAATCCCATTATATTCAATTGGTTTTTATACTAATTTCTAATTAATTAGTTTCTAATGAACTCATTAAATATTATATTGAAAAAATATATGATCAATTGATTGTTAATAATATTTATAAATTTTAATTTAATTACTTATTATAATTTACTATATTAAATAAAAATATTCATAATTATACATTATTGTTAGATAAAACTTTCTCTTTTTGTAACAGAAGCCATTGAAGGAAATCATTGTTTCAGGTGAAACAAAATATCATAGTATCACAATATTTTCAATATATATCATATATTTAATTTATTTAAAATAGACAATATATTGTAATGCATTATGGTATTATATTCCCTTACACTCTTGGTTATTCGTGTGATACACATTATCAAATTAAATGTTACTACTTTATAATTTTAGGGTTTTACACATGAATAATGATGGAAGTCTATATAATCATACTTACTGAATGATATAAGGTCTCTAATTGGATTTGGATCAAAACATATATATAGGTATATCTAATATTGAATTTATATGGACCCACATGAATGACCATGGTATGAGTTTTTTTCCCACATAGAGGCCAAACAATTTAAATATTATACGGTCTATTAATATTATATTCTTCGAATTCATTTTATTTTCTAATAGATTATAATAAAAAATAGCTCTAAAATTCAATGGGTGTTATTTTTTATAAATAAAATAATAATAATTTTCATTACTGATTCAACATTCACTTATCATTGATTAATCATTTCTTATGAATATAATTAATATAAAAACAACCACAAAAGATAGATTTTGCAACTTTATAATAAATATTTGACAATGAATGTTTTGAATAACTAATCATAAATATAGTGATTATATTCCAATATGTAAATTCAATTATCATTATTTTTTAATAGTTATTACAGTTGAAAAACATAAGATAATAGTATGCATGGATAGTATTTTATTAAATGAATAATGGTGTAAAGAAATTTTGTTATGAAATCATCATGCATACATGTAAGTTGAATGGAGATAGATTCATAAAAATTATTCATTTCATTGCTATTTCATAGTATATCATAACAACTATTTTATATTGGAAATAGGAATCACAATTATTCCATTAAATAAAACAAGAAGTATAATACAATTTAGTATTATATTTATAAAGATTCATGTTATAAGAAGAAAAATACAGAAGGGAGAACCAACCATGTGACTATAATATTTATATAAATATATTTTATTGATAAATAATTCGTTAATGTTTAAAAATTTAATACTACATAAAAATAAATCTTCTTAAATATTGAAGAAAATATATGACCAGGAATTAAACACATATTAACTATAAAGTGATATAAAAATACTGATGAATATTATTTCACCCTCTTATAATACACATTATGAGTGTTGAGTGCGTATAATTTATATGTTCTATTAATATACTTGTGCTCTGAAGAAGATTATGGAGTGGGAAAAAGTGGAGTGAATTATTATCCTATTTTCATAAAAAATACGTGTTTCGATTTCAAAAAATAGATATAAAATATTGTTAATCTATCAAGTTTACTACTATGAGAAAGATTTAATTATTCCTTCCCTAGATCAGATAAATAAAAAAAATAAGAAGTGTTTCATGTATTTGTTTTCCAATATAAGATGATGAAGATGAAAATAGAACATATTAACATCTAGAACATGTATAAATTGAAATGACTCTTCTATAACTATTACTCAAAAAATATAGGGTCTAGTTGAAGGTAGTATAAAAATACATCATGACACTGAATGTGTAGGGGGGGAAAGAAACATTTAGAAGATGTATTACTTGAGTAAATGCATATTCCTTATATATCTTTTTCCCATTGGGTTCCTAATAGTGGGACATTAGATCATGAGTTTTCCCCATTCATATAAAAATTTTCCTTCCCTTTTTGGGGTAACCATTAAAATCTCACATACCCATTGTGTGTATGTCTGTATATTATGGTGAATTATGTTATGGTATGATAAATTGAGACCCATTAAATTAAAAACAACAGGTTAAATTAAAGGGATAAATGACAACGTTAATAAAAAGGCCTAAAAATGAATCAACCATATCATAGATGAGAATATCCAAAAGAAATAAAAGTATAACAAATTTAATATATTAATTATTCTTATCATGATAATGATAATTCTACCAAAAAAAATGAATAAAAAAATATCATTAGTTTAGACTACATTATAATATGATAATAAATCATCATAAATTATTAAATTAAATAATAAACCATTATCATTATTATCAATAATGTTCCTCAAGATCATTTTCATAGTAGTGAGTTATTCCATGAGATTAAATTGAGGAAGATCCCGAAAATTAGTAATCCGGAAAAAAATTGCCTTCATTTCTATCTGGTATAATATTTTCATAAACAGTCTTTTTTGTACTGTTGGATTAGAATCCATTAAATAGTTTAACATTCTAAATTTCATTCCAACCTTAATTTGGATTGAAATTTTTTGATTATCGTATAATAAAAATATTATCACTAAATCCTTCACATGATGTTTTTAGAAATATTAGTGTAATATTCTTTTTGATTTCTTCCAATGTAGCGTATTCGGTAATCTCTCTAAAAAATTACATATACAACTAAAAATACCTCAATTTTCTAAACCATTTCCCAAAATCATCTTTATTCTTTCAAAATATGATATATTATACATAACGATTTAATATAAAATGTAATGTGGTAGAAGTATCATTAAATATCACAAGGGGTGGTGAGTCTAGTTCCCTTATTTTTTTCAAATTTTACTTTCTCTTTAAATATTCATTGACTGATACTCGAATCTCTATCACAATTTAACTATGTGGATATGTTAATTCACCCTCAACCAAGTACGTAAAATGAAAAAAAACAAGAACACATACATATAGTTTTTTATAATGTTCATCTCTAATGGGGACAATAATCCATGATGTCTTTGACTTATATAAGGACACGTATTACCTATATTTTATTCAAGTGATTACAAGCTTTGTAATAATTCCACAAATGTGCTAGGAATATATCACAAAATTATCTACGCAATATATTATCCACTTTCCAAAATAAATTTTGTAATAGTAACATTCCCAAATAATATATTTAGTGAGTTGAATGGAATGACACCATGGTTAATAGTGGTACACCTTGTCTCTGTTGTTATTCAATGAATTCCATGAATTAAATATTTTTTCTAATTTAAATTTCAAATCATCACCACAATAATATTGTCTTTCCCATTGATTAGGTCTTACACTACTATAATTTGAATATAAACATTACATGTATTCTTGTCAAGTTTTTTATCAAAATATAACTAGGTTATTAAATCAAAATTGTAAGTCACCTTGACTTCAATATATTTTCCTTTCAGAATAAATATAATTTCTCATTCTATAATGTATTATAATAAACATAATGTTATGATTATATTAGATGAAACATACATCTTAAACTACTCTACATGGAAAACAGAAGTTAGTGTGGGTTACGCACAATACTAACATTCGTAAATGGAATGCATCACATGCAAGACCATTTTTTACAAATTAATAATACATTAACAATAGTATTATTATATAATATAATAAGGTAAAACATAGATGGTAAATTTATACATTTGAATAAGATTTCCTATATTATTAAAATATATTGATGAATTCATTGGATAAAAATTAATTTGTAATGAATATAAGAACCAATTGAATAGAAATGGAATGTTTCTATAAAAAACTATTTTTTATGCTCATGAAGTTATTTTATCCTAAAAATTTAAATTATTAATAATTAGTGAATGATATTTATGTAATATATATATTATTATTTCACAAAAATATTTTTAAAATTCATTCAATATATTTAATAAACATAAAATAAGAAGAAACCAGATTTTATGCATAAAAATTCATATTTTATAGATGTAGTTTACCACCATTTAACATAGAACCTCTTTTAAATCATCTTTTTGACACCGTTGTAAAATTAATATGAAAAATGAAACTTCATTTTATAATAAAAACATCAAAATTAGGTTAGGGTGAATTTTTAAAATTTTATCTGATGTTTCATTATTATATGAATAGTGAAAATATTAAATTTTATATCAAAACATCATTTTTGTAAATATTATTTAAAATGTTGAATAATATTTATGAATGGGTTTGAAGTAAAATTAGAACAATTTTTCACAAATTAATCAAATTTAGGTTATTTAAATCAATTTAACTTTGAATATTGATATAACAACATTAAAAACTTTTGAACATTTGATCATTAAAAACTTGTATAGTCGTCACCTCTATAGGATTATATTTGGGAAGCATTATGACACTTATATGATGGGAATTTTGAAAAAATGGATTTCACATTTTTATTAAGAATAAAATATATTATCTAATAAGATTGGATTAGTTTTTTGACTAAAAATAGTAGTGAATGTGACTAAAAATAATTATAGTTATTATGATAAATATTAGATTTAAAAAGGACAACATATTAATAATAAAGACCAAAATGACCTAGAAACATGAAAGTAATCCATTATTTTGCAATATTTAATCCTTAAACACTATTGGATCAAATGTTTTACACTATTTGAGCCCCTTTTTATAGAAAACAATGTGGGTGGAATCCTTATTCCCAAAATTTCTGACAAAGACACTCCTCCTCCAATATAAAAAGGCACTCACCCCTCCCCTGTACTAACACCTCTTATTCCATTTGGATCACAAATAATTTTTTCGATTGTAATGTCCTAGACATCTCTGGTCTTTTACTTTGAGATAGTATGCTATTTGAACTTTTTAGGAGGTCAAAGAAACTTATTTCAAACACTGTTAAAATTTCTAGCTTGTGAATAGTGTTTCCAGAACAGCGAGTCATCCAACAATGACTCATCCAATGGTGAGTTATCAAACTACAACTCATCCAATAGTGACTCATCCAATGGTGAATCTTCCAATAGTTTCTCAACCAATAGTTATTCATCCAATGGTTACTCATCCAATCAAGATTCATCTAATGATGACTCTACCAATGGTGGTTCTTCCAATGGTGACTCTTCCAATGTCGTGTCATCCAATGGTGACTCGTCCAATGGGGAGTCATTCAAGGGCGACTCCTCCAATGGTGATTCATGAACAATGTTTCCAGTTTTCTATTTTTTCTCCCCTTTCACGTTATCATTGAGATAAAACACAATCAAATCATTTTTAATGGTTTTAAGGCTAATGCAAATCCCTTACCTCGTATCTAATTTTTCTTAAGGGTCCTGGTGCCTTTACTTCGTTAAAATGTATAATCTTGACAAGATCCCCTTTAAGTGTAAAATATATACTCTATCTAGAAAGCTTCACTATTTTGATTTTTAAAAGGCTGAGATACCTTCATCCATTGTTTATCCTTAATTTATTCCTTGGTATGAGACATCCATAGTTCTTCCTCTCATAGGTGTAATTTGTTGTGCTATAGACATGGATCGTGTTCCGCTTGGTGTTTTTCCTGGTGCTTATGCACCCCCTATTTTGGTAAAACAAATATTTTTCAATCTATATTTGATATATGGTATGTTATACCTCCGTTCTTATGAGTTCCTCAGTTTATTTCTCATTTTTTCTCCAATTTATATGATAAAATGTTATCATCGTGTTTCAAATTAATATTTCCTAGTTTTTGGTTGGTGCGGTTGTAATGACCCAAACATTCATTAATGGAATTCCATCTTGATCTAATTAAATGTCTCTTTATGTAAAATGGTTACATAAAAGGTCAACTTATGTGGTTTTATGTTAATAATTGTGATTGTTTCTAATATAGTCGTTGAAAAGTTATCAAATGATTAGTATAAAAATAGGGTTTTAACAAATACAATTAACTCAGACAAAGGATATGATGACCTAATTCAGTAGAATTGCTCCATAAAAAGACCATTTATCAGAGCTCGGAAAAGAGGTGGCATCATTGGGCTTCTCACTTGACCAAGCCCAAGACGATTCTAATCATGTCATGCTCGTACGGGACCACCTACCAGAGAAGCGGAAGTTGATAAAGATCACCATGCATGCAATGTTGTCCGAGCCACCCAAGTGTCTATCACAACCACACACCTTACCCTTTGATATTATACGGCTATTTTAAGTGGTTAGGTAACAAATCATTATTAATATTGTTATGTAAATTATTTTTCTATATCATAATTAATATACTTTCATTTTATTATTGTTACCTTGTAAATAGTTTTTAAAGCACAAATAGTATTTTTTGTTAGTGTTCAACTAAAAATGCTATTTTGATGAATTAATTTATTTTGGAATTGAATAATATTTTAAAAAAATATTACTATTATTAAATTAATTTTTATTAAATATAAATGATCGTATAATTTTATGATTGCAATTGTATTTTTTATTAATGTTTGAAATCCATTTTTTTCAAAACCCATGAATTTTTTATAAATGTAATTTTTACTTTAAAAGTGAAAATTAACATATTTAGAAAATTATTTAGAAAAAATGAATATTTTTTCTAGAATAAAGACGTCAAAATTATATAACGGTGATTTTTTCATTATTTTGTGAGACAATAAAATTTTTGGGTAAAAAATAAATACCGATTAAATATATAATGTGTTTTATAACATCATAATGACCCAATAGTGATGTAATAAAATACTATAAGCCTAATTTCCAGCCTTTAAATATTTTATAATTAAAATAATTTTTATTTTGTGTTTTTCTGACTTATTTAACAAAGCATTAATGGAACTTTCAAGACTTATTAATCATATTGTCTTTTTAAATTGTTTTCCTTGGGAGTGTGACTCACCTCCACATAAGAAACCCCTTTATTTTAAGATGTTCAGACTTTGGATTATAAAATATATTTTTTCCACTTCCCTTTTCCAAAAACCATGGGAAAAAACCATGGGATGGTTTGTGGTTTGGATTAGTTTAAGGTGAGGGTCCCAAACCAAAATAATATAGAATTCCCTCACCATTCCTATATAAACCCAGCCAAGCTCCCACTTCCTCTTCCCTTAAAATCTTTAATGTTCATCCAACCTCTGCCTTTTCTCTCTAGAATCCTCCAAAGGTTCCCCAAGATTCCATGAAGACTCTCTCAAACCTCTCTCAATCATGTGGAATCATACTTCCATGTAGGGATTTTTCTTCCTTCCTCATTTTTGTCTAATTTTCTGTAAGTTGTTATTCCCTTTTAATTTCAATTATAAATTTTGGGGTTTGATTTATCACCTCCCCAATAATTCTCTCTTTATGTTTTAATTATGTGGGACCCCTTTCTCTCTCATTAAATGCCTCTCATGCGCACCCGTTACTATACTGAAATTATGAAAGGAATTTCCCTCTAGTCATTTACATTCAATAAATTCTTTTGTATCATGAATCTAAGTTCCATTAAATGTGTTGTAAATATATATAAACTACCCCCTTACTTTCCATGTAATGTAAATATGATGTGACAACCCTTTCTCTCTCATCAACCATTTTTATGAGTTCTTATGTCACGTCGTTATACTGCCGAAATTGCATCGCGTTTTTTCATGCCATAGTCATTGTGTAGTGAATAACATGTCTATTTATCTATCAAGGGAATTCAAATTTATGCACATCAATTTATTGTTTACAAAGTTTCATGTATGTATTCCTCATTCTTTTATCATGGAATAAATAATTGTGTTGAATGATTAAATGTTGTATGATCCATGTGCCACACTTATGCATGAAATGAAATGTTTCAGTATGGTGCACCCTGATAGCGCTTCAATGAATTGGCTAAAGTATAGTATCATGATAGGTTATGTGAAATGGGTGCTTACTCATGATAATAAAGGTGCAACGAGGGTTTACTCATGCTTCATGTGCAATGACGGCTTACTCATGCTCTATATCCAATGAGCCTTGGCTCATGCTAATTCCAAGTTAAGTGTTGTTTCCACATTTCTATGTTATGGTTATTATGATTTATCATGCCTTTATGTTTATGCTTCCATTATGCCCTATTTAGATTCCTATTTTCTAACATGTATTGTATTCCTCATGTTATTCCATGTTTATTACCTTACTAGGATTTATTTCTCACACTTTTCTTATGCCTGTCCTCAGGTTATCCCATGAAATGCTAAGTACGAGGGGATATAGTATTCATGTAAAGGGAGTTTTCAGTAAGTATGTTGTACTTCATGTTTCAAGTTGTTATGTAAGGATCCTAATCCCCAAACACACTAAACCTCTCGATCTTCTATGTTGTATCAAGTGAATTTTATGCAATAAATCATGTTTATGTTTGTAAAAAAATTAGGGTTTTTATAGTTGGTATCACAGGATAGGTTTAGTTATTGTTGGGATTATGATTAGAAAACCCTTGATAATCCTTACAGACAATACTAATGAAAACATCTCTATGTTTTTGTGATTATTGAGTATGTTTTCTATCTATAAAATACATCCCTGTCTGGATATGAGCACATAGAGGTGGCTCTGGCCCTGATGTATCCTAAGGGTAAAACCCGAAAACACCGCATTGTGCTAGACTCGAATGAGAACTGGTGCACGATAAAGGATCATGCTTCACTCTTTGTTATGACACTCCCGCGGGATATGATTTTCTAGATTCAGAAGCTTAGTACAAATTTTTATTGAGGTATAAAAATAATCCCATATGAATATAAGTTAATAAATAGACTGAGGATAACATAGATCACAAGATAGGATATGATTATTCTTTATAAGATTATAATTTTATGTTCAAGGTTTCTTTTTTCATAAGTATTCATGATCTCAAATTATATTCCCTTTTTCTTAGTTAATGGAAGGAAATATAAGGACACATTCCAGCAACCAATCTGATAGGAAATGTGAGGACTACCCTAATGATATGCCTGATATGACGGGGGCGGGTGCTCAAAATAACATGACAGTACTTGCTCAAATATCTTGAGTTATGAATAATAACTTGAATCATGAGGAACTCATTCCTCCTCTATAGAAAGAGAATGTTTCCTTATAATCCTTCATGCAACAAAAACCTCCCATGTTTCACGGATCTTCAAATCCTCTCCTTGCAGAACAATGGATTAACTCCATTGAGAAGATATTTTCAGTCCTCCAATGCTCTGAAGAAGAAAAATTGGTATTGGTGGTGTATCATTCTGATGGGGAAGATGATCAGAGGTAGACACAGATCAATAATACAAAGTCCCTAGATGAAATTTCTTCCATGAATTTAGAGGAATTCAAGAGGATTTTTTTAACAAATATTTTCCTTGAACCCTCTATCTCAATATGGAAAGAGAGTTCCTCGAACTCAAGAAGAAGGAATATGAGTTTGTTAAGGAATATGAATAAAACATTACAAGGATTGAAAGTTTCTCCTCTGGATTTTTCATGAACACTGAATTCAAGGTGGACCACATCTTTAGCAGACTAAAGCCGAGTCTATGAAAAGAGTTGGCAATTAGAGACTTTGATAGTTATGAGGATATTGTTTGTTGTGCCCTCAAGGTTGAAATGTATATTGGAGACAATCAGTGGTCTAGTGGGCCCAGTGATAAGAAGATAAAAATAGAGAATAGAATGGGTGTCTCCTCAAACAAATCTCATGTTGGAAAGAAGCCTGAATTTTTCCCTTGAAAAAAATTGTGGGATGAAATATCCTCGTAACTGTCTCAATGGAACCAGGAATTGCATTAAATGAGGAATGTTTGATCATATGGCCAAGAACTGCCAAAGGGATATAACAAATCCTGTTAATGTTGAAGAAGAAAGGAAGGTTTACATCAACACTCAGCAGGTAATGTAGTGTTACTACTATAGGGTGCTTGGGCATTATGCAGTCAATTTCCCAAAGCCAAGGGATATTGGAGGAAACCAACAACAACCTCCGAGGAAACAAGGAAAGGCTTATTCAATCACTACCGTTGAGGAGGAGCTGGAAAACGATGTGGTGACAAGTACGCTAGTTATTCATTCTTGAAGAGTGAATGCACTATTTGATTCTAGTTCTACACATTATTTCATATCCTAAAAATTTAGTAGAACAATTCAAACACCCCCACAAAATTTGGTGGAAAAGTTATCTCTGAGAACAGTGAATGAGAAAATTGTTGAATACATGGTTCATAATTCCTCCCCTGTTAATGTTTTTGGACTGAACCTCACAGAAAATATCTTCATTCTTCCCTTAGTGGAGTTTGATTCTATCTTGGGCATGTATTCTCTATCTTTATACAAATCCAATATCAACTTCTGGGAAAGAGAGATCACTCTTCACATCCCAAAACATCCTTGAATTCATTACAAATGAAAGGAGGAAGATGGATCTTTTTTCAAATCATCTTCTCATGTATGGACATTTTTGCCTTAAAAGCAAGAATATCTAGGTAAAATGATTGAGACAAAGGAGATAATCATGGTTTAAGACACGCCCTTCGTGAGGGATTACACTGACGTATTCCCTGAAGAGTTTCCTAGTATTCCTCTAGACTGAGAGGTAGAGTTCTTAATTGAACATATCCCTAGATCTCTACCAATCTCAAAGACACCTTACAGAATGGCCAGCTTAGAGATAGAAGAGTTCAAGAATCATTTACAGGAGAATATGGAGAAGGGTTATATATGCCTGTGTGATTCACCATGGGGTGCTCCAGTCCTCTTCATCAAGAAGAAGGATTGATCAATGACCCTATGCATTGATTATCAAGAGCTCAATTAAATCACAATAAAGAATAAGTATCCTCTACAACAGATTGATGACTTGTTCAATAATCTACATGGAGCACAATAATTCTCCAAGGTAGATTTCCAGTTGAGATATTATCATGTATGGGTGAATAAGGAAGATGTCCCCAAGACTACTTTTTGTACAAGATACAGACACTTTGAATTCATAGTAATGCCTTTCGAACTCACTAATTCTCTAGAAATATTCATGGACTTGATTAATTGAGTCTTTAGATATTACCTTGAAATATTTGTGGTAGTATTTATATATGATATACTATTGTACTCCAAAACCAAGGAGGATCATGAGGAGCATCTAAGAGCTGTACTAGAGACCTTGTGGAAGAAGAAGCTCTATGAAATGTATAGAATGTGTGAGTTATGGTTTAAGTAGGTCTCATTCTTGGGACATATCATCACAAGTAATGGAAAATATATGGATCCCTCCAAAATAGATGTTATTGATGGATGGTTGAGGACAACATTGGTAATATATATTCACAGCTTCTTTGTGTTAGAAAGATATTATTGACGATTTGTGAGAAATTTCTCATGATTGTCGAACCCTCTTACTATGCTAACTCAGAAGTGATTAAAGTTTGCTTGGATTGATGAATGAGAAGAAGGCTTCAAGGAGTTGAAAAGTAGATTTATCACTACGCTCGTGCTCACATTACCCACAATTGGAGAACGTTTTGTGGTATTCAATAATTCTTTGAAGAAGGTCATGGGATGTGTGTAGATGCAAAATGATAAACTCATTGCCTATGATTCAAGGAAATTGAAAGTTCATGGACAGAACTATCCTACATGTGACCTCTAGTTGGCTTTAGTGATCTTTGCTTTGCAAATTTTGCGGCATTATCACTTTATGGAGAAGTGTGAAATACATACGGACCACAAAAGCCAAAATTATATATTCACATTGAAAGAGTTGACATGCACCAATGAAGATGGTTAGAGATGATCAAAGACTGTGACTGCTCAATCCATTACCACCCTGGGAATGGGAACAAGGTTGCAGATGTCCTAAGTAGAAAGGGCCTAGTGATTCTATCATCAGTGATAATTGAAAAGGATACAATCTTCATCGATTTGATGAAGATGGACATGGGAACCATAAAGAAGGGATCAACATCAATCATTTCACAATTGATAACATAATATTCACATTTGAGAAAGGTTAAAGGATGATAAAAAGGATGATGTAGGAATTCTATAGAAATTGAAAGCTATCGGAAATGTTAAATCCGGTGAATTTAATGTTAATGAAGAATGAATTGTGAGATTTGGGAAAAGACTATGACTTCCATCAATTTCGGAGGTGAAGACAGATCTTTTGGATGATGCACATAGTTCAAATTTCTCTATTCACCCAAGAAACAAAAAAATGTATTGAGATATCTGAGAGCATTATTGGTGGGATAATATAAAGAGGGATATCACTAAAGATACATAAAAGTGCCTTGTGTGTAAGAATGTAATGTAAGAGAGGTATAAGTCAATGGGGATGATGCAACCATTTCCCATACCAGAATGGAAATTGAATAACATCTCCATGGACATTGTCACTGAAATTCTAAAGACATCCAAAAAACAATGCAATCTTGACTGTGTTGGATCGTCTTTCAAATGATACATAGTTCATTACAATCTTGGATGTTTTTCCATTGTATCAACTGGCACAGAAATATATAAGGGAAGTGGTAATGCTACATGGAGTACCACCATCTATTATGTGTGATCAAGTTCCAAGATTCACCTCTATGTTTTGGAAGAATCTGAAACATGCTCTGAATACTGAACTATACATCAATATGGCCAATCATCCTCAAACTGATGGCCAATCCGGGCACAACATCCAAACACTTGGTGACATGTTGAGAGCATGCTCAATGGACTCTAAAGGGGGTTGGGATCAACATCTTCCTCTAGTGAAGTTCATATACAATAACAGTTTCCCCTCAAGCATCCAAATGGCACCATATGAATCCCTTTATGGGAAGAGTTGTAGAACACCGACATGTTGGGATGAGGTCGGTGAGCATAAGCTTCTTGGACCAGAAATGGTCCATGAAATTGTTGAGAAAGTGAAAAACATTTCCGCAGCATATCAAGGCAACCCATAGTCGATAGAAGAGTTATGCAGATAACCTTCAATGAGACCTTATTGTTAATGTTGTAGACATGGTATTTCTACTCATATCTTTATGGAATATGGTCCGGAGGTTTGGAAATAAAGTGAAGTTATGTCCAAGGTACATCGGCCCCTTTGAGATTCCAGATCATGTCTGGGTTGTGGCCTATCAACAAGCACTCCCACCTGCCATGGCCAAAGTACATGATGTCTTTTATGTATCCCTCTTAAGGAAGTACATACTGGACCTTTCACATGTACTCTATTCAGAGGTGGTACAGTTAGAGGATGACCTTTCTTTTGATGAGCGACCAGTGAAGATCATAGATCATAGAGAAAAGGTTCTACAAAATATGAAAATTCCCCTCGTCAAGGTGTTGTGGTGAAACCACAAGTTTGATGAAGTGGCATGGGAATCGGAGGAAATGATGAAGTAGATTTACCCACATCAGTTTTAGTGTTGGAAAAGGATATTTAAAGGGAGAAATTTTATAAGGGGGAAGATTGTAACAACCCAAACATTCCTTAATGGAAATCCCTCTTGTTCTAATTAAATGTATCTTTATGTACAATTTTTATATAAAATGTCAACTTCTTTTGTTTTATGTTATGAATTGTGACCATTTCTAATATAGACATTGAACAGTGATCACATCACTAGTATAATTATAGGGTTTTAAAAAATCCAGTATACTCAAACAGAGGAAGTTATGGCCTCATCTAGTAGAATTTCTCCATACGAAGGCCATTTATTAGAGATTGGAAAAGAGGTGGAGTCATTGGGATTCTCTCTTGACCAATCCCAAGCCAAGCTTCATCATTTCAAGCTCAAGCAAGAGCCCCTATGAGAGAAGTGGAATTTGATAATGATCATTATGCGTGCAATTTTATCCGAGACACCCCTAGAGTCTGTCACCTTCGCACATCTTACCCTTAGGTCTTATGCGGCTATTTAAAGGGGTTATGTACAAAATCCTTAGTACACTAGTTATTTAAATTATTTTTTTATATAATAATATTTATAATTTCATTTTATTATTGTTACGTTGTAAATAGTTCTTAGAGCATGAAGAGTATTTTTAGTTAGTGTTCAACTAAGAAAGATATTTTTATGTATTAATGTATTTAGGAATTAAATAATATTTTAGTAAAATATTATTATTATTATTAAATTAAATTTTATTATAAATAAATGGTCGTATAATTTTATGAATTTAATTGTATATTTTATTATTGTTTGAAAGCCATTTTTGTCTAAACCCATGTATTTTCGATAAATGTCGGTTTTTATTTTGAAAGTGAAAATTAACATATATATAAAATTATTTAGATAAAATGATTATTATTTCTAGAATTGGGATGTCAAAATTATCCAATGGTGAATTTTTCTTAATTTTCTGAGACTGTTAGATTTTTGGGTCAAAATTAAATACCGAATAAATATATAATGTGTTTAATGACATCATAATGACCCATTACCGATGTAATAAAATACTATAAGCCTTATTTTCGTCCAATATATGTTTTAACATTATAATAATGTGATTTTGGGTTTGTTTGACTTATTTTACAAAGCATTAATGGACCCTTCCACACTTATTAAACATCTTGTCATTTTAAATTGTTTTCCATGGGAGTGTGACTCACCTCCACATAAGAATCCCCATTATTTTAAGAAGTTCAGATTTTTCCTATATAAAATGTTTTTTTCCAGTTCCCTTTTAAAAAAACCATGGGAAAAACCAGGGGAGTTTTTGTCGTTTGAATTAGTTTAATGTGAGGGTCGCAAACCTAAATAATAAAGAACTCTGTCACCTTTCCTATATAAACCTAGCCAAGATCCCACTTCATCCTCACTCAAAGCCATTGGAGTTTATCCAACCTATGACCTACTCTCTCTAAAATCCACCCAATGTTCTTAAATATTCCATGAATCCTCTCTGAAGCCTCTATCAATCATTTGGAAGCATACTTCCATGTAGGGGTTTTTCATCCTTCCTCATTTTGTCTAATTTTCATTAAGTCTTTATTCCCTTTTAATTTCAATAATAAATGTTGGGGTACGGTTTCACACCTCCCATATACTTCCATCTTTATTTTTGACTAATGGGAGACCCATTTCTCTCTCACTAAATGCCTCCCATGTACACCTATTACTATGTAGAAATTCTAAAAGGAATTTCCCTCTCTTCATTTACATTCAATCAATTCTTTTATATCATGAATCTAAAATCCATTACATTTGTTGGACATGTATCTAAATGACCCCATTACTGTTCATTTCATTTAAATATGATGAGACACCCATTTATCTCTCATCAACCATTTTTATGAGTTCTTATTTCACGTCGTTATGCTGCCGAAATTGCACCGTGTTTTTCCAAGATAAAGTCATCGTGTAGTGAATACAATGTCCATTTCCCTATCAAGGGTATTCACCAATATGCACATTAACATATATTTTGAAGATTTTGAAGTATGTATTCTACATTTTTTACCGTGGAATAAATAATTATGTTGAGTGATTCAATGTTTTATGATCCATGTGGCATGCTTATGCATCAAATGAAATGTTTAAGAAGGGTGCATCCTGATAGCGCTCCAATGCATTGGGTAAAGTATAGTATCATGATACATTATAGGCAATGGGTTATTACTAATGATAATACAAGTGAAATGATGTTTTACTCATGCTTCATGTTCAATGAGGGTTTACTCATGCTCTATGTCTAATGAGCCTTGGCTCATGCTAATTCCATGTTAATTTATTTTTCCACATTTCCATGTTCTGATTATCATGCTTTATCATGCCTTTAAGTTTATGCTTTTCATAAGGTCTATTGAGATGCCTATTTCATAACATGTATTTTATTCTTCATGTTATTACCAGTTTATTACCTTACTATGCTTTATAGCAAACCCTTTTCTTATGAATGTCCTCATGTTATCCCATGTAATGCTAAGTACGAGGGAATGTAGTACTCATGTGAAGGACGTTTTCAACAAGTATGTTGTATTCCTTGTTTTAAGTTGTGATGTACTGATCCTATGCCCTCAATTACACTAAACCTATTGATATTATACATTTTATCAAGTTAGTTTTATGTCATAAATCATGTTTAAGTGTTCAAAAAAATCAGGGATTTCTTAGTGGCGGTGTTGCGGCATCCTCGGGTGGATGTAGTCATTGCGAGAGAGTTCATCAGGATGTATTGCACGGTTCATTATAATGAAAAGAAAGTTTAAGACTTTTTGAGGTAGAATATTCATGTATTCTCTTGTTATTTAAATGAAATCATAGAGATAGCATGATTTCACCCATTAGATCAGAACAAAATTGACATAATACATATTTGAACTGGATTATAGTCCTAAAATAGATCATATGTTTTTATACAATGAAAATGGTTTTACTATTGAATTTATAGATAGTGTTATTTTATATATTCCTTGGTTATCTTTTTTTTCTTGATGTAAACTGGTAAAGAGCATAAAGAGAGAATTAATTGATAATTAGTTGGCTAATTGTTTAAATTGGCATGTTTAATGAATCTGGATTTTATTGTTTCATAGTTTTCCTATAGGTGGGACCTATGAAGAATGGATAAGTTAATTCAAGATGGTTTAAAGAATTAGTTGTTTGATTAATTATAATGTATTTTTGGGAATCGATTTTCCTGTTTTCTTGTAAGGTCAATTTTCATGTTCTATAGAATCATTTGAACTCATGGTTTGAATGTTGGATCCCTTGTTTAGGGCTAAGTGGAATGTTTATTTGATGGTTTCCTACATCTTGTGATTTGATATGATCTTTTGATGGATTATAATATATGGGTTTTGTGTTACATGGGGATGTGAGGTCGATTTTTGGTGTATCATTATACGCCTAGAGTGGCGACATGCATCTGGTTATGCATGTGGGTGTTGGGGAGGACATTGTAGATGATAGAATGGGTGTATGCTGGGATTACCCATTAATATTAATGTTGCATTCTTGTTGAATATTTTATTTTTTTATCTTCTATACTCTCTCCTCTATGTGAGATATCAGGTTTTGTTACTCTTCTTCCAAAAGAGGTCAAGATGTGTGTGGTATTCCACATGATTTCTATGATTAGTTAATCAAGGATGGATGGATCCACACTCTTGATATAGCTGGAAATGAATTGATGAGTAAATCAAATACTAACTATGTTGATCCACTTATGTTTGGTGTCTTAGTATGTTTCCTAAGAATTCCAGGAAAAATGGAAATGTGGAAGTTGTTATTGTAGTTAATAAACAAATAATTTTTTAACCTATGGGGTTCGAGCATGATGGGATGCAATGTCGGGGTAATATTTCTAAGAAGTTTTGGAATTGGTTTTGTTATGACTCAGGGAATGGAATGTAATTGGAATGAAAATGGAATGTAATGTGATATTGATAACATTAAAGTAATTGTATAATTAGTAATTAATGAAAAGTGAAATTGATAAAAGGGACATAAAACTTAATGTATCTCTTTAAATTGATTTGTACTTGTTGGATATGTTGTCTTAGCCGAGGTAGATAAGAGTCCGATAGACACTAGCTATTGTGGATCTTAACACTATTTTTTCCCATTGTGCGGTTTTGAGCAATATCATACCATGTACATTTGTGTTTCTATATGACAATCCACCATGTCGATCAGACTGACTAAAACCTGTGGATTCTAATCCATTGGGGTGTTTTCCCCAACATCCCCATGAGAGGATGGATATCTGACTACCCAATTTTCCCCCACTATCTTCTATTGATAGTAATTATTGATAGTATCCACGACATTTAGTTTCTCTATGTACGTGAGTAGAGGGATATAGTTTCCTGTGGTTATTTCACACACATATATTCAGAATATTGTTTCCTAAGTGAAACTATTGGTATAACATCTATAGGTTGTGAAGGATTTAGGATCCTTACTCAGTGTATGTGAAATTATGGATTTATTTATAATAGCTGATGTTTGATACACATTATACTGGTGGTAGTGGCTCCCTGAAACTACCTGGTAAATTTTGGTTGTGAGGATAGGGAAGTGTGTTGCACAAGGTTCATGTTTTGGTGCTTTTCCCAACTGTCTTCAAGCTAACCTTTTGGGAGAGAGATGCTTCAGATGGGAAATGATGGGGAAAAGCATAAAACCTACGTTGAAGTGGTAGCGGGGAACCCTAGAAATTATTTATCTTATGTAATATACTCTTGTATATGATACATTGTTAGATAATCTATGGTGAGGCTTGGAATGTAGAATACCTATTTAGGTGTCAAGTTAGTTTCACTTGGGGTTCACTATGCTTTAATATTATTTATTTTCTTTTCGAGTAGATGTGCTCGGGATGATCCTACTTTGAATATTGTGATAATCAACCTACATTTATATAAACAATTTTTTAGGTCACTTGGAAAAGTTTGGGGATGAGTATGGTAACTTCCATCCTAGGGTTTTTTAGTTTTATTTCCACTTCAGGGTCGCTACCATCATTACATTTTTTTGTTACATGTTGTTTCCGTTTTAGTTTTTGTGGTTATTCCATGTAATTGCATATGTGTAGTTGGGATTACATTATTCTATGGTCTAGTAAGTAGTTTGTTTTGGTCTATCTTATCTCTTTCTTTCACGTGTGTTCTCTTATAGGGTAATGCTGTAACACCCCGAGATTTTATGAAAAATATTCTTTTTAATTTCATTAATGTCTTTTGTTATACGCTACACCAAAAGGAGCTTTCACAACACACATAACTGACCTGGCTTGCTTTACACGAAATCGCGACCTTCCTCGATAGCTTGCGTCGTACACAATACCGAGTTTCACTAAACAATGATATGCTATTAAAATATTATTAAAACTAGCCGTTATGAATAGTAATAACCACTTTTTGAAATTTTGTAAATTTTATTTTTCAAAATGGAATTCATTTTTGGATTCGAAATACCGAAATTAGCCTAGGGTGAAATTTTGGTATTTTTCTGAAAACTTTCAATTTTTGATGAATAGTGAAACCACTAAGTGGTAGGTTAAAAACAGAATTTTGCATAAAACATAATTTTACCGATTCTGTGAATGGAATTTCGAAAATCCGACAGACACAGTTGATATCAGTAAATAAAATGTGGTTCAATGAGATAAAAATATTTTTTTGGTGAATAGTAACTTTTTACTTTTTTTACCGCGGTTAATAGTAAATATGGTAACTAAGGGTAAATATGATATTACTATTAACCTAAAACATGTACTAATTCTATTGTATAAGTGTAATTCGACCAAAAACAACCTTATGAATATAATATGACCATTTAGGTCCACTTGGATTAGGTTATGACATTTAATATTATTTTATTTAATGATTAGTTAAAATAGTTTAAAATCAAAGTTTAATAACTAAAACATTTTTAATATGGGGTTATACATAATATAAATTCAATTATAAATATTAATTAGAAAGATAAAAAGATTTCCTACATAATGATATTTTATTTATAATTTTTAGACTTTAAATAAATTTATTTATTTATGACACAATGATGATGCAGTAATTATCTTAATAATGAAATATTGACATAATTGATGTTATAAACACCAAAATAAATGTAATTTGAGACTTTTTTATGAATCCCACTAATTTTATAGGTTAATATGAAATGTTAGTATTGATTTACTTAACTTGGTTCGAATTAATAATTCTGTTATGATTTTCAAAAAAAATCAATTACTAAATAGTGTCAAAATTGACATAAAATAGTTTTTAAAACAAATATTATATTATTAATTGTTATTTTATTCCTAAAAATCTAAGGTTCGTCCAAATTACTTAGATAAGGTTATATATATTAATAATAAACAACTTGGGGTTCTCTTGGCTGCTTATAGTAAGTTTATTAACATTATAGTATAAGAACACAAGAAGGCATGGTAAAAGTAAAATTATTTAACTTAATGTTAAATCTAAATGAAAAGGTTAAAATAGGAACCTAAACTTGCCTAAATTCTATTGTATGAGAGTATTTCGACCAATCCCCACATTATCTTATAAATATATCAATTTGGAGCTATTTAAAACTGAACATGACTTTATAATAAAATAATAGTTTTAGTTATTCCAAAGGTGCCTCTCTCCTCCCTTATAAAAGGACACCTCCTCCCCCTCTTCCTCACACCACTTTGAGCCTTCTATCTCGTCCAAACACTGCCCATTCCTCCTCTCCACTTCCTTAGAAACATCTTAGAGGTTCTGGTCTTCTTCAAAGACCCATTTTAGTGCCCTAAAAGGAGGTCTCAAAGAAGCACTTCAAAGAAGAGATAATGTCCGTTACCGATTCTTTCATCTTTATTTCTTCTTCCACTTCTTATTATTTAGTGGTTTCATTATGAAGTAATAAAATCAGTATCACTCAAATACTGATATGTTATTATAAGTATTAAACAACCCAATTTCACCATCTATCCATCCTACGGAAAAAGAAATCACCGCGCGTGCGTACGTACGGAATACCGTCTCCACGCCGTGGTGTGATCTATTTTCCACCACCACCTTACTTGGATGGGTATAATGGTGTAAATAATGACTATATATGACTATTATAATGTGATATTTATTCTGAAATAGTATACATATACTCCAATACAATTCCACGATCATAGGAACGATATCATCACTCATGCGTACGTACGGAATACCGTCTCCACGATGTGATGCGACTCATTCTACATGATCTTCATTTCACAATGATTATATAAATGAATTGAATGAATGAATATGATATATATTACCCTAATACCATTCTGGAAATGAGGTATCTATAATCTAAAGAGAATAATATGAATTTATTTGACAAAACACGCATAAAAACAAAAAGTTATAAACACCCGAATAACAAGTAGCAATGAAATATTACTACTAAGAAGATAAGAATATGACCATATATGATATCATAAAAATAAGTATGATTCTGGAATAATTCAATAACATTATTTAAATCATTATACAAGAGGTTCGGACACTTACAATGCAAGTCGGACCTAAGGTAAGGGAAAATATCACAATCTCATTTTTTATCTGAGATTGTTTATACTTTGGTATTTACTGGGGTGTATTTTATCATACACATCCATGTTCCCTCAATATTTAATATTGTTTCCATCCACTTACAATAGTTTAAATCCAATTTTACCCTTCGGCGAGTTTTTAGTAAAGAATATGAAAGGAATATTTTGTCGTTTTTTCGTACGAGGTACTTTTTTGACTTTTCCGACAAAAGTACGAAGAATGTTTTTTTAACTTATACAGCAAGAAATGGATTTTTAAAACATTATTTCCAAGAATCTTCCTTTATAAGTTTTCAAGTTTATTTTTAATCAACTTCTTTTAGTTTATAATTGTATGACATGTTAAGAAAAGAAAATTGTTTTTGAAGTAGAAAGGATATTTTCCTCAAGAATGGAGTTCAAATGTTTTATCAAAATTATTTTCCATCTAAGATAATATAGGGTTCTGTTTTTATCCCTATTATTACATTGATTTGATTATGTTTTGAGGGAATTATTTTTATGAAGTCATTTACCTTATATGATTTGTTTTATGATGTCATGATGTTTCAAGAATCTCGTTTTTGTTATATGTGTTATGCGATGATGTATGATTTATGATTATGTGGCACACATAAGAAAGGATTCATTATAAGATGGGCAGGACCTATATCTCCCTAAAATTCATTGGGTAAAGATTTATATCTCATGAGATAGACATGGCTAGACTGGAAGGTTATTTCGGTTCAGTGATACTGGACTGAAACGAGGAGTGAACTCGGTTCAGAAATGGACTTTGTCCGCTAAGATAGTCTTGGAAATGAGTCATGACTAACAAGAAATGATTTTCCATGATTTTGTGTGCATGCCACAAAGTTTCAAGTTTTATGTTATGATTATGGGGATCACATTTTCACTTCTATGATTTATTCCATGTTAAGATATTATGATCTCTTTTGCAGGTTATGATTTTCAAGAAGATATGATATGATTTTTATTTCATTTATTCGCCCTTGCTGAGCATTTGAGCTCACCCTTTTTTGTATGTTTTCTTTTCCCTAGGTCAGGAAGATGGATATTAATTAGAATATGCTAAAAGGGACCCTAGATATGATGAAATAAATGGGAGACACTGTAGAAGATTTATGAACCAGTTGTTTATGTTTCTCAGTTTCTAAAGACACTATACCTATACGGTCCTTTCATGGTTTTGTTATATGTTGTAATAAGTATGCTTCAATTTTGAAGTATTAACAATGTATGTAATGTATGGGTCGTTATAGTTGGTATCAGAGGAAATGTATAGTCAACCTTTGGAAACTAGGATGTGAAAGCCTTAGTAAGAACCCTAAGGATAAGTCTAAGCATAGAACACAATCTTAGTGTTTTAGAAATGGCCATGAATAACCTAGAATAAGACCTTAAGTGTGAAATTTTATTCTTGAATTATGTCGTTTTCCTATTATAATTAGTGTTTCTCACACTATTCTTCTTGGTTTTAGTCAATGGCTGGAACCCGAAGGAACCGTGTTAATGCGGAATGCGATGGGCAATGCAATGATTGCCCTCCTGAACAAACAAATGTTATGGGAGATGGAGTGCAAAATATTATTGCTATACTTACACAAGCTATGAATCATTCTGGACTTCCAAATGAGCAGAGAAGGGAACAATATTCTATTGAGTCCTTCATGAGGCAACGCCCACCTTCTTTCAGTGGGACTTCTGATCCACTTGTTGCTGAACAATGGATCAGTACCACTGAAAAGATATTTTCAGTTCTTCAATGCTCTGAACATGATAAAGTCATCTTAGAAGTATATCATTTGGAAGGTGAAGCTGATCAATGGTGGAATCTTATCAAGAATACGAGGCCAAGACATGAAATTGAGTCCATGGAATGGGACGAGTTCAAGAATTTATTTTTCAATAAGTACTTCCCTCGTATTCTTCGAACAAATATGGAGAAGGAGTTCCTCAAACTAAAGCAAAAGGATGATGAATCCGTTGGTATATACGAAGCGAATTTTACAAGACTTTCAAGGTATGCATCTGGCATTATCATCCAACCTGAAAGTAAAGTTGATCGA
The DNA here is from genome assembly GCA_963277665.1 of Viscum album. Taxonomy (NCBI): domain Eukaryota; kingdom Viridiplantae; phylum Streptophyta; class Magnoliopsida; order Santalales; family Viscaceae; genus Viscum; species Viscum album. The sequence goes on along the minus strand of OY728143.1, from coordinate 610,135,665 downwards.
TTTTTCAGTGGCTTAAAACCAAGTCTTCGAAGGGCATTAGCTATAAAAGACTTCAATAGCTATGAAGAAATTATGCGTTGTGCTATCAAGGTAGAAATGGAAGTTGGTGTTACATATCCATCTCATGGTTTTGACAAGAAACGAAAGATGGAGTTCAAGGAGAAATATCAGAATAATGGTGAAAAGAAGATGAATGTTTCCTTATGCACAAAGTGTGGAAAGAAGCATGGTGGAGATTGTCTTAAAGGGACTAGAAAATGTTTTATGAGTGGAAAAGAAGGTCATCGAGCAGCTGAGTGTCGAAGTAATGGAAAAAGGGTTTCTAATGATGTGAATAAAGCAAACACTGCAGAGAACGCACCACCAACACTTCAATGTTTCAAGTGCAAGGAAATGGGGCATTATGCTAATAAATGCCCTAATCCAAGGGTAAGTGATGATTGACATGAGCAACCGCTTAAAGAAAAGGACAAAGGGAAGTCACATGCTATCACTATTGGAGATGTTGAATATGACAATGATGTGGTGTAATGATTAAGTGTTTATGTAATGGGATTCCAAAATAATGTTGTATCATGGAGTATTGGAATATTTATGTATTGGTCTAATGTGGTATTCAAAGTGATTGAGATATTTTTGGAAATAAGATGATATCCGCATAATGAAGGGAAAACGAGAAAATGAAATGTTTAACTGTATTCATGAGCTCATGATTGATATAAGGACTAAGTGATGTCATGGTTTGAGTATATAGAATTTTGAGGATTTTGGTATGTGAAAGGTGTTAACTTTTAACTGCATTGAAGTTTTCACTATTGTTCAATGGGATTCAAGAGAATACATTATTAAGGCCGTTGAATGTTTGGAATTTGACCAACAAGACATATCTTATGATGTATGGGGATCAAAGATGGTATTAAATCTCTGGTAATCGTTTTCACTATATTATAAGAGTGGACTGAAGTATTATGGATAAGCCTAAAGTTTGTAATAGATTATGTTGGACATAAGTTAGTATTGTTTAAGGATAAAAGTTTTTTTCAATATTTATTGATGGGATGTTATAGTAATATAGCTTTAGAAAAAGGACAACCTGCAAGACGGGCGACGGGCCATCGCGTCAGACAAGGCTGTGGGAATCGAACCTACAACCGAAGTGCGACTGGCCTTTATCGCCTACCACTGGCCAACAGGAAGTCCCTGTTTAGTAGAAACTAGTTTTATTATATTAATCAGTATGATATATGATGTATAATTCCATTTTAGGAACCATATATGATTAATCTCACTATAGAATGACTTATGTATATTTAATAACTTTTTCTAACATTTTGTTTGAGACAGATGGAATGACCCGTAATTCTATCACATGATCTCCTAACACTTCAAGAATAACATATTAAACTTCATTTATTTAAGCGATGAAGTGGAAATTGTTCAAGTCACGAACAACAGTGAGATTGTACCAAAATAAAGTAAGTATTTATTCTAATTCAAATTCTTCAACTTTAGGGAAATGATCTTGAAAACCAAAAATGTTGTCCTAGTACTCTTATATCTGATTAATCAGATGGTACCTTAGATCGTCACAAATTTATGGATCTGTGATTGTTGGCTTTTTCCATAGCCATGTTCTCTACCACTCTCCATCAGAACATGATGGTTAGATTTTTCTTCCATATCCATATTTTCACCTATGTAGAAACCCAATGATTAGTTTTTTTTGGTAACCATTACGTTTCATACATTTGTTTTTAAATATTGGTTTTGTTATTCCTTTTTATGATGTGGGTTTCTATTAAAGAAAATTTCGAATAGTAAACCATTTATAACCCCGATGAATTTCGAGGGCGAAATTCATTTTAAGGGGGGTAGAATGTAACACCCCGAGATTTTATGAAAAATATTCTTTTTAATTTCATTAATGTATTTTGTTATACGCTACACCAAAAAGAGCTTTCACAACACACATCACTGACCAGCCTTGCTTTACACGAAATCGCGACCTTCCTCGATAGCTTGCGTCGTACGCAATACCGAGTTTCACTAAACATGGATATGCTATTAAAATATTATTAAATTTAGCCGTTATGAATATTAATAACCACTTTTTGGAATTTTGTAAATTTTATTTTTCAAAATGGAATTCATTTTTGGATTAGGAATACCGAAATTATCCTAGGGTGAAATTTTGGTATTTTTCTGAAATCTTTCAATTTTTGATGAATAGTGAAACCACTAAGTGGTAGGTTAAAAACAAAATTTTGCATGAAACTTAATTTTACCGATTCTGTGAATGGAATTTCGAAAATCCGACAGACACGGTTGATATCATTAAGTAAAATTTGGTTCAATGAGATAAAAATAATTTTTTGGTGAATAGTAACTTTTTACTTTTTTTATCGCGGTTAATAGTAAATAGGGTAACTAAGGGTAAATATGATATTACTATTACCCTAACACATGTACTAATTCTATTGGATAAGTGTAATTCGACCAAAAACAACCTTATGAATATAATATGACCATTTAGGTCCACTTGGATTAGATTATGACATTTAATATTATCTTATTTAATGAATAGTTAAAATAGTTAAAAATCAAAGTTTAATAACTAAAACATTTTTAATATGGGATATTACATAAGATAAATTCGATTATAAATATTCATTAGAAATATAAAAATATTTCCTACATAATGATATTTTATTTATAATTTTTAGACTTTAAATAAATTTATTTATTTATGACACAATGATGATGCAGTAATTATCTTATTAATGAAATATTGACATAATTGATGTTATAAACACCAAAATAAATGTAATTTGAGAAATTTTATGAATCCCACTGTAACACCCGAGACTTTTATTTTATATAAATCATCAAAGGAATCTTTTTCTACACAACACTTTCTTGGCTTGCTTTACACGCAATCGCGACCTTCCTCGATAGCTTGCGTCGTACGCAATACCGAGTTTCACTAAACAACAATATGCTATTAAAACTAGCCGTTATGAATAGTAATAACCACTTTTTGAAATTTTATAAATTTTATTTTTTAAAATGGACTTCATTTTTGGACTCAGAATATCAAAATTAGCCTAGGGTGAAATTTAGGTATTTTTCTGAAAACTTTCAATTTTTGATGAATAGTGAAACCACTAAGTGGTAGGTTAAAAACTGAATTTTGCATAAAACTTAATTTTACCGCTTCTATGAATGGAATTTCAAAAATCCGACAGACACGGTTGATATCAATAAGTAAAATGTGGTTCAATGAGATAAAAATAATTTTTTGGTGAATAGTAACTTTTTACTATTTTTACCGCGGTTAATAGTAAATAGGGTAACTAAGGGTAAATATGATATCAATATTACCCTAACACATGTCCTAATTCTATTGGACAAGTGTAATTCGACCAAAAACAAACTTAGGAATAAAATATGACCATTTAGTCCCACTTGGATTAGATTAGGACATTTATTATTAATTTATTTAAAGAAGTGTTAAAATAGTTAAAATCAAAGTTTAATAAGTAAATCATTTTTAATATGGGGTTATACATAAGATAAATTCGACTATAAATATTCATTAGAAAGCTAAAAAGATTTCCTACATAATTGTAGTTTATTTGTAATTTTTAGACATCAAATAATTTAATTTATTTATGACACAATGATGATGCAGTAATTATCTTATTAATGAAATATTGACATAATTGATGTTATAAACACCAAAATAAATGTAATTTGAGACCTTTTATGAATTCCACTAATTTTCTAGGTTACTATGATATATTATTGTTGATTTAATCAACTTGGTTCGAACATATAATTCTGTTATGACTTTCACAAAAATCATATATCAAATAGTGTCAAAATTGACAAAAAATAGTTTTTAAATAAAATATTTTATTATTAATTGTACTTTTATTCCTAAAAATCTAGGATTCGGCCAAATGACTTAGATAAGGATATATATATTAATAATAAACAATTTGGGGTTCGTTTGGCATGTTATAGTAAGTTTATTAACCATATAGTGAAAGAAAACAAAAAGACATGGTAAAAGTTAAATTATTTAACTTAGAGTTAAATCTAATTGATAAGGTTAAAATAATACCCTAAACTTGTCTAAATCTTATTGGTTGATAGGATTTCGACCCTTCCCCACTTTATCTTCGAAATAAGACCCTTTGGAACCATTATAACCCGATTTTGACTTTAATATAAAATAATATATTGAGATATTCCTAAGGTGCCCCTCTCCTCCCTTATAAAAGGGCACCTCCTCCCCCTCCTCCTCACACCAAGTTGAGCACTGAAGCTCGGCCAACCCCTGCCATTTTCTCCTCTCCACTTTCCTAGAATAATCCTAGAAGTCCTGGTCTTCTTCAAAGACCAATCTTAGTTCCCTAAGTGGAGAATTCAAAGAGGCGTTCCAAAGAAGAGGTAATATCCATTACCGATCTTTTCAATTTCTTTCTTATTCAACTTCTTCTTCTTTAGTTGTTTCATGATAAAGTAATAACATCAGTATTACTTACATACTGATATGTTATTATAAATATGAAACAACCCTAATTCACCTTCTATCCATCCTACGGAAAAATGAAATCACCGTGCGTGCGTACGTACGGAATACCATCTCCACGCCGTGGTGTAATCTATTTTCCACCACCACCTTACAAGGATGGGTATAATGGTGTAATGAGTAACTATTTATGATTATTATAAAAGTGATATTGATACTGAAATAATATACATATACTCCAATACAATTCCACGATCATAGGAATGATATCATCACTCGTGCGTACGTACGGAATACCGTCTCCACGATGTGATGCGACTCGTTCTACATGATCATCATTACATAGTAATTATATAAATGAATTAAATGAATAAATATAATATATGTTACACTAATACCATTCTGGATATAAGGTATCTATAACCTTAAAAGAAGAATAAGAATTTATTCGACAAAACACACATAAGAACAAAAGGAAATAAAGACCCGAGTAACAAGTAACAATGAAATATTACTAATAAGAAGCTAAGAATATGACCATATATGATATCATATCAATATGTATGATTCTGGAATAATTCAATAAAATTATTTAAACCATTATACAGGAGCTTCGGACACATACAAAGCAAATCGGACCTAAGGTAAGGGAAATATCACAATCTCATTTTTATCCGAGATTGTTTATTCGTAAGTATTTACTGGGGTGTATTTTATCATCCACATCCATGTTTCATCAATATGTAATATTATTTCCATCCACCTACAATTGTTTAAATCCATTTTTAACCTTCGGTGAGTTTTAGTAATATGTATGAAAGGAATCTTTTGTCGTTTTTCGTACGAGGTACTTTTTGACTTTTCCGACAAAAGTACGAAAAATGTTTTTTTTAACTTATACGGCATGAATGGATTTTTAAAACATTATTTCCAAGAAGCTTCCTTTACAAGTTTTCAAGTTTATTTTTAATCAACTTCTTTTATTTTAAAGTGGTATGACATGTTATGAAAGGAAAAATGTTTTTGACGAAGAAAGGATATTTTCCTCAAGAATGGAGTTCAAGTGTTTTATCAAAATTATTTTCCATCTAAGATAATAAATGGTTCTGTTTTTATCCCCATTATTACATTGATTTGATCATGTTGAATTCCTTTATCTTATATGAATTGATTTATGATGTCATGATGTTTCAGGAATCCCATTTTTGTTACATGTGTTATGCGATGATGTATGTTTTATGATTATGTGTCACACATAAGAAAGGATTCATTATAACATGGGTGGGACCTATATCTCCCTCCAATGCATTGGGTAAAGATTTTATATCTCATGAGATAGACATGGCTGGAACGGAAGGTTATTTCGGTTCAGTGATACAGGATAGAAATGAGGAGTGAACTCGGTTCAGAAAGGGACTTTGTCCACTAAGATAGTCTTGGCAATGAGTCATGACTAACAAGAAATGATTTTCCATGATTATGTGTGCATGCCATAAAGTTTCATGTTTTATGTTATGATTATGGGGATCTCATTTTCACTTCTATGATTTATTCCATGTTAAGATATTATGATCTCTTTTGCAGGTTTTGATTTTCAAAAAAGATATGATATGATTTTTATTTCCTTTATTTTCCCTTGCTGAGCATTTGAGCTCACCCTTTTATGTTTTCTTTTCCCCAGGTCAGGAAGATGGATATTAAGTAGAATATGCTAAAAGGGGCCCTAGATATGATGAAATAAATGGGAGACCCTGTAGAAGATTTATGAACCAGTTGTTTATGTTTCCCAGTTTCTAAAGACACTATACCTATACGGTCCTTTGTGGTTTTATCATATGTTGTAATAAGTGTGCTTCAATTTTTGAAGTATTAAAAATGTATGTAATGTATGGGTCATTATAATTGGTATCAGAGGAAAGGTATAGTCATCCTTTGGAAACTAGGATGTGAAAGCCTTAGTAAGAATCCTAAGGATAAGTCTATGCATAGAACACAGTCTTAGTGTTTTAGAAATGGCCTTGAATAACTTAGGATAAGACCTTAAGCATGAAAATTTTATTCTTGAATTATGTGGTTTTCCTATTATAATTAATGTTTCTCACACTATTCTTCTTGGTTTTAGTCAATGGCTGGAACCTGAAGGAACCGTGTTAATGCAGAATGCGATGGGCAATGCAATGATTGTCCCCCTGAGCAACCAAACGATATGGGAGCTGGAATACAAAATCTTGTAGCCATGCTCACACAACTTTCTCAAGCTATGAATCATGGAGGACTTCCAAACGAGCAAAGGAAGGAGCAACATTCTGTTGAATCCTTCATGAGGCAACGTCCACCTTCTTTCAGCGGGTCTACTGATCCATTAGTTGCTGAACAATGGATTAGTACTACTGAAAAGATATTTTCAGTACTTCAATGTTCTGAGCATGATAAAGTCATCCTAGCAGTGTATCGTTTGGAAGGAGATGTTGATCAATTGTGGAATCTTATTAAGAATACGAGGAAAAGGGATGAAATTGAGTCTATGGAATGGGACGAGTTCAAGAACTTATTTTTCAATAATTACTTCCCTCGTATTCTCCGAACAAAGATGGAGAAAGAGTTCCTTGAACTGAAGCAAAGGGATGATGAATCTGTTAGTACCTATGAAGCAAATTTTACAAGACTTGCAAGGTACGCTTCTGGTATTATTATCCAACCTGAGAGTAAGATCGATCGATTCTTTAGTGGCTTAAAACCAAGTCTTCGAAGGGCGTTAGCCATAAGGGACTTCAATAGCTACGAGGAAATCGTTCGATGTGCTCTCAAAGTTGAGATGGAGATTGAAGTAACCCATCAGTCACATGGGTTTGATAAGAAGAGGAAGATGGAATTCAAAGAAAAATCTAAAGAGCACACGGAAAAGAAGATGTGCTTTTCCTTATGCTCAAAGTGTGGAAAGAAACATGGAGGGAGTTGTCTTAACGGGACAAGAAAATGTTTTAAATGTTGAAAGGAAGGTCATCGGGCTTTTGAATGCCGTGATAATGGGAAGAAGATGTCTAATGACGCAAACAAAGGAAGGGATACACAGAATGAACCTACTACACTTCAATGTTTCAAGTGCAAGGAGATGGGGCATTATGCCAATAAATGCCCAAATCCAAGGGTTGATGATGATGGTCGACGTCAACAAAATCTTAAGGCTAAAGACAAAGGAAAGTCACATGCAATTTCTATCAGCGATGTGGAGTACGATAACGAAGTGGTGAAAGGTACACTTACCATCCACTCTAAAGTAGCAAATGTTTTATTTGATTCTGGATCCACCGACTCTTTTATTTCTGAAAAATTTTCTAAGGGTATCACCGTATTACCTCAATAATTAGATGTTGAGTTAGGTGTGACAACACCTAATGGCACAACAGTCGCATCAAAAGTTTATAATTCTTCTCCGATCGAAGTTTTTGGGAAAGTGCTTCCTGCAAATCTTGTGATCCTTCCTTCAGTGGAATTGGATGTGATTCTTGGCATGGATTGGCTTTCTCTACATGGAGCTCATATCAATTTCTAAAGAAGGGAAGTCACATTTCATATTCCAGATCAATCTGCGATCGTATACCAATGCAGGGATGAACATAACCTTCCAGTGGAAATTTCTTCCATCTTATGGGTATTGATTCCACTAAATGAAGGTTATTTATCTCAAATGGTTGGTGAGAAACTCACGATAAAGAATATTCCCATTGTACGGGAGTTTGATGATGTCTTTCCGGAGGAATTACCGGGTCTTCCACCAAATCGTGAAGTTGAGTTTTCAATAGAACTCGTACCGGGTGCTTTTCCTATCTCAAAGACACCTTATAGAATGGCCCCAATTGAGTTGTAGGAATTGAAGAAGCAACTCCAAGAGAATCTTGATAAGGGATTCATACGCCCTAGTACGTCACCTTGGGAGCACCTGTTCTATTTGTTAAGAAGAAATATGGATCAATGAGACTCGGCATTGATTATCGAGAACTTAACAAGATCACTATCAAGAACAAATATCATCTCCCATGCATTGATGACTTATTTGACCAACTACGCAGAGCTCAATACTTTTCCAAGATTGATCTTCGTTCAGGGTATCATCAATTAAGGGTCAAAAGGGAGGATATACCAAAGATGGCTTTCCGTACAAGGCATGGACACTATGAATTTATAGTGATGCCATTTGGTCTTACTAATGCCCCTGCTATCTTCATGGATCTAATGAATAGAGTCTTTAGAGACTATCTTGATCAATTTGTGGTAGTCTTTATAGACGATATTATTGTCTATTCAAAGAGCAAGGAAGAGCCTGAAGATCACTTGAGAATTATAATGAAGACCCTGAGAAAGGAGAAGCTTTATGCCAAATTTACCAAGTGTGAATTTTGGCTTCAAAAAGTTGCATTTTTTGGTCACATAATCTCAAAAGAGGGGATATCTATGGATCCAGCAAAAACAGATGTTATCGAAAGATGGTCGAGACCAACCACAGTAACTGAGATCCGAAGTTTTCTTGGTTTGGCTGGATATTATCGACGTTTTGTAAAAGATTTTTCACGATTATCTAATCCACTCACCAAGTTGACTCAGAAAGGAGTTAAGTTTGTCTGGACAGAGGAATGTGAAGAGAATTTCAAGGAGTTGAAAAGAAGGTTATCCAGTGCACCTGTGCTCACACTGCCTTGTAGTGGAGAAAGGTTTGTGATCTATAGTGATGCATCCAAGAAGGGATTGGGGTGTGTTCTTATGCAAAATTATATGGTGATAGCTTATGCCTCACGACAGTTGAAAATCCATGAGCAAAATTACCCAACACATGATTTGGAGTCGGCTGCGGTAATCTTTGCATTAACAATTTGGAGGCATTACCTTTATGGTGAAAGGTGTGATATTTATACTGATCATAAAAGTTTAAAGTATATTTTCACACAAAAGGAGCTGAATATGCGCCAAAGAAGATGGTTGGAGCTGATTAAGGATTATGACTGCACAATCCATTACCACCCTAGGAAAGCAAACAAGGTGGCAGATGCATTAAGTCGACAAGACCATGCTAGTTTATCCATGATGAGGATCACAAAAGATCCAATATTTATGGATTTACAAAGGATGGATCTTGGAATTATAATGGAAAGGAAAAAATCTTATCTTTCTCAAATGAATGTTCAACCATCTATACATGTGAAGATTAAAGAGGCACAGAAAGAAGATGTCGAGTTACAAAAGAAGGTGAGAAATGTTCCTGAATTCAACCTTGATTGTGATGGGATAATAATGTTCAGGAATCGGGTTTGTGTTCCTCCCATCCCCGAATTAAAGAAGGAGCTGCTGGATGAGGCTCATAGTTCATCATTCTCTATTCATCCTGGAAGCACGAAGATGTATAGGGACCTGAAAGAGTACTTCTGGTGGGATGGCCTGAAAAGAGATGTTGCTGAATATGTCTCTCGATGCTTGGTTTTTCAATAAGTTAAAGCTGAGAGACAGAAGTCTAAGGGGATGTTACAACCATTACCCATACCCGAATGGAAATGGGAAAACATCACTATGGACTTTGTCACAGGACTTCCTAAAACATCCAAAGGCAATAATGCTATCTGGGTCATAGTTGATCGTCTTATAAAGTCTGCACACTTCATTCCTATTAGAGAGGATTTCTCTCTAGATCAGCTTGCCAGGATATATGTAAAGGAAGTGGTAAGATTTCATGGAGTACCACTTTCTATTATATCTGATCGGGATCCGAGATTTACCTCAAAGTTCTGGAGAAGTCTTCAGCATACTCTGGATACAGAGTTGAGTTTCAGCACTGCTTATCATCCCCAGACAGACGGTCAGTCTGAGAGAACAATTCAAACCCTAGAAGATATGTTGAGAGCTTGCTCTATGGATTTCAAATGAGGTTGGGATCAACACCTACCTTTGGTGGAATTTTCTTATAATAATAGCTTTCACTCCAGTATTCAGATGGCTCCTTATGAAACTCTCTATGGAAAGAAATGCTGGACTCCAACTTGCTGGGATGAAGTTGGGGAAAGAAAGCTATTAGGACATGATCTCGTTGATGAAATGGCAGAAAAGGTTAGATCTATTCAACAACACATAAGAGCAGCTCAGAGTCGACAGAAAAGTTATGCCGACAACCGAAGAAAAGACCTAGAGTTTGAAGTGGGTGATAAAGTGTTCTTACGAATATCTCCCTGGAAGAGGGTTATGAGATTTGGAAAGAAGGGGAAGTTGAGCCCTAGATATATCGGTCCTTTCGAAATACTGGATCGTGTTGGGAAGGTAGCTTACCGATTGGCGCTTCCACCGAATCTCTCTCAAGTTCACGATGTGTTCCACGTATCTCTCCTGAGAAAGTACATACCAGATCTTTCACATGTACTCAGCTCAGAAGTTGTACCGCTGGAGCAAGATCTTTCTTATGAAGAACAGCCGATAGAGATTCTGGATCGTAGCGAAAAAGTTCTACGAAACAAGACCACTCGCTTGGTGAAAGTTTTATGGAGGAACCACCAACTTGAAGAAGCTACATGGGAGCTTGAGGATATGATGAGGGAGAAGTATCCTCATCTGTTTGTTACAAAGTGACGAATTTCGAGGGCGAAATTCTTTTTAAGGGGGGTAGAATGTAACACCCGAGACTTTTATTTTATATAAATCATCAAAGGAATCTTTTTCTACACAACACTTGCTTGGCTTTCTTTACACGCAATCGCGACCTTCCTCGATAGCTTGCGTCGTACGCAATACCGAGTTTCACTAAACAACAATATGCTATTAAAACTAGCCGTTATGAATAGTAATAACCACCTTTTGAAATTATATAAATTTTATTTTTCAAAATGGACTTCATTTTTGGACTCAGAATATCGAAATTAGCCTAGGGTGAAATTTTGGTATTTTTCTGAAAACTTTCAATTTTTGATAAATAGTGAAACCACTAAGTGGTAGGTTAAAAACTGAATTTTGCATAAAACTTAATTTTACCGCTTCTGTGAATGGAATTTCAAAAATCCGACAGACACGGTTGATATCAGTATGTAAAATGTGGTTCAATGAGATAAAAATAATTTTTTGGTGAATAGTAACTTTTTACTATTTTTACCGCGGTTAATAGTAAATAGGGTAACTAAGGGTAAATATGATATCAATATTACCCTAACACATGTCCTAATTCTATTGGACAAATGTAATTCGACCAAAAACAAACTTAGGAATAAAATATGACCATTTAGGCCCACTTGGATTTGATTAGGACATTTATTATTAATTTATTTAATGAAGGGTTAAAATAGTTAAAATCAAAGTTTAATAAGTAAATCATTTTTAATATGGGGTTATACATAAGATAAATTCGACTATAAATATTCATTAGAAATCTAGAAAGATTTCCTACATAATGGTATTTTATTTTTAATTTTTAGACATCAAATAATTTAATTTATTTATGACACAATGATGATGCAGTAATTATCTTATTAATGAAATATTGACATAATTGATATTATAAAAACCAAAATAAATGTAATTTGAGACATTTTATGAATTCCACTAATTTTCTAGGTTACTATGATATATTAGTGTTGATTTAATCAACTTGGTTCGAACATATAATTCTGTTATGACTTTCACAAAAATCATATATCAAATAGTGTCAAAATTGACACAAAATAGTTTTTAAATAAAATATTTTATTATTAATTGTTATTTTATTCCTAAAAATCTAAGGTTCGGCCAAATGACTTAGATAAGGATATATATATTAATAATAAACAATTTGGGGTTCGTTTGGCATGTTATAGTAAGTGTATTAACCATATAGTGAAAGAAAACAAAAAGACATGGTAAAAGTTAAATTATTTAACTTAGAGTTAAATCTAATTGATAAGGTTAAAACAATACCCTAAACATGTATAAATCTTATTGGTTGATAGGATTTCGACCCTTCCCCACTTTATCTTCGAAATAAGACCCTTTGTAACCATTATAAACCGATTTTGACTTTAATATAAAATAATATTTTGAGATATTCCTAAGGTGCCCCTCTCCTCCCTTATAAAAGGGCACCTCCTCCCCCTCCTCCTCACACCAAATTGAGCACTCAAGCTCGGCCAAACCCTGCCATTTTCTCCTCTCCACTTCCCTAGAATAATCCTAGAGGTCCTGGTCTTTTTCAAAGACCAATCTTAGTTCCCGAAGTGGAGAATTCAAAGAGGCGTTCCAAAGAAGAGGTAATATCCATTACCGATCTTTTCAATTTCTTTCTTCTTCAACTTCTTCTTATTTAGTTGTTTCATGATAAATTAATAACATCAGTATTACTTACACAATTATATGTTATTATAAATATGAAACAACCCTAATTCACCTTCTATCCATCCTACGGAAAAATTAAATCACCGCGCGTGCGTACGTACGGAATACCATCTCCACGCCGTGGTGTAATCTATTTTCCACCACCACCTTACAAGGATGGGTATAATGGTGTAATGAGTAACTATTTATGATTATTATAAAGTGATATTGATACTGAAATAATATACATATACTCCAATACAATTCCACGATCATAGGAATGATATCATCACTCGTGTGTACGTACGGAATACCGTCTCCACGATGTGATGCGAGTCGTTCTACATGATCATCATTACATAGTAATTATATAAATGAATTAAATGAATAAATATGATATATGTTACACTAATACCATTCTGGATATAAGGTATCTATAACCTTAAAAGAAGAATAAGAATTTATTCGACAAAACACACATAAGAACAAAAGGCAATAAAGACCCGAGTAACAAGTAACAATGAAATATTACTAATAAGAAGCTAAGAATATGACCATATATGATATAATATCAATATGTATGATTCTGTAATAAGTCAATAACATTATTTAAACCATTATACAGGAGCTTCGGACACATAAAAAGCAAATTGGACCTAAGGTAAGGGAAATATCACAATCTCATTTTTATCCGAGATTGTTTATTCGTAAGTATTTACTGGGGTGTATTTTATCATCCACATCCATGTTTCATCAATATGTAATATTTTTTCCATCCACCTACAATTGTTTAAATCCATTTTTAACCTTTGGTGAGTTTTAGTAATATGTATGAAAGGAATCTTTTGTCGTTTTTCGTACGAGGTACTTTTTGACTTTTCCGACAAAAGTACGAAGAATGTTTTTTTTAACTTATACGGCATGAATGGATTTTTAAAACATTATTTCCAAGAAGCTTCCTTTACAAGTTTTCAAGTTTATTTTTAATCAACTTCTTTTATTTTAAAGTGGAATGACATGTTACGAAAGGAAAAATGTTTTTGACGAAGAAAGGATATTTTCCTCAAGAATGGAGTTCAAGTGTTTTATCAAAATTATTTTCCATCTAAGATAATAAATGGTTCTGTTTTTATCCCTATTATTACATTGATTTGATCATGTTGAATTCCTTTATCTTATATGAATTGATTTATGATGTCATGACGTTTCAAGAATCCCATTTTTGTTACATGTGTTATGCGATGTTGTATGTTTTATGATTATGTGGAACACATAAGAAAGGATTCATTATAAGATGGGTGGGACCTATATCTCCCTCCAATGCATTGGGTAAAGATTTTATATCTCATGAGATAGACATGGCTGGAACGGAAGGTTATTTCGGTTCAGTGATACAGGACTGAAACGAGGAGTGAACTCGGTTCAGAAAGGGACTTTGTCCACTAAGATAGTCTTGGCAATGAGTCATGACTAACAAGAAATGATTTTCCATGATTATGTGTGCATGCCACAAAGTTTCAAGTTTTATGTTATAATTATGGGGATCTCATTTTCACTTCTATGATTTATTCCATGTTAAGATATTATGATCTCTTTTGCAGGTTTTGATTTTCAAAAAAAATATGATATGATTTTTATTTCCTTTATTTGCCCTTGCTGAGCATTTGAGCTCACCCTTTTATGTTTTCTTTTCCCCAGGTCAGGAAGATGGATATTAAGTAGAATATGCTAAAAGGGACCCTAGATATGATGAAATAAATGGGAGACACTGTAGAAGATTTATGAACCAGTTGTTTATGTTTCCCAGTTTCTAAAGACACTATACCGATACGGTCCTTTGTGGTTTTATCATATGTTGTAATAAGTGTGCTTCAATTTTTGAAGTATTAAAAATGTATGTAAAGTATGGGTCGTTATACCCACTAATTTTCTAGGTTAATATGAAATGTTAGTAGTGATTTAATTAACTTGTTTCGAACTAATAATTCTGTTATGATTTTCACAAAAATCAATTACTAAATAGTGTCAAAATTGACATAAAATAGTTTTTAAAACAAATATTATATTATAATTGTTATTTTATTCATAAAAATATATGGTTAGGCCAAATGAATTATATAAGATTATATATATTAATAATAAACAACTTGGGGTTCGCTTGGCTTCTTATAGTATGTTTATTAACATTATAGTATAAGAACACAAGAAGACATGGTAAAAGTAAAATTATTTTACTTAATGTTAAATCTAAATGATAAGGTTAAAATAGGAACCTAAACTTTTATAAATTCTATTGGATGAGAGGATTTCTACCCATTCCCACATTATCTTCTAAATATATCAATTTGGAGCTATTTAAAACCGAACTTGACTTTTTAATAAAATAATTGTTTTAGTTATTGCAAAGGTGCCCCTCTCCTCCCTTATAAACGGACACCTCCTCCCCCTCTTCCTCACACCACATTGAGCCTTCTATCTCGGCCAACCCCTGCCAATTCCTCCTCTCCACTTCCCTAGAAACATCCTAGAGGTTATGGTCTTCTTCAAAGTCCCATTTTAGTGCCCGAAAAGGAGGTCTTAAAGAAGCACTACAAAGAAGAGGTAATGTCTGTTACCGATTCTTTCATCTTTATTTCATCTTCCAATTATTCTTCTTTAGTTGTTTCATTATGAATTAATAACATCAGTATCACTAATATACTGATATGTTATTATAATTATGAAACAACCCTATTTCACCATCTATCCATCCTACGGAAAAATAAATCACCGTGCGTGCGTACGTACGAAATATCGTCTCCACGCCGTGGTGTGATCTATTTTCCACCACCACCGTACTTGAATGTGTATAATGGTGTAAATAATAACTATATATGACTATTATAAAGTGATATTGACTCTGAAATAGTATACATATACTCCAATACAATTCCACGATCATAGGAACGATATCATCAGTCGTGCGTACGTACGGAATACCGTCTCCACGAAGTGATGCGACTTGTTCTACACGATCTTCATTTCATAATGATTATATAAATGAATTGAATGAATGAATATGATATATATTACACTAATACCATTCTTGAAATGAGGAATCTATAACCTAAAGAGAAGAATATGAATTTATTCGACAAAACATGCATAAAAACAAAAAGTTATAAACACCCGGATAACAAGTAGCAATGAAATATTACTACTAACAAGCTAAGAATATGACCATATATGATATCATAAAAATAAGTATGATTCTGGATTAAGTCAATAATATTATTTAAATCATTATACAGGAGGTTCGGACACATACAAAGCAATTTAGACCTAAGGTAAGGGAAAATATCACAATGTCATTTTTTTATCTGAGATTGTTTATACTTTGGTATTTACTGGGGTGTATTTTATCATCCACATACATGTTCCCTCAATATGTAATATTGTTTCCATCCACTTAAAATAGTTTAAATCCAATTTTACCATTCGGTGAGTTTTTAGTAAAGAATATGAAAGGAATCTTTTGTCGTTTTTTCGTACGAGGTACTTTTTTGACTTTTCTGAAAAAAGTAAGAAGAATGTTTTTTTAACTTATACGGGAAGAAATGGATTTTTAAAACATTATTTCCAAGAATCTTCCTTTATAAGTTTTCATGTTTATTTTTAATCAACTTCTTTTAGTTTATAATTGTATGACATGTTAAGAAAAGAAAAGTGTTTTTGAAGTAGAAAGGATATTTTCCTCAAGAATGGAGTTCATATGTTTTATCAAAATTATTTTCCATCTAAGATAATATAGGGTTCTGTTTTTATCCCTATTATTACATTGATTTGATTATGTTTTGAGGGAATTATTTTTATGAAGTCATTTACCTTATATGATTTGTTTTATGATATCATGATGTTTCAAGAATCCCATTTTTGTTATATGTGTTATGCGATGATGTATGATTTATGATTATGTGGCACACATAAGAAAGGATTCATTATAAGATGGGTGGGACCTATATCTCCCTCCAATGAATTGGGTAAAGATTTATATCTCATGAGATAGACATGGCTGGAACGAAAGGTTATTTCGGTTCAGTGATACAGGACTGAAACGAGGAGTGAACTCGGTTCAGAAATGGACTTTATCCGCTAAGATAGTCTTGGCAATGAGTCATGACTAACAAGAAATGATTTTCCATGATTATGTGTGCATGCCACAAAGTTTCAAGTTTTATGTTATGATTATGGGGATCTCATTTTCACTTCTATGATTTATTCCATGTTAATATATTATGATCTCTTTTGTAGGTTATGATTTTCAAGAAGATATGATATGATATTTATTTCCTTTATTTGCCCTTGCTGAGCATTTGAACTCACCCTTTTTTGTATGTTTTCTATTCCCCAGGTCAGGAAGATGGATATTAAGTAGAATATTCTAAAAGGGACCCTAGATATGATGAAATAAATGGGAGACACTGTAGAAGATTTATGAACCAGTTGTTTATGTTTCCCAGTTTCTAAAGACACTATACCTATACGGTCCTTTCGTGGTTTTGTTATATGTAGTAATAAGTATGCTTCAATTTTGAAGTATTAACAATTTATGTAATGTATGGGTCGTTATAAATGCCTCCATTATGAGTGTTTTTTATACCCTCAGTGCTATTCGAAATCCCTAGACATACTAGAGGTGGGACTTAGGTGTCATTTTCGCTCTCCTCCCATTGTTGGCTGAGGAGGGGGACAAATTCTGTGAAGGGTTTCATGACATAGTTGTTTTAGAGGTCAAATTAAAGGATATCATGAAGTTCAAGTTAGGAAAATATGATGTTTCATGGGAAAATTGGGAAACGATGTCATCTATGTATACCAAGCGTTGTAAAAATAGGAACCCATATAAGATACAAGTATATAGGACCCCCTGTGATCTAATGCACAGAACATCAAGAATACAATGGATACTAAACAAGGCGTTACATGTTTTAGGATAGATGCCTTGGAACGGATAAAGAATCATTCACCTTTGTTCCTATATTTGAATGAGTAGATCATGGGATAAGTTAACAAAAAGAAATAAAATAAAATAATTATTTATTTTTTATGTCTTATATATTTAATGTTTAGTATTTCTAGAAATTTATACATTTAAAGGTATAGATCTAGGTCGCTGTCCTCATCAGGTTCACACAAAACACTTCCAGCAGGTTGCGCTAGCAGATCACTGTATAGTAAAAGTTGATTGCAACGACACTTGGAGGAGGAAACTCTAATAATTTCAATGCCAATTTCTACTAATGTTCGAAAGATCCATTTCATATGTAGTCACATAAGATTAGTTGGACAAAGTTGTGATTGATTTCAGTTTTCTTTGGGCTTGCAAAGAGAACTACGAATCATTGTTGTTAGGATGATGTGTGGGGTAGCGAGGTAGTTGTTGTTATAATTCCTTGAGGATTGAAAGGATCTTACAGCCTCTTGGGAGAATTTCTAAAACCAATTCTTGGCCGAGTGTTTTTCATCAACCTCAACAGAGTCCATTCTCCATGATCTTCTTACCCCTTGGTAGGGAAGCTCCAATGTGCAAGAAACCAGGATCTATTGCATGAACATTTTGTGATATGATTATGGTCTTCTACCAAATGAGGAGGCTAGGAAGATGATTTCAGAGGATTCTTTGCATCTAGAGATCTAGCACCAGGTCACCTTGTTTATGATGATGAAATATATTGAAGTGCTAGTGATAAAGAACAAACCAAGAGGAAATTATCCAGAACTGAATCATCATTATAGGGGATTGATTAAGATTCCTCACAAAGAATAGATGTGGTCTGAGGTTCCAGGTTTTCTTTGAAGAAGATTTTCTAATCAGACTGTGGTAGGGCCCATCTATCAGTAGCACAATTCACTATAAGCATAAGCTATCAGGACAATAAAATGGGATCATAAACATGATTTTTTGTGGATGATGAGGTTATAAGTGGAGTGAGTGACTGATGATTATGATAAGTTGTCATTTTCTAGGTGTTCTTATTTAGGTTCCTCTATAGAAGCAGTTCTTACCAAGGACACAATAATAGTCTTCCCTAGATTTGGATTAGTACAGAGAAAATGGGGCCAATACTGTATAACTCGGATACGATCTCCACCATTAAAGGCTAGAGATAGATTGTGGATGTGCTCATTATAAGGTTATCAGAGGTCGTGGAATTTTTCATGGTTAACCTCATACATTAGGTTTTACAGCTTCAAGAGATCCAGATGTCATTCGAGGTACCCTCTGTTTTTTTCCACTTTTGTGCATGTATTTTTTTTGTTTAAGAGTGATTTAATCTTTTATATAACCCTTCCTTTTCCATTACTTGTGACGTGATGTAGAGAGGCTTCCAGTTCCATTGGAATTTACTACTTCATTTATAGTTCAATCTAACTTGTTTGAAGTATATAGTGACTATTTACTAATGATGGGGAAGCATCGATCTTGGGGATATTTCTTATTTATATGAATAAAACCAATTGTTTTCATCCTCATTATTGATTGGTTTTATTCGATATAGGATATCATGGATTGATTCTAGATGAATGTGTTTCTATTATATTCCAATGGATATCCCACAGTATTTGTTGGTGAGAGAGACCCTCAAATGAGTCAAAAGCATGTTTTATCCTTATCATCCTCAATGGATGAGATGATGAAGTGCACATCGGAGGGATGAAATCATCATTTCCAAGGATCCTGGAAGAGTACCATGATGTGTTTAAAAGGATGTTGTAGAATTACCCCTCTATGAGATATCATGTTTGGGATTGATCTACAGTCATACATGAATACTATCTTGATATATTCATATATGATGGGACCTTATGATATATGTGATCTATTTATATAGTTAAATGGTCTATTGTAGTGGGTTTTATTCGATTGAGTGTGTCACTGTGGAGTCCACTATTTTTGTTCATGTACAAGGATGATGGTTTTTTTCATTTTTTTACCATATATCATCACATAAACCGAGTAATAGTAAAGAATATCTATCCTCTTAAATGTATTGAAGATTTGTTTGACCAACTAAAGGGTTTATATTGGTTCTCATAGATTTATTTGTGGTCAGGATATCATTAGATGTGTGTGTAGAATAAATATACCCCGAGAACATTTTTTGATGTCATCATGGGAATGATGAGTTCATTTTAGTGTTGTTCAGTGTGATGAATTCTCCAGCTGTGTTTATGGGGGTGATGGACACTTTTTTCTACGAGTTCTTTGATATGTTCATGGTTGTTTTCATTGATAATGTTCTATTGTACTCTACATCTGGGGATGAGCATTTATGAAATCTTTGTGCTGTTTTGGGAGTTCTTCACCATGGGAACTTGTTTGGGAATTTGTCAATGTCTGAGTTATGGGATCATGAAGTCTGTTTCTTGTAGATTTTATATCCCAATAGGGAGTATTTATATATCCATCATACATAGAAACACTTTTTTTATTGGATAGACCTCAATATAGTGGAATAAGTGTGATGTTTCCTTTCTAGTACATGATATTATATGTTATTTGAATTCATTTTCTCTTAGTTTTAAACTCATCTAATAGTGTTTACTAGTGAGGATCATGTGTTTGTTTAAACATACCAATGTCATGAAGTTTTAGGTATATGAAGGAGAAGTTGGTCAATGCTCTGGTTCATTGTCTTCTAGTAGAATGAATTTAGTTTGATGTTTTCAATGAGGCTTCACGTATGTGGTTAGGTTTAGGTTACATGGAATAGAGAATTGTTGTTTCATATAGATATATGTAGTTTTATCCCATCAAACATAAGTATTCAAAACATTATCTATAGTTTTTGGTAGTTGTGTTTTCCCAAATTTTTGGAGACATTGCCTCATTGTTGAGCATTTTATGGTCGCCAATAATTATTAGAATCTAATGTATGTTTTCTATATGAGTTTCTTAAACTTGTGACAATGTCAATGGATGGTGTTATTAGAGGATTCCCCCATAGATATTTTGTATACACTTGGAAATGGGAATTTTTTAGCCGATTTGCTGGGCAGGAGTAGTGTAGTGATGTAGTGAGTGAATCAGTTTCTTCCCTTAGAGATATTCATGAAATGTTAGCATTAAATCTTGATATGGTAGATGTTGGGATAAAATGTTTTCTTTTTTATGATGATGGTGAATTCCTCTCTAGTGCAGTTGGTGTGGGAGTCCTATATAGAGTATCTTTTGGTGGAGTTTTAGAGGGACAAAGTTGTTTGTGTCAAGGCCCCAGATGGTTGTTCTGAGGATGAACAACAACTCTTGTTTTTTTGAAGAATTGTTTTTGTTAATTTGGCTACATGTGAGATTGTTATTATAGAGTTCCATAGTTCTCCCTTAGAGGTGAATCCTAACATGAAAAAAAAGTAAAATGATTTAGATTGATGTTTTGGTGGCCTGGGTGGAAGCATGCAGTGGTAATGTTTTTGTCTTGATGATTTGTCTTCTAGAAGATAAATAATGAGAACCACATTCTATATGGTTTTCACTAGTATGTATATGTTTCTTAGTGGAACTGGGAGGAAATCACACTAGACTTCGTTACCATTTTACCTCGAGCTCTGGGATTCTATGACTATATATGGGTAGCATTAGATCAATTGATGAAATAATATTAGTTTATAATGATAATAAAGTTGATATTAATGAATGTTCTATCAAGGAAATTTATGGAGGAGGTGTTGAGACTCCACGAAGATCCTACGAAAATCATTTATAATCAAGATCCTCATTTTACATTCTTGGTGTGGAGAGGTATCCATATTGATTTTTGTTCTAAGTTATACCATAGAAATTCTTTTCATCCATAGTAGTATAACCATATTGAGAGAACTATCTAGACTCTTTAAGACATGTTGCACTCTTGTGTGTTGAATTTTTTAGGTTTGTGGATGAGGAACCTAACCATAGTAGAGTTCTCTTACCAAAAATATTTCCACTCCCCCATTGGTGTGGTTCCATTTGAAACCATGTATAGATCACCATTATGTTCTCTATTTTGTTGGACTGGGTTGAGAGAGTCAACAATTCTAAGGACAAAACTGGTACAGAATACGACAAAGATGGTTCAGGTGATTTGTGGGTGGATGATGGCAGTGTAATATAATTAAATGATCTATTTAAATCAAATATAGAGAACTTGGGAGTATTACGTTGATGTTATGAGTTTATGAAGGTTAATATCTATCATAGGAAGTGATGATTGGGTATTGGTAGTAATATTTTACCCCGGTCTGTGGGGCATTTCGAAGTGTTGGCTCACATGTGAGTTGTGGTATATTGGGAACAACTTCCCTCCAAATCTAAGCCTCATTGATGATTTTTTACATGTGTCAAAACTCCATAGTAATTTAAATGATCATTCTCATATCGGAATTGGGGAGGGATCGAGGATGATGATGATATGACCTTCGAGGTGCGACCCATAGAGATATAGGACTACAAGGGGAAACAATTGTGCATAAGTGATATCCCCTTTGTTCTTGTCTTTTGGAATCATAATGGAATGGAGGAGTACCTGGGAATGTGAGTCACAAATATGCACTCAGTACCCCCAATCAATTTAATGATTAGATATTTTCCATTTTTGATATGTATTTCTCTTTTAGCTTATTTTGGCTTGAAGTCTTCTGGGAGGTATCTCACCCATGAAAATTTTTAATAAATTTTTATGGTTTTCATGTGGTTTCATGTTGTTCCTTTTATGAATTGAAATATCTCATGTGGTTCTATGAGACTTGAGAGGTATATTATAGGTAGGATGTTCAGAATACCCTTTTCTATTTCTTCTTCTCTTTGGATTTGGAATCGCGAGGACAATAATGTTTATAGATGTGTCCAATGTAATGGTCTAAAGCTCTCCGATCCATTACATTGTGTAACTATGATATTTGAGGAGTTATAATAGTTCAAGGAGACATATTTATAACACTTTGAAAAAAAATTAGTTTTTTGAACAATGTTTCTAGAATAGGGAGTCATCCAATAGTGACTTGTCCAATGGTGAGTCTTCTAAAGAAGATTACCTAATGGTGACTCATACAATGGTGAGTCATCCAATAGTGAATCATGGAACAGTGACACATCCAATGGTGAGTCATCCAATGTTGAGTCTTCCAACAATGACTCATCCAATGGTAAGTTATAAAATAGTGACTCCTCCAAGGTGACTCCTCTTACGGGGAGTTATGCAATAGTGACTCATCCAAAGGCGAGTCATCCAATGGTGACTCCCCCAATGGTGAATCATCCCACAACGATTCATCCAAGGGTGACTCATCGAATGGTGAGTCATCCACCGATGACTCATCCCAAGGTGACTCGTCAAATGTTGAGTAATCCAATGGTGACTCGTCCAAAGTTAACTCATCCAATGGTGAGTCATGAACATCAGTTATAGTTCCCTACATTTTCATCCCTTTGATGTTGTCAATGATGTAAAACACATTTAAATAATTTTCTAAGGGATATATGTCCAATTAAAAGACCACAAAACCTATATAAATTTTCATAAGGTTATGAGTTCCATTACTCTGTCAAAACATGTAATCATGACCAGATTCACTTTTAATGGTAAATTTAACTATATCTAAATAATACTCTATTTAAATTTTAAAAAGGTCGAGATACCTACCTACCATGTTCTTACTTCTTGTTTATTATTTGGTAAGGGATACACAGAGTTCCTTCTCCAATAAGAGTCAAGCATTGGGTTATTTCCTTGGGTAATGTTCCCCATAGAGTTTATCCTACATCATTCGCACCACCTATTTTTGGTGCAACAAGGATGTGTCGATCCATCTTCAATATAAGGTATCATGTTCCACTTTTCTTTTGGGTTACTCAATATTTTACCTCTCATTTATCTATTCTATTTTATGAAATGTGGTTTTCATGTTTCTAATTGATATTTCTCGGTTGTTGGTTGGTGTGGTAGTGTGGCAGTGCCCTCGGGTGGACGGAGTCATTGTGGTAGTGGCGATCATGATCTATTTAATGGTTTATTCTTGAGAAATGAACGGTGAAGACCTTTTCAAGTATGGTATTATTTTCATTCCTAGTAATTTAGTTGAAATCATAGAGCAACCAAGATTTATCCCCTTGAATAACAATGAAATTGACAAAATAAATATTTTAACTGAATTAAAGAATTGGTATTGATCATATGTTGATTATTTATACTATGATAGCGACATTCCACTTGATTTGAGAGATATTGTGATATCTATATATTTCTTAGATAGAATGTTATTCTTTATTGAAATTGGTAAAAAATGTAAATATGGAATTAATAGTTAATTAATTAGATATGGGTTTAAAGAGGCATATTTAATGAAGTTTGTTGTTGTCATTACTTATGTAGGTCATATTTAGAAGATATGAATAATGAATCATTTAATTTAAGCCAGAATAATTATCCGGATGTGTGATTAAATATATTTCCTTTTTGGGACTCATGTTTCCTATTTTATTGTACGTCTAAGTCCCTTGTGCTTTAGAGCCATGAGATCTCATGGTGGGAAGGTTGCAATCCTTGTTTATGGTGAGGATACCAGTTTCATTTTTTTTCCTTCACAATGATTGTGATGCGATGTGAGGTTGGGAAGGATGACCCTAGATGACTGTTGTGAAATGTGGGGAAGGGAGGCCAAATTTATATACAATTAGTTGAAACCTAGAGTGGTGAGATGAATTTGTTTATGCATGTGAGTGTCGGGGAGGACACCATATATAATGGAATGAGGTGAATCTGGGCATACCCCTTTATATTAATGTGGAATTTTTATCGAATCTATTGTATTTTATCTTCTTTACTCTCCCCATGTCTTGACGTAGATTGTTTCTCTTACTCTCTATCAAAAAGAGGAAATGATGTGGGGGTATTCCATGTTATTTCTTTATTTAGATTATTAAGGATGGACGGGTCTACACTCTTATTATAGTTGGTAATGACTTGATGGTTAGATCATCTACTCATTGTGTTGAGAACCATGTGATTGGTATCTCTGAAGGTTTCCATGAATACATGAAAATATGAAAATATGGAATGCTGTAATTTTGATAATAAATGAATATTTTCATCACTCGTGGGTTTGGATCTTGTTTGGATGCAATGCCAAGGTAATATTTCTGAGAAGTTGTGGTGTAACGCCCTGACCCCGGTTACCAAGAGTCAGTGAATTATTTTAATACATTGGCATGATTACAAGGAATCAAGTCTCGAAGGACAGATCAGTTTAGCAGTCATGGAAAATATATTACATACATTAACATTACATAAAAATTTCAAACATAAAACACATCGTAAATAGTTCTTTGAGAATTCCATTATTCCCTTTAGCTTAACCCTACATTTCAATCATAATTCACTTCTTGGAATCCTGGGTAAAGTAAAACACAGAAAGGGGTGAGCTCAAACGCTCAGTAAGGGTAAGAAATACAACGGAAAATGACATAAATATTAAGCATGGTGAATAATTGAAACCACATGCCTTTACCAATGATAAACATGAATACTTTTATGGCAAGAATATGAGTTGAGTAAATAATGCCATAATAAAACATAATCATGGGTACTCTACTAGAAGAATGACCACATGAACCATCAATATTATTTCCATAATGAGGGAATGTATAATGCCAGATATTCTAAAACATTTTGTCAAGGCCTCGGCTAGGACTTCTAAAATTGATTATGTCCTCAGCAAAAACCATATATCAAATTGGTAAAGGGCCTCTAAATTCCACGTCTAGTTGTCTCATGAGACATACCGATGCATCGACGAGCTATAGAGGGCTCCACCCATCACTTACTATGTCCAATACATTCCTCATATGAAAAGGTTAAAACATAACAAAAACATTTGTATAATAACTAGGATACAAAATTTCAACACTTTAACCATAAACCATGTTTGGTATAAAAATAACACATCCATAGTCAATGATATCACAAAAACTTCAATACAATATGGAAGTTTTGTATCATAATAAATCAACTCCAAATCACGTTTAAAATAAATTAAAGGATTTGACATAGATGGAAATGATTTGTAAAAAACTTTTATTGAAATATCCATTTTTATGTAAACATTTAAAAGTCACACAATTTAGAAAGGAAGACATTTAAAGACATTTTTGAATCAATGTGTCCCATACCTCTTTGAAACATTTTAAATTAATTAAAATTTTAAAAAAATCACGTCCCTTTAAATAAATCCTTAAAATCATATTTCAAACATTTACATTAATGAGAATGGTTTAGAAAAAAAAATCTTTAAAAAATTTAAACTGATTTTGACATAGATGAAATCAAAACTATTTGAGAGAAATATCTATTTTTTTGAAATCATTTAAGAGTCGCATAATTATAAAAGAAAAAAAATTTAATTTGGAAATATTTTTATATGATTTTAAGGGAATATTGGACAATTTTTTTACAGTGTAAAATAGCCGCGCATGCCGTATAAGTTAAAAAAGAAGACATTCTTACCTTAATTTTGTCGAAACGGTTAAAAATGACCTTCTTTGGAAAATAATGGAAATATTCCATCCAAACCATTTTATAAAAATTAAAACAAGGGTATAAATGACCTTAACCCATAGTCTTTAAAATAGTAAGAATGATTTGAAATACATTTTTAAGAATCATGGATGTGGATGATAAAGAGGTCCCAGTAGATAATTACATATAAACTACCTCAGATAAGGATGAGATTGTGAAATAAAACCTTACCTTGTACATTTCCTTTGAGAGGGTAAGTTAACCTCTTGTATAATGGTTAAATGTTTTTTATTAAATTATAAAATAATCATATACATTAATATGATATCATATATGATCTTTTAACATTGCTTTGTTAATAATATCTTAGTATTATCGTCGTTTCGTGTGTTAACTTACTGGTTTTCTTTTACATGTTACATAAGTTGTGTTTGTTATGGGAATGTTGTATCTTATTCAAGTACACAATGATATCAAGTCATTAAAAATTATTTTTAATCATCAAATGAGAATTAGACTTTAATGGATACAATGGGTAATTAATCTCTTCGCATTCGTGGAGATGGTAGTCCGTACGTACGCACAAGCGACAATATCATTATTTTTATATTAAAATAATATATAATTGGATGGTATATCATATATACAGAATCCTATCATGTTATATTTATTATTTACATAAAATACACATCATTATTATACCCATCCAAATAATAATGTATTTAATAACAATTACACCACGACGTGGAGACGATAAGTCGTACGTACGCACGTATGGTGACATGTCATTCAAAGGGTGGATAGAATAATGAATTTCATTATAAAATATTTATAATAAAATCATATTATATAGAAGATACTTGAGTTATTATTTTCTAATGGAAATAACTAAGAAATAAGAAGTGGAAGAAGAAAGGAACTTGAAAGAGGGTGGTGAAATCATTACATATTCTTCGGGTTCTTCCTTTTGATTTGATCAAAAGGGCTCCTTATGATGGATTTCTGATCAATCTAAGGCCTCTATGTTGAATTCAGGGAATATGAGAGGATATTATTTCAGGGGTTGGATAAACCAAAAGGCTTTGAAGGTATTATGAATTGGTATGAAGTGGTGTCCTTTTATAAGGGGCAGGAAGTGCTCTTTTGGAAAAACTTAAAGTATTATTTAATAATAAATTTAAATTAGGTTTATAATGTCTCCAAACTAGATTATTTAAAGACTAAGGCGGGTATGAGTAGAAAATCACACAACCAATATGTTGTATATAGGTTTGGGTTACTATATTAACCTTATCATTTATATTTAACTATTAGTTAAATAGTTTGACATTTACCGTGTCTCTTTGTATTTTTATATTATATAGTTAATAAACATGCTATATACTTCCAAAAAACCCCCATGTGGTCCATTAATGATAAACCTACCATTATATATGTCCTTTTTCCAAACCGTATATTTCTAAGAATATTATATAAATTTATAATATAATATTTTTTTAAAAAAAACTCCTATATGACAATTTTGACACTATTTAATAATTGATTTTAGTTAAAGTCATAAAAACATTATTAATTCTAACCAAATTCGTTAAATCAATCTCAACATGTCATATTAAACTATAAAAGTTTTTTATGTCATCAAAACTTTCAAATTATATTTATTTTAACATTTATAATACTAATTATTTGATTCTTTCATTAATATGGAAAATATTGCATCATTATTGTGTCACAAATAAATTTAATTATTCTATGTATAAAAATTATAAATAAAATACCATAATCTAGGAAATATTTTTATCTTTCTAGTGAATATTTATAGTCGAAAATATAACATATATAACCCTATGTAAAAATTGTTTTTCTAAAAGATATATGCTTATTTCATTTTTGTATTCACTTTAACATAATTATAATAAAGTGTCATTATCTCTTACAAGTGGATCCATGGGGTCCCAAAATCGACCCAATGATGCCCATGGTCGGACCTGTATCATAAAATAGGGTTATGACACGTTTTAGGGTAATTAAATATTCTTATAATATTATTTGTTTACCCTTATTTTCCGGATTTACCCTTTAACCATGGAAAATAAAATATTACCGAAGTAATTATTCAATATGTCTAAAAATATGAGTTACCTATTTAAAACATTTGGGAATCATGATTCCAAATATGGAATCCATTTTTCCAAATTCAAAACACCGAAGTGGTATGAATTAATTTAAAATTAATTCCCACTGTGAAAACAAAAAGCGTGTTTTAAAAAAACAATAACTATCAAAAGATTGGCACTTGTTTATTCCTGGTTTAAATGTGAAATTATGTCCTATGAACAAAATTGGATTAAATGGTAAAAATATATTCTAAATATACTTTAAAAACACTCAAATTCATAATTTATCTCTATTAATGATTTCTATTAAAAAATCTGTTTTTAATAAATATTTAGTAATTTTCACTATTAATCAAAATATGAAAGTTATTAGAAAACTACCAAAAAATCACCCTAAGATAATTAAAATATTTTGAATCCAAAAATGAAGTCCATTTTTAATGATAAAATGTATAAAATTTCAAAAATTTGGTATTACTATTCGTAATGACTAGTTTGATTGGTTTTGGTGTGTGTTAGAACTCAAAGTTGCGTACGACACACACAACTGTATAATTCAAAGAGAAGTGTACCGTGGAAGTTTGGGGTGTTACATTCTATGCTCCTTCAATAAATTGCATCATCTCAATTTATTCTTGGTATTGGAAACTTGGGATTCACATTTCAAAATATCTTAGTTGAAATCCCACATAGAAAAATTGATTAATAGGGCCTCTATTTAAAATAAAGAGTGGTAAGTATGAATATTACCAAAAATAACACATACTAGGGTTCCATGTAGGAAAACATGGATATAGAAGAGAAATCTAACCATAAATATATGATGGATAGTGGTAGAGAAGATGGCTATAAAAAGGACAACAATCACAAAGGCATAAATTTGTGATGATCTAAGGTACCATCTAGGACAACGTATTTGTTCTAAGTTCCTTTTCTTAATGTTGAGGAATTTATTTGTGAGATTCGCTAAGATCAGTAGGAGATATACATAATTTATAATTAGTGCTTTATCCATTAATAAATTTATACCACAAACTCATCTTTCACCCCAAAACAAAATACAACTCAAAAATACTCTATTTATCCTAATCGTATAGGGTTACAAATATAATGAATTTATAATTCACATTTCAGAACCTTTAGAAAAAAGAAACTTCATTATACCAATTAAGAACTTCATATAGTCCAGTGGTAGGTGATAAATCCCAATCACACTATAGTTGTGGGTTCAATTCCCACAGCTTTGTCCGACGCGACCGGTTATCGCACGGTCTGCGTGTTTTCCTTTTATACAAATCAAAAAAATTACCTATAAAACATAATCCATTCCAATCTTTAGACTTATCCAAAATAATTCAATCCAAACTCACAGTCCAAAATTTATAAGGAAGTTAAACACAATGGAGAGCCTTTTTTTCATGTAATAACATGTGAACACCTTCATCGTGTATTATTTTAAAACATGGTAACATCCTGAATTACCATAAACTTTATTTATTAGATTAATTCTCCCTTATTCTTTATAGAATACTAGATATACTCCTTCTATCCGAAAATATTGTAAACTCCAACAATGAAAAATCATTAATTAGTTTCAAGGTAGTCCATAATATCTAATATAATTTATTCAAATCAACCATCTCTTATTCAAAAATCACTACAACATTATCAGGACCATATTAAGGATTACATTTCCTTCAACCATGTATTTTAACAAAAGTGTAGCTCACTATTAATTCACTTTTATTAGAACCATATAAACTCAAATCCTCAATAAAATAGTACTGTAGTACAATCCATATTTATCACCATAATTCTTATAACCAATATATTGTTGATACAACACTCAAATGAAATAATACTATAATAACAACATAAGAACAATAGTCATTCTTCTTCATCTGAGGTAGTATCATAACTTGATTATTATCCAATAGCATCATTTGGGGCATACTCTGGTGATCTGGACGTTGGTTCTCATAGTGTCACAACTCTTTACAGACGAAGAATTGTACATTTGAAACCTTTTTCTGTCCCTTGCAGTCACGTACATGATGTCCTTTTTCTCCACACTTATAACAAACTCCCATTACCTTCATGAAAGTTCAAGGGTGTTTCTTCCCACAGTTATCACATATGGGAAAATTATTCTTTTCCATCTTCCCTTTATCCATATTTCTCTCTTCCATATTTTTCTTCTCTTGCTTCCCTTCAAAGCCATAGGACTTAGAGAATTCATTACTTATCTTATTAACACAAGTTACTATTTCTTCATATGTTGAGAAAACATAAGAGACTATTTCCCTTCTAAATTTTCGCTTAATACCGTGGATGATATGATCCTTCTTACTCTTTGGATCATATGTATTGCTAGAGTTCACATTCCTTCTACTAGGTGCCATTTCTATACAATGGCTTACACTAGGTCAGTTTATGAATTGCAGTGAATAATTACAAACGTGTAAAATACCTACCATAAACTGAAAAGTCTATGGATATAATCCATAATCATAAAAATGTTTTCTTTGAGTAAGTATATACTCATAATCCATTCACAATGGTTTGTAAAGAAATTGAGAATTATCTTAAGAATATCCCCCGTGAGTGTCGTAACCAAGAGTGCAGAAAGACACGTTGTCGTGCACCAGTTCACGTTCAAGTCTAGCTCAAAGCGGTGTTTTCAGGTATTACCCCTAGGTACATCTGTACCAGAGATGCCTCTACCCACACGTATACAGAAAGGGATGTATTTCTTAGAAAACTCACAAAATCTCTACAATACAAAAATTCTAGGTAGTTCATCTATTCTAATCCTCAATGTATATCTTAGGGCTATATGCTCTAATCAGAGTTTGTCTAAATCTAGTTTCCAAGGTTATTGATAAACTTCCTCTAATACCATCTGTAATGCCCCAACCCGAGTTACCCAGAGTCGGTGCATTATTTCAATACATTGTCATGATTATAAGGAATGAAGTACTGATGGACCGATCGATTTAGCAGTCTTCAAAAATAGATTACATACATTTACATTACATTACAATTTCAAACATAAAACAAATCGTAAATATTTCTTTGAGAACACCATTATTCCCTTTAGCTTAACCCTATATATCAATCATAATACACTTCTTGGAATCCTAGGAAAAATAAAACATAGAAAGGGGAGAGCTCAAACGCTCAGTAACGGTAAGCAATACAGCGGAAAATGACATAAATATTAAGCATGGTGAATAATTGAATAAACATTTCTTTACAAATAATAAACATGAATACTTTTATTACAATAATATGATTAGATTAAATAATTCCATAATAAAACATAATCATGGGTATTCTACTAGTCGATTGAACACATGAACCATCAATATTATTTCCATAATGGGGGAATGTATAATGCCCGACATTCTAAACCAATTTTTCAAGGCCACAACCAAGATGTCTAAAAATGATTAAGGCCTCAGCCAAAACCATATATCAAATTGGTAAAGGCCCCCGACCAATTCCATGTTTAGTTGTCTCATGAGACCTACCGATGCATCGAGGAGCTATAGCGGGTTCCACCCGTCACCTACTATGTCCAATACATTCCTCATATGAAAAGTTTAAAACATAACATAATCAATCATATAAGAATTAGGATACAAAATGTCAATACTTTAACCATAAACCACGAATGGTATAAAAATAACACATCCATAGTCAAACATATCAGAAAACATTCAATACAATATGGAAGTTTTGTTTCATAATAAATCAACTTCAAAACGAGTTTAAAATCCATTAAATGATTTTACATAGATGGAAATGATTTGTAAAACTCTTTTATTGAAATATCCCTTTTCATGAAAACATTTAAAAGTCACACAATTTAGAAAGGAATACATTTAATGAAATTTTTGAATCAAAGTGTCACGTACCACTTTTAATCATTTTAAAGTAATTAAAATTTAAAAAAATTCATGTCCCTTTAAATAAAACAATAAAACCATTTTTCAAACATATACATTAATGAGAATGGTTTATAAGAATAAATCTTTAAACATTTAAACTGATGTTGACATAGATGAAATCAAAACTATTTGAGATAAATATCTATTTCGTGAAATCATTTAAGAGTCACATAATTATAAAAGAAAAAATTTACTTCGAAAATATTATTATAAGCATGTAAGGGAATCTTAGACAATTTTATAATGGCGTAAAATAGTCATGCCCACTGTATAAGTTAAAAAAGAAGACATTCTTAACTAAATTTTGTCGAAATGGTCAAAAAAGGACTTTGTTTGGAAAACGAGGTAAAGATTCCTTTCAAAACATTTTATAAAAAGTCAAACAAGGGTATAAACTACCATAAACCATAGTCTGTAAAATATTATGAATTATATGAAATACATTTTTAAGAATCATGGATGTGGATGATAAAGAGGTCCCAGTAGATAATTACATATAAACAACCTCGGATAATGATGGGATTGTGAAATAAACACTTAACTTGTACTTTTCCTTTTTTGAGGGTAAGTTAAACTCATTTATAATAGTGAAATTATTGTTATTAAATTATACAAGAATAATATAAATTAATATGATATCATATATGTTCATTTAACATTTCATTGTTAATGATATCTTAGTATTATCGTCGTTTACGAGGTTAACTTACTCGTTTTCTATTAAGTGTTACATAAGCTGTGTTTGTTATGGATAGGTTGTATCTTATTCATATCCAGAATGATATAAAGTCATTAAACATTATTTTTAATCATAAAATGAGAATTAGACTTTAATGTATACCATGGGGAATGAATCTCATCGCGTTCATGGAGACGGTAGTCCGTACGTACGTACGAGCGAAAATATCATTCTTTTGATATTTAAATAATATACAATTTGATGGTATATCATATATAAAGAATGGTATAATGTTATATTTATTATTTACATCAAATACACAACATTATTGTACCCATCCAAATAATAATGTATTGAATAACAATTACACCACGACGTGGAGACGGTAAGCCGTACGTACGAATGTATGGTGACATGTCTTTCAAATGGGGGATAGAATAATGAATTTGGTTGTAACATATTTATAATAAAATCACAGTATATATAAGAAACTAGAGTTATTATTTTTGAATGTAAATTAAAAATAAAGAAGAATTTGAAGAAGAAAGGAACTTGAAAGTGGGTGGTGAAATCATTACCTCTTATTCTGGTTCTTCCTTTTGATTTGATCAAAAGGGATCCATAGGTTGAATTTATGATCAAACTAAGGCCTCTGGGTTGAATTGAGAGAAGTTTAGAGGATATTTGTGTAGTGTTTTGCTGACCCAAAAGGCTTTGAAGGTATGAAGAATTGGTTATAAGTGTTGTCCTTTTATAAGGGGGAGGAGGGGCTCTTTAGGAAAAAGGTAAAGTATTATTTAATAATAAATTTAAATTCAGTTTATAATGTCTCCAAACTAAATTATTTAAAGAATAAGGTAGGGATGGGTCTAAAACCACTCAACCAATAGGTTTTAGACTAGTTGGGTCACTATATTAACCTTATCATTAATATTTAACTCTTTGTTAAATAGTTTGACATTTACCATGTCTCTTTGTATTTTAAAATTATATTGTTAATAAACATACTATATACTTCCAAGAGAAACCCAAGTGGTCTATTAATGATCCAACTATCATTATATAATTCTTTTGGCCAAACTGTATATTTTTAAGAATATTATATCAATTTATAATATAATATTTGTTTTAAAAACTCATTTATATAAATTTTGACACTATTTAAAAATTGATTTTTGTTAAAGTCTTAAAAACATTATTAATTCGAAAAAAATTAATTTATGAAATCCTACCACGTAATTTTAACCAATGAAATTATGTTATGTCATAAAAACATTCAAATTATATTTATTTTAACATTTATAATACTAATTATTTGATTCTTTCATTAATAAAAAAATACTGCATCATTATTGTGTCATAAATAAATTTAATTATTCAATGTATACAAATTATAAATAAAATACAATTATGTAGGAAATAATTTTAAATTTATAATGAATATTTATAGTAGAAAATATAACATATATAACAATATTTAAAAAAAAATTCCCTAAAAGATATATGCTTATGTCATTTTAGTATTCACTTTAACTTAATTAATATAAAGTGTCATTATCACTTACAAGTGGATACATGGGGTCCCAAAATCGACTCAAGGATGCCCATGGTCGGAAATGTATCAAAAAATAGGGTTAGAAAATGTTTTAGGGTAATTTAGTATTATTATAATACTATTTTTTACCCTAATTTATCGGATTTACCCTTTAACCATGGTAAATAAAATATTTACATAAGTAATTATTCAAAATGTCAAAAAAATAAGAGTTGCCGGTTGAAACAATTTGGGAATCCTGATTCCAAATATGGAATCCATTTTTCCAAATTCAAAACATAGAAGTGGCAGAAATTAATTTAAAATTAATTCCCGCAGTCAAAACAAAAAGCTTGTTTTTAAGAATCAATAACTATCAAAAGATTTCCACTTGTTTATGTATGGTTTAAATGTGAAATTATGTCCAATGACGAAAATTTGATTAAATGGTAAAAAGTATATTCTAAATATACTTTAAAAACACTCAAATTCATAATTTTTCACTTTTAATTATTTCGATTAAAAAGTTGTTTTTAATAAAAATTTAGTAATTTTCACTATTCATCAAAATATGACAGTTATTATAAAAGTACAAAAAATTAACCTAAGCTAATTTAGATATTCCGAATCCAAAGATGAAGTCCATTTTGAAAGATAAAATGTATAAAATTATAAAAATTGGTTATTACTTTTCATAACGGCTGGTTGGATTGGTTGTGGTGTGTGTTAGAACTCGAAGTTGCGTACAACACGTGCTACTATATATTTCAAAGAGAAGCATACCATGGAAGTTTGGGGTGATACATGTGGAATCAGTTTTGTTATTCCTAGGTGGCATGTATCATGGTTGGAATGATAATCCAATGTAATTTTGAGTTGATAATGGTAAATTAATTGTTAACAAAGTAATTAATGCAAAGTGAAACTAATAAAAATGGATAAATAAAATAATGTTGCTATTTAAATGGATTTTTTGTGATATCTTCTCTTTGTAGTGTCAGCTGAGATTACGAGATACGTTAGCTACTATTATGTCTAATAGAATTTTTTCCCATAGTGTGGTTGTATGTTATATTATATCTTGAAAGTTAGTGTTTATATACAGTACTTCACCCTATCAGTTATGTTGACTAACACACCAGGGGTTCTGAGACCTAGGGGGTGTTGTTTTCAACAAAATCCCGGTCGGAGGATGGATGGTTTACTATACCATTTGGCCCCACTCTATTCACTTGGTAGTTATGAGAGATGGTCTGCAGGGTGGTTAATTTTCCACATATATGTGTGTAGAGGGATATAGTGTCCTATAATTATTTCACACATATATATTCTGGATATATTTTCCAAAGTGCAACAATTGTTATAATTTTTATTGGATTTGATGGAATGAGGATCCTTATTCAGTAAATAGAATGTGATGGATGGATATATAATACTATGTCTTTGATACATGTTATGTAGGTTGTGGTGGCTTCTGGAAACTACCTGATTATTTTTAATTATGTGTATGTGGTTGTGAGTTGAATGAGGTGCATGTTTTTGTGCATTTCCTAGGTTTCTTCTGGTTCTCCTTTTTGGAGAGAGATGCTTAAGACATGCAATATTTGGGAAAAGTGAAAAACTAGTGGGGAAGTGGTAACAGGGTACCTTTGAAATTAATTATATTATATAATATGATATTCTACTCCATAAATTGTTAAATTATCTACAATGAGGCTAGAACATAGTATACCTAATTATGTGTCAATTTAATTTTACTTTTTGTTCATCGTGCTTTACCATGATTTATATACTGTTGTAAAAGAGGATCTAGGTAGGATTCTAAGGAGTATACTATTATACTCACAATATTATTATATAAAATATTTTAAGTCCACTTGGGAAAGGTTGGAGATCATCCAAGTTAATACGATCTTGGGTTTTTGATGAGTAGTTAGGGTTTTGGGGTCACTATCGTCTTTAATTATATTTTGGTATATGTAGATTCTCATTCAGTTGTAGTAGTTCTTCCACAACATTGCATATGATAAATTGGTTTTACGTTACTTTTTGGATTGAGAAGTTGTTTTTTGGTGTTTATCATATCTCAATATATCGTATGTTTTCTCTTATAGGGTAATGCCTCCCATGTTTTTGTTTGTAATACCATCGGTGATAGTCACCAAACAAGGTCTTACTATAGGTGAGACTCTGGTTTCATTATCTCTATTCTACTATTTCAGTCCTAGGAGGTGTAAACATTATCGGTACGGGTTCGTGACACTAATAATCTCCCATCATCCCCCCCCCTGAACCTACATTACCCATATTAGGTATAAATTCATCAAAGGAACCCATTTCGTGCAAACCAAAAGGATCCACCCAATGAAAAAGTAACATCATTCCCTAATATGTCTTGTTTTATTTATATTATCCCTCCTATAAAATATTTCTATTACTTTATTATATAATAATACATATATCCTAAATGTTTTTATATTTTTTATGTAAAGGTTTAGACCTTCACTTAACACACATCATTCTACTGGGTAACAGACCTTCAGTTTCTTTGTACGGCGGACTATCGCCCCACAGAATGATGATTGATACTTTATACCTTGCCACTTATCATAGTGGAGATTATTATGGTAACACATTTAATATATTATATATAATTTATTTTTATTTTCATTATGATTTATTAATTTTAAAATATATACACTTATGCTTTCCCTTTTGTGTAATTACGAAGACTTTGTTTTAGAATGTGTTGACTACCAACTCCCCAAAGAGATGAAATTTATTTAACATATACAATGAATGTTTGAAGGAATGTTTTAATTAAAAATATGTAACATAAAAGCTATATATATTATATTCATGATATAATTACCTTTTTGGAAACATTATATATCATTTTCTTTATTTCCATTTTACACATTAAAAAGTGATAACATCGATCATGGATGTGTGGAAAACCACCTACCCTACACCATGTGATACCTTTTACATATCATGAAGTAAATATATTTAAATATATAAAAAATAACATGTTACTTATAAAATAATTATCATTATGTACTGATATAGTTTTTCTCACCTTTTTTCCATATCCATCACAAAAGAATGGGAATGTTACACATACTCACGTATGGTGTATAATCTCCATGATTGTAATGTTTGTTCATTTATTACAACAATATTTTAGGATCAGTTTAGAAAATATAATTTAGGTATAAATATGATAATTATTTTTTTACTATTATTCTATACATGTTTATATGATGACACCTTTTACCATAGTTGACCTACCAGTGTAATTAGTAAAATATAAATCGAATATACTAAAAACTCCTGGCGTAAACATAAAATTTTACGTAGATGTTTACAATATTGTAATAAGTGGTATAACTGCAATGATAATCTCGTAAAAAGATCTAGAGAAACTTAATTGTTAACATAAGTTCTTTATTTAGGAATATAATTACACATATGACATGCCAGACTCAATGTAAGGAATTTTTTATCAATTTATATTCTATTGAGAATTGTTTGTTGTTATTCACCAATTCACTTTTATATTTTGTTTATATACTATCATTAGAAATTTTATATCATGAATATAATTCTATCCATTGTATATAATGTTTCATATTATGTTATTCAATCTTGGGGAATATGATTCAAATATTAAAATGTGGAAAGAGTCACTTTAGAATGATAAACGATTAATTTCCTTAAGAATGTTTTTAATGAACATTCAACATTTTCTCTACTCATAAACATCAAAAAACACTATTTTGAGTTATACGCCATAATGGATTTAAAGATAAATTGACATCTTATTCTTTATATGGATATTTGATATTGTACATTGTTAAATTTATTATTCGATATATGAGGAATGTTT
Organism: Viscum album; assembly: GCA_963277665.1. NCBI lineage: Eukaryota > Viridiplantae > Streptophyta > Magnoliopsida > Santalales > Viscaceae > Viscum > Viscum album. Next base: position 610,097,114 of record OY728143.1, on the reverse strand, counting down.
GGATATGTACATTATGGGTGGGGCCCATTTATAGATATCCCATTAATGAATTTGTATTATCTTGAGATAAATTGGTTGAACAAATTAGATGGGTTTTTTAACCAAATATGCAAATATATCTAGTGAAATATATTGGTGATAAAGGTACCTTCATCCTATGAAATATAGAATCCAATAATTAATAATTTCCCACATTTAAACTCAATTGATATTTCTTCATGTTATTTTTTCATTGATATATATATGGATTCATTTTATTCTCTGTTTATAGATTAAATGTAACATGTTTTAGTATCTTAACCCAACATATTTATTATTCTTAATTTAGTTATGTGAATGGAATGTGTTATCAGTTATTTATGTTTATATATGGGTTATTCTTATCAGTTCAATTTTACTTCTTCTTAACTTACCCGTACCGAGTATTTGATATCACCATTATTATGTTATCTTTCCCTGGATAATGAAGAATAAATATTTGAATAATTTTTTAATGATTCTAATATTGTTATTTTATTATGTATAATTTTTCATTTACTATTTCCCAATGTAATACAGGTATAATTTCAACAATCTATTATTCTAAAAAATCAAAATAGATTATTACAAAGGGATTTGAATCTTGTATCTATGAAAATTTAATAATGTAATTCAATGGATATTTGATTATTGGGGTTATTTATTTATAGTTGGTTTCAAACATGGTTTACAAGATACTTTATTAGGTAGATTTATAAAACATTGATTATGAAATATAACCATAAGATAGACTTTGAGTATATGTATAAATTAACATCCTAGAATACTAGTAAGGTATAGATTATGTGGGTAATGCAAATAATGAATACCTATATATATATTATAATTGTACATGGATTGGGAATAGATGAACCTAGGGGTAACAACATTGATAAGGTGCATGGGGAATGACTCAATGCAACATGGTATATGAAAACGAGCCATACATCACACTTGGTTTAACACTCCTGGGCGATATTATTAGGGTAATTCATATTTTCATTACAAAACATTATGAAGTATTTTAATGTAATGATATTCCCAATAAAACTATGTTTATGATTATGAGATTATCATTTTATAATGCATTCTACATTTTTTTGTTACACCATATTTAATTTTATACGATGTTCATTATTTTATAAACTAATTTATTATGTGACAATATTTTGAAATGGAACATTAGAGGAAGAATAGTGTCACTATATGTGAAAAATAAATATATTTCTCTTCTAATGATATAAATACAACTATTTTTTCAATAGAAGAAATAATGGATATTCTAGGGTATCTTAACTAGGTTATGAAAAATAATCATTCCCAGATAGAGAAACCAATTCCATAATGAGAATCTCTTATGTTGGACCCCTTTATATGATAGAGGACCCCATAATATAGTGTAATTATTAATATAATGAAGATTGAGCAGTGTATTATGTGTTAAGAGGATATACTTATGGTATTAGGATTTTGTTAAAAGGAAAAGGTTACACATGATGTGTATTTCTTTAATTTAATTTTATTTTATTTTTCTTATTTATAATTAATAAATGTGGTATAATTTTTAAAAACAATTATCTCATTTTAACACAATTCATGCTAACGAATAGAAAAATTTAAATAGATGGTTTTATAAATATTTAGAGTGATAATATTTAGATAATGTATTGTATTCAATGATTTTTTTTGATACTTATAATGTATATGTTATGGTTAATCTATTTTAATTCTTAATATGTTTTAACATTCATTCCATTGATGTAAAAATTTCTGAATAAAATGGAAAATTATATTAAATTGGATTTATTATTTAGAATTTATTTTTAAATCCACATAATATCAAAAAAACATTATAATAACTCAATTGGTAGTGAAACTGTATACAATATTAAAAGTAGTACATTTTATGCCACTTTTAATTTTTCAAATTACATTAATGATCTATATATATTGAAAACTTTTTAATAGTGTTTACCTTTGAAAATGGACAACATAGGGTTAATAGACAATAAGGAATTTTATGAACTCTAAATCAGTCTAAATTTTATTAAATGATTAAATTATAAATAATCTCTATTATCATCCAACATATGGAACCTTTTTTCATTTATGTGTAATTTAGGTATATAATATATATTAATATTTGAATTATTTATTAGATCGATGCATACTTTATTTATAAAAGGGAAATTACTCTCCCCTCTTGTTCATATGTTATGATCAATTTATGTAGTGCTGAAACCATAAAATCTCATATCTAATGTCTTACATTATTACAGTTTCATAAGATACCTTCAATCACATCCAAAAGGTCCAGATATTTTAGTTTTCTTAGTAATCTCAATAAATATTTGAAATTAAATTTACAATTTAAATATAAAATTAATTAATTATTTTTTTGAGAACAAAATTATTTTCCATTATTACACTAAATATTATTTATAATATTCTTTTTGGAAATGTGTTGTCTATAGAACATAAAGAAGGGGTGAGCTCAAAAGCTAATGCATGGTATGTTTGGAGGAAGCATTCACTAATCAATATGTATAAATCAGCATGAAAAGGTAAATAAATAAGATCCCAAGCCCTTAAAACAACAAAAATAGAATAAAAATTATGAAAATGTAAATAATTAAAAAACATTCTATTTAATCAATAGTCTAGAAATGAAATGAATATCTAGATTTTTTCATAGTGAAAATCCTCTAGATAATAATTGAAAATGTTTTTGAAGGAAATTATTTAATATTGAACACCATGTATTGGGAACATCAAGAAATATACCCTCAATATCTATTCCTAAGATAGTTTAAACTACAATTATATGGAAACTGGATTCATCCCATTAAACTAAAAATGCATCAAGGGGATATGTATAACCAGACCCACCTATGTCTCACATTCCAAAGCATTCTCTATATATAGAATAATTCATTTAATTAATAAAAAAATTGAATTATCTTGAAATATACATATTAATTAAATATTATATATTCTCAATAATTCCTCAATTTAGGATAATTAACAATAAGGGTTTTTATTCTGGATGAATGTAAATACCATTGAAATATCATTTAAACATTCTTTAGGAAAATAACATTTAAGCATTCGAACATGTCCCATACAACATTTAGACATTTTAATTGTCATAAAATAAAGGGATATGGTTAATTAAAACATATAAAATCAGAACAATAACAACATTCATGATATAAACTTACGCCCGACCCAAGTTACCTAGAGTCGGTGCACTATTTTAATACATTGGCATGATTGCAAGGAATCAAGTCCCAAAGGAATGATTGGTTTAGCAGTCCTGGAAAATTGATTACATACATGAATGTTACATTATACTTTATAACATACAAAACAACATAAATAATCCTTTATTAATTCCATTATTCCCTTGGCTTAACCCTGCATATCAATTACAATACACTTCTTGGAATCCTAGGAAAAATAAAACATAGAAAGGGGTGAGCTCAGATGCTCAATAAGGATAACAATAAAGCAAAAACATTCATAAATAAGCATAAACATTTAAGAAAATGTATAACTAAAACAAAAGCCTTTTAATAATGAACTTTAGCATAATATGGAAAAAATAAAATGAAGTAATTCCATTTACAAATACACATGGATATTCTACTAGTCTAATAATCTCATGCAATATCACGGACAACTTTTATAATAATTGAATGCATAATTCGAGACTATCATAACCACATAGTCAAGGTCTTATGCAAAGACTACAAATAAGCTTTTGTCAAGGCCTTGTGTCAAGACACTAGTTTTTCTCATGAGACCTACCGATGCATTGAGGAGCTATAGCGGGCTCCACCCATTACATACTAAGTCCAATGCATTCCACATATGAAAAAGTTTAAACATAACATAATCATTTGTATTAAAACTAGCATACAAAATGTCAATACTTTATCCCTAAACCATGAATGGTATAAAAATTACACATCCATAGTCAAACATATTACAAAACCATCAATACAATATGGAAAATTTTTATCATAAGAAATCATCTTCAAACAAGTTTTAAATTGTAAGAACCCGGTTCATACTTTTGATGTATGAGTTTCTTATTTTCTCTTTTCCTTAAGTCTTTTTGAGAAAATATGGAAAATGGGGAAAATCCAAATTTTTGGAAGGTACATGTCGTGTACTTTTGGTCGTGTGGGATAAGTAAACATGGCCTGTAGCCATGTCAGCGACAAAGGGTGTAAATACTGACTACATTCTGTGTAGTGGTCCCTTACACGTCGTGTATTCAGTCGATAGGAGAATAGTAAGGAGGTGGCCAAATGTGCGACAGCACACGCTGTGTACTATTGAAGACACGCCATGTAGTCATGTTGGCAGGTGAACAATGTCGCACTGGCAGGAAGCCTCCAGTGGAACAATTTAAAAATGGGATGTATACGTTGTGTACTCAGATGTACACATCGTGTACGTTGTTTGTTTCTCTTAAAATGGGCAGTAGCCACCCCTGTTCACATGGAAGGCTTATAACGGGAAGAGGGCTCGAGAGAGGAACGTTGAAGATTTATAGATCCGCTGAGCGCACATCAGGAATCGGTTTCCACCTCGAACGATCTCATTGGAACTGCACGGGTAAGAGCTTCCTTCTCCTGGTGTGTCTCTTTCCAATTCTTCCTCTAATTGGAGTTATTTTCATTTAAGTGAGAATTCTTTTACCTCAGATCTACAGAGTTCTTGAACATTTCAGAAGTCGTCATTCGTGTATATCGTTTGTTAGGGTTTAAGGTAGTTGACATGGTGTTTATTTACAAATATTGTGCATTTTGTCTGTTTTCAAGATACGAAACCATATATAGGGTGTCGTGTGGCTGAGGTCGTGGCAATATTAAATACCTAGAATTGTATAGATGATTAAATAAAGTTGTAAAACTATTGTTTGGGATCAGTGCTTGGATCTGGGACCACCCGGGGGTGTTTTCATCTTTTTAGCCGTTTGGCCATGATAACCGAGGGTATGCCTTGTTAATATATTATGCATTTCTTTTTCCATGAGAGGAACATAATGTGAATGTTTAGTATATGTTGTGAATGGCCCGGTTACTTCAGCCCGAGGGCTTTGTTTTACTTAGCCCAAGGGATTTGTTTTACATAGCCAAAGGGCAGTTATTATCTTAGCCCGAGGGAAACTTATTCAGATCCTGAGGGAAATTGACTCTATTCCTGAGGGCGACACTACCTACGCCTGAGGGAAAAATATTTTATGCCTGTGGGAAATTACCTGTGTGTTGGATTCTGATTACCTGAGGGTAAGGGCTTGAGTGTCTGAGGACACTAAATATTACATAGAAATTCACTATGGTGATTTCTTATATTAAATGGATTAAATTATTAATTAAATTGAAATATAACTGGTCAGTTAGTTACTTTTGAGTACTGCTTAGTTTATTGCAATTACTTTTGCACACTATTGTTGAATGTTTTCACACTGTTGGGCACGTGCCTTTGGTGGGTGCCTACTGAGATATATTTCTCACACCCTTTTTGGGTAATTATTTTTAGCCCAAATAGATTAAGTTTCTGTAGGTGTAGATAAGGTCAAGGGTCCCTATACAGGTACTTGATTTCTGCTGAGGAGTAGGAGGGCATGGGACCGAGACCACACTCGCGATGCCGCTGGCTGTTCTGTTTTTCTTTCCTGTACTTGTATTTCAGTAGTAATATATTGTATTACAGTGTAACATGTTCTCGGTGTTTTATAGAATAGTGAAATGTTGCATCTTCATATATATATATATGACTGATGGGTTCCATTTTTGTTTTCAGTTATCCATTTTAGTTATATATATTGTTGCTGCTTCTGCTGTTGTTGTATGTTTATAGTATATTCCGTTATGCTACACTTTGACAAATGAGGGCATAGTTTCCCCACTATCAGACCTGGGCCCTCGCTACTAGTCGGCAGCCTCTGGCATTTGGGGAAATGCAATTTAGGTCATGTGGAGAACCGAGTTCAGGGCACCCGTTGAGTGGAACCCAAAACTGGGACGTTACAAAGTTATTTCCAACTGTTGTGCGTTTTCTGTGTTTTCGAGCTACAAATTAATATATGGGGTGTTGTGTGGCTGAGTTCGGGGCTATATTAAACACCTATAATTTTATAGGTTATTAAATAAAGTTGTAAAATTGTTGTTTGGGATTAGTGCTTGGATCCAGGACCACCCCAGGGGTGTGTTCCTCTGTTTAGCCATTTGGCCTGGATACCCGAGGGTATGCCATATTATTATATTATGAATTTCTTTTGCCTTGAGAGGAATTGAATGTGAATGTTAATTATATGTTGGGCCTGGCTCGGTTACTTCAGCCCGAGGTAGTTGTTTTCCTTATCCTAGGGCAGTTGTTATCTTAGCCTGAGGGAACCTTCTTCCGAACCTGAGGGCAATCGACTCTATGCCTGAGGGCGACACTACCTACGCCTAAGGGAAAAATCTGTTATGCCTGTGGGCAACCTGTGGGTTAGATTTTTATTACCTGAGGGTAAGGGCTTGAGTGTCTGAGGACACTAACTATTACTTAGAAATTCATTTTGGTTCTTTCATATATAAAATGGATTAAATGATTATTTAAAAGGAAATATAACTGGTAAGTTAGTTTCTTTTGAGTACTGCTTATTTTATTACATTTACTTTTGCACACTATTGTTTCATGTTTTCACACAGTTGGGCATGGGCCTTTGGTGGGTGCCTACTGAGAAATATTTCTCAGACCCTGTTTGGGTCATGATTTTCGGCCCAAATATATTACATTTCTGTAGATTTAGATAATGTCAAGGGTCCCTATACATGTACATGATTTCTACTGAGGAGCAGGAGGGCATGGGACCGAGCCTAGGCTCGTGATGCCGCTGGATATTCTGTTTTTCTTTCCTGTACTTGTATTTAAGTTGTAATGTATTGTATTGCAGTGTAACATTTTTTGGCTGTTTTATTGAATAGTGACATGATGCATCTTCATATATATATATATATATATATATGACTTATGGGTTCCCTTTTTGTTATCAGTTATCCATTTTAGTTATATATACTGTTGTTGTTTCTTATGTTGTTGTATGTTTATAGCATACTTCGTTGCGCTACACTTTGACAAATGAGGGCATAGTTTCCCTACTATCAGACTTGGGCCCTCACTGCTAGTTGGAAGCCTCTGGCATTTGGGGAAATGCGCTTGAGGTCACGTGGCGAACCGGGTTTGAGGCACCCGTTGAGTGGTACCTGTAACTAGGACGTTACATAAATCAATCAAAGGATGTTGACATAGAAGAAAATGATTTTTAATACTCTTTGTGACAAATATCCCTTTTTCATGAAAACAGTTAAAAGTCAAAAAAAAAATTTAAAGGAAATAATTTAAAGATATTTTTGAATAAAAGTGTCTGATACCACTTTGAATCATTTGAATGGAAAAATCATTTTAAAAACATTTATGTCTATATAAATAAATCCTTAAAAATGATTTTGAAAACATCGACATTAATGAGAATGATTTAGAAGAATAAATATTTAAAATATTTGAAATGATGTTTTAGTTAAAAATTGTCTTATAAGAATCCCTTTGGAAGCTCTTTAATGAAACATGGACATGGATAATATACATGTCCCAGTAGATACTTACATAAAAACAACCATAGATAATAAAGAGATTGCGAAATTAACCTTTGCCAATTTGGTAAATTACGAAACAAACACCCCATGAAAGAGGTATCATACAATGAATATGTAAATACCCATAAATTAACGTGTATTACAAAAATAATACAAATATGGACAGTACATACATCACACAAAAGTTAATAGTGGCAATATGTCACGAATCTCACAGGAATAAGTAGTGAGATGAAAACCCCTTACCTTGCACATTCCTGTAGTTATGGGTATGTTTAACCTCATGTATGAAGACCTTAGTATGTTATTAAATTATACCTAAACCATATTAATATTTATGATATCATACATTATTCATTTCTAACTTTCTACTATCCATTTAATAATAATTTCCATGTTAAATTAACATTTCGGGTAATAATCACTTTCATTATCGTTCGTCTTTTAACATGTTACTCTTGATTGTATCACTTAGATCATGATTTATATACTTCCAGAATATAAAACATCATTTATATATAATATATATAATATATATTTTGAATTTAAATATGTATAATAGACATATTTATGAAATGGAAAACACAGTTTATGTAGATGGTAGTCCGTACGTACGCATAAACGTTGTTTCCGTTTTCATAACGTATTGAACGGAACTATGTGAATAAAATATATTTCAGTACATATACATATAAATATATATATCTTTAGTAGAATTATTATGTGATATATTAAAAAAAATATTTGTAATAAATATTTTTATAATCGTCGATGAATAGTGAATGTGGAAATGAATCTCATCACGTCGTGGAGACGGTAATCCGTACACACGCACGAGCGACAATATCATTTCCTTAAAGGTGTCAAATTTGATGGTATATTAATTTAATAGAGACATTATCATGTTATTTTCATTATTTATATATATATTACTACTTATTAAATCCATCCAAATAACATAGTGTTGAATAACAAATTACACCATGGCGTGGAGACGGTAAGTCGTACGTACGCACACAGGGTGACATTATCATTCATAATATGGATATAATAATGAATATAGTTGTGAAATAATTAAAATAACATCACAGTATATAGAAGATACTAGAGTTATTATTTTAGACTGGAAATAACAAATAATGAAAAAGTGTAATAAGAAAGGAACTTGAAAGAAGGTTATGAAATCATTACCTCTTCTTCGGGTTCTTCCTTTTGATTTGATAAAAACGGCTCCTTAATTTGTCTTTATTATCAAACTAAGGCCTCTGGGTTGAAGTGATGAAAGTTGGGAGTATATTTGAGCAGGGGTGGGCTGATCCAATTGGCTTTTTAGGAGTGATGTTTAGAGAAGGGGAAGTTCCCTTTTATAAGAGGGGTGAAGGTCACTTTAGGAAAAGATTAATGTTTTAATTTATTATACAATCATATTCGGTTTATAATGGTTAAAAATGAATTTATTTTTAACCATAGGTGGTTATGGGACGAAGACCTTCCAACCAATAGGTTTTAGATAAGTTTAGGTTACCATTTTAACCTTATCATTTAGATTTAACTCTCAGTTAAATAGTTTAACTTTTACCTTGTCTTCTTGTATTCTAACTATATATGGTTAATAAACATACTCTAAACTTATAAGAGAACCTAAAGTGGCTCATTAATGACATATATAATATTATTTAAGCCCATTTGCCGAACCTTACATTTTTAGTTATATTATATCAACCAATAATATAGTATTTGTTTTAAATATTAATTTATGTCAATTTCAACACTATTTGGTATTGTGTTTTTGTGAAAGTCATCACACCTTGATTACATAAAAAAAAATACATTTAATCAGCCCTAACATGTCATAGTCTCCTAGAAAATTCATCTATGTCATAAAAACATTGAAATTATATTTATTTTAATATTTATAATGCCATTTATTTGATTCATTCATTAACAATTTAATTACAGTATCATCATTTTGTCATAAATAAATTTAATTATTTAATGTATAAAAATTATAAATAAAATATCATGATATAGGAAATCGTTTTATCATTCTAATGAGTATTTATAGTCGAATTTATCTTATGTATTACCCTATATTAAAAATGGTTTAGGTAATAAACATTGAATTCAACACTTTTAACTCTTCTTTAAATTAAATAATAATAAAAGTCCTAATCTAATCCATGTTGACATAAAGGGACATATTTTATTCCTAAGGTTGTTTTTGGTCGAATTACACTTATCCAATAGAATTTGGATGTGTGTTAGGGTAATAATAATATCATTTTTACCCTTAATTTCCCTATTTACTTTTAGCCGTTGTAAGTAAAAGTAAAAAGATACTATTCACCAAAAAATATTTTTATCTTATTGAACCAAATTTTACTCCTTGATATTAAACTTGTCTCTCATATTTTCTAAATTCAACTCACAGAAGCGGTAAAATTATGTTTTATGTGATTTTACACATTCTCTTAGGAGGTGGGTAAAAGACGGTGAAAAGTTCAATAAACTTTTTATATATCTAAAATTATTATAAACTGAATCCAATTAATTACATTGATATGATATAGGTATTATGTATCTATTATGACATAAAATAAATTTAAATAAAAAAAATAATTATTTAAAGAAAAATTCGTTTTTAAACTATAACTCATTGTTTTTCACTATTCATCGAAAATTAAAAGTTTTCATAAAAATACAAAAAAGTCACCATGAGTTAATTTTGATATTGAGAATTCAATAATGATGTCCATTTTACCAAATTCAAAACACAGAAGTTTCATTTATTAATTTAAAATTAATTCCCGTTTTCAAAACCAAAAGGCGTATTTTTAAGAAATAATAACTATCAAAATTTTGACACTTGTTTATGTCCAATTTCAAAGTGAAATTACTTAAAATTACCATCATTGGTTTAAATGGTACAAATAAAAACTATATATACCTCAAAACCATTAAAATGTATAATTTAACAATATAAATAATTTTTATTAAAAAAGTTGTTTTCAGTTAAAATATAGTATTTTCACTATTCACCCAAATATGAAAGTTATCAGAAAAACACCAAAACATTAATGAAACTAAATTATTATGTCCTGATTCTAACGAAGTTTATTTTTTAAAATTTCTTATATAAAAGTTTCAAATATTGGATTTAAAAAGGCTTCGCCATTAAAAGGTGGTAAAATTACATTTTTTTTTGAAAAATACTTCTTTTATATGAAAAAATGTATTTGTCCTAACCTTATGTCAAAGAAACACATAATAAGGATTCTAAAATTATAATTATTATATAATGTTCAAAATTCAGTTAATACTATTCATAACCACTTTTGAATGGCTAGTTTGTTAAGTCATGTTGCGCTGGAACTCGGAGTAGTGTGTAGTGAAAGTTATTGAATAACATTGAAGAAATTATTTTTTTATTAAATCTTGGGGTGTTACGATCTTCCCTAAATCAATAAATTGCGTCCCCACAATTTGAAATTATTTTTCAAAAATAAATGTTTGAAAATAGAATATACCTTTGTGAAAACCCACATCGAAAATTAGTTATATAAAATTTAGTCTTAATAAGAGGAAAGGGGAAATAAAACGGTCACCACCTAATTATGATCTCAACTAGGAGAACATTGGAGGCAATTAGAGGAAAATAATTGGATGAAAAACATAAATTTTTCTATGTAGTGATTGAGTTCATCAATCACAAACAAATGTAAAATTAAGGGCCTTAAATTTATCAAACTATAATGATTTAAAATACCATCGGTTCAACAAAACATATGGTATTAGGATAACACATTTTTTGGTTTTATGATCCCTTCACTAAAGTATAAGAATTAATTTTTTTATAGAATAAGAGAAGAAGACAAATATATACTTACCACGTAGAGTCCCATCCATTAACTAATTTCTACCACAAACTCATCTTTCACTCTAAAAGATAATAGAACTTAAAAATAATATTCTTTTTATTCTATTCGTATAGGGTTCAAAAAATTGAATTTATAATTCATCTACCACAATTTTTAAAAAAAAACACTACATTATTCAATCCAAGACATCATGTGGGAAAGTGGTAGGTGATAAATCCTTATCGCCCTTTGGTTGCGTGTTCAAGTCTCACGACCTTACTAGACGCGACGGGTTGCCGCCTGACCTCTGGGTTGTCCTTTTATGTAAATCCAAAAATAATATCAAACTAGAATTATCCCAAATACTTCTTTCCAAACTCATATTCCAAAATTCATAACAAAGGTAAACACAATGAAGATCCTTTTTTCCACATAATAACATTTTAACACCTTTATCATGTATTCTTTTAAAAAACCGCAACATCCTCAATTTCCATAAAACCTTATTGATTACATTCATGATCCCTTATTTCTTATAGAATACTGGATATACTCCTTCTATCCCAAAATGTTGTAAAATCCAACAATGATGGAATATACAAATCATTTATCAGTTTCAAGGTAGTCAATAATATCCAATATAATTTATCCAAATCAGTCATGTATTATTCCAAAATCACTACCTCAGTATTAGAACCATATTATGGTTTATCTTTCTCTCAACCATATATTTTCCCAAAAAGTTAACCTGTTATTTAGTCACTTTTGTTGGTTCCACACAATCTCAAGTCCTTAATGAAATAGTACTGCAGTACAATCCTTATATACTCTATACATATTATGACCAGTACATTGTTGATACAACACTCAAACGACATAATTATCTAATAACAACATAAGAAATCTAATCATTCCTCCCCATATTTGGTAGTATCATAACATTATTATTATCAAATAGCATCATTTGGGGCATACTATGATGATTTAGACATTGGTCCGCGTAGTGTCCCAAATCCTTGCAGATGAAGCATTGTACATTTGAAACATTTTTCTTACCCTTGGAGTCACATACATGGTGTCCTTTTTCTCCACACTTATAATAAACTCCCATCCTTTTCAGGAATGTTACAGGGTTTTTCTTCCCAAATTTATCACATATGGAAAAATCCTTCTTTTCCCTCTTCCCTTTATCCATCGTTCTCTCTTCCATCCATTTCTTCTCTTGCTTCCCTTAAAAATACATAGGACTTATAGAATTCTTAACTTATCTTATTAAAACATGATATTATTTTTTCATATGTTGAGAATACATGGGAGACTATTTCCCTTCTAAATGTTTTATTTATACCATGAAAGATATGTACCTTCTTACTCTTTGGATCATACGTATTTCTAGAGTTCACATTCCTTATATTGGGAACCATTTCTATACAATAGCATAAACTAGGTCAGTTTATGAATTGTAATTAATAATTCCAAAATTGAAAATATACCTATCATAAATTTAACAATTTATGGATATAATCCTTAATCATAATAATTTTTTCATTGAGGAATTATATACTCATAAACCCTTCATAATTATTTTTAAAGAAAATCAGATTTATCATAAAAATATCCCTCAGGAGTGTCGTAACCAAGAGTGCAGTAAGGCCCCTTGTCATGCACCAGTTCCCGTTCAAGTCTAGATCAAAGCACTGTTTTTGAGTTTTACACCTAGTATATCTATGCCAGATCTGCCTCTGCCTACTCGTATCAAGACATGGACGTATTTTCTTGAAAAACTCACAAAATCTATACATTACAAAAAATCTAGGAATTTCTTCAATACTAATCCTCAAAGTCTATCACAGTTCTATGTGCACTAATCATACATTATCTAATTATAGCTTTCAAGGTTATTTCTGAACTTCCTCTGATACCAACTTTAATTCCCCGACCCCAGTTACCAAGAGTCAGTGCATTATTTTAATACAGTGGCATGATTACAAGGAATCAAGTCCTAGTGTTCCAATCGGATTAGCAGTCATGGAACATAGATTACATACATGAATGTTACATTTCACTTTATAACATACAAAAAAAATCCTTTATGAATTCCATTATTCCCTTGGCTTAACCCTGCATATCAATCACAATACACTTCTTGGAATCCTAGGAAAAATAAAACACAGAAAATGGTGAGCTCAGATGCTCAGTATGTATAAAAATACAGCAAAAACATTGAAAATCAGCACAAACATTTAAAGCAATGTATATCTAATTCAAAAGCCTTTTAAACATGAACTTCAGCATAATATGGAAAAAATAAAATGAAGTAATGCCGTTTACTTATTCACATGGATATTCTACTAGTCGAATAATCTCATGCAATATCACTGACCACTTTCATAATGATGGAATGCATAATGTCAGAATATCATAACAAAATAGTCAAGGCCATGTGCCAAGACTACAAATAATATTTTGTCAAGGCCTTATGTCATGACACTAGTTTGTCTCATGAGACCTACCAAAGAATCGAGGAGCTATAGCGGGCTCCACCCATCACTTACTAAGTCTAATGCATTCTTCATATGAGAAGGTTTAAAGATAACATAAAAATTTGTATTAAAACTAGCATACTAAATGTCAAAACTTTATCCTTAAACCATGAATTTTCTAAAAATTACACATCCACAGTCAAACATATCACAAAACCTTCAATACAATATGGAATATTTTTATCATAATAAATCATCTTCAAACAAGTTTAAAATCCATAAAATGATGTTGACATAGATGAAAATTATTTGAAAAACTCATTGAGAGAAATATCCATTTTTCATGAAAGTAGTTAAAAGTCACATAATTTAAAAAGGAATGAATTTAAAGACCTTTTTGAATCAATGTTTCCCATACCACATTAAAACTTTTGAATGGAATTATCATTTTAAAAACATTTATGTCCATATAAATAAATCCTTAAAACCCCATTTTAAAAACATGGACATTAATGAGAATGATTTAGAAAAATATATATTTTAATCATTTGAAATGTTTTTTTAGTAAAAATGTACCTTAAAATAATCTCTTTGAAAACTCTTTAATGAAACATTTATAGGGATAATAAATATGTCCTATTAGATATTTACGTAAAAACAACCTTAGATAATATATCGATTATGAAATTAACCCTTTCCAATTTGGTAACGTACAGAACATACACCCCATGAAAGAAGTATCATACAATTAATATCTAAATACACATAAATTAAATTTTATTACACAAATAATACAATTATGGGAATTACATACACCACAAAAAAGGTAATAGTGGAAATATGGCACGAATCTCACGGGAATAAGAAGTGAGATGAAAACCCCTTACCTTGGAATTTCCATTAGTTGAGGGTACGTTTAACCTCTTGTATGAAGACCGTAGTATACTATTAAAGTATTCCATAACCATATTAATATTTATTATATCATAAATTATTCATTTATTACTTTCTACTACCCATTTAATAATAATTTCCTTGTTAAACTAACATTTCAGGTAATAATGGATTTCTTTATCTTATGTGTTTTAACTTGTTACTCTTGATTGTATCACTCTGATCATGATTTAAATAAATCCAGAATATAAAACGTGATTTATATATCATATATATTTATAATATAAATATGTATAATAGACATATATATGAAATGGAAAACACCGTTGATGGAGATGGTAGTCCGTACGTACGCATAAACATTTTTTCCGTTTTCATAACGTATTGAACGAAACTAAGTGAATAAAATATATGTAAGTGCATATATATACCTATATATTTAGTATCATTATTATGTAATATATTAAAAACATATTAGTAATATATATTTTTATAATCTTTGATGAATGGTGAATGTGGAAGTGAATCTCATCACGTCGTGGAGACGGTAATCTGTACGCATGCACGAGAGACAATATCATTTCCTTAAAGATCTGTAATTGGATGGTATATTAATTTTATAGAGACATTATCATGTTATTTTCATTATTTATATACATATTACTCATAATTATATCCATCCAAATAAAATATTGTTGAATAACAAATTACACCACGACATGGAGACGGTAAGCCAAACGTACGCACGCATAGTGACATTATCATTAATAAGATGCATAGAATAATGAATATAGTTGTGAGGTATTTATAATAACATCATAGTATATAGAAGGTACTATATTTATTATTTTATAATGGAAATAACAAAGAAATAAGAAGTGGATGAAGAAATGAACTTAAAAGAGGGTGGTGAAATCATTACCTCTTCTTCGGGTTCTTCATTTTGATTTGATCAAAAGGGCTCATTAGGTTGGATTTATGATCCAAATAAGGCCTCTAGGTTGAATTGAGGGAAGTTGGGAGGATATATGGGTAGGGGTTTGTCGATCCAAATGTCTTTGGAGGTGTGATTTTGAGAGAAGGGGAAGTTCCCTTTTATAAGAGGGTCAGGGTAACTTTAAGAAAAGATTTAACTATTAATTTGTAATACAATAATATTCGGTTTATAATGGTTCACAAGGAATTTATTTAGAAACATAGGTGTTATTGGGTCAAAATAATCTCATCCAATAGGTTTTAGATAAGTTTAGGTTCCCATTTTAACCTTATCATTTAGATTTAACTCTTAGCTAAATAGTTTAGCTTTTACCGTGTCTTATTGTATTCTTACTATATATGGTTAATAAACATACTCTAAACTTCCAAGAGAACCTCAAGTGGATCATTAATGACATATATATTATTATTTAATCCCTTTTTCTGAACCTTAAATTTTTATTAATATTATATCAACCAATAATATAGTATTTGTTTTAAATATTAATTTATGTCATTTTTGACACTATTTGGAATTTTGTTTTTGTGGAAGTCATCACAACTTGATTACTTAGAAAAAGATACATTTAATCAGCCATAACATGTAATAGTCACCTAGAAAATTCTTGGATGTCAGAAAAACATTGAAATTATATTTAGTTTAATATTTATAATACCATTTATTTGATTCTTTCATTAATAAGGAAATTACTGCATCATAATTGTGTCATAAATAAATTTAATTATTTAATGTCTAAAAATTATAAATAAAATTTCATGACGTATGATATCATTTTATCTTTCAAATTAGTATTTATAGTCAAATTTATCTTATGTATAACCCAATATTGAAAATGATTTAGTTAATAAACTTTGAATTTAACACTTTTAACTCTTCTTTAAATTAAATAATAATAAATGTCCTAATCTAATCCATGTGGACATAAAGGGTCATATTTTATTCCTAATGTTGTTTTTGGTCGAATTAAACTTATCCTATAGAATTAGGACATGTGTTAGGGTAATAATAATATCATTTTTACCCTTAATTACACTATTTACTTTGAACCGTGGTAAATAAAAGTAAAAAGTTAACATTTACTAAAAAATATTTTTATCTTATTGAAACAAAATTTACTCCTTTATATTTACCATGTCTCTTGGAGTTTCGAAATTCAACTCATAGAAGCGGAAAAATTATGTTTTATGTGAATTTACAAATTCTCCTAGGAGGTGGGTAAAAGATAGTGAAAAGTTTAATAATATATATATATATATAATTATTATTATAAACTAACTCCAATGATTTACATTGAACTTATATAGTTATTATGTATCTATTTTTACCTAAAATAAATTTAAATAAAAAATAATTATTTAAATAAAAATTTGTTTTTAAACTACAACTCAGTGTTTTTCACTATTAATCAAAAATTAAAAGTTTTCATAAAAATACCAAAAATTTACCATGAGGTAATTTTGATATTCTGATTTCAATAATAAAGTCTGTTTTACTAAATTCAAAACATATAAGTATCATTTATTAATTTAAAAATAATTCCCACAGTCAAAACCAAACAGAGTATTTTTAACAAATAGTAACTATCAAAAGTTTAACACTTGTTTATGTATAATTTCAAAATGAAATTAACTAAAATTATAATAATTGGATTAAATGGTAAAAATATAACCTATTTATACTTCAAAACCATTAAAATGTATGATTTAAGACTATAAATTATTTTTATTAAAAAATTTGTTTTCAGTTAAAATATAGTATTTTCACTATTCACCCAAATAATATAGTTATCAGTTAACACCAAAACATTATTAAAACTAAATTATTATTTCCTTATTATAAAGAAGAAGTTTAATTTTTTCAAATTTCATATAAAAATGTTTCAAATATTTTATTTAAAAAGGCTTCGATATTAAAAGGCGGTAAAATTGCATATTTTTGAAAAATACTTCTTTTATCAGAAATATGTATTTGTTCTAAATTTATGTCTAAGAAACACAGATTATAGATTCTAAAATTATAATTATTATATAAAGTTCAAAATTTAGTTAATACTATTTATAACTTCTTTTGAATGGCTAGTTTGGTAAGTCATGGTGCGCTAGAACTCAGAGTTGTGTATAGTGAAAGTTATTGAATTACATTGAAGAAATTACATACTATGAAATCTTTGGGTGTTACATATAAAATGTATATTTAATTTATATGCACCACATAAAAAACTAGGTGTACAACAATATAATATGTCTCAATGAAATGAAGTTGAGATGATACCCATTGCCTTGATTTTCCTTTTGGGTAAACATAATTTAACCTATTTTATAATGGTTTTTAGCTTGCTATTTTCTTATAACGTAGAATTATACAAAATTATAATATCATTTTGCAACTTCTTTAAAATATTCCATTACCCATTTCTTAATAATATTTCATTATTATAACTATTTTACGTATTAATTACCTTGTTTTTTTAGTATGTTTTGACTTATTACTTATTGATACTGTTACATAAATCATTATTTAATCAATAAAATAATTTATAATATGTTATCAATATCATATATATTCATTATATATCTATTTATAATAGTCCAAAAAATTTGGATATAGGAATTAAAATTCACCCTTAATACAGACGGTAGGTTGTACCTACACATGAGCTCTACTTCCATTTATTTTTCAGAATATAATAAATAAAAGAAATGATATTTATTTATATTATAATTAAATTATCATATTTATGCCATATATTTAACATATTTTTACTAAAATAATCATTCATACATTTTATATAAATAGCGTAATCAAATCACATCAAATTGAGGAGGTAATAGACTACACATCCAAAAATTATGATATTGTATTCAAAATCAAATAAAAGAATTTTTTATATAAAAAATATAGAATAATAAATACATCGAAAATATCATAAATATAATTTAAAAACAATAAATCCATCATTATTCCATCATTTAATGGTGGAACATGTTGAACGAGTGATATTAGTTGTTGAGGTGGTACTTCGTCGTACACACAGACAATGATTGTGTATAACAATTGATGGTTGGGTGAGGAATTATAGGTCAAAGTACTATAACTAAAAAATATCAGTATATTTAAGAAAATTAAGAAATTATAATCATATAAAAATAATAATTACACGGTTTTATAAATAAAATAAATATAAGTGATCGTGGAATAATGTTACATACCTTTTGGTTTACTTCTTTTTTCATTATACAATATTATTTTGATGGATAGAATTATAAGAAAGAGAGTATTCCAAGATGATGGTAGGGATGTTAGTAGATGGGGAAGTGTCTTCGTGCCGCCTCTGGTCTTGCGATTAAACCCTAGCTGATGTAGGAGGATGATTTCCCCCTCTTACTGGAGGAGGAAGGGGGGAGGACGATTTGATCGCACCACCCCTGGGACGAAAGTCGTTCACCCAGTTTTCAAACCCTAATTTTCTTCCTGAGTTTCCAGAAATCTTGCTTAGCCCGAAGGCCCCTGATCTTCACCTCGGTGATCCTCAGCTGCCGATCTCTCTTCTGGAGTTTTATGAAGCGTTTTCCACCTCGATTTAGCATTGGTGGCTCGTTTCAGTCACATGCGGCCCTTGGTTGATGATTTAGACTGTTTTGTATTCGGAAAATTGTACTTGCAAGACCGCGCTGTCGTTGGTCTTCTTGATAAGCATCACTTTATGGTCTTGTTTTCTTCCGAAGAGGATTTGGTTCGAGCTTAGTCCAGTGCCCCTCGTCGTTGCAATGGCTGTAAGTTTTCACTCCGTCATTGGTCTTTCGATTTATGTATGAACTGTGACCCTTCCACCATCGTGGCATGGGTGAGTCTTCCTCATCTTCCTCTTCCATTGCAAAACCCTGGGATTATCCACATGATTGGAAACATGGTGGGATGCTACCCTTGTTCAGATGTCCAAACTTCCATGGTAAGTCATCTGGTTAATCCCCGCACTTGTGTTGAGGTGAATGTCACGAAGCCTGCGGTAGAGTGGATATGGATCATTGTGGGTGAGGAATTATGATGGAATCTGGCCATTGTTTTTGAGACTTGGGTTGATTACTGTACCAATGGCTATCGTCTGGGGCACATCATTTATCGATGTCAAAGTGAAGTAGCAATCAGGAAGAAATGTGGTCCAAAGGATATGTTAGGTAAGTCTCTTGGTCAGGGTCCTACAACGGATCCTGTGAATGGCAGGGAGAAGCATATTGCATTGAGTGAGGGGGTAGCTCCTAATAATCATCTAGTTTCTTCGGTGTTTAGTCAGCTTAAGTGTGATCTAGTTTCAGGGGTTGGGAAGAAGAATTCTACTGATGGCCATGGGACGGGTGACATGGTGGAACCATTGGGTGCTAGTGTGATCAATCCCTCAAAGGAAGAGTTTCATTCGTGAGTGGATTCCAGTGGGAAGGATATATGTGACTACAAGGGTCTAGAGCTTGTGATTGAGCCTCACGCTACTATTTTTGAGAGTTTTCCCATAGAGGTGTTGGAAGTTACTGATATGTCTCAAAGATAGGAGGTGAGTGACGCTGCTATGATTGCTACAATTGAGACTAAAAACAGGTTCAAGGAGTGGAACAGGTGAACACAAAAGAGGCTGTGCAAATGGATGAAGGTGGACGTGTATAGTTGGGGATATCTTCACCAGAGGATGGAATTGGGAAGGATGACTTGCGGTAGGGGACTGTGGACCATCATAAATTATTGGAGCAGCCTCAGTGTCTGGCACTGTTTGACCCTAATTGTCAATCTAAGGAAGGTCGAGGAGGGGAAGATGGCTCCCATGAGGTCCATATTTCTGGAAAGTGGGGGGACTACTCAGATAGTGGCAAGGAAAATGACAGAGTCTTGATCATGCCATATTTTAGTGAGATTGTTCAGGGCGAGGGGTTGAAGATGACCGGAAATCAGGGGAGCATGAATACTCAATCTCAACGAAGGCTGAGGAAGGACTACTCCAAATTGACAAAGGCGATGCCCACTGGGTCATTGATTGGGAACCCAGAGCTACTATACATGGAATGAATGTATAACGACCCATACTTTACATACATTGTTAATACTTCAAAATTGAAGCACACTTATTACAACATATGACAAAACCACAAAGGACCGTATAGGTATAGTGTCTTTAGAAACTGGGAAACATAAACAACTGGTTCATAAATCTTCTACAGTGTCTCCCATTTATTTCGTCATATCTAGGGTCCCTTTTAGCATATTCTACTTAATATCCATCTTCCTGACCTGGGGAAAATAAAACATAAAAGGGTGAGCTCAAATGCTCAGCAAGGGCAAATAAAGGAAATAAAAATCATATCATATCTTTTTGAAAATCATAACCTGCAAAAGAGATCATAATATCTTAACATGGAACAAATCATAGAAGTGAAAATGAGATCCCCATAATCATAACATGAAACTTGAAACTTTGTGGCATGCAGACATAATCATGGAAAATCATTTCTTGTTAGTCATGACTCATTGCCAAGACTATCTTAGTGGACAAAGTCCCTTTCTGAACCGAGTTCACTCCTCGTTTCAGTCCTGTATCACTGAATCGAAATAACATTCCGTTCCAGCCATGTCTTTCTCATGAGATATAAAATCTTTACCCAATGCATTGGAGGGAGATATAGGTCCCACCCATCTTATAATGAATCCTTTCTTATATGTGCCACATAATCATAAACCATACATCCTAGCATAACCCACATAATAAAAATGGGATTCTTGAAACATCATGACATCATAAAACAATTCATATAAGATAAAGGAATTCATAAAAATATTTCCATCACAACATAATCAAACCAATGTAATAATAGGGATAAAAACAGAACCCTTTTATTATCTTAGATGGAAAATAATTTTGATAAAATACTTGAACTCCATTCTTGAGGAAAATATCCTTTCTACTTCAAAAACACTTTTCCTTTATTAACATGTCATACGACATTAAAATAAAAGAAGATGATTAAAAATAAACTTGAAAACTTGTAAAGGAAGCTTCTTGGAAATTATGTTTTAAAAACCCATTCATGCCGTATAAGTTAAAAAAACATTCTTCGTACTTTTGTCAGAAAAGTCAAAAAGTACCTCGTACGAAAAAAAACGACAAAAGATTCCTTTCGTATTCTTTACTAAAAACTCACCGAAGGGTAAAATTGGATTTAAACTATTGTAAGTGGATGGAAACAATATTACATATTTAGGGAACATGGATGTGGATGATAAAATACACCCCAGTAAATACTTACGAATAAACAATCTCGGATAAAAATGAGATTGTGATATTTCCCCTTACCTTAGGTCCGATTTTCTTTGTACGTGTCCGAAACTCCTGTATAATGGTTTAAATAATGATATTGACTTATTCCAGAATCATACATATTGATATGATATCATATATGGTCATATTCTTAGCTTCTTGTTAGTAATATTTCATTGTTACTTGTTACTCGGGCCTTTATTGCCTTTTGTTCTTATGCGTGTTTTTCCGAATACATTCTTATTCTTCCTTTAAGGTTATAGATACCTTATATCCAGAATGGTATTAGTGTAACATATATCATATTTATTCATTCAATTCATTTATATAATTACTATGTAATGATGATCATGTAGAACGAGTTGCATCACATCGTGGAGACGGTATTCCGTACGTACGCACGAGTGATGATATCGTTCCTATGATCGTGGAACTGTATTGGATTATATATATATTATTTCAGTATCAATAGTACTTTATAATAATCATAAATAGTTACTCATTACACCATTATACCCATCCTTGTAAAGTGATGGTGGAAAATAGATTACACCACGGCGTGGAGACGGTATTCCGTACGTACGCACGCGCGGTGATTTCATTTTTCAGTATGATGGATAGAAGGTGAATTAGGGTTGTTTAATATTTATAATAACATATCAGTATTTAAGTAATACTGATGTTATTACTTTATCATGAAACAACTAAAGAAGAAGAAGTTGAAGAAGAAAGAAATTGAAAAGATCGGTAATGGATATTACCTCTTATTTGGAACGCTTCTTTGAATCCTCCACTTAGGGAACTAATATTGGTCTTTGAAGAAGACCAGAACCTCTAGGATTATTCTAGGGAAGTGGAGATGAGAAAATGGCAGGGGTTGGCCGAGCTTGAGTGCTCAAATTGGTGTGAGGAGGAGGGGGAGGAGGTGCCCTTTTATAAGGGAGGAGAGGGGCACCTTAGGAATATCTCAAAATATTATTTTATATTAAAGTCAAAATCGGTCTATAATGGTTCCAAAGGGTCTTATTTAGAAGTTAAAGTGGGGATGGGTCTAAATCCTATCAACCAATAGGATTTAGACAAGTTTAGGGTATTATTTTAAACTTATCTATTTGATTTAACTCTAAGTTAAATAATTTAACTTTTACCGTGTCTTTTTGTTTTCTTTCACTATAATGTTAATACACTTACTATAACATGCCAAACGAACCCCAAATTGTTTATTATTAATATATATATTCTTATCTAAGTCATTTGGCTTATCCTTAGATTTTTAGGAATAAAATAACAATTAATAATATAATATTTGATTTAAAAACTATTTTGTGTCAATTTTGACACTATTTGATATATGATTTTTTTGAAAGTCATAACAGAATTATATGTTCGAATAATGTTGATTAAATCAACACTAATATATCATAGTATCCTAGAAAATTAGTGGAATTCATAAAAAGTCTCAAATGACATTTATTATGGTGTTTATAACACCAATTATGTCAATATTTAATTAATAAGATAATTAGTGCATCATCATTATGTCATAAATAAATTAAATTATTTAATGTCTAAAAATTATAAATAAAATACCATTATGTAGGAAATATTTTTAGATTTCTAATTAATATTTATAGTCGAATTTATCTTATGTATAACCCCATATTAAAAATGATTTACTTATTAAACTTTCATTTTAACTATTTTAACCCTTCTTTAAATAAATTAATAATAAATGTCCTAATCTAATCCAAGTGGGCCTAAATGGTCATATTTTATTCATAGGGTCGTTTTTGGTCGAATTACACTTATCCAATAGAATTAAGACATGTGTTAGGGTAATAGTAATATCATATTTACCCTTAGTTACCCTATTTACTATTAACCGCGATAAAAAAAAGTAAAAAGTTACTATTCACCAAAAAATTATTTTTATCTCATTGAACCACATTTTACTTACTGATATCAACCGTGTCTGTCGGATTTTCGAAATTCCATTCACAGAAGCGGTAAAATTAAGTTTTATGCCAAATTCAGTTTTTAACCTACCACTTAGTGGTTTCATTATTCATCAAAAATTGAAAGTTTTCAGAAAAATACCAAAATTTCACCCTAGGCTAATTTCGGTATTCCGAATCCAAAAAAGAAGTCCATTTTAAAAAATAAAATTTATAAAATTTCAAAAACTAGTTATTACTATTCATAACGGCTAGTTTTAATAATATTTTAATAGCATATCGTTGTTTAGTGAAACTCGGTATTGCGTACGACGCAAGCTATCGAGGAAGGTCGCGATTGCATGTAAAGTAAGCCAAGCTAGTATTTAGTGAAAGATTCCTTTGATGATATATAAAAAACAAAATATTACTCATAAAAATCTCGGGTGTTACATTATACCCCCCTTAAAAATAATTTCTCCTTCGAAATTCGTCACTTTGTAACAAACAGATGAGGATACTTCTCCCTCATCATATCCTCAAGCTCCCATGTAGCTTCTTCAAGTTGGTGGTTCCTCCATAAAACTTTCACCAATCGAGTGGTCTTGTTTCGTAGGACTTTTTCGCTACGATCCAGAATCTCTATCGGTTGTTCTTCATAAGAAAGATCTTGCTCCAGCGGTACAACTTCTGAGCTGAGTACATGTGAAGGATCAGGTATGTACTTTCTCAGGAGAGATACATGGAACACATCGTGAACTTGAGAGAGATTCGGTGGAAGCGCCAATTGGTAAGCTACCTTCCCAACACGATCCAGTATTTCGAAAGGACCGATATATCTAGGGCTCAACTTCCCCTTCTTTCCAAATCTCATAACCCTCTTCCAGGGAGATATTCGTAAGAACGCTTTATCACCCACTTCAAACTCTAGGACTTTTCTTCGGTTGTCGGCATAACTTTTCTGTCGACTCTGAGCTTCTCTTATGTGTTGTTGAATAGATCTAACCTTTTCTGTCATTTCATCAACGAGATCAGGTCCTAACAGCTTTCTTTCCCCAACTTCATCCCAGCAAGTTGGAGTCCTGCATTTCATTCCATAGAGAGCTTCATAAGGAGCCATCTGAATACTGGAGTGAAAGCTATTATTATAAGAAAATTCCACCAAAGGTAGGTGTTGATCCAAACCTCCATTGAAATCCATAGAGCAAGCTCTCAACATATCTTCTAGGGTTTGAATTGTTCTCTCAGACTGACCATCTGTCTGGGGATGATAAGCAGTGCTGAAACTCAACTCTGTATCCAGAGTATGCTGAAGACTTCCCCAAAACTTCGAGGTAAATCTCAGATCCCGATCAGATATAATAGAAATTGGTACTCCATGCAATCTTACCACTTCCTTTACATATATCCTGGCAAGCTGATCTAGAGAAAAATCCTCTCTAATAGCAATAAAGTGTGCAGACTTTGTAAGACGATCAACTATGACCCAAATAGCATTATTGCCTTTGGATGTTTTAGGAAGTCCGGTGACAAAGTCCATAGTGATGTTTTCCCATTTCCATTCGGGTATGGGTAATGGTTGTAACATCCCCTTAGACTTTTGTCTCTCAGCTTTAACTTGTTGACAAACCAAGCATCGAGAGACATATTCAGCAACATCTCTTTTCATGCCATCCCACCAGAAGTACTCTTTCAGGTCCCTATACTTCTTCGTGCTTCCAGGATGAATAGAGAATGATGAACTATGAGCCTCATCCAGCAGCTCCTTCTTTAATTCGGGGATTGGAGGAACACAAACCCGATTCCTGAACTTTATTATCCCATCATAATCAAGGTTGAATTCAGGAACATTTCTCACCTTCTTTTGTAACTCGACATCTTCTTTCTGTGCCTCTTTAATCTTCACATATATAGATGGTTGAAAATTCATTTGGGAAAGATAAGATTTTTCCCCATCCATTATAATTCCAAGATCCATCCTTTGTAAATCCATAAATATTGGATCTTTTGTGATCCTCATCATGGATAAACTAGCATGGTCTTGTCGACTTAATGCATCTGCCACCTTGTTTGCCTTCCCAGGGTGGTAATGGATTGAGCAGTCATAATCCTTAATCAGCTCCAACCATCTTCTTTGATGCATATTCAGCTCCTTTTGTGTGAAAATATACTTTAAACTTTTATGATCAGTATAAATATCACACCTTTCACCATAAAGGTAATGCCTCCAAATCATTAATGCAAAGATTACTGCAGCAAACTCAAAATCATGAGTTGGGTAATTTTGCTCATGGATTTTCAACTGTCGTGAGGCATAATCTATCACCATATCATTTTGCATAAGAACACACCCCAATCCCTTCTTGGATGCATCACTGTAGATCACAAACCTTTCTCCACTACAAGGCAGTGTGAGCACAGGTGCACTGGATAACCTTATTTTCAACTCCTTGAAATTCTCTTCAAATTCCTCTGTCCAGACAAACTTAACTCCTTTCCGAGTCAACTTGGTGAGTGGATTAGATAATCGTGAAAAATATTTTACAAAACGTCGATAATATCCAGCCAAGCCAAGAAAACTTCGAATCTCAGTTACTGTTGTTTGTCTCGACCATCTTTTGATAACCACTGTTTTTGCTGGATCCACAGATATCCCCTCTTTTGAGATTATGTGACCCAAAAATGCAACTTTTTGAAGCCAAAATTCACACTTTGTAAATTTGGCATAAAGATTCTCCTTTCTCAGGGTCTTCAATATAATTCTCAAGTGATCTTCATGCTCTTCCTTTCTCTTTGAATAGACAAGAATATAGTCTATAAAGACTACCACAAATTGATCAAGATAGTCTCTAAAGACTCTATTCATTAGATCCATGAAGATAGCAGGGGCATTAGTAAGACCAAATGGCATCACTATAAATTCACAGTGTCCATACCTTGTACAGAAAGCCGTCTTTGGTATATCCTCCCTTTTGACCCTTAATTGATGATACCCTGAACGAAGATCAATCTGGGAAAAGTATTGAGCTCTGCGTAGTTGGTCAAATAATTCATCAATGCGTGGGAGAGGATATTTGTTCTTGATAGTGATCTTGTTAAGTTCTCGATAATCAATGCAGAGTCTCATTGATCCATCTTTCTTCTTAACAAATAGAAAAGGTGATCCCCAAGGTGACGCACTAGGGCGTATGAACCCCTTATCAAGATTCTCTTGGAGTTGCTTCTTTAATTCCTTCAACTCAATTGGGTCCATTCTATAAGGTGTCTTTGAAATAGGCAAAGCACCCGGTACGAGTTCTATTGAAAACTCAACTTCACGATTTGGTGGAAGACCCGGTAATTCCTCCGGAAAGACATCATCAAACTCCCGTACAATGGGCATATTCTTAATCGTGAGTTTCTCACCAACCATTTGAGATAAATAACCTTCATTTAGTGGAATCAATACTAATAAGATGGAAGGAATTTCCACTGGAAGGTTATGTTCATCCTTGCATTGATAGACGATCGTAGATTGATCTGGAATATGAAATGTGACTTCCCTTCTTTGGAAATTGATATGAGCTCCATGTAGAGAAAGCCAATCCATGCCAATAATCACATCAAATTCCACTAAAGGAAGGATCACAAGATTTGCAGGAAGCACTTCCCCACAAACTTCGATCGGAGAAGAATTATAAACTTTTGATGCGACTGTTGTTCCATTAGGTGTTGTCACAGCTAACTCAACATCTAATTGTTGAGGTAATACGGTGATACCCTTAGAAATTTTTTCAGAAATAAAAGAGTGGGTGGATCCAGAATCAAATAAAACATTAGCTACTTTAGAGTGGATGGTAAGTGTACCTTTCACCACTTCGTTATCGTACTCCACATCACTGATAGAAATTGCATGTGACTTTCCTTTGTCTTTAGCCTAAAGATTTTGTTGACGTCGACCATCGTCATCAACCCTTGGATTTGGGCATTGATTGGCATAATGCCCCATCTCCTTGAACTTGAAACATTGAAGTGTAGTAGGTTCATTCTGTGTATCCCTTCCTTTGTTTTCATTATTAGACATCTTCTTCCCATTATCGCGGCATTCAAATGCCCGATGACCTTCCTTTCCACATTTAAAACATTTACTTGTCCCTTTAAGAAAACTCCCTCCATGTTTCTTTCCACACTTTGAGCATAAGGGAAAGTTCATCTTCTTTTCAGTGTGCTCTTTAGATTTTCCTTTGAATTCCATCTTCCTCTTCTTATCGAACCCATGTGACTGATGGGTTACTCCAATCTCCATCTCGACTTTGAGAGCACATCGAACGATTTCCTCGTAGCTATTGAAGTCCCTTATGGATAACGCCCTTCGAAGACTTGGTTTTAAGCCACTAAAGAATCGATCGATCTTACTCTCAGGTTGGATAATAATACCAGAAGCGTACCTTGCAAGTCTTGTAAAATTTGCTTCATAGGTACCAACAGATTCATCATCCCTTTGCTTCAGTTCAGGGAACTCTTTCTCCATCTTTTTTCGGAGAATACAAGGGAAGTACTTATTGAAAAATAAGTTCTTGAACTCGTCCCATTCCATAGACTCAATTTCATCCCTTTTCCTCGTACTCTTAATAAGATTCCACCATTGATCAGTATCTCCTTCGAAACGATACACTGCTAGGATGACTTTATCATGTTCATAACATTGAAGAACTGAAAATATCTTTTCAGTAGTACTAATCCATTGTTCAGCAAATAATGGATCAGTAGACCCACTGAAAGAAGATGGACGCTGCCTCATGAAGGATTCAATAGAATGTTGCTCCTTCCTTTTCTCATTTGGAAGTCCTGCATGATTCATAGCTTGAGAAAGTTGTGTGAGCATGGCTACAAGATTTTGCATTCCAGATCCCATATCGTTTGGTTGCTCAGGGGGACAATCATTGCATTGCCCATCGCATTTCGCATTAACACGGTTCCTTCGGGTTCCAGCCATTGACTAAAACCAAGAAGAATAGTGTGAGCAACACTAATTATAATAGGAAAACCACATAATCAAGGATTAAATTTCACACTTAAGGTTTTATCCTAGGGTATTCATGTCCATTTCTAAAACACTGAGATTGTGTTCTATGCTTAGACTTATCCTTAGGGTTCTTACTAAGGCTTTCACATCCTAGTTTCCAAAGGTTGACTATACCTTTCCTATGATACCAACTATAACGACCCATACTTTACATACATTGTTAATAATTCAAAATTGAAGCACACTTATTACAACATATGACAAAACCACAAAGGACCATATAGGTATAGTGTCTTTAGAAACTGGGAAACATAAACAACTAGTTCATAAATCTTCTACAGTGTCTCTCATTTTTTTCATCATATCTAGGGTCCCTTTTAGCATATTCTACTTAATATCCATCTTCCTGACCTGGGGAAAAGAAAACATAAAAGGGTGAGCTCAAATGCTCCGCAAGGGCAAATAAAGGAAATAAAAATCATATCATATCTTTTTGAAAATCATAACCTGCAATAGAGATCATAATATCTTAACATGGAACAAATCATAGAAGTGAAAATGAGATCCCCATAATCATAACATGAAACATGAAACTTTGTGTAATGCACACATAATCATGGAAAATCATTTCTTGTTAGTCATGACACATTGCCAAGACTATCTTAGTGGACAAAGTCCCTTTCTGAACCGAGTTCATTCCTCGTTTCAGTCCTGTATCACTGAACCGAAATAACCTTCCGTTCCAGCCATGTCTATCTCATGAGATATAAAATCTTTACCCAATGCATTGGGGGGAGATGTAGGTCCCACCCATCTTATAATGAATCCTTTCTTATGTGTGCCACATAATCATAAACCATACATCATAGCATAACCCACGTAATAAAAATGGGATTCTTGAAACATCATGACATCATAAAACAATTCATATAAGATAAAGGAATTCATAAAAATATTTCCATCACAACATAATCAAACCAATGTAATAATAGGGATAAAAACATAACCCTTTTATTATCTTAGATGGAAAATAATTTTGATAAAATACTTGAACTCCATTCTTGAGGAAAATATCCTTTCTACTTCAAAAACACTTTTCCTTTCATAACATGTCATAAGACTTTAAAATAAAAGAAGTTGATTAAAAATAAACTTGAAAACTTGTAAAGGAAGCTTCTTGGAAATAATGTTTTAAAAACCCATTCATGCCGTATAAGTTAAAAAAACATTCTTCGTACTTTTGTCAGAAAAGTCAAAAAGTACCTCGTACGAAAAAAAAGGACAAAAGATTCTTTTCATATTCTTTACTAAAAACTCACCGAAGGGTAAAATTGGATTTAAACTATTGTAAGTGGATGGAAACAATATTACATATTGAGGGAACATGGATGTGGATGATAAAATACACCCCAGTAAATACTTACGAATAAACAATCTCGGATAAAAATGAGATTGTGATATTTCCCCTTACCTTAGGTCCGATTTGCTTTGTACATGTCTGAAGCTCCTATATAATGGTTTAAATAATGTTATTGACTTATTCCAGAATCATACATATTGATATGACATCATATATGGTCATATTCTTAGCTTCTTGTTAGTAATATTTCATTGTTACTTGTTACCCGGGTCTTTATTGCCTTTTGTTCTTATCCGTGTTTTGCCGAATACATTCTTATTCTTCTTTTAAGGTTATAGATACCTTATATCCAGAATGGTATTAGTGTAACATATATCATATTTATTCATTCAATTCATTTATATAATTACTATGTAATGATGATCATGTAGAACGAGTCGCATCACATCGTGGAGACGGTATTTCGTACGTACGCACGAGTGATGATATCGTTCCTATGATCGTGGAACTGTATTGGAGTATATATATATTATTTCAGTATCAATATTATTTTATAATAATCATAAATAGTTACTCATTACACCATTATACCCATCCTTGTAAAGTGATGGTGGAAAAAAGATTACACCACGGCGTGGAGACGGTATTCCGTACGTACGCACGCGCGGTGATTTCATTTTTCCGTAGGATGGATAGAAGGTGAATTAGGGTTGTTTCATATTTATAATAACATATCAGTATGTAAGTAATTATGATGTTATTACTTTATCATGAAACAACTAAAGAAGAATAAGTTGAAGAAGAAAAAAATTGAAAAGATCGGTAATGGATATTACCTCTTCTTTGGAACGCTTCTTTGAATCCTCCACTTAGGGAACTAATATTGGTCTTTGAAGAAGACCAGGACCACTAGGATTATTATAGGGAAGTGGAGAGGAGAAAATTGCAGGGGCTGGCCGAGCTTGAGTGCTCAAACTGGTGTGAGGAGGAGGGGGAGGAGGTGCCCAATTATAAGGGAGGAGAGGGGCACCTTAAGAATATCTCAAAATATTATTTTATATTAAAGTCAAAATCGGTTTATAATGGTTGAAAAGGGTCTTATTTCGAAGATAAAGTAGGGATGGGTCGAAATCCTATCAACCAATATGATTTAGACAAGTTTAGAGTATTATTTTAACCTTATCTATTTGATTTAACTCTAAGTTAAATAATTTAACTTTTACCGTGTCTTTTTGTTTTCTTTCAATATAAGGATAATACACTAACTATAACACGCCAAACGAACCCCAAATTGTTTATTATTAATATATATATCCTTATGTAAGTCATTTGGCCGAGCCTTAGATTTTTAGGAATAAAATAACAATTTATATTATAATATTTTATTTAAAAACTATTTTGTGTCAATTTTGACACTATTTGATATATGATTTTTTTGAAAGTCATAACAGAATTATATGTTCGAATAAAGTTTATTAAATCAACACTAATATATCATAGTAACCTAGAAAATTAGTGTAATTCATAAAAAGTCTCAAATGACATTTATTATTGTGTTTATAACACCGATTATGTCAATATTTAATTAATAAGATAATTACTGCATCATCATTTTGTCATAAATAAATTAAATTATTTAATGTCTAAAAATTATAAATAAAATACCATTATGTAGGAAATCGTTTTAGCTTTCTAATGAATATTTATAGTCTAATTTATCTTATGTATAACCCCATATTAAAAATGATTTACTTATTAAACTTTCATTTTAACTATTTTAACCCTTCTTTAAATAAATTAATAATAAATGTCCTAATCTAATCCAAGTGGGCCTAAATGGTCATATTTTATTCATAAGGTTGTTTTTGGTCGAATTAAACTTATCCAATAGAATTATGACACGTGTTAGGGTATTATTAATATCATATTTACCCTTAGATACGCTATTTACTATTAATCGCGGTAAAAAAAAGTAAAAAGTTACTATTCACCAAAAAATTATTTTTATCTCATTGAACCACAATTTACATACTGATACCAACCATGTCTGTCGGATTTTTGAAATTCCATTCACAGAAGCGGTAAAATTACATTTTATGCAAAATTCAGTTTTTAACCTACCACTTAGTGGTTTCACTATTAATCAAAAGTTGAAAGTTTTCAGAAAAATACCAAAATTTCACTCTAAGATAATTTCAGTATTCCTAATCCAAAAATGAAGTCCATTTTAAAAAATAAAATTTATAAAATTTCAAAAAGTGGTTATTACTATTCATAATGGCTAGTTTTAATAATATTTTAATAGCATATCGTTGTTTAGTGAAACTCGGTATTGCGTACAACGCAAGCTATCGAGGAAGGTCGTGATTGCGTGTAAAGTAAGACAAGCTAGTATGTAGTGAAAGATTCCTTTGATGATATATAAAAAACAAAATATTACTCATAAAAATCTCGGGTGTTATAGAATGAACCTGCGAAGGAATTCAGAAAAGTTTATCAAGCATTATTAAAGATCGGAATGGGAATCGGCTACTGCAGAGGAGGTTTCTCATCATGGATATGATGGAGAGTATTGTTTATTTGATGTGTAATCTTCTCTTTCAGCATGTGGTACTTGTTTAATTTTCATTTCTTTTATTTAATAATTGGTTAGGGGGTTATCCTCTGACGACTTTTCGGGTAAGGATGTTAGTAGATTAACTGTATATGTTTTGGATGATCTAAAAGGATAAATGTTTTTTGAATATTTTAGGGAGTAAGATTGATTTTATAATTGATGTATGTTTCACTTCTTGAAACACTCAAAATCTAAAATTAATATAAATTAATTTTCAGTTCTAAATAGATCTGTAGTGATTTATTTCAATGATATAAATATTATGGGACTAGATTATCACATATAATAAATTTTATTAAATAATTATTTCTTTATATTACCCTTATCATTTTGAAATCACCCTTATTTAATTGTCTTGCTCTTACAATGACATCATGCGTTTTTTACCTAAGGGTTAAATATTTATTCTAAACTATGAAATGAACAATAAATGGATCATTTATGGAATATTTAACCCGATCCAAATATTTTTTCAAAATTTTATATTTTCATTAATTTTATATCATTTAATAAAATGTTATTTATTTATAAATTTCATTAATGTATGTTTTGAAACAATTCATTACATAAATTTTTAAAAATATCATAATAATGGTATATTTAAAAAAATGATCTTACTCATTAATAAAACATATTAATAATCTATAAATTATTTTACGGAATTAGTTTTATAATATTAAATATATATAAATATTTTAAATAATATTTATTTGATTTGTTCATTGAATAATCAATTATTGCATCATCATTGTGCAAGCCTTTAATTTGAATATTTCATTCCTAAAATTTTAAAACAACCGACCATTATGAATATAAAACATTTATGTTCCAAATTATTGTTTATATATGAATATATATTCTGAAAACACAAATACAAAAAAATTAATTTGTATTAGAAACTTGTGTATGACATATTTTAATTACTTCAGAATAAAAAACTTTATAAGAATTAAAGCCATCCATGATGATTAAAGATTCTACAAAATCATCCCAATGATGATTTCCATCAACTTTTACTTGACTAAATAAATCAGTTCATGTGGTAGGTTATTTATATATTATTTATAATATTAATATTACTTTTAATTAAATTATTTACCCTTAATTGTGGTAATTAAAATATTAACAAAGATATTATTCATATTTTCTAAAAATAAAATGGAACAATTCACTAAATTTGAAAAATATTTTTCAACATAAGGATTCCAATTTCAATAATTAGTAACACATAATTTTGTATAATTAATTTAAAATTATTCCAACTGATATAATGTGAAAATCTATTTTTAATTTTAAAGCATTCCAATGATAAAAATAATCTTATATCCAAATTCAATGTAAAATTGATTCAGATGACCAAAATTGGGGTGAATGATAAAAAATTGATCTAATTATACATTAAAACCATTTAAAAATATATTTTACCAGAATTAATTATTTATAAGAAAAAGTGTTTTAAAATCAAATCCAATATTTTTTAATTATTTATCAAATATAGAAACTTTTCAAGAAAATATAAATAATTTATGAAAAAAAAGTTTTAATATTTTGGTTTCAAGGAAGAAGATTATTTTGTAAAATATAGTTTATATATTTTACAAAAAACAAAATTTAAAACAACTATTCCATAAAAAATAAAAAATAATTTATTTTTTAAAAAAATATATATTTTATTCCTAAAATTGGATTTTGTTCATATATATTTTTTAGAAGAAATTTTGTTCAATATAAAAAATTATATACTATATATTTATATATATTTCATTACTATTATTCAAAACATGTGATTTTCCTACTTTATTGGTATAAAATATATTTGTGTGCATTTAAAAAGTTTCTATAAAATTAGTTTCTTTATATTTAATTTTTTTTCTATTTAATTCTAATTAATTGGTAACAAATTAAGTCAACAATAAATTTTCATAAGTTATTAAATAATATTTATAAGCACCAAATTAAAGCTATGAGATAATTTAATTTTAAATATTTATATTCTTAGTAAATCATGTTTCATTTAAGCTTGGTTTTGTGTGCTAAATAAGCAATTGAAGAGTTTAAATAAAAACGATGCAAAACATAAAATATTTGGGTTTTAAATTCTCCCCTAAAATAAATTTCATCCTCAAAATATGAAATCGCGCTACAAAAATCCATGGTTAATAGTTAAAAAGAAATTTTTGGGAGACCCACATAAGAAAATGGACTAATAAAACATCCTCTTAATAAGAGGAAATGAGAAATGAAACGGTTTCCAAAAAAATAGATCATAAAATAGATTAACATTAGTGAAAAAATGGGCAAGGAGGAAAAATAAAACTATCATGTTCTCATTGAAATTAATAAAGTCCATGTTCAACTAAAATTTGATTACCCCGAAGTCATAAACCCAAGTTTTGAAAAAAAGTCATTCATATCATGTAAAATCATTATAATAGGGGAAATATTCATTTCATGACACAATTCCAAGATTTATAAATTCAATAACATAATAATAATAAATAAATATACATTTTTATTAATGAAATATTTTCCTTTTATTGTACATTAAACTGTTTCTACTCAAATCATTGCTCAAGATGCATAATATAGTGAAATAATACCTTATCCTCTAAAACCCTATCTGAAGATAAACATAAGCCATTATATAAATTATTAATCAATAAATAATAAAATGATACAACACTTTAAATTCCTTTCTTTTGTAGTTATTAGTACCCAATTTAAATTATACATATTAATCATCTTTTTTCCAAATTTCATTACCTCATCAATAGAAACATATTTCTGATTATCTTTACCTTCTTCCCATTATCAATATTTGGATCTATCTTCATATAATTACCATTCTTCCATTATAATCCATTGGAATTATTGAACTCATTTTCTATCTTTATAGAACATAAAATTATTTCATAGTATAATGAAAAATTATTAGACAATATTTCCCTTCAATGGCTTGGATTATTCCCATCAAATAAATTGTCAATCTAACATTCCATTTTGTGTACGAAATCAGTTTCAAACCTTACTATCCATTTAGAGGTAAATTAACACTCTAAAACACATTCTTACTCTATATAAATTATACTAAGTAACATTCTCTTCATTACAGTTTGTTTATCACAGGGGAAATATTTATCCAAAGAACTTGTCCTATAATGACTTACATTCCATGAGTTATATTTTCTTTCCTCCCTACCATTATGGATAAAAAACCACCATTAGTCATCATCACCATTGAGACAATACACTAAATGTGTAACGTTTTCTTTTCATTGTATTTAAATTTCATAAATATATTTTCCGAATACATAATCCATTGATCATCAACCACTAAATCAGTAGTCTTGCTAAATGATGGGGTCCTCTTTCGTATAATGATATCCAACATCAGACTGTCACATTATGGAACATGTTTCTTATTATAGTCAAGGATATTTTTTAAAACATAATTAAGTTTTTCTAATATATTAATATGACATTAAATTGAAATACCAGATATATTGGATATCTTAGAAGGGAAACTGTAATACCCAGATGTTTTTATGACATATTTTCATGAAATAATTTTAATTCTTCAGTAGCATGCATTCCGTGAAATCATGAGTATAAATAAACAAAGAGACACTATTAATATAAATTTATGATTATATAATTTTAATTAATTTAGTGGTAATAACTATAACAAGCATATGAAAATGAATTCTGAATTCATTGGCTTCCAATTATTTTGATAAAATATAAATCAATTAGGTATTTTTATTTTTATTATATTATTATATTGATTTAATTACTATTAGTAATTAAATTAATGATATATATTTGTTATATAATTAATAAAATATGTTTTATATTCATACAATTGGAAATTTTAGTCATAGGGTTTGAATAATCCCTATTTGATGTAAAAAAACAAATATTTTTCTTTCAAATTAGTATTTTTACAACATTGAATGGTGACACATTTTTAAAATTATATATTGGTACATTAGTAATTTTTATATAAAATTATAAATAAATTTATTTTGATAATATTAAAAAAATTTACTTTGCATGAATTTTAAATATTTTTCTAATTACTTTCAAATTCTAATGAATAGTAAAAATATAATAATTTTCAATTTAAAATAATCTTTACAGCAAAATAACTTATAATGTTAAATTATAATATGTGATGGTTTTCTAGTAAAAATATAATATATTTTTAAAATTCATTATAATTAATGTCATTATCATTAACATTACATTGAATTTAGATGTAAAATCATTTCAATGTTTTGGAATGTGTTAGCATTTAAAACCAGTTCTCTCATTTCGAAAAATATATTGAATTTAAAATTAATTAAGGAAACATCTATATTTTGAATTTTTAAAAAATGGAATCTATATTTTAAATCATTATGTTTAATTTATGTAAATTTTTTTTTTGGAATTATGAAAAGTAACTTAGGTAATTTTTATTAATATGGTAAATGACTAAAATAAGTTATTAAGGGTAAAAATACTATTATAAGACTACCCTAACACATGTAATAATCTTATTGGACACATTATGTCCATCCAAGGCAACTCATGGGATAAAAATGTGGCCTTTGAAGGCCATATGGGTGTGATTATGACACTTATAACATTTAATTTAATGTAAATGAAAATATGATAAAAACATATATCTTCTTGTTAAAACAATTTTAATACGGGGCTAAAGAATTTTTATATTCAACAATAAATATTAATTATAAATAAAAAAATATTTTCTACATGATGTTATTTTATTTATAATTTTAAACATTTGATAATGAAATTTAATCACAACATAATGATGAGGTAGTGATTTCTTTATTAATTAAGGGATCAAATAAATGATATCATAAATATTAAAATAAATATTATTTGACATAATTAATTTCATCTATGATTTTTCTAGATGAACATGGAATTTTAGAATACCAGTAAATAATTGTTTAGTAGTTATATCTCTGTTTAGAGTATATATAGTTAAATTAATGGAATATGGTAAAAATTGACATAAAATGTATTTAAAAAATAGTAAATTATTAAATTATTTAAAAACACTCAAAAATGTAAAAATCCCAAAGTTACCATGATAATTTAGACATTATCATTAATTGCCCGATCATTCAAAATTGACCACATCTAAGAACAATTTATAGTATCTTATTACATAAAATGTTTGTTACCACAATTAAAATTAAAAGGGAAAAATTAAGGTTGAACCAAAAAGATCATGTTTAAAATTTAATCAATATATGTATAAAAATAATTAGATGAGTGTTTCTATATGTATCCTACTCTCATATTAGACAATTTATAATTTTAATCATTTTATTAAAAAATTAATTTATAATGATTTCATATTTTAAAAATTTCCCATGGTTCCCATCACTACAATTATAAAAGGGAATATCCTCTCTCACCACTTCACTTCAATTTAATCCTTCTAGGTCAACCATCCTATTCCCTTTTCCCTTATGAAATATCCTATTTACATTATAGAGGTTATGGTATTTTTCAAAGACCATCTCTAGTGATCTAATAAGAGATTTTAAAGAAGCACATCTAGGAATAAGAGGTTTAGATCCATAAAAAAGATATCAGACATATGTTATGAGATAAATTAGCAATCTCAATGTTATCTAAGATTTTTATTAGTAAATATTTATAGGGTTATATAAATCATCTAAATCTAGGTTTCTTAAAATATGTAATAAAATTTATATTATTTTAAAAATTATATAAATTCAATTTTCTCCATTGGCGAGTATTTATTAAACAATCATAAATGAGTCTTCTTTAATTATTCGATACAAGGAACATTTTGACTTTTCAAAAAAAAGATCAATGAGAATGTTTTTATAAATTATATCGAATGATTTTATATTTACTCTTTCATGATGACTTATTTACATGAATATTCTATTACATGTTTTAATTTTTTTTCAATTAAATTCTTTTCTTTTAAAATTTTAGAGGTGTTTTGAGAATTTTTTTTAAAGAAGAAATGATATTTTTCTCAACAATTAATTTCATTTGTTACCTCAAAAGTATTTTACAACAATGATGACATTATTTAAATATGTGTATGTTTTTATCTCTATTATTAATAGTTTTCTATTGTGTTTATGATTTAATACCATTTATGTAATACATTTATTTTACATGGATTATGTTAGGATGGAATGATGTTTTGGAAACCCATTTTATTCCATGGGTTATTCTAGGATGAAGGATTTATGTTTTTTGAGAGCATGAAAAAATTATTTCATTATGCGATGGGTTGGACCTATATCTCCCCCCAATGCATTTGGTAATATTTATATCTCATGAGACTGATATGACTAGAATAACAAGTAAACCTGGTTCAGTAATACAGGGATAGAATAATATGTAAACGCGGTTTAGTAATGAACTTTTTCTGATTTGATGGCCTTGAAAACTATCCTCTACTAATATGAAATTATTTTCTTTGATTATGTGTATTTCAATAATTTTCATTTCTTATATTATAAATTATTGGATTATATTGATTGATTTTTAATAACTTTCATGATTTATCCCATGGCATAATATCAAGATCATTGATATTCAGAATAGGATTTTGAAATGTTATGTTATTTTTTCTTATGATTATGATATCATTGATATATTCGTTGTTTACCATTAGTGAGAATCTAATCTCACCCTTTCATTTGTTTCTTTTCACTTATTCATGAAGAAGGGTAGTAAGTATTATTTGTCCAAAGGGGTCTACTTATGATGAAATAAGCATGAGACAATATAAATTTCTTATGAACCATTTGTTTATGATTCACAGTTTCTAAATACACTATACCTATATGGTCTAAAAATATCTTTTTATTTTATTTTTTAATGAATATTCATCTACATTGAAGTAATAACAATGTATTTTAAGTATGTTTCATTGTAGTTGGTATCAGTTTAAAGGTATAGTTCACAATTTGATTCTAGGATGAGAAATAATATATAAGATCCCTAAAAATATGTCTATATATAGGTTACAATCCTAGTGTTTTAGGAATGAACATGAATTAACGTGGGTAAAAACTAAAGTGTCCAAAATTTAATTTTTCTTGATTACCTGGTTTTCTTATTATGATTTGTATCACTCATACTATGCTTCTTGAATTTATTTAATAGATGGATCCCGATGTTATAATGTTAATGATAAATGTGGTGTGAAATTAATTGTTTATCTTATTGATAAATCTAATGTTTTAATCGATTTAATGAAAAATCTTGTAGCTATTCTAACACAACTTTCTAATGATATGAGTCATTCAGTACTTCCAAAAGTGAAAAGGAGGGAAGAACATTATGTTGAGTCCTTCATGAGGCAGCATCCACCTTTATTCTATGGGTCCTTTGATCCATTTGTGGATGAACAATAGATTAGTACCATTGAAAACATATTTTTAGTTCTCCAAATTCTATAATATGGTAATTTCTTCTTATTAGTATATAGTTTGGAAGGTGATTCTGATCACTGGAGGAACAAAATCAAGAATACAAGGAAAATAGATGAAATTGAATCCAATTAATGGGAGGAGTTCAAGAATATATTTTTTCAATAAGTAAATTCCATATATTCATTAAAAAATATGGAGAAGGTGTTCATTGATCTTATGAAAAAGGATGATAAATCCATTGGTACTAATAATGAAAATTTTACAGGACATGTATCACCCAGTACTAGAATTATCATCATACCAGAGAGTAAAATTGATCTATTATTTAGTGGCATAAAACCATTTATCTAATGGGAATTACCCATAAGGGACATCAATGTCTCTGAAGAAACCATTAGATGTTATCTCAAGGATGATATGGAGATTGGAGTTACCCATCAGTCTTATGGGTTTCATAAGAAGAAAAAATGGATTTCAAAGGAAAATATAAAGACCACACTGAAAATATGATGGGTTTTCCCTTATGATAAAAATGTGGAAAGAAACACAGAGTATTGTTTCATAAAGGTACTAGTAAATGTTTTATGTGTGGAGAGTAAATTCATTGGAATGTTTAATGAAAAGTTATAGAAATATTATGTCTAATGATCGAAATAAATAATAATCTACATAGAATGCACCGACTACTCTTCAATTTTACATTTGTAAGGATATGGGGCATTATTCCAATTATTACACTAATCTAATGTTTTTTGATGATTATCAACATTATCAAACTCATAAGGACGAAGACAAAGGAAAGTCACATGCAATCACAATTGGTGATGTAGAGTATCATAATGAAGTTGTCAAAGTTACACTTTCCATCCACTCCAAAGTATCAAATGTATATTTTGATTTTGGATCCACCCAATATATTATTTTTTTAAAACATTCATGGGTATTATCGTATTACCTCAAAAATTAGATGTTGATTTAACTGGAAAATCTTTTAATTGCACAACCTACGCATCAAAAGTTTACAATTTTTCTCTGGTTGAAGTTTGTGGAAATGTGGTTCCTGAATATCTTATGATCCTTACTATAGTGTATTTTTATTTTATTCTTAGTAGGTATTGAAATTCTCTATATGGATTTCCTATAAATTTCTAAGGAAGGGAAGTCGCATTTCATATTCTGGATGAATCTATGATCATCTATCAGTGAAAGGTTGAATAAAACATTTCCATATAAATTTTATCCATATTATGGGTACTTATTCCTATAAATAAAGGTTATTTATCTCAAAAATTTTGTGAGAAAACCATGATTAGGATTACACCATTTGTACAGTAGTATGTTGTTGTCTTTCTAGGATAGTTTCCAGTTCTTCCACAGAATTTTGAAGTTCATTTTTCAATAGATCTTATTATAGGTGTTATACCTATTTCAAAGACACCTTATTGAATATCCCAATTTTTTTGCAATAATTGTAAAATAAACATCTGTATAGTCTTTATATGGGATTAATATTCCATATTGTTTCACCATAGAGATATCATATTATGTTTTTTAGGAAGAAATATGGATTAATGAGACTCCTCATTGATTACCGATAAATTAACAAGACCATTGTCAATAAAAAATATCAACATCCCCACATTGATGACTTATTCAACCTAGTATGTGGAGATAAATACTTTTATAATATTGATATTGTTTTAGGATGTCTCCAATTAATGGTCAAGAAATAATATATACCAAAGAAAAAATTAAATATAAGATACAGACACTATGAAATTATTGTGATGACTTTTGGCCTTACTAATTCCCCCATTATTTTAATGGATATAAAGAATATAGTCTTTATAGAAAATCTTGATCAGATTTTGGTAGTATTTATTAATTATATTCTAGTCTATTAGAATAGTAAGGATGATAATTAAAGTCCTTTTATAATTGTAATGATGTCCCTCAGAAAGGAGAAGCTATTTGAAAAAAATCAAAATATGAATTTTTTATTAATAAAGTTCTATTTTTGTGTCACATAATCCTAATATTGAATATATATGTGGATTTATAAAAAATATAAGTTATTTAATGTTGCATGAGACCAAAAACGGTAAATGATATGTGATTTTTTCTTAGTTTTTCTAAATATTATTGATGTTTCATGAATGATTTTTTAGGATTATATAATCCACTCACAAAGTTGATTCAGAAACAAGTTATGTTCATGTGTATGGTTGAATAAAAAGAGAATCTCAATGAGATCAAAATAAGTTTAACCAGCGCACCTATGCTCACACTTTATTATTGTGGAAAGGGTTTTTTTGATCCAGAGCGATGCATCCAAAAGGGGTTGCGTTGTATCCTCATTCAAAATGATATGGTAAGATCTTATTCCATTGGTTAGTTGAAAATCAATGATAAAAATTACCATACTGATAATTTGGAGTTAGTTGTGGTAATATTTCCATTAATGATATATTTGAATTATATTTATGTTAAAAGGTCTAATATTTATAATGATAATAAAAGATTAAAGTATATTTTCACAAAAAAAGTAGCTATATATGCACTGAAAAAGACGGTTGCATTATATTAATGATTATAACTGCTCAATATATTACCAACGTAGTAAAGTGAACATGGTGGTAGATTCTTGGAGTTGACAAGACCATGTTATCTTATCCATGATGATGATCTCAAAAGATCCAATATTTATGGATTTTAAAATGATTGAACTTGATATTTTAAATGAAGGGG
This sequence comes from Viscum album, assembly GCA_963277665.1. Classification (NCBI taxonomy): domain Eukaryota; kingdom Viridiplantae; phylum Streptophyta; class Magnoliopsida; order Santalales; family Viscaceae; genus Viscum; species Viscum album. The sequence continues at coordinate 610,053,803 of OY728143.1, read as the reverse complement.
ATAAATCTTATCTTTTTCAAATTAATCATCAACCATATTTACAGGAGATTATTAAGGAGCCCTAGAAGCAAGATTTAGATCTACAGAATAATATCAGATATGTTTCTGAATTCAACCTTTATTTTGATAAAATAATAAGGTTTCAGAATTGGGTTTTTATTCCTACATTACTATAATTAAAAAATGAGATGTTTGATGAGGCTCGTAGTTATTCATTCTCTTTTCACCCTCGAAACACAATTGTGTATAGGGACCTGAAAGATTATTTCTGGTGGGATTGGATCAAAAGACATGTTGCTGACGATTTCTCTCTATACATGGTTTGTTCACATGTTAAGCATGAGAGACCAAATTCTAATGGGATGTTACAACCATTAACCGTACTAACCATAAAATTATAAAACAATACAATGGAATTTATCTTCGGATTTTACAAAACGTCTAATGAACATAATGATATATGGTATATATTTGAATGCTTTACGAATTTAGAACACATCATTACAATTATATAGTATTTTACTCTTGATAATCTTTCCAGGATATATGTCTAATTAGTGGTAAGATTTTATGGAGTACCACTTTCCATTATATATGATCGGGATATGGGACTTATCTTTATGTTCTAGATAATTCTTCAGTAGGCTTTGGATATAGAGTTACATTTTAGAACTTCTATTTTTACTAAAATAGTTTATCAGTCTGGGAGGAAAATTAAAAATACATAAGACATATTGAGATCTTTATCTATGGATTTCAATGTTTTTCGGGATCAACTCCTACCTTTGGTGTGTTTTTCATACAAAATTATCTTTTACTCAAATATTTATATGATTCCTTAGGAATCCCTCTATGGAAACTTGGGAAAAATGAGAATAAAGCATATCATCCCTTTTTAAATATTAATAGAATGTTAGGAATAGTGTAATATGATTTGGAAAGAGGGGGAATGTGATCCCAAAGTATATAGGTCCTTCTGAAATTTTGGATTATATTGGGAATGTAGCTTACTAATTGATGCTTCCAATTGATCTCCCTCGAGTTCATGTTGTGTTCCCTGTATGTCTTCTGCTAAATTATATACCTAATCCTTCACATTTACTAAACATAGAAGTTGTACCAACTAAGAATGATCACTATTTTGATGAACTTCCAGAAGAGATTGTGGATCATAGAAAAAATGTTCTATGAAACAAGACAACTCTTTTGGTTAAAGTGAAATGGTGGAACCACCAATTTGAGGAAGCATTGTAAGAACTATATGATTTGATGATGGAGCTCTATCCTCATCCATTAGATACCATGTGAAGAATTTCAAGGGAGAAATTCAGTTTCAAGGAGGTATAATATAACACATAGATGTTTTAATGAAATATCTTCATTAAATAATGTTTATTCTTCATTAGATTTCATTTCATGTAATCATGGATTAAAAAAATGAAAAACAACCTTAGTATAAAATTACATTTATAGCCTATCCATTTTATTAGTATAAATAATTATAACTAAATTATAAAAATGTATTCTGTGTTAATTGGTTTCCAATTATGTATGAAAAATCAATTTGATATTTTAATTATTTTTACTAAAAAATAGAGTTAATTGTAATTAGTAGTGAAATTAATGGGATATATATTTCATATACTTAAGAAAATATATTTTTAAATTCATCCAGTGTATATTTTAGTCATAGAATATGAATAATTAATATTTTATGTTTAAAACCCAATTTTTTTAAAGGTTAATTTTATGTCTTTAATTTGACAACCAATTTAAAATTAATATTTTGACATATTAATAATTTTTATGTAAAAACATAAAAATTATATTTGGACGATGAATCTAAAAACATTATTTGAATAATTTTTATTTTTTTTAAATACATTCAAATTTATATGAGTAGTATAAAGTAACAAAATTTTAATTAAACAAATTTATCAAAATAATTTATATGGTTAAATTATAATATTGAATGGTTTTAAAGTATAAATAAAATATATTTTATCATTAAATATAATTTATTTCATTGGTATTAAATTTATATTGAATTCATATGAAAAAATATTTCAATCTATTGCATTGCTTTACCTTTTAAAACCCTTTCCCTCAATCAAAAAATGATATTGATTTTAAAATTAATTACTAAAAATTATTTATTTGGAATTTTGAGAAATAGACTCCATATTTTGAATCCATAGGTTATAATTATGTAAATATATTTATTTTATTTTTTGGGCATTATGAATATTAATTCTTTAATTTTTATAATTACAGTAAAAGTGTCAAACAAGTAATTAAGGGTTAGATTACTTTCATAAAACTACTCTAACACATGTCCTAATCATATTATATGAGATATGGCTGACCAATATATCCCTTTGGATGAGATTATACCTCTGAACTCTAATTGGGTGAGATTATGACACTTATAAATTTTAAATGTAAATGAAAATATGTTATCAACAAATATCTTCTTACTAAAACAATTTTAATATGTGTTAATATAAGTGATAAATTTTACTATAAATTGTTATTATAAATAAAATAATATTTTCTAAATCATGGTATTTTATTTATAATTTTAATACAATAAATAATTAAATTTAATTATGACACAATGATGATGAGATAATTTATTTATTAATGATGTAATCAAATAAATGATATTATAAATATTATAAAAAAAATATTACATGACATCATTTATGTCAACCATGATTTTTCATTTTTAGTATGACATGTTAGAAAACTATTAAACAGTTTTTATGAAGTTATCACTTTATTTTAATTTTTTAAAAATTCATTAAAATAAATTTCTTAAAAGTTTTCATAATTGATGTTTTATCAAAATAGTTAATTATTAAATTATATAAAACCCCTAAAAATATTCTTAAAAAAATATACTATGATAATGACTAAATGTTCACTTAGATTAAAGTTCGGGGAAATTGATCACATAAAAGTAAAATATATATCCTCTTAATACTTAATCTTTTGTTATATCAATTGAAAATAAAAGATAATAGTTAATGGTAACCAGAAAATTTTTGATTAAAAATAAAAACAATAATTGTCTACAAATTATTGGATGAGATGATTTCAAACAATCGTCATATCTTCTTCAACATATTTTATTTTGGAAGAATTTGAATAATAAAACTAATTTATATTAATTTTATATTTTATGAATTTACAATGGTGAACTTCACCTAAATTAAAAAAAGGATCATCTTCCCTCAACTCTTCACTTCAATTCGAGCCTTCAAGCTCAGCCACCCCCTTCCATTATCCCTTCCCAACATCCCTATTTACATTCTATAGGTTTTTTTATTCTTAGAAGACCGACTCTTGTGCTCTATGAATATATTTAGTGGAAGAATGTTGAGGGGGAATAGTATAGGATATATATGAAGGATATCAAACCTAAGGTAAGGAATAATTTTTTAATTTTATTATTATTTGAGATTTTTTATTCATATATTTTTACTAGGTTATATTTATCATCCACATCAATGTTCCTTAAAAATTTTAAAACTATTAACATTCTTCTAAAATTGTTCAAAGTCCATTTTACCCATTAGGGAATTTTTACTAAAATGTATTAAATGAAAATTTTGTCATTCTTCGATATGATGTACTTTTTAAATATTCTAGAAAATGTACAAGGAGAATGATTCAACCATATACTACACCAATGGATTTTTCAATTTCATGATTCCTTATTTCCAGGAATGTTCTATAACATGTTTTTAATGTTCTTTTCAAATAAATTAATTTATTTTAAAATTATTTTGCTTTTTTATAAAAGAAATCATTTTTTCAAGAATAATGGATATTTTACTCAAGAATTAATTTCATGTGTTGTATCAAAATTATTTTCCATCTATAATGAAATTATATAATAGAGTTATGTATCAATCACTATAATTATGAGGATTTTATTATGTTTTTGAAGGATTTATATTTATGAAATATATTTGTTTTATATAGATTATGATATGACTGAATAAGGTTTAAGAAACCCATTATTCCACGGGTTACGCTTGGATGAATGAATTATTTTTTTGTGGAACAAGTAGTAATGATTTAATTATGATATGGTTGGGACCTATATTTCACCCAAATGCATTAAGTAATGATTTATATCACATAACATAAACATGATAGCAACAACATGGAAGTCTAATTCTATATTATAGGATATGAATGATATGTAAACCAAGTTCAGTAATAGCCTTCCCCCTATGATGGTCTTGTAAATGAGGCTTTAATAATATAAAATGATTTTATATTCTTATTTTAATGTCAAAATATATCTTGTATTTGGTATTGATTTTTTGTGTTACATTCATTTGTTATTATGAACTTTCATGATTTATCCTATGCCATGATATCACGATCATTTATATGGAGGATAAGATTTTGAATTGTTATGTTTTTTTTTGTATTAAGATTGTGATATTATTGACGTCAATTTTTTACACATACTAATAATATAAGATCACCCTTTCCTATATTACATTTCTCCAGGTTATGAATATGGTTATCAAGTAAGATATGTAATAGCGGCATGTAAAGATAAAATAAGTTGGAGATAATGAAGATGTCATGCGAACTGGTTATTTATGTTTCTTTATTTTTAACAATTCTATACCCATACTGTCCTGATATAGATTTGTTATATTTTTTAATGAATATTGTTAATATTTGATGTAATATCAATTTATGTAAAGTGTGGGTCTTTATAGTTTGTATTTGAGGAATTGTATAGATAAACATTGGAAACATAGATGAGAAAGACTTAGGGAGAACCTTTTGGATAGGTCTATGTACAGTTAACAATCCTTATGTTTCCAAAATGATCATGAAAAACATGGATAAAACATAAAGTTTCCTAAATTGAACTTTTCATGACTATGTGGTTTTTCCATTAGGATTTATGTTGAAAACACTTTTCTTTTTGGTTATATTCAATCACATGAACATGATGAAACTTTATTAATGATGAAAGCAATGGGCCACAAAATGATTATCCTTCAAGGTAACCAAATGTTATTGGTGTTGGAATGAAAAATATCGTAGCTATGTGGACACAACTTTCCCAATCTATGAATCATGAAGGATTTCCAAACAAGAAACATAGGGAAAAAAATTATGTTGATTCTTTCATGAGTAATCATCCACCTTCTTTCAACATTTCTTCTGATCCATTAGTGTATGAACAATATTCTAGTACCACTAAAATGATATTTTCAGTTATCTAATATTCATAACATGATAAATTCATCTTATTAGTCTATATTTTTAAAGTTTATGTTGATAAATGGTGTATCATAATTAAGAATATGATGAAAATAGATGTAATTGAATCCATGGAAAAGGATGAGTCCAATAACTTGTTTTTCAATAAGTGCATTCCTTTTATTCTTTGAAGAAAGATGCAAAAGGATTTCTCTAAACATAAGAAAACTGATGATGAATTTGTTGGTAACTATGAATAAAATTTTATAGGACATGCAGGGTTCACTTCTAAGGTTATTATCCACCATGAAAGTAAATCTGACCAATAATTTAGTGTCTTAAACCATATCTACAAAAAAAATTATCTAAAGGGACTTCAATATCTATGATGAAATTGTTTTATGTTCTCTCAAGTTTGAGATGTATTTTGGAGTAACCCATCATTCCTATGGGTTTGATAAGAGAAAAATGGAATTGAAGGGAAAATATAATGACCACATTGAAAAAAGATGAGTTTTCTCTTATGATCAATGTGTGGAAAGAAACATGGAGGAAATTGTATTTAAGGGAATAGTAAATATTTTATGTATGGAAAAAAAGTTTATTGGGTAATTGAATGTTGATGTGATGGGAAAATTATGTTTGATTATGTGAATAAATAAAACAATTCATATAATGATCCTCCTACCCTTTAATGTTACTAGTGAATGGAAATTGGGAGTTATGCCAATAAGTTCTATAATCTAGGGGTTATTAATGATGATCGATGTCAACAAATTCATAAGGAAAAAGGGAAAGTCAAGTCACATGTGATCACAATCATTGATGTGAAGTATAATAATGTTGTGGTCAAAGGTACACATACCGTCAACTCTAAAGTAGAATATGTTTTATTTTATTATGGATCCACCCAAACTTTAATTACTAAAGAATTTTATAAGGTTATCACCTTATTAACAAAATAATTAGATGTTGTGTTAGCTATGAAAACGCCTAATGGAACAACGGTTTCATCCAATGTTTATAATTCATCTCCAGTTTATGTTTGTTGGAAAGCAATTCCAGAAAATCTTGTGATCCTTACTATAGTGTAATTTGATGTGATTCTTTTCTTGGATTAGATTTTTATATATTAAGCTCATATTAATAATAATTTAATGGAAATTACATTTCATATTATAGATCAATCTATGATCATATAGCAGTGCAAGGATGAATAAATCCATCATGTAGATATTTCGTCAATCGTATGGGTCTTGATTATTTAAAATAAATCTTATTTATCTCAAATGGTTTGGGAGATACTCATGATTTATAATTCACCCATTGTGTTTAATTTTTTATGATGTTTTTCAGGAAGAATTTGTATGTGTACCACTGAATAGTGAATTTGAGTATTCAATTGAACTCATATCAGGTGTTATGTTTAATTAAATAAAACCTTATAGAATTTCCCAAATTGATTTGAATGAATTGATGAAGCAACTCCATGAGAATCTTGATAAGGGATCCATATTCCCTAGTGCATCACCTTGGGTAGCACCTATTCTATTTGTTAAGAAGAAATATGGATCAATGAGACTCTACATTGATTATTGAGAACCTTATATGATCACTATCATGAACAAATATCCTCTTCCCCCCATTGATGACTTATTCAACCAACTAGGAAAATACCAACAATATTCTACGATTAATCTTTATTCAAGATATCATTAATTTTTGTTCAATAAGGTGGAGATAACCAAAAAGAAATTTTTTTTATGGTTCCAACACAATTAATGTATAAGGATTCCTTTTGATCTTACTAATTTCAAAGATATAATCATGTTTCTAATGAATTGATTCTTTAGAGACTATCTTGATCAGTTTTTGGTAGTCTATATAGACTATATTCTTATTAATTTGAATATGAAGGAATAGCATGAAGATCACTTGAGAATTATAATAAAGACCATTAGAAAGGATAATTTTTATGAAAAACTCTGCTAGTGTGAATTTTGACTTCAAAAAGTTTCATTTTTTGAGTCACATAATCTCAAGAGAAGGGATATATTCAGATCTATACAAAATAAGAGTTATTGGGTGTTAGAAGATACTGAAAACAGTAACTGAGGTCTAATGTTTTCTTGGTTTGGATATATATTACCGACGTGTTGTGAAACGTTTTCATGATTATCAAATCCTCTCACTATGTTGACTCGGAAAGTAGTAAATTTCGTGTGAACATTGGAATGTGAATAGAATATCAATGAGATCAAAAGAAAATCATCCAGTGCACCTGGGCTCACACAACCTCATAGTAAAGAAAGGATTGTGATCTATAATGATGCATCCAAAAAAAATTTGGGTAGTGTCTTTATGAAAAATGTTATGGTAATAGGATATAACTCAAGGAAATTGAAAATCAATGAGCATAATTACCCATCTCATGATTTACACTTAGATATTGTATTCATGGAATTAAAAATATTGAAGCTTTATATTTATGGTGACTGGTGTGATATTTATACTTATCGAAAAAGATTAATGTATATTATCACACAAAAGGAGATGAATATGCTTCAAATTATATGGTTTTATTTGATTAAAGATTGTGACTACTCGATACATTACCACCGTGGGATAGAGAAAAAAGTGTAATATTCTTTGAGTCGAAAATTCCATGCTTGCTTATCCATGATAATGAAAAACAAATGATCTAATATTTATTAATTTATCAATAATTTGTTTTGAAATTTTATTGAAATGGGAGTAATCTTATATTTCTTAAATTAATTTTCAACCATAAATAAAAGAGAGGGATAATGATGTGCGGAAGGAAGATGTTGACCCACAAAATAAGGTGACCAATATTCTTGAATTCAATCTTGATTGTGATGGAATAATATGCTTTAGGAATCAGGTTTTTATTCCTCCCACACAAGAATTAAATATGTATCTGTTAGATAAGGATCATATTTCTTCATTCTCTATTCAACCTGGAAACACAACGTTGTATAGGGACTTTAAATAGTATTTCTTCTAGTATTACATGAAAAGAGATGTTTCCAAATATGTTTCTTGATTCATTGTTTGTCAGAAAATTTTTTATGAGAGATAGAAGTTTAACATGATGTTAAAACCATTAACCTTACCAAAATGGAAATGGGAAAATATCACTACGGACTTTTGTTGGACTTCCCAGACATCAAAAGTCCATATTGATATATTGGATGTAGTTGATTTCCTGATGAAGTTGGCACACTTCCCTTCTATTAGAGAGGATTTCTATCTTGATGAGATATCTCAGATATATGTAAAGGAAGTGGTAATATTTCAGGGAGTACCCCATTCCATTATATCGAATTGGGATCCATGGTTTACATCGATTTTCTGGTGACGTCTTCAATAGGATCTTGATACATATTCATGTTTCAGCATTGCTTTTCATCCTCTGATAGATGGTTAGTCTGAGAGGAAAATTCAAACTCTAGAATACATGTTTTGATCCATCACTATGGATTTAAAATGTGGTTGGTATCAACACATACATTTGGTTTTATTTTCATAAAATAATAGCTTTCTATATAGTATTCAGATGGATCCTTATAAATCCATCCCTGGAATGAAATATAGAACTCAAATGTTCTTGGATGAAGTTGGGGAAGAAATAAATTAGTACTTCACCTTGTTGATGAAATGGTAGATAATTTTAGATCTATTAAACAAAACATAAGATAATCTCAAAGTCGAGGAAAAAAATATTCTGATTTTGTTGAATGGAAATACCATTTAATGATCATTAAAACCTTATTTAGTCTTTCAATCCTTAAACATTCCAAAGTTCCACATACTACATTGAATCATTTGAATCATACCCCCCATGGAGGAATAATATTAAATGAAACTTTTAGAATCATATTATGAATGTGATTCATGATATAATTTGTCTAAGTATAGTATATACCCAATTTAAAATAAACACATTTTATAACATTATAATATGACTTAATGAATGCAATTTAGATGATTTCTTTAACCATGGATTTCATTTTGGGTCAAAATCCTCTTAATAACTATGTAATGGTTTTAATAATGTCTTTAACTTATAATAGGACAATAAAAATACATATAATATCATATAATTACATCATAATATATCTTTTTTATATGTTTGTTAACAATAATTTATTACTTCCACTAATTCACGTGTTAATTTAATAGTTTTTCAACTACTTTGCGATGTGTTACTTATTGCTCATATTAATTAGATCATTACATAAACTTATCCAAAATATAAAGCATGATTTAAATATCATATATATTATTTATTTATTTATTTATATTGATCCAAAAAAATTATAGATATAAAATTAAACACATCGTTCATTGAGGTAATATGCCGTACATATTCATGAACCCTACATCCAATACTTTTTCATATTAAAACAATGAATAATAAATGATATATATTATTATTATAATTGATTTATAATATTTATTTCAATTATGTTTATTAAAATCAACCTTATTACATCATATGTATAGTGGGAACGAATCACATCACTTTGAAGAGGCAGTGGTTTATATGTCCAAAAATGATGTTATCGTATTTTCAAAAAAATAAAGGTATGTTTCGTATAAAAATTAAAAAAATTTAAATACATAATAATTATCACATATATAATTTATAAACTATAAATAAATCAGTAATTTAACCTTTAAATGTGGTAATGGTGGAATAAACGACATTAGTTCATGAGATAGTATGCCTCTGTGTGCGCAAATGATGATGTATGTCCCATTTTATGGAAGTGTGGGGAATTGTAGGTAAAAATATTTGAATAAGAAAAAATATACATTGGTTATATTATAATCGTATAATGATAAAAATATAATGGGATGAGAAAGAATGAAACAAGAAATGATCGATAAAAAATGATACTTCATTTTTAGGTAACTCCTTTTAGTGTATAATAAAATAATTCCTTAGTTTGATTTCATCATAGTGTGAGGATTATAAGATGAGTGTAAGGGGACTGGGATATTAATTTTTGGGTTCTAGATGATATAGAATGCAAAATTTGGGGTAAGGAAGTGAGGGATGAGCTTCCATTTTATAATTAGGGAAGGGAGACTTTTGAAAAAACTCAACGGTCCAAGATAGGGTGAAGGTATTTGGCCTTAAATGGATTATTTAGCACCCCGAATACTTTATGTTATTTCATTGGAATTTGGGGTTCCGATAAAAATGGATAGGGAGATATAAATTGCTAGATATGTTCATTTAGCTAGATTCTTAGTTAAAGAGGACCTTTCCTCCACATTGATTGATAATGTCTTTCTTTATACTGATGAAGAAGAACTTGAATTAAGGATTGAATTTGAAAACATACCTCTGTTCTGCCCAGACTGTAGGACCATTAGTCATAACAAAAATACCTGTAATAAGTCTTTGAAATGAAATTTCTGTAAATTATGTGGAAATTATCATAGAACATGTTTTAGGAAACTAAAATCAGATTCTGGTTTAAACGATACTATGCACAAAGGCCTATCTATTTTAATTGGACAACCTTCTGCTGTTGATCTCACTCAAGGTCCTATTTTAGACATCCGGTCCTCCAAGAAGGGACCTATTGACCATAAACACTCTTTGACTAGATCATCTGCCCCCTCTGGCCATGGTGTTTCATGGGCTGACATAGTGGAAAAAGGCCTGGTTGAACTCCCACTGCTGCTTTTTAGCCTTAATTACACATTGTCTTGTGAAGTTGAGGGGTCTAGACATGTTACAAATAAACTCTCTTCTCAGAAGAATACTTCCTTAGAATGTTCCCTATTATCCTCTAAAAAATTGGCAGCTAGAAACAACCTTCCTACTGTATTTGTAGCAGCACACTCAAATCTTGAGAGGTCAACCCATGTGACATAGGAAACTTCTCCTAAAAAGGCTGTTTCCCATAGTTGTGTTTTGGTTGCTACTAAAAAATTGAAATCTGAAAACACTATCTTGTTGGAAGCTCAGCCCCTTCCTCATGTCCAGGCTGTTATGAAAACCCCGGTGCACTCACTAGACAGTGGGACTAAGGAGGTTCCTTTGGCCTCTTTTGCCACCACTAATTTCACATCACAAGACACTGACAATTTTCGTCTTGCAAAAGATTCTCCTGCCTCTCCTGTAGGGCCAAAGACAAATAAGAAGCTGTAGATAAATCATGAAATCCCCCTTGTGAAGCAGACTATTTGGGCAGAACATGCCACTGCAAAGGAGGAGGACCAGCACCCTGTAGCAGACGATGAGAACTCTTGGCAGCAAACGAAACGTGGCAGGCAAGCTAAAGATCGTGGGAATGGGTAGGAGACAGCTGAACCAGTAGAAAGGATAGAAACATGGTCTGAAATCTCCGACTCAGATATAAATTTTTAAACTCTCTTACATCATGCAATAGATTTGGAAGCACTTCACAGAAGAGGACGTGGACGTGGGCGTGGGCGTGGGTGCAGTCGAGGAATGGACTGGGGTGCTTTGCACAACATAGAACGTGAGATTGCTGATAAAATCAGGAAAATCCTGGACGAGGATAGCCTTGTTGTTTTGTCCTTTCTTCTGTTACTTTCCTTGATTCACTTGTTTTTTTCTAATAAAAGGGGACTTGATCGCTATAAAAAAAAATATATAAAACATATTATGCATGCCAATAGTTGTTTTTTCAAAATAATAGGTATAACTCCTAAACCATTGTTTTTTTTGGTTATTTATTTTTCCACCATCTTAAAATATTAAATGTATTTTATAATATAATAAAATGATTATATGATATATATTTTATGGATATTTAATTAATGTAAAACTATATTTTATCTCCTTTTTTACCAATATAAAAAAACATCACTCGTCCATAGGTGTGGACTTACAACTCCTTGAAGTGATTTGTTTCCTTTTCTATAAAAACAACACAATGATAGAAATTATGATTAATTTGATAATTTATATGATATTCATGATATGATACTAATTATTTAAAGATCATATATTACATACCTTCTAACAATTCTATCTGTTGGAAAATTATAACATTGATTTTCTACACTTGAAGACTACCAATTCCTTGAAGAGATATGATTTATTATTTATGTGTGACATTAACGTTTGGTTCTAAAATTTGATTTAATATTTTTTTTATTTATAAATATTATTTAATAATTTTATATAGAGTTTTAAAAATTTAATCCTTTAACAATTTTCAAACAATGGATTTGGTTTTTGCTTTATAAACTAGTCATCCTCAAAATGTCCAACATAACCTTAACATATTTAGTATCAATACAAGACGTGGTAATATAGAAAATAATTTTTATTATAATTAGAAAATATACTTAAAATTGTTCTTTGTAATGTATAAAATTAACATATGTTTATTATAATTGATATAATGTTTGTATTTTCTGATTCAGCCATATGGTAATGATTTTTCTTCAAGATGATATATTAAATGAAATAACAATTTTTGTAATTTTCCCCTTATATTCCTGATTATTAAAATGTTTCAGATATTTTATTAGTATTCTGATATGTATGTTCAATGTTATTTTAACCAATGATTGGATTTCATTATGATGATTTCTAAAATAATACCATTAAAAAATTTCGAAATGGGTTCTTTTTTATATTTATTTAAAAATGTAAAATAAATCTTTTATTTAAACAAAATACATGAATTTAATTTATTATAAATACAAAATTTATTATTTAATAATATAACATTAAAATATTTCAACGCATTATAGAATTAGTTTTAATTTTCCACTTTAGATGTATTTTTTAAATATATTGAAAATATAAACTAATTTTAGTTCATTTTAAGTGAAGCATGAAAGTTTTTATGAATAATAAATAAATTGAATATTTTTTGAAAATTAATGAGGTAGATATTGATTTTTTAATGTATGATATGATACTTTTTATTTCTAAATTATGATGGATGAGGATAATATATCATTCCAATTCATGGGTCGATACGACTCTTTCTTGAAGGAATATATATTTCAAAAAACTAAGTAGGTAATTTAATTTTTAGAGTTATTATAAGAGTGATTGTAAGATTGATGTGAATTTAAGGTCCCAAGGAACCTAAAATATATTTATATTATAGAGAACAATATTTAGTTGATTATTTATTACTTTGTATTGTATTATTTTGTTAATATTTTAAATGAACTTTTTATGACCATGTGAAGGGTAAAAAGTATGTTTTTGATGAAAATATTTTCATAGTTGAACGTTTTTTATAAGAAACCATCATTATTATGAATTTTCCTTCAAAATTTATTTAGATATATTTTAAAAAAATAAATGAATGATGAATAATATATCTTGGGTATGTAATGTTTAATGTTCATTTTGAAAATTAATTTATTCTCATGGGTTTTCATAAATTTTGAAATGGAATAGCATGATCTAATTCCTATTATATCACCTACTGAGCATTATTTTTCTAATCTCATGTTTTGAAATGTTTTCAAATGATTTTAAAGATGATTTTGAACTACATAATGTATATTTTAATCTATGGTGATAATCTATTAAATTAGTGAACTTATTTTGAATAAAAAATATAGTTTTAAGTGAATAATATTGTTTTCATAAAATGTGTATATTTTTAAGTATACACATTTTCTTTTAAATGCAACATATTTTGATGTTTATCCCAATTCTATATAACTGTAAACATAATATATCATAATATTTAAATTTAATTTAATAAATTATATTAATTTCACAATTATACATTTTTGTTGTAATGATTAACTATAATTATGTTAGAAAATAAAATTTTGAACATCTAGAGAGTGGTGAATGTATCATTATTAATGATAGTTAATCCTCAAAATAATAATATTATTTTTATGTTGAAATTAATTAAGGTAAAATCACTTTATAATGAAATTTAATTCAACATATATGAATAGAAATTATAATTAAATAAAATCATTGTGTTGGATAATCCAACCAAAGATGTAATATGTTTATGATGAAACATAATAACTCAACGAAATAGGTGTTGAATTAAAAAAAACAAATGAAATCATAATATTTTAAATTAAAAATCTATTAAACATATAACCTAAGATGTATTTTTAAATTCATTATATTTCATGAATGATATGAATAAATTATTCCACATCCAATATAAATACAACAAAAGAAAAAAAGTGTGGAATACTAATCGAATCATATTGAAATAGAATTGATATCTAAAAACCCTTAATTGGGGAAATTATTTTCTATTTTTATGTTACTAACATCCTAAATAATAAAATAAATTTTATTAAATAATTTCATAATAATGTGATAATTTTTTTTATTTTTTATGGACTATTTATTTTCAGGTACTGTACATGTATTAAATAGTTTTTATTAAATTTTATACAAGAAGTAGATCAATCAATATATTTGAAACTACCTTAATATATGGAACACATTCATATATGTCATAAATAGCTTAATAGAAATAACAATTGTATATTTTAATGTTTCTTATTGTTAAATTATTCTATTATTTATATAGTTTCATAAGATTCACGAAAATGACACAAATTAAGATTATTGAATCAATTTATATATTTAAGGTGGTTACTTTTTCTATGATTTTTATTTATAATATCACTAATTTAATGACTGATATTGACTCTATGAGGAGATATTTTGTTATTAAATAATTTATTTCAATCAGTAATTTTTTTAATGAAATGATTCCTAAGAGTATAACTGGATTCAAGGGTGTCCAAGGGCACACAGACATAAAAAATTAAGAAATGTGTCCATATTTTATATCCTTTATTTTGAAGAAATAGTTAGTTATATCCTTTATCTATAATAATTATTCCTATTGCGGTATGGTGCATAGTTGATATACCGTGAATGGTGATCTAATAAACCTTGTTGCATTGAGCATAACAAGACACATTCCCTCTATATGTTTTTTGAAATAGTAAAAGATCATGAGAAAACAATGTGACCTAGGATTCTTCTTGGAATAAGGGTGCCTCATAGATGTCACAAGGTTTTACTTGTTTCTATAAAAACCACTTTCTTCATTAATTAGGGTAAATACCCATTTCCCATTCATATGTAAAAAACATTACTAATATTTATCCCCTATCCAAATGCATCATATTGAGTCTATATATAAGGATTTCATCCTCCTATAATGATGAGTCCTCCTGAATCATGGGTCACTTGATGCATTGTTTGAGGTGACTAAATTCTCAAGCATAGTATATAACTCCTTGTTATTTTATTTTTTGGAAGAACCATGGAGGAATATTTTAACTCCATCAAAATCCAAAAACTATTTTTTTAACCAATTCATATACGGGGGATTGATGGTCATTAATTTGTTTAATTAAGATATTATTTTAGTATGCTATTTTCAATTAACTTATATTAGGTGGTCTAAAAATTATATCCCATTTTATTGATGTTATGTCTTATATATGTGGTTATGATTTTTAGGATAAGTGTATTTGATTCTTGGGTGTGAAATGATACATTATTTTCTTAAAATATTCTTTTAAAAATCTCATGATCCTAGTTACATCAACTAATAATGATTTGATCAGTCCTATGGTCACCCATAGGGTGTTCTACTCCCTTTGATGTGGTAAAATGCATAATAAAATTATATTTTAAAGGATTGATTATGATAAACTATATACATTATGTTATGTTAGTTTTCATGATGTAAATAGGTTTTTTGGATTATGATTTATATAATAAATCAATCATAAAATGGTAATGGATAAATGTGATAAATTGTAATAGAGGAATGTAAATTTCAATAAATTGTTTGAATGGAGGAAAAATTATTTTAATTTTGATTTTATTATAAAATATTATATATATGAGATTGAGTAATTAATTCAATGTAATGAACCATTGTAATGATATAAATAAAAATTTGAACAATTGTTGTTATTTTTATTGAAAAAGAACATTGATGATGAACCTTAGAAGAAATGATAAATGGTTTGGTTGGGTTACAGGACTACTGTTCCTCTACCTTGGTTGGGGCGAGATCGATGCTCTAGGCCTACTGATTATTTCATTATTTAGGATGATGAACTAATGCTCCGACATTGTAATGTATGGGCATGATATGGATACCTAGATTTATTATACAAGGTAAATTATTCAATTTATTTTATTAATGAATTCCATTATGATGTAATTTTTTTTACTCCATATATATTTTCTACATAAAACTAGTATAGTTCAAAGATAGTTTGATGTATATGGGTATCACATTGAAATAATAATGAAAATGATAATAATAAAATATTTTAAAAATAATGAATCCTTTTTAATCATCCAACTTTTATATTTATTAGAAAACAAATTCTTACATTATATCATATCAAATATTATGTAGACATTATTGTTTGAGGCCTAGGGAGTTGTATTCAATCACCATTAAGGTCCCTGTTATTCTCTAGATCATACTTCAAGTTTTCTTGTCAAGATAAGGGAAATAGACAAATATTAGATAGAATACCTAGGAGTCAAGATAGTGCATAAATTAGTGTATTTGATATGATGTGAATACTTATTTGGGGAATTTTTTGAGTGACATTTTTCCACATTAGACTATCATGACATGGAATTTTTACATATATGGTTAGTTTTTGAATCCTCACTTTTGGAATGAGTTTTGTGATGTTTTGGAATTTATTATCATCTTCAATAGATTTTCAAATTGATATCTACATTTTAATTTCTTTGGTAAATAGGTTGTTTTATGAAAACATGTTCAACTATACCCTTACTTTTAGTAGGAATGCTTCTTAATATAGGGACAGATTATTAAAGTCGTGTATTATACTAACTCGATGAATAGATTTAGTGAAGACTATATCAACAAGAAAAAATGTGGTATCGAAGGGGTCTTCATTTCAATTGCATTACTATTAGGGAATGAATAAATGAGATTAACATTTTATGATTCATGGTAAAGATCTCATGAATAAGAGTAGCTTACCCATGTGAAGGGGAAAACCAAAGTACCAACTGTGGGATTGTTGTTGATGATGTTCTCTTGTTATTGTTGGATTTTATATCACCTTCCATAATTCACATATGATGTGATGTTACTGTTTTATAATTTTTTCATTGGTCATCATGGAATAATATTTTTATATGAAATAACTATTTTTTGCCCAAATTATTTATGGAACATGCAAGATAAAAGGAACTAATGGAAAAGAATGTATTTTTTGTTTGTGGGAAATGATTTTTTGGGTTTATTGATGTTTTTTTAAATTAGTTCATATAAAAATAGTTGAAATTTTTTCAAGATGAAATGTGGTTAATTAAAATGATTTAAATTGGTCGTAATGTATATTTTCTAATTGTTTTGTAAGATAATGACTATAATATGGTGTCAAATTAAGGATGTTTGTAAATTAAATGATTTTTACCATAATAAATCCATCACATGGTATATAGATGTATATGATAGTGATAATGTTATGATTACGACCATCAAGATAGTCTATATGGAGTAGCATGTTATTTTTAGTGATACCCCACTTTTTATTAGTTTTGAATAATATATGTTCTGTTCTATGAAATGTGTGTTAAAATTATTGAGAAATTCCCCCATTAGGGAATTTACCATTTGGGTGATATGAGGATATCACATGGAATAATCCTATAGAAATGGGAAATGAACCACTATTTTTTATGGGTAATAAGTGGAAGAGTTGTTCATAGTGAAAATTTAAAATTTTATTATGTTCATGGTGATAGACCAAAGGTGAGTAGTGATGAGTATGTTTTATTTGTTTTGAGAGTTTTAGTTTCAACATCCTATAATGTTTTACATTGTGGGTGGAAAAGTTGTAGAAAAATTATGTATAGATTCAACCCAATTTATTCATGAAAAATTAGAACCTTCTCCAAATAATATGGTTAATTTATCATCAAATATGTATCAATGAAAAGAAAACAACTAGTGGGATTTCTTGGTTTTTAATGAGCATGAATATGGTATGCTATAGAAGGATCTACAAGAATACATTTTAGAAAATTTCAATCTAGTGATGCTGAGATTGGAGAGAGATGTGGATGTTAGGCGTTTTACTAATTGGAAAATATGTTTGATGATTTATTATGGATAATTAAATGAAATGGAGAATAAATTTTACCACTTTGGGAGGGGATGAGGCAGGAAAAATTAGGCAGTCTTCATATAGAAATAGATGTATCATCATTTTCATAGTGAATATCATTAATTTCAAGAGGTATGAAAAGGTGGTAGATAAGGAACTCATTTCTGAAGGGAACATGAAAAAGGAATCTAGTGGAAAAAATATGGTATTATATGAATGGTTTTGTTGTATAACATATGGTTGTAGGATGAATTATTTTTAGAGTTCTTAATGTGGTGGTGATGAATAAAGTATCGTGGGAAAACGACCGGTCCCTTAGGGTAGTGATCAAGTGTTATGTTATTTGTATGGAATAACAAGACATATCTATTGTTTATGTTTTAAACCCCTAGCCATGTGATGATTATGTGTTATGATGATACATGTATAGATGTTATATAAGAACCCTCGGTAGGTGGGTCGTGATGGAGGATCCTGGCCAATGGAGAGTTTAAAAAGGTGGTCTACAACCATATATCCGGCATGAAGTTGACATTTGACTATAAATTATAATCATTATTTAAATTATAGTAATATTGTGATAGAGTGTCCATATTTGAAGGATATTATAGTGAACCAGGCTTAGACATAAGTTCAGGGATGATGGGAACATCAACTGCATATAGTTCAACATGCACCAAATGGTTGTGAGGGAGGACCATTAACTATTCGGTGCACAATTAATATATATTCTACACATTCTACTTCAATATTTGATATTTATGACTCAAAATATATAATATATATCCACTTATCAAGTAGATTTGGGTCTGATATTGGTTTATATGTTTGGATTTGTGATAATAGACACATTAATTGAGGTATATTTAGAGTGAATTTTTCAAAGTATGGGGTTTTCAATCAATGTTGGGGGGTACCCTCTCATTTGGAGGTTTTATGTTCTTGAGAATATAGGGTTTTTCTTAATAATGTGGGTAGACTGATTGGATATATAAAAAGGTCACTATGATTATTACATCCAAAGATTAAGTTTCATCTATCCAAATATGACAATTATGTACATCATAGGGAATGGAATATCAAGGTTATAAGAGAAGGCCAAATTCATATGAAATTGTTTGATCTCATATCCCAGGTAAAATAATTATGATTGATTATTAAAGAGATGATCATGATGTGTTCCCTATTTTATTGGATCAATATCATGATTTTTTTCCTGATTATTTTTTAGGGTTCCTAGAAATAGGAAGGTTGAATTCATGATTGAGATAATTCATAGGTCTGAGCAAGTTTCTATTCTGCCATTTAGAATATAACCTGAGGAACTCCAAGAACATAATACTCATTTTAAGGATATAGATGATATAGTGTTTATCTATCCCATTATGTCACCTTGGGGTTAAAAAATTAAATTTCATAAGAATTCTGGTTGAATGTTAAGGCTATGTGTTGATTAACAAAATTTAAATTCGGTGATGGTTAATAACAGATACCTTATTCAAAAAATTGCTGATCTTTTTGACCATCTAATTTTTTTTCTTATAAATTTATCAGAAGTTTGTTTATCTTTAGCTGAGAGTGATACCTTATGACTAACTTCATAATTCATTCAGAAGAAAGTATCGTGTTTTAGTTCATCATGTTGACTTTTTTGGATAAAATGCATTCATTCTATGATTACTGATTTGAAGAGCTCAATTTATTACACATAAATGGATATATTTATTTTCTTATGTCGATTAAGTATTTGTGTACTCCTAAACTCATGAGAATAATTCCTTACATATTTAAGTAACATCCATTAGACATTGAGATCATCCACATATATTATAACCTATTAAGGTTTCATTTTTGAATTGAAAATTTACATTTATCAACTGACCAAACCTCAATGTAATGTGTGTAAGTGGACCTGTATTTGGATTAAGATCATGTATCTTGTGTGTATCCCAAGAATTTTTATTTTATTTTAATCAACTTTTTTTCAATGGATATTTTTAATAGTTTATCCCAAACTCAAATATCTTTTTATAATAACTCTAATTCTCGATCAAGAATGGTGTAATATTTGAGTGGTCAAGAGCATATTAGAATAATTCATGGGAGCTACTATATGATATAACACTACACCAATCATGATCTTACCCAAGTCATTTATTGATTGTACATTTATTTTTGCCTCATTTTGGATTGGTATTGAGGAATTAGTGATGTAGGGTGATCAAATCAGGGAGTATGAATCATGATAGTAGAGGATGAATGAAAAAATCTATCATACACCCTACCTCGTGTTGGACACTGTTTCTTGTGCATTGAAATTTGAATGAGGTTCTCTTCTAATTGAAAATTTTATAATTTATATAGACTATAGGATATTTAGGTATATCATATTTCAATATGATTTAAATATTTATAAATAGATATCGGTTGGGTACATGTAGTCTTTTGAATTTGAAGTAGAATATACAACACATGAGGGAAATAGTCATGAAAATGCATTGAGTTAAAATACTTATACTCTATATGTTCAATAGTCTATTTCATAGTGTAATATTACTTTATTATTTTTTTTATACCTATATGTTTTTGAGGAACATGAGATCATGAAACTCATGTTGTTGTCTGTTGATTTATATCATCTAAATGATATTAACTGGATTTATTATAACAATTTATAACTTATTTATTTTAGATATTGTTTTAAAATTGTGGATTCTCCATATGGTTGTAAAATTGATGAAGATGATATTATTCTTTTTTCTGACCATTTTTTTGTACCTATATGTAAGATGTAAGAACATATGTGTGATTTTCATGCCTAGAAGAGGTTACTGAACCGTTTTTTTGATAATTATGTATACAGACCATCCGAAATTATATTGTTGGATGAGAATGAAAAAAAATATTTTCGTTTTTGTGGCATGATGCTATAATTTACAATAGTTAAAGGTCAAGAATTAGTGACATACTAGAAATTTATAGAAATTTACAATTAAAAATATAATTAGGACATTATTAACATGGATTTTTTGATATGTATCTAAAGGATTCCTTTGTTGAATGATACTATTTAGATGATTGTAGATTTATTTAAAATAGTAGATCATTTCATATTGATTTAAGATACTTTAATAGTTAACCTGTTTTGTAGCTTGTATGTCCCTAATATAGTATGTTTATATATGGTAACAATGAGGATTTTTTTATATTAAGGTGTAAATTTTAATAGATTATTTAGTAATGAGTTTTAGAAGGCTATTATGACCTATGTGTTTTGGAGAACAAATTTCCACTCAAAAAAATATTGGAAATCCAATGTACAATTCGTGTTCTTGAAGAAATTTTAAGGGCGTGTGTCCAAGATTTTTGTAGATATTGGGTGAAATACATAGATATTGTTGATTTTACCTACATAAAATAGTAATCATGGGACATTTTATATTCAAAAATATAATATTATCTATATTTCCTCGTTTAGATATACCACATCTTTGATTGAAGATAGATAGTCATGTATGTTTGGAATGATTCCATTTTTAAGAGAAATCAGTAAAGGATTAGTTAATTAATAATCATGTGGGTATAGATTAGAAATGATTGAAGTAATATCTTCAAAAATATATCGATTCTCTATAGTTCATAGTAGGTTACAATGTGTTAATTAGAGTGTTTCAATGGTCAAATCCCTATCAGATTTAGAAATATGGAATGTAGGCACTCAAATTCCCAAGGTAATATGAGATTTTAGAGATGATAAAATCTATTGTGTTCTAAATTTAATTAACAAAGTGGTATAGTTTGATAGAAGCTGTTTTTATTATGTGTTTTATATTTTTCAGTATCAACACAACCCTTCTCATGTGATGGATATTTATGATGCCGAGTATTTGTTAATGTTCCTTTTAAGGATAATCTGGTTCTCATTGTTGATTATAATGATAAGCCTTTTTATATAATGATAATGCATTTATTTCAATTTTTTGGATGCATGGATTACATTAGTAGGAAGCATGGGAGAGGGAGGTATATAAAAGGCCATGTGACCTGATCTTTTTCCCTTGGAGATATGCTAGATCTTGGGAGATCATACCATGTACAAATTTTTATAAGGTTGGAAGGATTTATGATTTTTATGATATGAGGATGTATGTTATTAATTAAAACATTATTTGAATCAAATTAAATTTTAAAATGAAATTTTTACCATGATTATAGATGTTTTAGGGGTTTCCCCGTGGTTAAAGAGATGAAAGATAAAAAATGAGGTTATGGAATATTGGGAACCTGGTTTCCTGACTATTAGTAAATAATTTTCACCTTAAACATGCAACAATTAGGTGGGATTTTGATTTTTTGAAAATATATGAATGAGGTTACATCAAACAAGATGGACTTGAATAAAGAAAGATGCATGGTCTCTGATTGATTTTCCAAACCATATATCCTGCACATGAATTTCTGAACCATGTGGCCTCCCCATAATGTATTGGGACCCATGCCCCATCTTTGATAAATGAAGAAACATGGTTGGTGAATGTTTTGAAAAACTATATGGAAAAAATGAGTTCCCCATTAATGAAGTACATAATACACATTTTTACCCCACAATATTTATGAAAAACTATCCCATTTTCTTCATATATCCTCATCCTGTAATGTGAGTGATGATACAAGGCCTCTCTCCTCCATGAAGTGTAATTTTAACTCATTATTATTTCATTTAATGCAAAATTGGTTGAAAATAAAATATACGGATGACTCTATCACTCTAATTCTTCTATTTTTTTGAAGAAACTTGGCAAGAAGATTGATATTCTTATGAAGATACGAAACCTTATTTTTCCTAGTAAATTATTATATTGGGTGTTGAGGGTTATTTGGTATTTAATAAATGGAATATTTTGGACAAGTGGGAAATTATAAACATGATATTTGGTGGTCTACAAGTATTATCTGATATTCTAGATGTTTATTAAATTTTATATTGTTTAAATTCATTGTTAGTGTGTTGGGTATTCAATTCATTGATCTAAATTGTTAAATTTCTTTCTTGAAATATGTTTTTGGCCCCTAAGGACACCTTTTGGATCCATTAAGAATTATTAGATCTGCCCTATAGTCACCCATGGTTTGTACTGAACCATTTGGTTTTTAAAATTCTAATTTTAAGATAAATTTTAATGGTTTTATGATATTAAACAATATAAATTATGTTTTTCATATTTATATTGATTAAGGGGTTGATTTACTAAACATTATCATGTTATATGTTTTTATAAAAGTTAATGGGTAAATGTTATAAATGGTTAAAGGTTCATTTCTGTATTGGTATATGGATTTAAAGGATCACTGATGGGTGTAATTGTGATTAAATGATAAAATAAGATATATATGAAATTAATTCATGTGTTGAATATAACGATACATGGTAATGTGAGTAATGAAAATTTTCACCGTAGTTTTTATTTTTTGTAAAAATGGTCATGATTGTTGATACGTGGAATTAATAATAAAGGGTTTGGTTTGAATATTCATGTATGGATCTTTTCCTTGTTTTATACTAGATGAATGTTATATTCCTCTTTTATATGTCACATGGTTAATGATATTGAACTGATGCTTCAGTTTAATAATATATGAAGTTGATATTTATATATTGAATGATTCTTCATGGTACATTTTTAAATTTATTTCAAAAATGAATTTCACTATATTAAATTTGATTTATTTCATTTTTATGTTATTCCGATGAGAATCACAAGATGATGTAGGATTGATGTGTATGGGTGTCAAATCGAACTGTAATAGAAAATAGATAATTTAAAAACTGATAAAAATAAAACACTATTAGCCTTATATATTTTCCATTAATTAATATACTTATTCATCAAATTTAATATATATTATTGTTTTACGAAACTATTGGTGGTGGCCCACTATGATGTACTCAAACCTTACTCTAGGCACTGTTGGGTACCGGATCGGACTTCATGGTTATAGGTAAGGATAAGAGAAAATCCTCCATGTTTAATATCTAATATGGTAGTAGAGATGGATCATGGATGAGGGGACTATACTAAATGTTGTAATCCATTATGGATATTCCTTATTGTATTTTGTTTTTATTTTCCACATTATACTATTATGTTATAACATTTTAAAAACTATGTTTAGTTAGTACATCAACAATTTTGGAATGTCATATGTGATGGATTGGTTTTAGTTTTTAATCAATTTATACTTTTATTTTCATTTAAACATTTATAATACTCTATTAATAAGGTTATATTTTCCCTTATTCTTCAGTTAGAAACTTGATTATAGTCTGCGGTCAATGGCATACATGGTGGTGTGCGTGAGGTTATGTATCGTACTAGCTCGGGGCACTAGTTTTTTGGATCCTAGGCTAGGTTTTTACATATAATTTCCAAATGTTATATTTTTAGAATATTAATTATATCATATATGTCATAATTTTACATTAAACATATTTGAAATTCATCCATGTTAGGTTGTAATGGAAACATTAAATACATCATTCTATAGATAATTTTAAGTCCATATGTATGAATAATGATATTATTTAAAACAATGGATGTATAAAACTAAGATATATAATATTTATAATCATAATAATCTTTAAATTATTATATTATTTCATTAATGTACTCTTTTATTATCAATTTAGGGTCAGAGATCAAAATAGAACATGTCATTCAGTGGAGGCTGTATTCTGCAAAAACACATATCGACATCTACATTTTTTGAATTGTTTTGGATAGAGGTGGAAATGTAAAATTTATTAAGAATAATAAAATTTATATAAAAAATAATATTAATTTATTCATAGTTTTATAAAATAATGAATGGGGTATCATAATGAAAGAACTAAGACATCTCTAAATAAATCATAAACTCTCTCTATGGATGTACTCTAATGTTTAATAACAAAAGTCTCATTATAAAAATATTTCAAACATACAATGGATTATTTTAAGTTGGGAGAGGGTTTATGAGATACTAGGAAAGATGGATTTAGACATAGATTATGGGAATGGGTTGATTATAGTGGTGGGAGTGACATATTATATAAGTGACATCAAAGGAACTTCTAAATTACGTATTACCCTTTCAATAATAGAATGTCTTTATTCACGAATATGTGACTCCCAGAAAGAAAAATATTTTACTAAGGGATGGTTTATGATCAATAATCCCTCCACCATTCTTTTTTTTCAATTTTGTAATCATTTTTTATTCGGTTTCAAATGGTTTTTAATATTTCCCCTTTTTTATTTATTACTTGCTATTTTGTTTTAACTAAATAATTTGTTTTTCCCTCAAAATATTAGATAACCATAGATACCCAATTTTGATGTACTTAACATAATTAAATCCACATATAATATAAATAAAATAAAATAAAATATAAAATAAACATTTAATTTATGTTTTTTAATATTTTGTAAATGTGTTATATAGATTTTTTTCTATTTATTGTTAAGTGTTCTTATCATAATGAATTATTTATTGATTTTTAGTGAGTGGAAATATATTTATAAATATGTTTAAATATTATTTCTTAGTCATTGTTGATAATATATTAATGTATTTCATTTCGTATAAATTAAATAGTCTAAATAAAATAATTATAGTAAATAATATTTTTACTATTACCATTGCAATTTTCATTAATATCAGAAATATTATATTTAATTTTAAAAAATAAAAATCAACTTATTAAATAATATGAAAATATTCATATAATATAATATATAAATTTTTTATATTTTATTATTTGATGAAATGAGAATTCGAATTTTAATTAAAAAAATTATTGATTAATTTATTTCATAAATTTTTAAAACAATAAACGGGATTTGTAAAAATGAAACACTATACATTACTATTATATATTATAATTTCTTCAAATAATTATTTAACTAAACCAAGGTTTCAAATTCTTTAATGTTATTCTTTTATTATTAAAATAATATAAAATTTATAGTATTAGAGAAATATATATTTGCTTTAAATTAATAAAAATATAAATTAATATAAAAAATATCAAAAATTTATTATAATATAATATTGAAATAATATGTTCCAAAAAGTTAATTTTTTAAAATTTTGTTTTAAAAGTTTTAAATTTTTCATTTATATGAAAATACACTCTATAAACGAAAATGTATTTTCATGAATATGCTAATTTAAAAAATATAACAAAATTAATTTTATTATGTACGAATTAAAAATTGATTCATATATCTTTTTATATATCGGTTTTCAATATTTCATTTTCATGATAATACTTATTTAATATTTCATGGTTTTTTTAAATTTCAATTTAATATGTGAAAAAATCTATAAAACCTAATTTCTATTAAAAGATAAAGATAAAATTTATAATCATTGGTGGTAATATTCCCTACTAATAAAATAATTAAATCATCATAGTTTTAATTAACAATTACTATGGAAAATATATAATGGTCTCAAAAATATTTACCAAACATGATATATATTTCCCAGAGAGATATCAAACATAAAATCTTATATATATTTTTTATTATAATAAGAGAATATTTGTTTTAGGTGTTTCTCCAATTATTTGACGTTAGAAAACCACATGATTAGGTATTATAATAAACGTAATATAATTCATTTTCTCAGAGATAGAATTAAATTTTTAATACTAATATTTGATTATATGATTATTTGAATGAAGTAATATTCATTCCCCGTTTCATTTATTAATATGAATTATATGTGTTGATAGCCAATACATTTACAAAATAACATCAAACTCAACTAAAAGATGGAATATAAGAACTATATGTATCATAATCCCACAAACCATGATGATGATTAATATATCCTAGAAACCATAATGGTATGACTATTTTTTCATATTAAATATATTTTAGTTGGTGAGAATAAAAATTAAACAATACATGCGTAAATCGATTTTTAAGAACAATTAACACCACTAAATTATCATTATCTAATTTATTAGTATCCTTTACATAGATATTTTCTCTTTCCATTTTTAAATGTGGATTTTAGTGATTATTTCCCTGTTATTCACTTGTATTTGTACAGTGGTTGTTATAGTTCCCTAATTTGTCACATAAAAATATTGAAATATGAGTAGATACATTGAAATAACAATAAATTACTCGAACATGATAAATGAACAATTTTTTCCATAAGTATATTGTTGAAGGATTCCATCCCTTACAACTGAAAAATATTCTAATACATCTTTGCGACAATAAATTGGGTATCTCTTCCCATATATTGTAAATGAAAAAAATATTATCTTTATTCCATTATCTTAGTCATCACCTAAACATTAATGATATTACAACATGTTATTCATTAGTGTGTGTTTAAATTGAATTTTGTTTACTTTGTTAATCAAAATTCATAATAATGGGTTTTCTATAATCAAAATATTTTCCATTATAACTCATATTTTTTGTGGTTCATCATTTGGGAAATCTTATCATTTTAATGGAATACATTATAATCATTTGTCCTTCAAGATGAAATTTTTTTGAAGGAAAATGGTGTGAACACTGATGATGAAAAATAACTTCATAAGATAGTTATGATAAATTATCTTATGGAGAACTATAAATTTAATTTTATATGTTTTTAAATCATATAATTATATTTTATTTCATCCTAAGTTACTATAAAGTTAATATATGTTTCATTAGGCTGGGATTTATCATACTTCATATTTAAATTACCTAATTTAATAAATCCTCTTTAATGGATCATGTAGATACTATGATAGACCATATCATATACATTGAGAGTTTCGATAAATCTATTTTGTATGTGGACCACTCATCATGCACTATGTGATTATCATGTTGATAATCAACCATTCATTATGAGGTTGATTACCCCATGATTAATTTGTGAAACAAAAATATCGATTATCCAATATCCAGATTGTGATGTAATTAATAGTAAAACAAAAAATATAAAACATCAAAACAATTTCAAGACATTATCTTATGCTTAGTCTTCCCAATTAAACCTATCCATATTGTTTTAACTAATTTTTTTATCATAATTCATTTAATGTAATATAATAATCATACAAATCTTAATAAACTAATAATAAAAGATAAGTAATCAATTCCTTGATTTCAACTTATTATCCCAATATAATCATTTCCTTATTTTAAATTATTTATATATGATATACATAACATATAATAAATAGACACATAATTCTATGAATGGATTTTTTAGTGTCTCCAATATTCATCTACATTAAATAATACTAAAAAATGCATGTGAACATTTATCCATAATTGAGCATCACTTGGATCTCCTTTATACTTCCCACAAGTTATATTAATTTTTATTATGTGGGAAATGGAAGTATTAGAATTCAGTGAGCTCAAATTATTATTAGGTTAAACAATGTCATTAAGGATGATATTAATATCACATGAGTGTATATGTTATGGGAAGAAGTTTTTTATTCATAAAAACATGGATTATTTTTCATACGCCATTATAGTGGAACATATAATCTCAAATGAACACACATTTACCCTGGCCTAGGAGTGTGTGATAAGCATGAATTCATGGAATTAGAGAGTTATATCATAAGTTCTTGGAATATTACATATATAAAAACATAATGAAATGTGAAATATTATTCTTATTTTAAGGATCACTTCTAGGATTTCGTGACATAATTCTAGGATATCTATCTATGTATATACATATTATTTCATTACCTAATCATAAAACCAATGCATTATACTACTATATATATAGTACCACCCCTAAAATCATTATATGTACAAGCATATGTATACTCCATGAGATAAGGTAACCATATTAAGTAGTCTATTGCATATTATTCTTCCTTTTAGTCTCCCAAAATGTTATCTTGGACAATCTAGACCCTTCTGAAAATGAATCAAGTCTGTGTTAATAAAATTTGATCTCTTCCAAGTAATGTTCCTTTTTGTTGTACTCTTCTTCCTACCTATCATCTTTTCTCCCAATGTATTTATTGATATAGATATCTATTAGATGATCTATTCCACACTGATTCAAATATTGAATATATGTTGGATCTCATATATTGGTTTATAATGCTCTACATTAGAGATTCTTGATTAGGGCTTCTTGTTTGAGATATATTGATCCTGAGGTAGATGGTTTTGTATATGCTTAGGAAAATTTTAAACCAAAACAGATTAATTTAAAACTAATTGTTTTACTTATTATAAATTTCATGAAAAAATTATTTAATTTGGTTTCTGAATACCCCAATACCGTTAAATAAGGGGATATGGATTTCATTTGTCAAGAAATTAGAAAAAACCCCAATTCCATTAAATTGGGTTGTGTCTTTGAAATTGATAGAATGTTATCCAATATAAATTGTTGAATTATAATTATGAAATTTATTTCAAATTGTTATTTTAGAAAAATGTATTGAAGTAATTTTGGTAGAAACATATTGGTTATATCATGAATGTTAAATTATATGATTAAAAAATATTTATATAATTATTGGAATATTTTAAATGAAATATTGAAATGAATTATATTTCAAATAGTTTTAAAATTTATTTAGCATCACTTATTGATGTTATTTCAAATGAAATGATTGTTAGTTAGTGAGTTATCAGGGGCAAAACTATAGGATTTACAACCCAATCAATACAAAAACATCAAATCACAACCCTAAAGGGATGGATATGGGTTCCTCCTTGTCCAGATTATTGGAGGATGTGTATATACATTTTTCAATGACAAATATTTGATTTTGAGGGTGTCTAATAAACTAAAACCTTCATATATTTTGAAAATATTACCATGTTTTATGTTGTTTATATTTGAAATTTTTATATTCAAAGGTTTTTATACTATTTACCATAACATTTAAATTTATAAAAACAATATATTAAATTATTATTAATACATGTGTTTAGAAATATTTATATTATTTGAAATGTAAACAATGATTTTTTAAATATGATATTTAAAACAAATATATTCTTATTTAAAATAGAAATATTTATTTGGTTCATAAATTATATCATCTTATTTTGGATCCTTGGTGAGAACCAACTGGGATTTTAGCTAACACCATACCAATTCATTTAGAGTTTGTATATTATCTCATTCTAGGTTTGATCATGGGTAAAACATCTATTGGGGGTGATTCGAGATGTTGATAATTTGGGTTGGAGATTTTTTTCCTTAGTACATGGGTGTTTTTTCATATATTTCTGGGAATTTTTTTTTGCACCTAGAGTTTTTTTACTTGATTGGATGGTAGTCTAGTTCTATTTATGGAATTTTTCTTAAATGATTATTGTCTTGTTTATCTAGATTCCATTATTTTTCTGTAAAATTCATTCCCACTATCATAATGTATGATTCCATGTTCCAGTAACCAACCCTAAAGGATTGAGAATTCACTTTCAGTCTATATCATTTCCTTCATGGGATTTATGGTACTAGGGTGTGTGAGTTGGTTAATAATAATGTGATATCATAGGTCTTGGTTGAACGTCTTTATTTAATGTTAGTATGATATTTTTTTAATATTTTATTAAAATAAGAGGTTTTTATAATTAATTTAATTGACATATCTCACCACTATAAACCTTAAGAAACAATGGGTGGTTTGTGAATGATTTCTTTATATTTAGTTCTAATATATCTCTAGGTTTTTATTGGGATAAATTGAAATCCAAAACCCATTTTTTGTATATATTAGGAATAATTCCCCTTGTTTCTCAATTAGAGTGAAAATATGTTGTCACTTACATATTTTTCAGTTATTTTTTAGATTCATTCCTTTCAGAAGATATGTGAATCATATCTTGCAAGAAGCTAATAATTAACCACATAATAAAATCCTCCCATGGACCTAAGTCGAGTTGAGGTGACTATGTGTACGATCCATGCTTTGGGATATGATGCTACAATAGCTCCAATTTAGGCTCCCATTATGGAACCTTAGAGGGATGTCTTTCAGAATCATGATTATGAGTTCCTTCATCAAAATTGACAAGAGTTCAAAGAATCAAATGAACATAAAAAGGTTGATGAATGGTTAGGATTGAGTGTTTGTTTGAGTTTTTGGAGACACATTATAAAGATTAGGTGATGTGTCTTTCCTTTATGCCGGAACGACCAAGAATGAGATGGTGGATCATAATGGTGATAGTGAAGAATAATAACTTCTTAGAGTGAAATGACATATAATCCCTATCCCCCAACCAATTCATTCCGTAGTAGATCGTGTTAGACATGTCTATTGGGTTTATTGAACTTGAGAAGGATGAAAATATTGTGAATGTGTATGAAAATAATTTTATTGCGCTAGTGCGGTTTGGAAATATCATAATATCATATGATAATACAAAGAATCGATGGTTCAAGATGGTACTTTGGTTTTATATTTATTATTAAGTGTTCATGCTAAATAATTCCTCTTATGTTGGTGTGCCCAATCAAACATTAATTGTTAAAATAGACCTAGCTAATATGTATGGGTTGATAGGAGTCTCTTTTTCTCCGAGTGGAAGTGTGAATTATTCTATAGGAAAGAGGAATTGTTATTATTCTCATTGTGGTTCTCAGATTTAGGGGTTTTCTAGACCTCCTAGAGTTCTTATAAGAGGCTATATTTTATATCAATGTGGAAAGACTCATAATTATAATCTTGTTTTCCTTGATGCACTCAATATGTATGGATATTGTGGATTCTTAGGTCATTTGTAGATGTTCTTTCTTGCATTTTCACCTCCATGTATTGTCATGGGATCATCATCACATTTTAAAATTATAGTAAAATTAGATGCTTTTTGAGAAAAGGGGTTCTAGCCACATTCATCTGCAATGAAGATTCATTACATAGTGGAATTGTCCCTTGAGGAAGTGATAATGGGTCCAAGAACTGTGAGAGGTACTATCACTATAACATAATGATTACTTATTTATTTGATACTGGTGAGATTAATTCATTTATTTCTTCCGATATTGTCAATCTAATTAATTGTTCTATAGAGATATTATCCGATGTGATGTATACTATAGGAAAACATAGAATGAAGAGTGAATATGATATCCATAGTCTTTATTTGTCTTTCAATTTTTCAAATGTTGATCTTTTTTGGTGTTTTTTTGTCCTCAACATGAAACCTATTTACAAAAAATTTAGTGAGGATTGAATCATTTCCAATAAACCATATATTGATACATTTCTTTGATGGGTCTCTTTGAATACACCCAATAGTGTGTGTCATATAATTCATGGAGAAAGGGATTCTTGGTTGAATAGAGCCATACAGTCTTATCCATCGTTGTGGAAGGTAAATTTAGTTTTATCTTTTTACAAGGGGTGAGAATCTTTGAGTGGGGATCTCACCGCAAATGTAATCGAGTTTCTCAATTTTTTCTTACTGAGTTCTCTGGTTTTCCACTGGTAAGGGTGGTATTGTTTTTTATTGACATAGTACGTAGTTACTAACCACTGTTTATTCATTCTGAACACATGTCACACTGAAATGAATGAGTTGTAGGCTCATCTGTATAATCTTTTAGAGAATGGTTTTATACCCATGAGTGTGTCACCTCAGGTGGAACCAGTTTTTCATTAGTATGAATGATGATGGTTCAGGAAAACTTTTTGTTGATTACTGAAGATTCAATAGAGTCAAGGTGAATAGAAAATATCTATTTAAAAATATTGATGATCTATTTTTCCAGTTGATAAAGGATAAGTGGGTCTCATTTATTGATATTCAATATAGCTACCATCATCTAATGGTAAAAGAATATGACACACAAAAACATCATTTTGAAGGTGGTACAACCATTATGAGTGCCATATCATTTAATTTTCTCTAACTAATTCCCCTATAGTATTTATGGATTTATTGAAAATTATTTTCCATTTGTAACTTCATACCTTTAAGGTAGTCATTTTTGATGGAATCCCTAATTACTGATATTCCAAGGGGGTCATTTATGTCATTTGAGAGAATTTTTAGAATTAATTATAAATCCATAACTTTATTTCAGGATTTCAAATGTGATTTCTGGAATCAGGAAGTGATGTTATTCTAGAATGTGGTTTTAAAACATGGAATTTTTTATGATCCTAAAAATTTAAAAGTTATTATTGCATGGGAACAACCATGAAATGTTTTCAAGATTCATAGATTCTTGGATCATGATCTGTATTATCAAACATTTATTAAGGGGTTCTGAAATTTATCTTCTCTAGCATGGAAGGGATTAATATTTTCATGGGATGAAAAATTACATAATTCTTTTGTTGAGGTGAAAATTCTATTGATTTTTACAATGGTTTTGAATATCCAAGTTGTCGAGTTTGGATATCTTGTTTATTGTGATGCATCAGTTTTAGTTTGGGTTGAGTTCTAATGCAGGGTGATCATGTCACTTCTTATAGATCTTGTCATATTACGCCACACAATATGAATTATCTCACCCATGACCTTGAACATGAATTTATGATTCCTTAAAATAATTTTTTGTGGAACTTCTTTTTTTAGATAAATTCTAACCATGTTTTCTGACAAAAAAACACAAGTTATATCTTCTTTAAAATTTATTTAAATCACTCCTAGAGTCATTAGGTGGATGAAAATACTTCTTTTATCTTTTACATCACCAATACTCTGGGGAATGTGAATGTCATTATGAATGATTTGAGCATGAATTTTCTAACCTAGGTAGTGGTATAATAATCATAATAGTGGATCATGAAGGACCTTTTTAATCAATTTCATATTGGAGTCTTGAAATTAGGGGTAGAGTTTTCTTTATCTAGTGATAATTTGACATCCCCGTTTCTAGATATGATATATTAGGAGTAGTTTCAAAATGGTGAGTTTAGTATAAATAGAAACACTCTTAATGGTGGGGAGATTGTTTCATACTAGTCATTCTCCATGGATGGAATTATATTTTATTATAATCTTTTAGAGGTACTGTCATTGGTTTGAAAACAATTTATTAGGGATTACCATAATTCCTAGGGGGATATGTATCATATAACAAATAATATTTTCTATGGAATGCGGTGAAAAATATAGTGGCTATTTTTTTATAGAGAATTTTAGAATTTACCTAGAATTGTTATACATGAAAATAGCTCATGGGAATAATAAAAAACCATTGGGTTTTCTTAATATAATTATAGTGCCTACATGAAAGTGTGTTGGGACCTCAATAGAAGGTGTGGTTCGGTTGCCTCATACCTAGAGAAGCAAGAATGTGATATAGTTTGTGATTGATATGATGTATGAATTGGATCACTTTATACCTATACGTGTTACAACCATGGTTGAGGAGATAGTAAATATCCTTGTGAATAAGATTGTTAATGATCATAGAGATCCATATTTTATAGCCTCTCTTATTGATTATTTGTTTAATTCTCATTTTTTGGAGAGTCCTTAAGTATATACTAGGGTTTCATGTTCATTTTATAATGACATACCATCCCTAGTTTGTTGGATGGAGATAAAATTCTATATATATTACTTAGTACATGATTTGTGCTTATGTTTTTGAATTTTGTGGAGCATGGGATTACCATCTAGAGCCGGTTCTATTTTTATATAACAATAGTAATCATGTCATGATCAAAATGTATCTTATTGAGTCCTTGTATGGTTGGACTTACAGATCTCTATTGTGATGGTCAGATATTGGTGAATGTTTATTGGTTCGACTAAGCCTGACTCAAGAGATGACAAAAACGAATTTGTTAATTAATCATATAATTTTAATGGTTAAGAGCTGGGATAAATATTATGATGATCATCATCACAAACCATTATGATTTTATGTTGGTTATTGGTGTCCTTGAATTTTTCACAATGTTTTGGTCATCGATGTCTTGGGAGGCAAGGGAAAACAGCTCATTGTTTTGTGAAGACTATTGTGGTTTTGGAGAAGGTGGGGGAAATTGTCTAATCATTTATAACTTCCACTAAAACAAACGTCAATACATAATGTGTTTCTTGTATCTTAGGTTTGAATGTTTATATTGGATACATCTCAAGTTTGGAGATATATTATTCTTAATGTTGGAACTTATATTTATATGAATGAGAATCATGTTAGGATAGTGGACTGTAAAACTGTGTTAATTCATGGGTTGATGATAACTTTTTTTTCATGTGATTTGGAATCAAGATTCTATTACTCATGAGAAGTGAAGGCGGCGCTGATGTGGGATTTCTAGCATAATGTTTTTTACATGGTTGGTTTTTAATTTCATTTATTATGATTTAAAGATACAATGATGGGGATTTTGTAACATCTTGTAATTTTTTCATTACTAAAAACATTTTAATTATTATTTGGTATGGTTTAATTTAATTTTTTTGGTGAAAATTTTAGTTATTTGGAAACATAATGAGTTATTCCCAGTTACTGCATAGTTTTCAAAATCCATTCCCCTCTATCATAAAATCATGTAGTCCTAGAAATTGTTGGTTTTCATGGCTGGCACATGGTGTGAAAAACCATTATCACATATTATAAACTACGAGCCCTTGAAAAATGGGGTTTACAATTTGTCTAACCATGAAACACTTCATAGAAAAATCTATGCAGATTTTTATTAATTAAGATTTTATTTTTTTAATACCATAAACCCATATTATATATGACTGATGAGCGTAACATGACATATTGATTTTTCTTCTTCAATGGAGGCTCAAAAGAGGCGATTTTGGCCCCTTTAGACCCATTTGGAATATAATTTATCATGTGATAATGATGTTTGATCTCTTATAGATAAATTTCCTCTTCTTTATATCATTCTCTCACTCTATCCTATTTCCTCCCTAGGGTTTTATAGATCTCTATATTGTTTCGAGGTTCTATTACCAAATATTTGGGATCTTGAATCTATGTTTGGTTCATGTATCATCATTTCAAATGTTCTTTATTAAAGATCCCTGATTTGGGATTTATGTTTCTAGATCACAAGATCCTGATGTATGTGGTTAAATATTTATTTTCCCAATTGATTTAACCATAAATTTATTGATGTATATTCAATAATTTTATTTAGATTTAATTTATAGATAAATTCATTTATATTATATTATTAAAAACCAAATTCTAGAGAATTGGGGGACTTGGATTTGGGTTAGCATGATTTTGGAAAAACAACCCAATTTTATTTAATTGGGGTGTGTTTGTGAAAATGATGGAATATTATAGAATTTAGTTTATTAAATTAAAATTTTGAAATCGATTTGATGAAATTTACTTCAAATTTTTATCTGAAATTTTTTTCTAGAAATGATTTTTCTAGAAACTCGTTGGATTTATCATGAAAATGGAATTATTTAATATAAAACCTATTTTTCAAATGGAAAATTGGAATATTAGAAATGATAGAATAGAATGAATATTAATTTAAATTATTTGAATATAAATTTCCCATTATTGATTTTTATTAGAGGACATGAAAACCTAGGTAGATTGTGAGTTATTCATAGTAGTACTCAATGATATACAACACTGACAATACATATGTAGTAGGTCACATCCTCAATGGGATGGTGATAGGTTCTTCCTTGTCCTATGTTTGGGAGGATGTGCTTATACATATTTCCGTGATAACAATTTGAGTGTCAGGGAGTCCCATATCATGGAACTATCTTAGATTTTAGAAGATTTATATGTTACTAATTTAGTATATTTTGTATATATACACACATATATATGTTTTAAAACATTTATCCATGGTTTCTAAATTTATGTAAAATTTTAAATAGTAATTTTTTAATTCATTTTTTTAGAAATTTTTTCGTTATTCAAAATGTAAATAAAGATTTTTTTAAACATTCATTTGAAATTCGAAACCTATTTTTGAAAATTGAAACAATTATTTAGTAATACAATTGAGCCATATTATTATGGACCCCTTATTGAGACCCTCCTGGTCTTTTAGTACACATTGTAATTGTTCTTTTAGGTGTTTTTATATAATCTCTTTCCATGTTAGAGAATGTAAAAAGATAACCATGGAGTGGGTTATAGTTGTTGATCCTTGAGATTGTAGAGCTGTGTGTAAAGGAAATTGTGTTTTTTTCTTATTTTTATTGTTCTTTGGGGTTATTAAATGGGGTTGTTTAATTATTTTAATTCTAGTATATTTCCCCCTAAAATTATTTTATTGAATGAATACTGATTTTTTTATCTTTATTCCATCATGTCTATTTAAAATTATTTCCCATGTTCATATTTTATTATGGTGAGTTATAGACACAATCTTCCATGGATCAGGAACTCTCTTTGGCCTATGTTAGTTCCAACCTAGGTAATAAGGTACTTAGTTTTCCAAGATGGTTCATGATAAGTAACCCCATACGATGTTTAAATGTGCATGAATATATGGTTGATGGATGATGATGGATATGATTAGAAATTATCACTAGAAAAGTCGATTTTAATCCAGTGACTAGTTGATCCATTCCACTTTGTAAAAGATCATAGTGTGGTTAAATTTTAATGAACTATCTGAACTGATATTGATTTTATGATGGAATAACATTAGAATATTATATTTATGGTTATTTAAATTATTATTGTTATACCTTGAGAGGTAAGGAATAATAAAAACAAAGTAGTGAGTATAAATATATGTGCATAAACATGATTATAAAATAGTAAACAAAAATTATTAATATAATAAAAATATAATAAAAAGTTGTGTGATTAGAATGAAGAAGAGAATTTATATATTTGAATTAATTTTACATAATGACGAATGAGTATACCAGAATTAGATTTGATAATATTTAGGTGAGATAATAAAAAAACAAGAAAGGTTTGAGGAAATACAATGAGTTCAATAGATGAAGGAACTATGAACATCCCAGATTGAGTAATCAAGAAATGTTGAGTTAGGGGTATCAAAAGAATAACATTTTACGTTAACTAATTTATGAAGAACCATATTATGACAACATGACATAATAATAATTTGAACTTATTGAATGATGGGTTATCATTTTCATAGATTACCATCTTATCCCTCTCTAATATATTAACTTCATCATTTTCATTATGGAATCACACTACATATGATTCATATCATGCAAAAAATAAACAAAACGATGTATATATGAATTTTAGGTTAAGAGAGAATGGTGAAAATTTTAAAAAAATTGTATACATTGATATCTTATATATAACATAAATATATAGTCCAAGGTAGGATGATATTGAAATTAATAAAAACATTTATATAAAATTGAATTGATGTTTACATCACTAAAATTAGACCAAATTTGTGATATTAAGTGGAAAAAAGAAAATTTCTAGATTATTAATAAAGGAGGAATGATGAAACATGGTATCATGAAATATTTATGATGAGACTAGAAACTCACCCAATTTAGTACTTTTTAAATTGGGTTACTAGAACACAAAAAATTATTTTCAATAGAAGGAGATTAATGAGACACTGATTTTATACATGGACTAGTATTTAGATGGAATTATGTGAATCAATTAAAATAATGATAATAAATACAATGTTTCATAGATGTTGTATGATTATGTGTCATAACTACTATAAGGTATGATATAAGAGGAATTCATGAATGGATATTAGAAGGATTATTTTTTAACTATGAAATAGAATATGTTACAATAGTTCACTCTAATATAATGCGATCTATGAAAAATACCTTATGGAATCAAACTATATTGGAATAATTTAATTATAATGCATAATATCTTACATGATTTTTTTATTATGTAATGAAATTAAATATTTAAATATGGTTAATGTGTTGTTATATGAAGAATATGATGAAGTATCACATAATGAACTATGTTTATTGAATGAAGATGTAGCGAAGTGTATGTATTGAGTTCTGAAAGATGTGAGTTGTCACATTATCAATGATTACAATTCTAAAAATAGACTATAAAAACATAGAGTGTAGTTTAAAATTTTATTTCATGAAACTTTGTTTTTTCTTGAATGAAATTTAGTACAAAATTCCAGAGAAATATACGAGTTTATGTGATTTCAAGATAATAAAAATAGAATAAATGAGAAATAAGACCATGATCACTTTTATTAAATTTCTCAAAATTATTAGGAGCTATTTGATTATTTTATAGAACATAAGAATTATTTTGTCAGAGGATTGATAAGAATAATATAGATATATAATCAAATTTATAATATATTTTTAAAATTATATGGAATTAGGTGATGTATAAAAAAATAGATGACATAATATTTTTAAGAGATAAAAATATTAATATTGATGATCAGTTAGATGGTAAATAAAAAAATATTCAAAAAATTATTTTTATGATTTATGCTAATTCAAGAGGAAGAGTTTGACTAATAAATTAATGATATATTCTTTGATATTTGAGATTACTCTTATATTATAAAATATTTATTAACGGTATTTAAAATTGATCCATGATGTTCAAATAATTAAAATCACCTACCACAATGGGATATGTCACCCTATAAAAATGAATGTTATAATTTAGAGAAATAGCTAGATGATCAGATGAAATAATTGGGAGAGGATCTTTCTGTCCTTATAATTTATGAAAATATAGGTTGAGTCAATAATTTATTTGTGAATAATGAAACATCAGGTTTTGAATAATGAAGATATTACTATTAAATAATGTTTGAAATATGTGAGTTATAGTAACTGATGTCATTCCACTTGAAGAATAGTTTTTATTCATCTGGAATTATGATGAAAATATTTAAAACATTACTGAAATTCATCATTTTTCATTTCAGGTGAAGATTCACTGGATAACATTATCAGGTTTGGAAGAATTAAAATGTGATAAGAGGTAGTGTAAAATTAATTTAGGTTACATTGTGTATAGGATATTACAATTGGGTAAGGACAAAAAATTCCCACATAACACGTTTTATTGAATATTGGGTTAGTGTAATATGTGTGACTTGATGGGTGTCTAAATTTCATAGATATGATTCTCATATTGATGCAGATACATGGAATAATCCTTATGTTTTTTCCATTATACTCTATCAATATAAATATAAAAAATAGGTGAGGTATATTATAATGACATATAAATCCTAAGTGATGAATGTGGTTCGAAGAACCTAATGTAATAATGAAATTTATATTGATTGTAATCGATAAATGTAGTCCACTCACGATTCACACTCACCCCAATGGGATTTCATGATCCCCTAAGAGTTTAAATATTTATAATAGGCTAAGTTCCCTTTTTTAGATCCATACGAATATATTAGTTTTTTTATTATTTTTCAAGGAGTATATCTTTTATAATATTAATGAAATATCTCTTATGGATGATATATAAGTTAATACTATATTGATGAAGATATACTTAGTAATTTAAACATTATGGCTTCAACTAAATTCATATTGACCTAGAACATGACAGAATATCTAATGTGTTCAACGAATTCCATTCAAAATAAACTATAAGATGATCCAACACTTATTTTATTTAATGTGCATGGGTGGAATAGGAAAAATTATTTTGGAATTATTCCACAAAAACAAGGTTTCTCTAATTTCGGTGTGTATTCATCAATTGATACTATAAAGGTTTTTTACCATTAAATTAATGATCATCTAACAGAATTTGTTATTGATTTTTTTGTTCAAATACTTATATTCTTTAGGGTCCATTATTTTGACCAACTTTGGGTCACATGCTTATTTAATTATATATATTCTATCATAGTGTTCTAATGAATTTTAGGAGATGGTTTATGAGACTCTGTATTATTGAGATAAACATGTGAGTTACATGTTTTTTGGATTGTTAATATTAACCACAAGATATAATTGTTATATTCCATGTTGATTCCCATAGTTTTTTTCATAGTTATAACATAATTTGACTAATATTTCACAATTAAAATTAATGGTGATTTTTTCGAATTAGGTTAATATGTGGTTTTATAATTTAAAAAATTATTGTAAAACCATTTAGATATCTTTATGAAATAGTTATATTTAGTTTTCAAGTGATAGTGGTTCCTCGTTATTTTTGTATAGTTTTTTATAATATTCATACAAACCAAGTGATCTATATTAATTTTTAAAAAAATTAAAAAATTATACTGATATCCTTTATCATTATAACCCAAATAATTCCATTATACCTTTTTAACTCAACTCATCCATCCATTAAGTATCATACAGATTACTCAAATACTTATTTGGTGATTATACTCTAGTCCTATTGGATATAATCATGGTACCATCTGATTCCCACTTGGTTTTTCCTCCTTTTTCATGATCACATAATGTTATAACATCTCCTTTATGTTTTTTTAACACATTTGGTATTATGTTTCAAGATCTATATATTTTCATGGTGAATTTATTGGGCTCTGATTTATATATTCTTGATAGGAACCTATGATTTCTTTTCCAATAATCATTTTTATGGTGACCACATGTTTCTTATTAGTGAGGTATGTGACTCTATACAATTTTTCATTACAAATGAATAATATACCTTTTTTACAGTTTCCATTATTTTTCCTCCTTCAAATGTTTTAAATTAATTCTATGATGTATTTCAAGTGTAACTGCATCATTAATATGACTATAAAATCTTGTAAATGTGTATTTTCTGAGAAAAAGGTAAACACACTCTATATGGTTGATGAAATTACAAAATGATAGTTTTCAACCTAAAATATGTTTTCCAGAATGGGTGTATTGTTGATTAATTGGAGGAATTTTTAAATTTTTTTGAATTTTTGTGTAAAATATTTTTAGAATACATAAAACAGTAAATCCTTTGGTACATTAGGGTATAAAAATATGAAAACCATAGTGAGTGCCACACCGGGATGGGTTGTGATTGTGATATTGATATAATGTGGATGGAATTAATATCATTATGAATAATGTTTCACTATCTTATTTTCATTGTGTATCCTGTTTAGGTTTTAAAATAGTCTGAATCCTACTTGTGGTTTGTTTTATTAATGTTTTTTAAGTATAATTTTTAGATTGATTACATTTTTAACTTAAGAGATTGAATGGATGGTTTAGATTATTTCACTCTACCTAATTCTTGTGTATTTTTTATTATTTATTTATATAAATATAGAATATTTTAATGTAAATAAATACATTATCTATATAAATATAGGCTCATATTGGAACACAAATGGGAATTTTCCACACTCCATGAATAATAATTTGGGAATATAAATAAATGAGTATTTCGGAAGGATATAAGGTTATATGTTTTATATATCCCTATAAATTATTTTGTTCAATGACATCTCATCTTTGTTTATGTTGGTATTGAAGGATGGTCCCTTGGAGACTTGTGTTTGGTTTTGGTTCTTGTTTGCATTCAGGATTAGCCTTAGGATTTATTTTCAAATCTAATTAGTTTTATGTATTCTTCTATTTTTTACTCTAATAGATTTCCATTATCTTTATATAAATGAGACATGTTGTTTTTTATTATTTCGATAAAATTATAATGATTTTTAGGTATATTAATACCATAGTTCTTATCTTCTATACACAATGTTCATGAATTAAATTTGTACATTGTGGTGAGCTATTATGGGTGATTCATTGGTTTAAATGTGTCGAATCAATATATTACATTACAAGTGTTAAGTAAATTTTGAGGATGAACGGTAGACTGTAGTTAAGGCACTATAAAGCTTGGTGTTATTAATATAAGGGTATTGGGACACTATAAATTCTTATATGAGAATTCTTTATAATTGATTGTAAAGGATATTTCCTCAAACCATTAGCTCGATTCTGTTTTTATTTAACTAAACCTTGTCATGATTTACATTCTGATGGTTTTTATTTTCTTCACCTATCACTTGTTGAATCTATAGTTTTTTAAATTCTATTATGTTAATTAACATGGATTCATGATTCACTTTTTTCAATTTAGATATTTATTTAAAATATATCCTAGTGTTAAAAACAATTTTTAAGTGATAATGACTTTTAAACAGTTATAATTAATATAGAGGTATGAATCTATTGTAAATTTCCAATAAAAAATTTCAATTATCCCTGATTAGAGGAAACACAAATCCCTAAAATTAACATCAAGGATCCAGAGATTTGTGGCAATTGAAAATAGATGATAAATAATGCATTCAAGTTTCCTAAAAAATGTAAAATATTCTATGGTGGAAATGGTACCAAATAACCCAACTAATTTATTCAGATATTATAATGTATTTAACAATATTTTAATAGTATATATGTCAGTAGAATTGTATTTTCCACTTATAGTATAGAAGTACATTGAAAAAAGTATATGGAATCCATCATGCATGACACATTACATGCATGCGTAAGTATGAATACATTCAAGAAGGTTTTATTTTATGATTTATATCTAGATTAATTTCCAATTTTAAATGATCATAGTTTGCAACATTTTATTTGTCAAGTTATTTAGTGTTATAGTTTTTTGCTTATTTTTTTCTGTTGTTCATCTATCTCCAATATTTTCAATGTGGACTTCCTAAAAGATAAAAGTTTTATCATTGGTCATCATTTTCTGATCATATATCTTATAATTAAATTATTATTTTAGTAATTTAATTAATTATTATATAAAGAGGGTATGTTTGAGGTAGAATTTTCATGTAAGTTTGGTTAGAGTGGAACCTTTGATGAATCATGGGGTTTTGTGGGTTCATTTTCTAGACAGAAAAGGAATAACAATAAGTGTGATCATTTTTTATCATGATTGGTTAATAAGAAATCATTAGGATAGTGTCATCTAGTTTAATTATAGATTCATTTTCATAATATTCTATACTATACATTTGGACTAATGGTTCTCCATCATTATAGAAATTCATATCACCTGATGTGTTATTTAAAAAAGTATCCTGGTTCATTATAATTGGATCTAACCTAACCAAATTCACCTAACATTGGTTATATGTATAGAATATATCTTATTGATAGAATCATTCCAAATAGAATTA
Source organism: Viscum album (assembly GCA_963277665.1). NCBI lineage: Eukaryota > Viridiplantae > Streptophyta > Magnoliopsida > Santalales > Viscaceae > Viscum > Viscum album. The sequence goes on along the minus strand of OY728143.1, from coordinate 610,009,351 downwards.
TGTGGTTGAGTGTGCACTTGTAGAGTATTTAGTGGGGACTACTACATTGATAAGTATAGTTCTTAATCAAGTATCTATTATCCAAGATTTTTTTTAATATTAGATAGTATTATTATATTATACACAATATGTTGATTGATGTGCTGAGATTTTTATAAAAGACTATTAAATCCTTGAAAAATCATTACACTTCCTTGGGGTGAAAGAATGATTAGGATTTGAAATTTTTTAGAAGTAGTTTATGTTCACTAATGATGAGGTCATATGAAATTTCCTAGTACATGATTTTGAAATGGTTGACCTCATAATTTTTATGGGTTTGATCGGTAGTTTTAAGTACAAACTCCTTTTTATGATATTTACAATTTTTTCTATCTACTAATTGTGTGAATCTTGTCTTTTAGGGTGAGTGGGATCCCAGATTCATGAGAGTACTTCTAGTTGTTATGATGAATTTAATGGACTCATTCAAATTTTCATGGACATATATTGAATACACAGACAAATAATTTTGTTTTCTAATTCTTAATGATGTGAATGAATACACGGAAGTATATTTCGATGATTTTTCAAGGTCGAAACCCTAGAGGGAGGTCAAATTTACCATTTACATGATTTAGTGAATGATTTCCACATATTTCCCCTCTTATCATATAGAACCAACTGAGTTGAATAAACTATTGATTCTATTTTAGAATCGTCTGGAAAAAGATACTGTTCATCCATGTCTATCACTTCAGGATTCAGTGGCTCAATATATAAAAAGGGATAAGTCCTCCATTTTTTTATTAATTTACAAAATCATATTCAGGTGACTATTATGTTAATTTTTCCATTACATTGGATTTATTATCTTGTTATTTTACTATGTTGATATGGATAGTTTTCTAATATTTTTTTATGTTCTAGGTATTTTCAACTAAGAGTATGTGGGTTAAATATTCATAATATACAATTAAAAATTAGGTATATGATTTCTGAGTATTTGGTTATAAAATATTGTCTTACTAATCATCATAAATTATTTATGTTTTTTATTAAAATACAAATTAACCATTTCTTAGACTCATTCATGGTTGTTTTTTGGGATTATTTATTGGTGTATTCTACAATTGAGGGGGGGTCATAAAAATCATCTAGATAGTATAATTAAATATCTGACCTAAAAATATCTTTGTAAAAATATTTCTGAATTTCCATATTGGATTTTAGATGTGATTATTTAGGAAATATTATATCTAAAAGAAGGATTTCAGTGGATCCTAATATGATTCTCATGGGAATGTTTATGGAGAGTCCCAAGAATTTGTGTGAGAATCAGATATTCATGGGTTGACTGGTTGTTATAGGATTTTTTATTATGAAGTTTCTATTTATATGTATTTCATGTAAGAGTTGACCAATAAGGGTGATAATCTTTAATTGAAGAGTCTGTGTCAAAGAATATAATTGGAAATGAATGATGCATTGACTTCATCTACAATTTTTAATCTTTAAGAACTAGTTTTCAATTTTTCTATTTACTATGACACCTTGGGTATTATATAATGATGTGATTTAATATATGAGAAATATGCAGTGGTCTATGGATATCTCCACCCACTTCCTCATGAGTAGAATTATTCAACCCGTGATCTGGAATTTAATAATGTGATGAAATATACCAATACATAGTATGATAATCATTTTTGACAGTGGATTTATGTTTATTTGGCTTACTAAAGAATGAAGTTTATTTTTACCCATAGTATACTGAACCATCCATTTAGATGTTGGATTTCGAATATATAATCTTTTTATATTTATATTTTTAATAAACATGGGTAAATAAATGTTATAACTAATGCATTTTGTATGGAGTTAATTAAAATCAAAATACTTTATGGAATTAAGTGATGATTGTAGTTTGATTAGTTAGTTTTCTAAGATGTAAATAGATTTGGAAAATGTTGATGGATATGTGTACTTCGATTCTATGAAATATGATTCATCATTGGATGATCATATACATCTTATATAGAAACCAACAATGATTTTTGATATTTTTGTTAAATATATTATAGTGGGGATAATATGGGTGACTAGTCTATATATCTTAATAGTTCCTTTAATTTATGAAGAACATTTATTTTTATGATAACTTTATGGTTATATTTATTTAATAGTTTAAATTCTTCCACAAAATCCATACTCCAAAGGGCTAAAAATATGAATAATGATTTTAAATATTCTTCTTGGAATATGTAGATGAGGTAGTGGATCGTAGAATTTATATCACAGTGAATTACCATAAAAAGATCAAGTAAGGGTAATATATATTTATTAGATTTTTTTATCCATTAAACAAACATGTATAGAACTAGATTAAGATATCCATATAAAATTTTGTTTTCATAAAACATACACCTAGTAGAAAATTTTTGATTTTAGTTAACATTTATCAAAAAATGATAACAGATAATTTCTATAATTTTTTGTTAACGTAAAAGGTAGAAGAGATTTGGAACCTACATGACTGAGATATTATGCCACTGTATTTAGCTTTTTTTTCTAATGTAGGTCATCATTTCACATCTAGACTATAGAGTTTTTTACAAGAGGAATAGAGTTCCTTGTTGATGTTATACATGTTTTATCATCCTCAAAAATATTTATTTACATTATAATCCATTAAAATTCATTAGAATATGCATGAGGGTTGAATAATTAATTTCAAAGTTCATTGGATAATCATCTTCCAAGGGTTCATTTAACATATTACAACAGTTATTAGGAATTGATCCAAATGGTGTCTTTTTAATAATTATTTGTGATGCCATGTAAATTTCTTATTTGTTGATATTTTTTTGGATTTTGATCTTTAGTTTGATTTCGACTTTTTCGTGAGATGATGATGATGACTAAAATTTTCTCTATGTGGTTAATGATTCCTTAGAGAAACCATATATCATATGTTCATTGTCTTCATCACTGGTTGGTGTTTTTTATAGGTGACCAGGTTTTAAAAGGATTTTCCCTATTAGGCACATAATTATATTGTATTAAAGTGAAATAATTCACCATGGATTACTATCACCATTGAATATATTCGAATATATTGGAATGGTGGGACACCCATTAGATGTACTAACTCACATGATGTAGATTCATGATGTATTTCATGTTTCCAAACTGATGATGTATCATCATGAACCTTCCCATATGTTATAATGGGAAGAATTTTATTTCTAATAGAAAACCATAGTGGTTGGGAAACCAGTTTAGATTATTGATCATCATAATATGCTTTGTTATGGTAATGTGATTCCCTTATTTAATGTAAAATGGTAGTGTGAATGGGATAGAAATGAAGAATGGGAGAATTCCAAAATGATGATGTAGCATTGGACTAGTAACATTGGTATTCATGAATCATTAATTATTTATGGGTGTAGAAAGTCTCATTTTAGATGGAATTATTTTTGTCTTATTTTTCAAATTGTTCACTCTATTCAATTTTAGGACTCATAAATGGAGATATTAGGATTTTGGGAGAAATATCCTATGGAAACTATCTATAAATGATTAGTAGTAACCTCACCATAACAATTTGATACAGATATCATCAATGTAGTGACATTTTTCAATATTTAAGCACTTTTTTATAACTGTGATGGTAATATCGATAACCATATATATGGTTGGGTTTTGGTATAGTGGTGGGTTTATTTTTATTTAAGGATATTTAAATCCATTTGGATATCTCTAAATAATTATTCTCCTTTTTAGGATTATTTAATGGATAAAAATGATAGAAATTTCTTTATCATTGCATCTAGACTGTGAAGATCAAATTACATTCTTAAAAATGAATAATTACCTTGATTCCCTTTTTAAATTAAATCCCAATTATCTTCCTAATATCATAATATCTTTCACCATCCTTCCCCAAGCATTATAAGTGGTTATCCTTTTTTCACATTAGTGAATATCCTCGGGACATGGATGATCACACTAAGGTATGTTCTGATTTTAACATATCTTCTCATTCAATTCTAAATCTCTACTCAATAAATATTTTTTATTGATTAATTAATATATTAAGGTATACAATACTTTTATATAGTGGATTTTTAATAATATTTTATGTTCTAATTGACCTGGCATTTAGAAGACCATAACTTTTTATTTTCAATCACTATTTTCAAAGGTAACTAAGACTCCACTATTGGGAATCTTTGAATTACTATTTATTGGTGGATTATCAATGAATACATTATAGTTATTTATTCCTAAAGGTTTTATTCATTAAATAGATATATTGGTATATATAATTTCTTATTTTGTAATTACATGTGTTGTATCCTTGAAATTTTTTGTTAATGTTGTTTTTCTTTACTAATTATTTTACACAATTCGTCTATACTGTGAAATTCCAAATGGATATAATTGGCTCCAAAATTGTTTCTATGTCATGTAAAAACTAGGAATTCAATGTTATAAATTTATATAAATTTTTTGATAAATTTTTGTAATGGTAAGGATTAATATTTAAAAAAATCATATTGAAAGAATTATTATGGTGTGTTATGGACAAATGAAAACTACAGGTATCATGGAACCACTATTGGTTATTTTTGTTGTACCAAATGAATATGCTTTGTAAATATATTTTTAGTACTCATGTTTCAAAATTTAGTGTTCCATCAGTTTCAAAGTTATATATCCCCATAGGATAGAGAACATTTTTTCTCAATTTTATACATGATAGTAAAGTATCGTGAATTAATTTCTAACATTTTTATATTATGAGATTCTATGCATGGTTTTGATTTTTATCCTCTACATAATTACAATAATTTGTTTTATTCTTGTATATATGATTATGAAATGTTTTAATGGAAACCAATGTATATTTTATGTAAAATATTTGTAATGAACATTAATTATATAAATATTTTCTTCATAGTGATTGAACTAATAGTTTAATGGTGATAAAAATTCTAGAGATTCATAATGGTATCCAACTTGAAATTTTCCTAACTCAATGAATATTCCATTGGTAGTACACTAAATTGTTTTCATATGGTATATATAAAGGGAAGGGTGACATTAATCTTGGATAATTATTTTGGTTATTTTTTCTTCATTGTTGGTTTTATGGTGGAAATGAGATACTACATGTATAATTGGTTTTGGTAGTTTTAGTAATTTTTAATGATTATCCTATTATATTTTTCTTTCTGACTCATTGTTTTCTAACTCGAATTCCTTGTAACTCTTAATTTTTATCTCCATACATATATGAGATATGTTGTATTTTTTTTGGGATTAAAATTATCCAATGGTTATAGGTGATTAAACCAAGGTTCGTATCTACTTCCCATGGTGATTAAGAACATAAATTATTCATTGTGGTGATACATATTGGTTGAAAAGTCTTTTTATATGAGTTTGGTTCATTAAATGTAGAATAAAAAACAATAGGCAAAGAAGTAAACCATTTCAATATTGGAAGAATTTTTATATAAAGTGCGTGAGTGTAAAAAACCTACATCACACACAAATAAAAATTAGGACCAGGAATTTTATTGTAATGAAAAGTTCTTTATAGTACAATAATTCTCAAAAATAATATTAAATGAGAATGTGATTGAAAAATAATTTTTTCAGGAATAACTTCATAAATAAAAAGATAATGCTAATAAAATTACAGATGATAAGAATATTCACATATATATTATGAAAAAATGAGTAATTTAAATTCATTATTCTTCAAAATAGGTTACTAATTTTATTTAATAAATGATAATAATATATCAAGAGGAATGCAAATATAAGTTATGGTTTCATGAAGATATGAATAATACAATAAATTTAAACATACTTATGTTTTTGTTGATATTGAGAAACATTGAAGCTAATCAAGTTGAATTATAACATGAATATAAAAAAATTCAGTTATAAAATTATTAAATAAAAACATAATATTTAAATGAATAAATCTATTAGAAATAGAAATGTGATAAAAATGTATCATATTATTATAAGACTAATAAAAATATATACCCAAATTCTATAAAATATCACAGTAACTATTATACATTTAATAGACGAGGGTTGAATTCATGTATAGTGAATTATGGTTGAATACTGATATATGTATACCAGAATTTTTGTAATGTGGATGCAAGGAAATATAAAAATAATTACATTACCTTAATTCCTCTATAATAATGTTTTATGAACGACACTCCAATAGCCAAAATGAGTAAAAATGGATGATTCTAAAGCTTATCAGCTACTTTTGGATTTGTGGGATATTATGAACCATGGAAATTTTATATCAGTATATTATTCTAGGATATAGTAAACAATGAAGTATGACATTAAGGGTTAGTGAAATTAAAATTACAAGAAACATATAGAAGATCATTGAACCTTTCCCGATGAAGGAAATTTGATAAACATTGAATAGATTTGTATACTATGAAAATTTCAACTGAAGTTGATGAATAAGTTTTCCTAGCAATGATGAGTGGTTTTTAGTTCATCGATGAAAAATTAATATATAGATAATATTAGAATTCTATAAAAGTTGAATTAAATTAAAAAAGATGATATATTCTATGTATACCTTTATGGGTAAACAATTGGAATCTATCAAACCAGATGCACCCATGAATAATAAAAAAATATGATTTTATGCCTATGAAATTATGTCACATCTATTGATGAAAATTATAGTTCATTGATAGTTTCAAGAAAACTATGAGCTTTCATGTTAATAAAATAATTCTCAACAAATAATTTCTTTCAATTCCATAAATACAATTAAATTGGGATAGTTTAATACATCTCCATTGAAGAATTTATATTGTTTTGAAAATAAAATATTACGACTATATATATATAATATTATAATATATGTGTTATTTAGATGTTTTCCTAATACATAATTGAAAAATGAATGCCAATATTATAAGGTAAATAGATGTTGTCCTCCATGAAAAGGATAACCGAAAAATATAATGTGTGGATAGAAGAATAATATGACAGCTAAAATCTTTGATTCATATAATATAAAGGGTGAAGTCATGATTGGAAAGGATGTTAAGGAAATATGTTTTTGAATGAGAAAACATTATAATACATATTTATCTAACTAATGAGGAATTAAAGAACAACTTTATTCCTTAATAGGTTTTGATTATGTTCAATGTATAATCAAATTTATAGTGATGAAATTGTGGGGGTGTTTTCCCAAGACATGTAATTTAGTGACACGAGAATAAAAATGAACTATAAATTTAGAGAAAAATAATATACTTATAATGATTCAAAATCCATTCTATAAATTCGACCATTAACATTTAATATGGTCAATGCTCTAGAATATGAAAATATGTCCTTAATATAATAACATTTTCTAAGTTCAAATTTCTATCATCCTTGAAATATAATTTTTGTACATTAGAAAATTTATATTAATTGTGAATTTTAAATTAAAATGTTAAAATTTATTTTTTATGAATGAAATGTATTAAAAGGGTTATCAACATACAATTTTATACAATATTTATTTATTATATAGATAAATTCATGAAAATTCCGTGAATGAAATTCCAATGAACAAACCAATATAATAAAAATATATAAATGTTGAATGGAAATGGTAAATTTTATGGATAGAGTTTTTATATTACATAGACAGAAAAAAATCTATAATGGACAAAAACTATACAGGCTATGAGTTTATGTATTTTTTTCAAATTTAATTAACAATTATGTTGTAATTTTTTATTTAAAATTTCATGTTTTATATTTTATTCAATAAAGTAAATGTGATGAATATGAAAATGTATAAAGAATGTTCCTCCCTTGTATCAATATTTCAATGAGGGGTTTGAATATTTTATCAATAAGTGAGTGAAAATATTAATCCCTCATAATAGATGCTTTAAATTTCATATCAATAAGGTGGAAAAAAATTCATGAAGTTAAAAATGATATTACTATTAAGAAAAATAAAAAGAGGAGAATATAAAACCCATTTAATGCTAATGAATAATTTTTTTTTGTTTTTTATTAATTATTTATAGAAAATTCAAAGAATATGAAATAGCCGATTAATGAAGATGGATTTTCCAATAGGTGTTCGGAATGTATAATCAAAATATTTTTATACCCTATAAGGGGCAAATTATTATATGATCAAATACCGGTATATGAATAAATAATTCATGTAACTAGTGTAAATGGATGAATATAAAAGTAAAAAATATATCTAGAAGAATCTGTTTTAATAATGTAATTTTTTTAACAAATCATTTTTGGAAGAGAGTCCAATAGAGGGATTGTTTGATGCACTAATGGAAACTATATAAATGTTATGTTGAATGAATTTTTGAACAACATGAATACTATTTTTTAATGATATTCATCTATGTGGTGAGAGATTAAAAATCATGAAAAATAAATAGTGTGTATGAAATAAATATTCATGAAATTTATTTGTAAATAATTTTTTTTATATTTGGATATGATCATATATATATATATGTGTTTTGTAATTTAACACATGATGATTATTTAAATATGTTAATTCAGCCATGAAAATTCCAATGAGCATATCAATAGAATATCATAATCCATTAAAATGATGAAATAAAAATTTATATATTCCTGTGTGGGTATTGGGAATATAAATTAGAATAAATATCAATTAATATCTCCTAAGGACCAGCAATACAATTCCGAGTAGTGGGTACTAGAGGATGGAGTGTTTGTGTTTAACGGAATGTGAAACACCCCCAATAAACAACATGATATGATAATAAATAAATTATATTTTAATATAAATTCCCATGTAAAAACATTGGTGATGTAATGATAAATCATTTTCATGTCATGTTAATGCACGTTAAGTATTTTTACTGAGTTATATACATTGTTTAATATTAGGTATGTTGTCATTCAATTTTTTTTTCTCTTCATGTATTACATCATTGCATTTAAATATTTTATTTCAAAATTATAGAATTTTGTTTCCCAAAAATGAAGTCCCTTTTTTATTTCATAAAATTAAAATTTCATTATGATTAATTTTGGGGAGTTTTTTAAATTGATTGATTTTTCCCTACATAGTAAAAAAATTGATTTTTATTGAAAAGTATATTTTAATTTAAAGAGTATAAAAATTATAATTAAAATTTATATTTTTATAAATTATTTATTATATTATTTATCAAAAATAAATATCAATTATAGTTTTTCAAATGAATTTAATACTTTAATTTTGTATAAAAATATTATTTCACATAACAAGAAATTTTAATGATTTTTTTTAGATTTTGGTTATTATTAAAATAAAATTATCACACATATATATTTTAATATAGAAAAATGAAATCCATATTTTGAATTATGATATCCAAAATTTTTAAAACATTTATTTTCTTTTTGGTCATTAGGTATAATAGCCATAAAAGTTTATTTCCCCAAGATAAGGATAAATCTGGTAATTTGCATTCAAAATTATATAATAAGTAATAAAAGATGAATATAAAAAATAGAATTGATTTATTAAATTTATATATATTTTCCATAAACATTTAAATTTATAAAATAATATATATTTTTATATTTCCATGATTCAGATATTTTTTGATATTATATATAACGAAAATTAAAAAATGTAATTCATTTTGTTTTGTTATCCTTAAATTTTATACATAGGGGAAATTGTGGAAAATTTTCAATAATAAAATTTCATTTTAATGATAAATTAAATGGATCCATATTAATTTATCTAAATGTTTTAGTGAATAAATAGTTACACTAATAATTCACACAATGCTCCCACAATAAGTATTAAAATTATGGAAATTTTAAATTAATGTGATCAAAAATATTAAAAGTGATAAAAAGTAAAAGAATAATTTGGTTCCTAGAATTTTTTTTTGAAAATATAAAATTTTAGGAATGTGTTAAATGATTATGTTACAATTAATTCTTTATTGTGTCATCATTGAAGTAAAAATAAATGATACCCGATAAATTATCATTCATGATATTTTATTATAAATAATTCATATGAAATGTTTTAAAATTACTTAAAATTTTATACTCTTCCATGTGAATGGTATTTGGATTAAAATATACACCATGAGACATTTATGATCCATTCTCTCTTTTAGTGACCAAAATTAACCCTAAAAGTATGAAAAATATTGTTACGTGGTAATCATAAAAAACGATAATGAGAGGTTAAGAAAATGATATTTGTAAGACATCACATAAACATTTACAGATTTAATGGGATGAAGTTATTAATACTCATAATCCTATATAGTTAAAAATAATTCTTTTTTATCAGTTGGATCATGGAAAATAATTTTTATTAATTTTATAATTTATGTAATTCCAAAAGTTCATTTCCCATTTTCTATAAAAATTAACCTCATAACCACTTTTAGTCACACTTAAAAATAATTTTCGATCATCTAATAAGTAACCGAATGTTTTCTTCACATCCCTCACATATTGGGATACATTTGTATTATAAAACCATCTAATGTAGTAGGTCTCTGTATTTCTTATATAGATGTCATAAGAATAGGTATACTAAGAAACTAAGGGTTTTTGGTTTGTTTTATTTTTTCACCATAAAATAATATTCAAAAAATGAAGAATATTGAAATAGTTAATATATATATATATTAATTTAATAACAAATATCATTTTCCTATTTTATCAAATTGGAAATTAATCCACTATTCAAGTGTACAGTGTTCCACAAGCTCATGAACATAATTAATTTTTCTTTCACACAATCCATGCATAGCTATTTATAAAGATTAAATTAATATATATATTTAATATATAATTATCTTTTTTAATTAATATAATATCTATCTTCGTTCTATTACATATAGTGGAAAATCTTAACATCGTTACTTTTGTGTGTACTACCACCTCTACAATGGGATGTGATTTTCTATTCACCACCAAATAACAAGAATGATAAATTTAAATTTATTTGAAAATTTTATATATTATATGGTGATAATTTTGGAATGATAAAATTATATTAAATTCAATCCATAATGGTCGTTGAAAAATGGAAATGTTACTCATATATAAGGACATACTGGCTCTAATGGAATAACATATTTAATTTTCGTTAAAAATTGCTTATGGATTATTATAGAGGTACAATTTATCTATAAAAATGATAATAATTTCAGTATTATTATTTGGGATATGAATAACATTATTCCCTTATACCATAATCAATCTATAGTACTAATAGTGGTCATAGAAGCGAAATATCATTTAGACAAACAACATGAACTTAATTAATTTTGTAATAAAATTACACATGGTGATAAATAAAAAAATTGAAATAAAAATATTGAAGTAGGTTTTAATATTATAAATGATAGATATATTTTTATTATTTTAAAATTTGAATAATCGATCTGATATTTCAAATTTTTGTTAATGTACAGTTTACTTAAAAAACATTTTTTAAAATTTTCAAGATTTATATTCTAGATATTTTTCTTTCATGGGGATATTATAAAAATAATAATTATATTTTTATACATAAATATTATTAATAGAATGAAAATTTAATTTATCTTATGGAAGTTATTCACCAGTCTTCATAAGGAATATTTTTAGGTGTTGTATGAAAAACATTTTACCTAAAAAAATGTAATGTTATAATTTTACTTATATGAGATGAATGGATTTTCCCACCTCTATAAAAATTATATTATTTTTTAATCCATTAAAATAATTCACCATTTCACTATATAAAAAAATAATTTCCTTTTTTTCTAATGGTTATTACAAGGATATTTTGATAAGAAGAAATAATGTTTTTAGGTGAAAAAATATTTTCATGAGTTAATAGATGGAAATTAAATACATTTATGTTTTATAATTACGTAATTCTTATAAATAAATTTTCTAATGAATGTTAATTCTATTATAAACCAATTTTTATCTTTTCTATGTTACAAAGAGTATGGGTTGTTCCATAATTACCCAATGATTAGTGGTTATGTAACTAACCAATGATGGACGGGTCTATAACATCCCTCCAATGTATTATGTAGGTAAGTTAGCCATAATATTTACTCATATTATAAAATATATATGGTAAATATTTTCCCAATTAACATATATGATTTATGATTTATTTATATGGTTATCTAGGAAATATTATTAGTTTATAATTCATATAAATGTGATTTTATTAAAATGAATTAATTTGGTACTTTATAAGTGTTAAAAGTATAACATTGAAAAAAAGTTATTAATGTATTGGATAATTACAAAAGAATAATTCTTATTATTATATTTCCTTTAAGAACTCTTATGAATTAATTTTTTAAAATATTTGGTAAGGGAAAGTTATTTCTTTTCAATGAATGTTTTTATAAAACGCCCAATTTTCTAAAATAGGAAAAAAATTGTATTTGTTAAAAAAAAAGATATTTAATTCTTTATTTGTTGCCTATAATAGGATATTTATTCTCAAAAATATTTTTTAAAAAAATTACACTAATTAAGGATGAGTAGGTAAAATAATGTTCCTTTGATTAAAAGTGTGCACATGTGTCATGAAAAATATATATATATTAAAGAATATATATTTTGAAACAAATGTATACTTCGTATAATTTTTATCTTCGTAGTAAGGGGTTTTGTTTTATAGGAATGAATTTTTCTTAAATTCACATCCAAAAAGATCCTTTGGATGTGATGAATGTGAATTCTTATCCAAGGACACTAGATTTTATGACATTTAGGATCGGGTTCTTATAGTCAGTATCAGATCCATGTTTAGATATTATTAGAGACTATGATAAATTATGTAAGAACCAATAATAGAATTAAGTTTATATATTTCATAGTATTGAATTTATATATTAATATTTTGTTTGTTATACGTTATATTTTTAAGAACATTATTCCACATAGGAGACATGGTTGCTAATTTTGGAAGGCATCAAGAGAACAATATATTTCCAAACAATCGACCTCATATTGGTAGAATTAATATAGAGTATTTTTTGAAGGATATGTTAAACTGTGATTTAAATTTTGGTGATAAAAATGTGAGAGATAATTTTTATTTATTATATAAGTTCATATCTATAGTATAATATTATATAAATTGAAACCCTCTATGATTCAATCAATCATATGACCATGTGATAACAGAGGGATAGATTAAAGGATTTTATAAGATATTTGAACACAAGGTGGAGTTAATATAATGAAAATTAAACACTTTCTATTTACAAAATTAAATTATGATAGTATCAGTTCTCATCAATTTTTAATAATAACATAGAAAAAAATATTTTTATTTCTTTAGGGGTGGGAATTTGTAAATATTTTCATTGAAAAATACTTCACCATGGATATTAAACATTTCATGAATAATAAATTATACTAATTAAGAAATATGTATGAATATTAATTGGTTCAAAATGATAAAATAATAACCTAAGTGTAAATGTGTATCCCAAAATTTGACTTTGATCATTGTATTAAAATCAATCATATTTAATTAGGATATATCCATTATATAAACAAGAATTTTTTTCCCGTGAAATAAATAGTTATCTAAAACATTTTTAAAGAGACGAGAAATTATATATTTAGCTTAATTATGATCATGTATTCTATGATAATATCTATAAAAATAAGTACAAGTGATAATAAATTTGAAATAATCCATGAAATCAAGTTAATAAAACCATGTTTCTAAAATATGATATTTACAAAAATGAACTACAGTGAATATCATATGAAATATAACATGTGATATGAATGTGGTAGTTTTTCTCATATACACTAGGAATAGAAATCAAAAAATCCTGAACAATCCAAAAATGGGGAGACATATAGAAATCCACTAGTGAGTTTTTTATTTATAGTTAGTTAGAAAATTTTATAATTTTGTATTGAAATATAACTTCTCAGGGTGGAAATCAGAAATCGGTAAGTAAAAAAGGATTATATAAAATCATTTTTTACTAATATGTTTGATTTTAGGCTATTTAATGAGGTGGTGATGTTTAAAATACTTGTTTTTTCAAAATCTAGTAATCCACAAATTTTCTCCAGATCATTTAATTCCTTGATTTTTAACAATTATCATAGTAAAATGGGATAATTAATTTACGAAAAGAGGTTATAAATTTATTTTTAAACTCTTTGTGGTAATAATAAATATATAAATTATTATTATAATCTACATATTTTTATTTTTGGGTTTATCGTTGATAGAAATCTTATTAAAACGCCAAGGCTAGAGTCTGATATTATCTTTTTTTAGAAAGTATATTAGTTAACCGTGATAAAATAAATTTTAATGGTAATAAATCTGTATTCAATGATATCATACCTTTTATTACCTACTACAAATCTATGAAATTGATTTAAGATTTTGTGGAAAGTTTTCGAGATCATATTGCAGAATATAAATTAAAAATTTAAATTACCGATGTTTAAATAGTGAATGAATATATGTATTACTTTCATTGAGAATTACAGTCTGATAGTACTCATTTTGATATTTAATTTACTATTAAATTAGTGACATATGCAATGGATATTAAAGATCCCATTTATATAATTGATCAATTAGATCATTTATAATTGAATAATAAGTGGTAGGATTTTATATATAATGGATTCATTCATCCTTGAACCCAAATATGGTGCTCTTCTATTCAACTTTATTAAAACAAATATGGTGTAATAAGACAACACAATGATTATAAAGCCATTTAAAACATTGTAATTAAGAAAAATTATAACGTTAATCATATAAATGATTTATTTGATCATCCCAATAATGAAAATTATTTTCTAAGGATTGATATCAAGTGTGGATATAATAATTATTTGCTGAAGGATGTGAATATCCAGAAAAATGACATTCAAAATATATATAACTACCTAAAACCCATACCCCTATATCCTATACTAAAATCTAAAACATTATATTCATGGTATTGATGTTGATAAATGTAACAAAAATTATTCATCTTACACTTACAACATTAATTGGTAAACATGGATTACAAAAAAAAATTTATTACCTATTAGGTTTAAATTTTTAGTCAATTAGGAAAAACTCCAAAATTAAAAAAAATGAACTGAAATGAGAATTTCTCCTACTTAACCCAGATTTTATTTTTCACATATTGCATCATCATAATTATCCATATGAAATTACTTCTAGACATAAAATGTTAGAAATTACTAATTAAATCCTAGGTAATGGGAAATATAAGAAGGGTGAGATCAGATACTCAGTAATGGTAAACAAAACAATTAAAAATAGAATTTAATCAATGAGAATAAGTGTGCATAATGGCATGATAACATAATCAAAGTGAATTAGGGAGTCATAAAATAATTCATACCCATCAATACAATGTTCTTAAA
This sequence comes from Viscum album, assembly GCA_963277665.1. Classification (NCBI taxonomy): domain Eukaryota; kingdom Viridiplantae; phylum Streptophyta; class Magnoliopsida; order Santalales; family Viscaceae; genus Viscum; species Viscum album. The sequence continues at coordinate 609,993,892 of OY728143.1, read as the reverse complement.
ATTTTAAAATATTTTATAGAAAATAGTCATTATAATAAGTAATGAAAATACATGTGATATCATAATCAAACATTAATAAAATGACCCAAAATTAATAAAAATCCAATGAAACATTTATTTAAATTTATATTAACAGAATTTAGGATATAATATATCAAAACTTTAAATATATGTCCCATAAAAATGATGTATGTGGTGGATATGAAATTTATCTCACAAATGTAAAAACTAAGATGAAAATCTCAAACCATGCATTTGATTTGTTATGCATGCCCTATATTTCCATAAATAATAAAATTATTTGAATTATATAAATTAGTTATAAAATTTTATAGTATTATTTTTAATTTAAAATCACATATAAAAAATTAATATAAAATTTATTAGTCAATAACATTTATGTTGGATATTTGTACCAAATTCGGCTTATGTGTCAAAACTGACATTGATAGCTCAAATATTGTTAATGAGGTCATTATTTAAATATATATAGAATAAATACAATGATATAATTATAAATATTTTTTAAATACATGATAATTTTAAATTCATACATGAATTATGGTTATAAAAAATTAACCAACATTACAATCATATTAATGAGAGGTCGTATATACATTTGAGTAGAATTACTGTTTGTCAATGATAAATATGTTAAGAATGTAAGTATCAATTATCATTAAAAAATAAATATATTATCATAAATAAAATATTATTTTCTGTTCTATACTTATATATATATATATTATTTTGTGGTGAAATGAGGAATCAAATCCCTTCGAGGATGAATTGTTCCACACATCAACGAATGACATGATCACATTTTCAGTTTGTGAAATGGAAAGAAAAAATGATATAAAATGTATAAAGACATATAATTATTTAACTAATATAATAAATAACTCTTTAATATAATATATATTTATTAAATCCATCCTTAATACATTGAACGTATACCATGAATGAATCACATCACTTTTTGGAGGTGTTAGTCCACATGTCCAAAAGCGAAGTAATCGTATTCCCACAAAATGAAAAGAATTGTGGTATGAATCATATAGTAATTCTATAGGCATAATTACCTGATAAATATAATATGTATCACATAAAAAATTATTTCTACCATTATTTCCTACCATAATTGGTTGTAATGGAAGAATGAATAACATATATTTTTGAGACGACACTCTGCGGTAAACAGAATGATAATTGTGTATTCCTTTTGATGGAACTGTGTGAATGTGTCGATATAACCCTTAAAAAATATCTACGTATATTGATGATAATTTTTCTATTATATAAGAATGTAAAACAAATAATTTATGTGGATTGATAATGAAATAAAATGAATATGATCATTGAAGGCTGTTACTGATATTTTTCAACTATTTTTAGATAGCATCAATGGAAATTCTTGGTTTTATTTCTACCAAAGTTGTGGATTATAGGATTATAGTATGGATTTTGGGAGATTATTCGGGACAATTTTTTCAGAGAAAAAATTATTGATAGTTGTGATGGGTGGAGTATAAGTGGCCTTATAAACATGAATAAAATTACACATTGGTTTTTCTTAAAAAATATCTGATTCCTCCCCATATTTTAATTGTCCAAAAATTTTCCGAAATTGAAAATTAGTGATCCTTAGTGGATTAATTGTCAAAATATGTACATAAAATATATTTTTTTTCACGTTTAGTGTCATTTTTAAAACTTATATTATATGATTAATCATTTATTAATATTTTTTTACATTAATAACAATAATCAATTTTCATTTTATTCAATAATATGATTTCAAAAAAATATGTTTTAATTAATAGGAATTATATGTTACTATGATTACAAATATTGAATCCATTTTTCCATATTCAAAAGGAAATTACTAGAAGAAATTAATTTGAATATAATACTATAGACGGGTCGAGGCAACATGTTTTTAAATAGAAATGTTCAAAAGTTTGAAAATAGATTATATCTAATTCCAATGTGAAAATTATTCAAATGAAATACATTGGTTTAAATGATATTAAATTTATCTAATTATAAATTTAATCCATTATAATTTGATCTCATTAATTATATAAATGAAAAAAATAATTTAACTAAATTTTGGTATCATTCACTATTCATTAATATATAAATGTTTTGAGAAAAATACCAAAAACTAAATAAAAAAATAGTGACATTCCATTTAAAATTTGTATTTTTTTTAAATAAAATTATAAATTTTTAAAAATTATTATTTTATAAATTCTTCAATTAAAATGAACATAACTATATTATAACATTATACATATTTTTATGGTGAAATTTGGATTAATTTTTTTCTTAGTCCTATAAAAGCTATTGGATGAATTTAAATTAATTTGATTAAATATATAACATAAAAAATATATTATTAAATTTAAATATTACTAATTAATTTAATTTAATATTATAAAATGTCATTCTGGTGGAAAAATTAGATTTTAAAAAAACATTCATTATATTCAATTGGCCATTTTTTTCATTTCTAATCATTTCGTAACCAATAAATTAGTTTCATAAAAATATATAATAAATAATTTAATAATTTAATTAATCATGTTAATTTTATTTATATCAATCGATTGGTGTTCAGTATTATGTAATATAAATAATATTTATTGTATAATATTATCTCGAAAGGCTCAGTCTTCAGTGCAATACAAGTCATCAAAGAAACTCAATTTTCGAAGCAATGTAAGATAAAAATGGTGTTCTATAAAATTGAATATCAACATTTCATTTAATGTAAAAAAATATAAAATATAATATAATTTTATTTGAAATAATATCTTTGTTAATATCTTTGTATCTTACATTCAAACACATTAAAATTAATTTTTTCCTCAAAATTTGTCTTGGTTATGAAAAGAATAAAATTTTTATAATTCCATTATTGAATCCCACACCATAAAATGGTTAATAAAACATCCTCTTAAAATGGATATTGGGAGACATAAAAGAAACTAGTGGTTTTGCACAACTAGAAATCCACATATTGGTGAATATAGGAGTAAATGTTGGAAATGTGTAAATATTTATTGAGAGTGAATGATTACATTGATCATAGACAAGTGAATGATCAATGGAATATTATGGCACTTATAAAAATAAATAAATAAAGATAAAAAATACCATCCATTCAACATAATTGATGTAAATAGTATAATAATTCTTTTCATGATACATTTCCTAAAGTCAAATAATTATCTTACTATCTTCACCAGGTAAAAAAGAATATATATATATATATATATACTAGATGGGTATAATTTCATCCAACAATTAAATTTACACAAAAATGAAATCTATTTTCGCAAATGATGAGTATTAATGTTGAATTATTAATTACCAAATCACTAAATTCATCTGTTAATGACAACATTACCCTGAAAATCACATTCAGATTATTTCACTAATTTCTAGACATTTACCAAAACCAAAATGGTTAGAATATTCAATGAAAATTATGAATATGAGTAAACCATAAAATTATACGATAATATTCCACATTCAATAGTAATTCCAAATGATAAATTTAATCATCCATACATAAATATCCATAACATTATATAAATATTTCCTGACTAATTTCGAAACCCAAATATTAGAAGGATTTGATCAAATATTTTTTTTTGATAAATCAACCATTGCTCAACAAAATAAATTTTTATAATAAATAGAATATTTCCCAAAACATTTTATGGTAACTAGTACAATGTAAAGGTCAGTTGTAGAGTGTACAACCCTTATTGTTATATGGTCATGCATTGATAACACACAACTTTTCCCGATTTGGTAGCTTGTCACTGAGAACATGGGTTTCCCCAATTTTTCATTAATCATGAAAAATTAATCCTATTAAAAACACATTTTTTATGTAGGGGTTTCAAATACCATAGAATAATAATAAATCACCTAAAATAGCTTTCATAACATAAAAATAGTAACTACTTAAAAATATCAATAGGGGTGCCTTAAGAATATGACCATATGATTATCATTATGATCATGGACGAATGATGATATTTGTAACTCTTCAGATAACATACTACAAAAACATTATATTCTATAATGTTATATAATCTAACCATTGGTACTATATATAACATATGAGGACCAACACTCTTGTATACTATGAAAAAATGTAAAACATTAAATTCCATGTTTTTATGTATATAATTATGACATAAATTGTACATCTAAAACAAACAACATCAGAAATAAAAACATAGATAACATATATTCTAGATAATCTTATATTTTTAGATATTTATAGAATTAAGAATAACTCCTACATAAAAAATCACATGATTCAAAATTATAATTTCACATTCCTATCCTACATTTTGTTTCAAGTTAATAAATCATCATTAACTGTATGAAATATCATCTAGACATAACATGTTCAAAAACTTTCTATAAAAATAAGTTAAAAGGAAACATGATATGGGAGAGCTCATATTCTCGGTCATGGTAAAAATAATAATTAAAAATCTAATGTTATCAATTATAATAATAGTTAATAAGGGTATGAATATATAATAAAAGTTCATCAGGGAGTCACAAAAGAACACCTACCAATAAATAATAGGATGATCAAATATCAAAAAATTGAAATAAAAAGAATATTCATAATCCATATTTAAAAATTGTGTGATGTATATATAGATCATTAGGGAAATTATAGACTCATTATAGGTAATTAATACTCATTTCAATAACAGAGAGAATTACTTTTATAAACCCATTTTAATGTGATTTCAAATACAATTTAGTTGGAATAACAATATTAGTGAATTATAATATAATCATTACCCAATTCATTGTAAATCTTTTTTGGTGCCCCCCTTCATATATTAAATGTCGAGATCACTTATTCCCTATCATATATAGTGGGTATCAACCCTTGTTATAAGCAATATTGGGGTTATTGGGGAGCTATAATGGGGCTCAAAAAATAATATAAACTTTATTAGTATCACCTCTTTCATATACATATCATGAATCAAATAAATAATACAACACCATCTTTATAAAATAAATATAGAGAACTATTATTCATTTATAAACTGATAAAAATAATGAAAAGTAATAGGTTCTATAACAATCCAATTAAAACATGATTTACCCTTAGAAAAGAAATGTGTTCAATAACAATATCTTTGAAACATGATTTGACAATAAAGAATTGTGTTCCATAAAAATATATTTAGAACATGTTTAACCCATTTAAATGTAATATATTCCCATAAAATCTCAATTAGTCATTATTATCCCATGGAAGTGAAATCGGTTTCATAACAATCCCATCAAAGCATGGTTAGTCATTAGGAAAGAAACAGCTTCCATAACAATATCTTTGAAAAACTATTAATCATTAAATAAAATAATGAAGATTATATGAATAAAAAATATTACTAGTGAAATATTTTAACAAAAATGGTTGTTGACATTAATGAATGTAAATACCATTAAAATATCATTAATAACATTCATGATTAAAATTACATTTAAACATTCAAATATGTCCCATACCAACTTGAAAAATTCTAATCATAAGCCATGTGATGGAATGACATTAAATGAAATATATAATATCATGTAAATAAGGATATTAAAGATATGTTAGTTAAAATGAAAATTTTACATACCTCAAAAACTATATAGCTGTTTAATAGAACAAAAATCTCAAGAAAGGAAAATGGTGGGAAAACCATTAAGTATTTGGCAATTCTGAAACATTCAAGCCCATTAAAGAGATATAATAAAAAATTAATATAAAACCCCATTAATATTAAAATAATAATAATAAAATAATAAATGAGTATTATATAAACCACACAAAATATAATTGTATACTATTGAATATATCTTTTATACATAAAATTTTTCGATAAAAACCATTATAATGATTGTATCATTCGAACGAGAATAAATCAACTAAATAACAATGCATGATAATTTTTAATTGAAAAAATATATTTTCAAATATTATATAATTCAATTAGAGTTCATTTCAAACATTTTATTGGCATAACACAACCAATTAATTATAATTTTAACATAATGAATGGGAATTTTGATAAGAAAAGCCTTACAACTCTAGTAACATCTGAATTGGAATACCAAGGAATAATAGTCATCAAATGAAACTGTTAAATAAATAGATGATAATGAATAAATGATATTATATTTTAAATAAATAATTAGTTACACCATAGAAAATAATTCAATGGTGAATATGACATATATCTCATAGATGTAAATAGTGAGATGAAAATCCATTACATTGAGTTTGATTTGTCATGATTGTCCTCTAACATCATGAGTAATAAAATTATGTCAATTATATACTTTCATTATAAAATTTTAAAATTTTATTACTAATTTTAGTGAACTTAAATAAATTTATATACAGTGACATAATTGATAATTGTAATTTCAAATGTTTCGATAATATGGGGCTTTTGTGTCAAAACTAAAATTTAACAGAAAACTACGGTCAATAAGGTCATTATTAAAATTTATATAAAATAATAACGTTGAACTAATTATCAATTTTTTACATCAATTATAATTTAATATCATACATTAAATTTGGTTATGAAAAATGATCCAACTTTTTGATCATGGAGATGGAAGACCATATGTATGCATGAGAAACAATCCAATTTATCCAAGATCATTACAAAAATATGATAAGAATAATTTTTAATTATAGATTAACCATTATGTCATAAATAACATATTATTTAATTTTAAATACTTTAATATGTAATTCTTTTTATGTGGTGATGAAAAATGAATAATCACATCACTTATAGTCGGTGGTAGTCCACACATCCCCAAACAATGTTATCACTTATTCAGTATGTAGAATAGAAAGAAGATAAAGATAAATTACACATATAGAGAGATATTTATTTCAATAATATAATAAATATTTTATTAATATCATATTTGTTTATTAAACCTACCATAAATCTATTCCATGAGTAGCTAAAACAAATCATGTCACTTTGAGGAGGCGGTAGTCCACTCGTCCACAAATAGAGTTATCGTATTCCAAAAATTGAACGAATGTTGTTATGTGTTATATAACAATTATAAAAGAATAAATACCATATAAATATCATTTATATATTATAAAAATAGTATTTAGACAATTATTCCCAACCATGATAGGTGGTATGTAATGAAAGAACAACATGGGTTCGTAAGGATAACATCTGTCGTACACAAAAAATTATGATTGCATATCATGTTTGATAGAAATTTGTGAAGGTGTAGGTTGAAACCTCAAAATAATTTTTTTAGAATACTTAACATATTATATAATCATTTAATAATAATTATATAATTAAATTGAGAAATAAAAAAAAAATTCATCATTAAAGAATGTTACCACATTTTCATGTAATTACTTTGGGTTTGAACCAAATAATTTCCATGGATTAATTTTATCTCATATCTAGGCTTATATAATGAGATAATTTATTTTATTAATATATTTGGCTAGTTTTGAGATGATATAATTGGATTTTTACATCATATAGATGTAGAAGAAGAGGAAGCCTTTTATAAGTGGTGAAATCGAGACATTATGTATTCTTGAAAATATTTGAATGATCCCCACGTTTTTCTTATTCCCCATGTGTAAAAAATTTATAATTATATACATAATAGGATTAAAGTTCACAATATGTCCATAAAATATTTCTTAGACAAGTGTACTGTCATTGTTTTACCTTATAAACAATGTTTAATCATTAATTTAGCTCATTTTCTACCTTAATCACACTAATTAATATTAATAAGTTCATTAATATTTTTTTCATAAATTAATAATCACATAACACATAATATAAATTATTCAGATTCTAAATTTAGAATCAAAATTTTAAATTCATATCACAGAAGATGCATAAATTAATGTAAAATTAATCTCTTATATGGGATGCGACATCATGTTTTTCAAGAGAAATGTTTAATGATTGAAATGTTTTTATATCCCATATTAATGTGAAATTTTTACAAACGATATTAATTAATATATACAAAATAATGATGAAAAATTTATACATTGAAACTAATATAATTTATCACTATAAATTAATTATATGAAAAATAAAATATTAATTACAATTCATTGTCATTCATTATTTCTAAAAATATAAAAATTCTCAAAAAAATACCAAATTTAACACAAATTAAAATTTGATATTATGATTTCCAAAATGAATATTTTTTTAAAATAAAATTCTAAAAGTTTCAAAATTTATTTTTAAACTAATAGATCAATTAAATGTCGGTAAATCTTTCTTTTGAAAATATATATCCATTTTTCCTTAAAAATTGAATTATTCTTATAATAATCATATAAATTATATTGGATGGATTTAAAATAATTGGAGAAATATATAACATATAAATTTTAATAATATAATTAAATAATAATCATTAATTTAATTTATTGATATAAAATTTTATTCTAGTTATAAAAATATTTTTTCATAAAAACAAATTATTTATATTCAACTAGTCTTTATTTTCATTTATAATTAATAGTAATCCATTGAATTAATTTTATAAATATGTTTATATGTTGATTTCATAATTTATATAATGATATTAATTCTTTCTATTCCAATATCATGGTGATAACTATTATTGTAAATAAATAATAATAAATGTGTATTGTTGTTCGGTAAGAATTAGTATTATGTACAACACAATATATCAAAGAAACTCAAGGTCTTTTTGAATGAAAGATAAAAATGTCATTTCATATAAAGACTGATAAACATTTCATTTCATGTAATGTTATCTATCAAATAATATAAATAAATTTAAAATTTTACATTTCATAAAATCTATGGATGTTACACTATATATGATAATTTTTCTTTTGTATTTATTACCTTTTGTCCTAATTCACCAGATATATTTAGGGATATTATGAATTTTTTTCCCATTATTATTTGGATATTTTTTTGGTTTTTATTATTTTATATAGTTAAATTCTATGATAAATTATGATAATTCAATATAGCTATGGTTTTTAAAAACAACGAATGAAAATAATCATTATGGAAAATTTAGTATGTGGGATTTTTGTTGTAAAAAATCTCATCCCATATACATGTTATTGATAAATTAGGTATAAGTATTGACACTGCACTAAAAAATTAAGTCGGTTAAAATTTTGATGTAAATTGAAATATCAAAGTGTATCATAGATTACATGTAGTAGTGGGAAACATTTGGTGGCTTTTTAAACATTCTCATATCATCATGCCCACTAACTAAGACAACATGAAAATGAGAAAAATTCATCTAACTAAAAAATGTGTTTAGTGTTTTCTGGACCATAATAGAAGAATGTTGAATTCTTCTGTTTTTCCCATGACATTTCTAAATAGTGAATTTTTTATCTATAGTTATTCTATATTGATGTTGCAAGTTTTTTCTTCTGAAAAACAATGAGGTAATTATTTATGATTCATGGAAACTAAAACCCCTATAGTTATATTATCATACACCTGATCTAGAATTATCAATAATAACTAAATATTATCAAACACATATTACAACATAAATAATAATATTTATTACATAGCATACCAATCCATTCCAAAACAATATAGGTCTAATGCCTTTGGTAATTTTGATATATAAACAACAGGTTCACTATTAAACTAAATCATCTCCCACAATGTTCATTATAACTAAAACCCTTTATAGGTTTATCAAACAAAATATAATTCTTCATAACACAGGGAATGCAAATTGAATAATTGATTATCTAATATTCCATTTTAGGGAAAGCATTGGAGATGTCAACGTGATGTACGAATAATGGTATGATAACATGGTAATAATATCTGATATACATACAATTCATATCATTATTCATATCAATGAGTCATTTAAAAAATCATTGTAGTTCATAACACATGAATAATAATGGAATTAATGAAATTTATGAATGATAACATAAAATTGTAATAAGATATAAATTTTTTGGCACACATACATGAATACAAAATTCATTTCATTAGTAGTTAAATGTGATTTCCAAGACTATTATAATGTATATAGTTCGCTCCTCAAAAAATTGTAGTAGTCTAAACTCATTACCATGACTATCATTGTTGAAAAGTCACTCATTAGACTAGATAAAATCCCTATTCAAGTCCCATATATCTCATGAGATAACAATATTGACCCAATTCATTTGAGGGTGATAATGGTCACACACTTCCTTTATTATAATTTCACCATTATCCATTGTTAAAACATAACCATCACCACATAAAGAAAAAATACATATGTTTTCTAGAAAATCATGAAACAATAAAAATATCATACCCTATGAAAATAATTTTTTTAATATTAATATAATTATATCATAACCCATGGAAAATAAATGGTTATCATAAACATTTAATCATATAATTATACACTAAATTTTGGAAAAATCAATTTGTTTCTTAAAAAAATTTCATTATAAACATAAAAAATATTGTGAAAGGTTATGGATAATCTCATTTAATTATATACTATATAAATAATATTTAACATGAAAGGGTGACATATTAAATTGAAAATAATTTTGAAATATTAATTAGAAAAATTACCAAAGAAAAAAATCAACACCACAAAATTGTCCAATTCAAACTACAATTCCATAAAAAATTATGGAAATCATTTTCAATGAAAATAATATGTGAAACATATAATGGATAAATTTAAATCTTTATTGATCATAATGGTGATAAATAAAATTTATTCCATACATATTTAAACAATGAAACCATTTAAATTATTAGTAAAATGTAAAAAGTACCTCATTCAATAATTGAAAAAAAATTTATTTTTTGTTAAAAGTAAAATATGATCAATAATTTAACTAATAAATCCTTATGGATCATTATAACTTTTTTAAACATATTTTATAGAAAAGGATATGTAGGAAAATATAATTTTAATATAATTGAGAAATAAGGAAGGTTTTCCCCAAAATCGTTTTCTTTTGAATCATGAGTTTATAGAGAGAGTAAAATGAAATAAAAAATTATTATTTTCATGAATTTACCAAATTATAAGATAATTTATTAATTTATTAAGAGTTATATTATAATAAATTAATATTATCTATATTTATAAATAAATATATTATTATATAATGATTCTAGAACATTGGTATCTTTTCAATCCCAATACAAATGAAATAAATATCATTATACGGATACGTATATACCATAATTTTGTTGATTATAACAGTAAAATCAATTCATTGATATGATATACTCCAAGAACATCGACAAGTGGTGTATAAATTATGTTTTCCATATAAATAATTGTCATATGAAAATCCATTATTACATCGGAATGTTTTGAATCATATTCCCCAAGAATGAATAAAATTAATTAAAAATGATAATATTATGATAAAAAATGTTAAAGTGGTTTTATATAACTCGTATTTGAATATATATTCATACCATAATATAAGTCCAAATAAAGGAAATATTTTTATCATAATTATTCAACCTTAATTTTCTACATACATCTTACATGTTCAATCTTCCTGTATAATGTCAAAAACTTGCCTGGGTGCCCTGGTAACCTAAAAAACCAAGACAAAAATGACATGTTCTGAAGGTCATTCCTCATCCCCATGGGATGGGAACTAGAACATGGAATCATAAAAAATAATGTGGGATTGACTTTCCACATGCTTTGTTGAGGAAAGATAAAAAATCCAGTATACGTATAAAAAAAACTCCCCATTGAGAACTGTACTAAATGTCAAGAATTCAAACAAACCCAACATTACAATATCAAAGTACCTCAAAATAGGATTAAAAAATCTTTATAACAGGAAAAAAACCACACAATACCATTGATAAATATCCATAACCACCTCTAGGGGATCCATACCCCTGATCGAGCATTGATGAAGATAATCAAAAAATACCTGAAGGCATAAGTATGGTGTGATATAAAATCCAAGTAGGATCTCACTAATGATTCAATAATAAGATGCCAAAATTGATTAATTAAATAAGGATGTCATATTTAAATTAATATTAATATAATATCTAGATCATAATTAAATTGATTGATTATTCACAAATAAAATGATGCAAAATACATTAAACATATGGAATAATAAAAATTTCCTATAAAATAGTTTTTTTAAAATTTATAAGGATTATAAAATAGTTTAAAACAATAATAGTCATATAAATGTAAAATTCAAACAAATGATAAACATGTTCATCTAAAAAAAGTTACAATAGTTCAAGGATAATGGTCACCACACAGTAAACTAGTTGGCATGTCGTTATGTATACACACATCTTATTGGGACTAATCAAAGTGTATATTTCAACACCTTATCAGGGATGTGACTACTAGATATGCATTTTTAGTGTTGCATATAATAGAGTGTTGTCTGAATAACTCACTTACTACCTAGGATTTTAAGTTATCTATTACGAACAATTATGGGGAATTTATTTTTAAACAACTTTATATACAATTAATTGAATTATCCCACATCAAAAATGCCTATTTTCTATTAAAAAACGGGGTTTTAATTAAATTATTCTTTTTCCATGATAAAACCAATGGGTTTCAATCAATGTCATTTAATTCCATTTTCTATAATACAATTTTTAAATAAATTCCAAAACTCAATTTAACAATTGTGTTTCACAATTTTTAATTCCACAATTTAAATCTGTTAATTTATTTTAACAAATTAAATTCAAATGTTTATCAAAATCTCGAAAAAAATGTCCAAATTCAATGGAATTGGGGGTTTTTTGGAAATTAATTCCAAATATAATTTCAAATATCCAATTAAATAGAATTATATTTTTAATGAACATGTCTAAATAAATTTTATTTATATCGGGAAAATTATTTAAAATAAAAAAATTGAATTTAGGACATTTAATTTAGGTTTAATAAAATGTGCCCATCAAGATGGAACCTTCGACCTTGGGATCATATGATCTCAAAACACGATGACCGAAGCAAGAAACTCCATTGAAGATATTTTTAAATTAATTTCCAAGAAGAAACCCATGATTCATTATCTAAATAATAGGGTATTAGATTCCAAAAAAAAAGATATCCAAAAAACCCTAGGGAGTAAATGAGAGAGATTGACAGATAGATAATGGGAAGTGGAAACCTACTTGTTATGGATAGAATATTGTTCTCATTTATCTGATCCTCTCTTAAAAAGGGTATCGAGGGGCTATAATCACCTTTTATGATCTCCCCTAGAAGAATAAATAAAAAAAGAATGAATTAGGTTTGTTGGGATCCTAAAAGTAGGGTTTTGGATGTTTAAAATTAATTTTTAGATTAAAAAATCCCATACACATGGCTAGCTGGGTTGGACAATAAGATTAGAAAAATGGTCCGCCCTAAACACTGGCCCCTTTTTGTAATGGTCAATAGTTTCTACTTGGTCGGTGCATGTTTTTGAAAAACCATGTTATTTCCATGAAAAAAACCCCAATATTTTGGATTTCAGTGTTTTCCTAGAATGGGTGTGTGGTTTGTGAAAGCTGCGCACCAACCATGCATAGTCCATAGTCATTAAAAATTTATCAAATTTTCTATTAAGGATTCACAAAATGAAACACAACCATGGAATGATTAAAATAAGCATTTTGGAATACCAAAAAATAGTAACATGATTTTACACCCTCACTTTAATAGAATCCTTAATACCCAAGAAATCATGTTAACAAGTCTCCATGTCAAAACTATTCGGCAACTACAATCTCATCAGGGAATCAATTTCCCACATTTAATGATAATTAAATGCATAAATCCATAGGAATTGAACCAAAGGTATTTTCCTCCTATGAATCACCTTCGTTTATGAATCAACTATCCTGAGTAGACATTCCGTCCTGAATAAATCTATTTCAAACTCAACATAATTTCAGCTTGGAACATGAAAGGTATCAGATTAATTACATTGGAGTTATGAGACATTAAACACATTATATATCAATGTTAGCTGTAGTGGAAGTTAAAAATGGTAAACCACTTTCCATATCTTCTCAACAATCTCAAAAGTTTCCACAAAATGAGGATAAATCTTCCCTTATCTCCCAAGCTATTGATGACCCAACTGAGGTTGAACCTTCAAGAACATCTTGTCACCAAATGAAAATTACAACTATATAAGAATGAGATCATTATATGACTTATATGAAATCGGTGACATCAACATTCTTTGATGAATAAACTGAATATATTTTTTGTCTCTGGAACAAATGGTGTTATATCCATGGGACATTCCCCAATCATCTACTAACACTACATAGAAATTCATGTTTAGAAATACAGGGCCCCCAAAACAACCATTATAATCACATACTATAAACTATTTTAATATGAAAAGTAAACCATACATATATGATCATCACATGATCCACATATTTCATGGATATAGGTGTGATGAAAATTCCCATTTATCACAATAACTCTTTCGATCGTCCCATCTGACTGGGGATGTTATATTGGGATCAATTGGACCTAAGATGAAAATCCCACCTAAAGGCCTCTCTAAAATGGGAAGTGAAATGAGGATCCCTATTAGGGGATTATTGAGATGTTTTGATAATATAATGGAGGTGAACTATTTAATCAAAATTAGTATAAACTATTAAACACCACCCATGAAGCCATGAAACATCAATAGTGTTTATTGAATAAGCACACTGTTATGAACATATTTTTTCCATACAGTATTTCCACCTATGATAAATAATTCATTGTTGAATAGTGTGGTTTAGAATGGTTGGATAATGGTTTCTCTAACCATGTGATCTAAACATGAGTGTTGATTTTGGAGGAAGTGGATACTTCAAATCTAGCGCATTTTTGTCTTAACTGTTATCTTTAACCATGAATCATAATAATTTAGATATAGTAATTCTGGATCAAACTCAGTTTATCCATTAAACCTCCCATTCTTCTAATATATATTTCTTAAATTAAATTCCTCATCATTCCTAGTTTTTGGAGATAATTTATATTGATCCAGTAGTAATTTGTAGGGGTTAATCTAAGAATTGTTGTCTCATATTTTTTGGTAAGTTCTATTTCATTGTTTTTTCCATATATTTATTCTTCAATTATCTCTTTAACAAATTGATCTAATTATTTGGGGGGTATAATCTGGTTTTGTGAGGTAAATAATTATGGTATATAGTTTATTTAGTTCATGGAAACACCATCTATGGAAAAATTTTGGACTTTCAGGAATAGTTTCTGGGGTAGTAAAATTTTCATTGGTTTAGAAAACTTACTGAGGATGATGGCTTCACTCTAAAGACATACAGATTAAAAAATAATGTATTAATTTTTAATTAATTTTTTTTCTCTATTTAAATTGCTTAATTGATGTGAAATATTTTATGGAAACCTTTCTTACTGATGTTCTGGGAAATTATGGATTTTTTAAATGTGAAATTAGTTTTCAAAATTAAAAACGATGATTCTAAAATTATTTTTAGTTTTGATGCATTGAAAGTGTTTGTATAATTGTTTTGAAAAAGTTAAATTATTTATTGAAATGGATTGGAATTGGTTTTTCCATTCATGTTTGGTGTATGTTGATGTGAATTTTGGAAAAATAAGGGTGTGAAGAATTCCCTTCTAAAATGGGATGGATATTGGTGTACTATTTTCCCAGTGAAAATAATTCACCATGTGATGGAATGGTTAAAGTATGAATCTACACTCACAAGAATAGTGAGCTGCATAGTTGACATGCATGTTTGGATGTATGTGGTTGTGTGGGTATGTGGAAATTAATAGATATTTCAAAAGAGAATTTGAGAAAGTGTTTTAATGAATTGTTTGGTTTCATTTATTGAAAAATAGCTTGGTTTGGAAAACTATTTACGATTTTATATAAACTAAATAATACTTTATCAAAATATTTTATATAAATTTTAAAAAATTTATATCTTCTTTGTATGAGTTTCGATGTCATTGGTCAAATACAGCTTATTTTTATACTCACCATATACTATGGGAGAATGATGATTTTGCAAATAGTGTATGTCAAGACATAGTTAAAGGAAAGGTATATGATTTATTTAGTGATACATTATGATAACATTGGAATAAATTGTGTAGTTGGATCTTTGAGAAGGTTAAATGATGTTGAGTTGATGTCTTAGGTTTCTATGAGTTTTTTTGTCATTGTTTCTATATGGTAATCTGTTATAGTTTTTATTGGTTTGGATAGACTTTGAATTTTGTTACATTATTCTAATACATTATATAGTGTTAGTTGGGTTATTATTATCATGTTATGGACATTTTAAAATAAATTTAAAAACATCCATAAATTTTTTATAATTCACTATTCCTTTATTTCCAACCATTGGTTTCTTTGGGACTTCACTTATAGCCTAGTATCCCTTCCACCTCTATTTTTTCGTATAGTTTTAAAGAAATGTTTTGTTTATTTCCATGGGAAATGGTTTGGTTTGAAAAAGGAGATTTTCTGGGATATAAACTACTTAAAATGGTTTTAAACTATTTAATATATATTTTCATATATGTTCTATTCTAGTGGAATGAGTAGATAAGTTATTGGGTAAATCTTATAATGTTTTATATTCACAACATTCTTGCTAACTATGGTGCATCTGTAGATATTATAAATCTACCTATATATAAAGTCATGAAATCTCATTTCTCCAGTGATAAAACATGATTCCATGGGAATGGCTGGTGGATTTTGGGCATGGGGAATATTGGGAGTTGATGGGTAAACATCTTTTGTGACATTGATTTTTTTTGTATTATTTTTCTCATTATAGTCTAATATTGTTTTTTGTTGGTCTGTTCACTCTTTATGTTGTATTATATTTTTCTCATAAATCATAGAGTGGTTTTTTTGTTATGATAATCATGGTATTGTTGTTTTATATTTTAATGGTTGGAGGAAGAAGAATAATCCTATTCATTATAACTAAGCTAGCTATGGTAATTCAAGGAAAACCATTTTTCCCCAACCCGTGAAATATCAATAGGTTAATAAATACCAAAGTGTAGTGATTATGTAATTATATAGAGATAATAAAATGAAAATATATGATCAATACATACCTTAAATATTGAGAGGTATGATTCTATTGAATTATAGAGAAATTTATTATTTTTTTATAAAGATGAATGACATTTGATTATTTCTTCTTGATCTATTAGTCTTTTTTATGTTAATATGATGACTTGTATTTTGAAACATCAAACCCCTATTGGACAAAGATAAATCTAGGAAATAATTTGAAAGGAATATTATAAAACTATTAATGTGTTAAAATTGATATTGGATTTCATTGTTCTTGAGTTTTATGTTTATTATATAATATTATGTATGGATTATATGGTAATTTTAAAATATAAACTCAAATAATATTATTTAAGGGTCTCGTTCACAATTTATGTTGGAATTGAGCACATATATATATATGAGATAGAAATGAAATTTAAATTGTAATTGGACTGTTGGAACATATAGTTGGAACAATCTCATTATAGTTGTTTTCATTTACCTTGTAATCAGTGGATGGTATTGGGGATACCATTTTTTACAGCAGTTGTTGATCAGCTATTTTATTCTTTTTCCAATAGTCTATCAGGTTTTCTAATAACTGGTGAAGTGGAGTTATGATTGATAACCTACTTGAGGGACATTATATCTCATTTTAGTATAATTAGGTGAATCAAAATTAAATTAGGGAATTGAAATTCTAGTTGGATGATCAAGAAAGAAACGGGTTTTTTCATCCATGTATGTCTTTGTGGGTTATATCAGTTTTGTTTTTGAAAAAGGAATATAAAATAGTCTAGATGTCTGTACTTTATCATAACATAACCAATTTATGATATAGAATTAGTATCATATTCCAAGGAATGTTGATCTTTTTAATCAATTGGGGGAAGCCTAGTGTTTCTCTGAAATTTATTTTCATTTTTTATATCTCCAATTATAGTTTGGAAGGATAATATTCCAAATATAGAATTTAGATGTAGATTTGGTCATTAAGATTATGTGGTAATCCATTTGTGTTCTAAAAATTCTCCAGAATTTTTTGTTATTAATGAATATGATATTTGATTGGTGGTTGGATTTGTTTGAGGATTATATATTATTTTATTTTAGGATAATGGATGAGCATGAACAACACTTGGTGGTAGTTTTGTGTATCGTGTAGGATCATAGTATGTATCCCAACATTCAATGATAGATTTTTTTCAATAATAGTTTCGTTTTTATATCCATTTAATCTATCAAAAATGTGTTTCCATGGATTCAGGAAAGATAGAGGTTGTGAACACATAATTAATTCCAAATAATGTCATTGATATAGGATGTTTCTATAGCCTATCTAGTTAATATATGTGTTTTTTGTGATTTTTTATGATTATCATGACCAATGATAGCCTTGAAGTGGAATATTTTTCTATTCCATTAGAGCAAGGATTATTAGAGGTATTTTAAAGAACATACATTATACCTAATATCATCATCAATCCTGATATTTCTAGATTTAGGATAATGAGACGTGGTATAATATAATGCTTAAGGATGTTGTATGGGTGTGTTCTTATGCCAGGATGTCAAGTTGTTTCTTATGTCTCATCGTAGTTACATATGCATGGGAAAAATTGCAAAACACATGATTTAAAATTAGGTACATTAGCCCATGATTTTAAGACATTTATTTATAATCCATTTGGATAGAAATTCATTTTTTCTAAATTTTATAATATCATGAAACCCATTTTATCATAAATACATTAGAATTTGTTACAAAGTATATTGATTTTGTTTCTCCAAATGTTTTAATTGAGATTTTTGTATAAAATGAGTAATGGTAATTTGATTGATGATGTATTAAGAAAAAATTTATATATTCCATTGGAAAAATAGGCTTCTGATCAGTAGGAGATTGTATTAGTGACAGCCAATATACACATGGATTTAAATGAATGGGGAAGTGTTTATGTTTTCTTTAAATTATATTATGGTCCTGTTTTTTTATAAAGTTAATGTGGCATTGACATATGATTCTAAATGTGTTTATATGATGTTAAAACTAAATTTTAAGGATACCATTGATTGAAGGAAGATATACAGGTTATTATTTTTGTGGATTAAACATCTAATGAACATTCCTTCTCCTTTTTAGGAAATATTTTTTCATGAATACTAGCAATGATGATGGGATATTGATCATTGAATACCAAATTTGTATAAGAAACTAAAAGAAATTTTTTGTTTAGATAGAATGATAATTGAATGGGATTAGTATTTTTGGGATGCCTAAATTATTAGAAAATTAATGCATTTTACCAATTACCAGTGGCTATACTACCATCCTTATTGATTCCCATGAGGAATTTGGAGTATATAAATATAGATTTTATAATAGTTTATCCATGGATAGTTCTAAAAGCAGATTCCATATTAGTGATAGTGTATTTTCTAACATTGTAGGCCCGATTCATATTTATTAATGAATTTAATATGGTGTATGAATTTAAAAAAATATACATTTGAAAATTATGAAAAATTAAACGAGTACCATATTCAGTAGTATTAGACCAATAAACCTGGTTTACATCTTCTTTCAGGAAGTCCTTATATCAATCCCCTGGGTATCAACTGACTATGAGTATGATGTATCTTTCATAAATGGATGGACAATCTAAAAGTAAAATAAAAATATTTTAAAACATGATAAGGGATTTTGTAATGATTTTTGGTGGCTCTTGGGAGGACATACTACTAGTGGTGTTTTCATTACACAATTGTTATCATTCAATAATACTTATGCCTCCTTCTGAAGAATTATATGTCATAGTACATACAATTGGTTTATTAATTTTTCAATGTTATATGTTTTGATAAATTATTTTCTTTCAATTTTTATTAAATTATAATTATTAATAATATTAATGTGTTTTTTAATTAGTTAATATTTTTTATTTATACATATAAAAACATTTATGTAATTTTAAATACAAAGTTAATTGTTAACTTGTTTTAATAATACATCATGAAATATATTTATTATTAAGTTATTTTTAATTTTGATATATAAAAGAACATGTTTTATCCTTGGTGAGGACGTAGCTAGCCCTCCACCATGTATGGGACCCCATAGAGTTAACCCTAGGGGAAGGATATCTGATAGAAGCCCAAAAATGATGATTTATTTTGAATTGTGCATAATGAATGTCGTATACATGTGGGTACCATGTATAATGACCCATGGTGTACCCTTTAAGGTGAAGATATGGGCTAGGAGACCATAATAGGATATAATTCATGTGATTGTGTGTGTTTTCTTTTAGTATGAACCCATGCTAAGCATGCCGTGACAATTTTAACACTCAGCCCCCCATTGTCAATTTCAATGATATATTTATCATTCCAATCCTAGATAAAATCTACAACATCAGTTCTATTAATTTTAATTTCACACATTCGGCCTATTCTGAAATCATTATCATCTTTTAAACATATTTTCAAATTTTCATTCTTTATAAAAAAACTTTTAAATATTCATCTTTCTTAACAGAAGAGAGGATGCTAATCCCTAGTTCTGTTGTATTAAACTGGTGCTTATATTCATTTCAATAACATTGTATCTATTTTGTGATCCCCTTGTACTCTTATTTCTAGTTCATTATTTTATTCATCTAAATGATTTTTTTGATCTCAAAATCTTATCTCTAGTTTAAAATATTTAGGGTGAAATCTTCTTCTTTATTTCCGCTTCTTCTTCTTTTTTCTCCTTTTCCATGTCGATTAACCATCAACTGTTAAAGACCAAAATTTTCCATGTAATTTTTTTATTTATATGGTATTATTTTGAGTCTGGGAATATTTATGGTGGGTTATTCCAAGGCCCGGTGTGCCTAGGGTGAATTTTTGAACTTTATTTATGGTATGATTAGTAAAAATTCAAGTTGGAAATACTAGATTTTGAATGGATGGTTAGAATTGAAATCTGAGGGCACTGTTGAATTCACAGTGCAGAGATTCTCTTAAGAGAGGCTTAACCTCAACTGAATTGGGTCGAGGAGGAAAGATTTTTTTAGTTTTTCATGGATTAATAAATAATACAAATTTATTTTATTATATATTTAAAACATCCTTCCACCTCAATTTTATGTTTTGTGGTGGGGACCGTAGGGGTGGTCGGGTATTAAATGAAGGAAATTAAATTCCCAATTACACAATGTTTGTGTATCCACCCTTAATGTGATTAATTAGGCTCATTAATTAATCCAATTAATGAACCTCTTAATAACATGTTAGAGAGTTAAACTCTAATGTGGGGTTTTTTGATAATCATTGTTAAAGGCTTGATCTTGGGAGGATTCTTGGCCAAGAACGAACCCCATCACAGAGGATGAATTGAAGAACGAAGATTGAGTGGCGTCTTTGGAGACTTTTTGCAGGAACAAAAAACATATACTCTTCCTCAAACGTGGACATTCTATAAAAATCCTATGGTAGGGATTTTTATTTGGTTTAGTTATAATATAATTGTCGAATTTTTTTCTTCCCTCATGTTATCAAGCTAACACGAAGGGGAGGGTCCAAAAGAACAAGGCATGAACCCCCCCCCCCCCCCCAAGACTTTTTTAATATATGTGTTCTTCATAGAATTATTATTCAGGTTGGACATAACATGGAATAGAGGGTCCTGCGGTGAATAGGGCATCCCAAGGAGGCCATTGATACCATCAGATGAAAAAATAATCCAGTGAAGCTCACCCAGTGATCCGTGGAAGACCACGGACGTGGCACCAAAATATCGGCGCTGGTCAACGGTGCTTGTGGGGGTGATGGAGGCTGACCGGCACCATCCAGGCATGGGAGGTGGGGAGTAGCCTACCGTTTCTCACCACTGAAGATGGTCACTTCTTGTAATCCATGAAGGAGGGCTGGGAATCGCTCCATGCAGGTCCCACTGGCGACCTGGTGGCACCACGTGGTGTCACCGCTCTGTCTTCTAAATGGGTTTATTTGTACCCCCCCCCCCCCCCACCTCATGCCTACTAGGGTGGACTAAGCCCTCTGTGGGATAGGCCGCAAGAGCCCATTGTGTCCCCCCATGGGCCAGGCCACGGGATCCCAGTGGGACGCGCCCCTCTGTAGTCCAGGCTGCATCACCAAGGCAAGTCGAGCCGATCCGGGGCCTAGTTTGCTGAGCCCAACACGATCTCATCCAACCGGTCAAGGTCGCTTCAACCAGAATTGGGTTGGGGCACATCATCCCAAACCGGAATGGGTCGGCCCGACTGAGTTAGATCAGATCCCGAGCCAACCAGGCCTCGTTTACCTTAAAGGGCCATAACATGTAAACCAGACCTCCGTTTGACGAACCGTCTGCTGTTCAAGGATACATGGACTGATATGGTCCTTCTGGTATTCTCGACATCAGGTTTGGTGAAATTTGTAGTATGTACAGGTTGGATCATACATGAATCCAACAGGGCCATGGAATTAAAATGCCTATAACTAATAGACCGAGAGCCAGATTGATGTATAATTAGTCACATTGGAACCCTTATTATATAGAGGTACATTAGGATACTTCTTAATGTAACTTCATTGTAGATGACATAAGAATGATGGATTGAAAAGTGGATTCTCTCGGAATCAAGCATGTTTAGTGTAGTAATCTAGTGGTAGGCTGTAACATGATGACAGAACATCGGTCCTTTGGGGGTCAAGATCTATAAATCCTATGCGGGTAAGCATTTATCAGTCTTATGTATGCCAGCACTCAGTGATGTTGAGCGTGTCAGTGCTCATTGATCCTATGTGGGTCTTAAAGTACTGATCTAGTGTGGGTCAGCAGCATATTCTCCTGACATAATAAAGTGATCTGGTGATACGTCTAATCATCTGTACATATCTGATAAAGTTATACCTGGGGTGGTCTGAGTATTTACCTTTGAGGTAATTTTACCTTCATGGTGTTACCTTTGTTGTATTCTTCCATCATGGAACAGTTGTTCAAAAGCATTAAAAATTAAGGCCTTATGTTTCCTCATGTATGATATTAGTATATATCGATATCTTAGATATATTAATGGTCATATACATAAGTAGAGTTGAAGAATATTACTTCTTTATTTTTGATTGAGGTCTTTCTTTGTGGTTTTTCCTTTTTGAAACTCCAAGAGACATTCAGGGGACTCAGGGTCCCTATTGAGTATTTATATACTCACCGATGCACGGGCATCTCCCCCACCTTATTGTCTTTTTTAAAGACGATGAGAAACTAGGCTGAGACATGGGAGAGCCAAGACAAGGTGGTACACAGAGGAGACAAGATGAGGTAGTGTTCTTTGTAAAAATCTCAACTTAGCCATCATGTAGGATCCTCGGTGGATGATCCAAGGGTTGTTTTCTCTTTTCAGTTGCACTTGTACTTTTCATTAGGGCTTGTATTCTGTCCCCTTTACTTTTTGTACACATTATACGGCAGTAGTTAACATCGTGGTTGCTTCTTGTTTTTTTCATAATTTGTGTGTTTTTACAGGTTTAAGGGAAATACATTCCTATTATTGGGATATTCCTTTTCCATGATAGTCAAAAGCCCCTGGCCTATGGAAGGCGGGCTTGGGGTAGTCACGAAACAGGCCCTGGTTACTGGTTGTGACAATGTGGTATCAGAGGATTACTTTCTACAAATGAACTATAACTGTGATCTTTCCAATAGAGAAATAGTTTTAATTGTTTTTAGCGTGGTTTTGTGTTTGAGGAGTCCAATGTTTGTGTGGCGGCAAGCATATCCATGCATGAGGACCCTAAATTATGATGTTCAACTTAGTGCATGAAACCACTAATTGCATATGTTTGGGAAGTGTTTTTATTTTTGTTCTCTTTTTATCAGCTCCCCAGGTATAAAATATTGATCATGGTGCACCTATTTATTTTCAGGATTCCTCCAAAAAGAAAACCATCCATGATTCATGAGAGAGTAGACGATGAAATCCCACCAATAACAAGGCTTCAGTTCTAGGCCCTCTTACGAAGTTAGCACATTCAGGTGGTAAACCAGCAGAACTACTACCCATTAGGCCATCGTTTCCACTATCCCCAATAGTAGATGGAGCGTTATGACTATGGGAATTGCGTGAGTTTCAGAGGTATTGGCCTATGATGTTTCAAGGCAAGACAGATCTGTAGGTGGTTGAGGACTGGCTGGAGGTTGTGGCTAGTGTTTTTCTCATGGTTGGGACACCAGCCGGCCAGATGGTGATCCTAGCTTCTAGTATCTTTGAGGGAGTAGTTTGGAGATGGTTAAGTTTGACACTCTTGATACACAATGAGGCAACCCTCACCTAGGCGGACTTCAATGTCCTTTTTATGGCATAGTTTGTTCCAGTGACTGTATGCTCATTGTGTATACAGGAGTTCCTGTACTTATAACAGGGAAACATGACCGTGGCTTAGTACTCAGTAAGGTTCATTGATCTCTCCCGCTAGTCCACCGACAAGGTATGATACCCTTTCTTTAGGGATCATACCTTTGAGTAGGGTCTCTGATGTTACATCATAGCATTTATTATATACCTTAGCATTCTGAAATATGATGGGGTGAAAGAGAAAGCACTTTTGGTGGATATCTTCTTGTTGAGAAGGCACCAACTGTGAGATCCACCACCAGACTTCGGGTAGTAGATTCATCCATAGTATGTATTATACAGATGATGTAGGTTCCCATGTGGGACATACATTCAAGTGGATGTCCTTAGGATACAGGGTCGGTGGTGTGGGGCTAACTGTATAGATGAGGAGAAGGCAGTGATACTCGTGTGGTATGTATGGTCTCATGGCACACAATTGCCTGACCCGCCTTACGAACGACCAATAGATAGTCGAGTCACCACCAAGGTAGAGGAAGTTATTTGATCCAAGAGGTCAGTAGGCTATATGCGGATGTGGAAGAAGAGTTTTTTGTCAAACTGGCGGTGGGAGGTGATTTGATGTTCTACCACCACCACCTCCAGGTTGTCCACCCCAACCACAGGGATAATGGGGACAAGGATGGGCTCAGCTCCAAGCAGTTGAGGCCTATGGCCACAGTGATCTGCAGATGATTAGAGGGTATGATTCGTGACTACTCCACTATTACTCTATTAATTAATGACATAGTTTCTAGTAACTCTTTTATTGTAGTGGCCCTAGTTTGGATCTCGAATATTCCGGTGGATCCATTGGCTCCATCCTTATGGCTACAGACACCTACGGGTGGGGACATGATGATTACACTCTGGTTTTGGAAGTTTGAGATTACTCTAGGAGGTGATATCTTTGGCTGGGATCATATAGTATCCACATCGAGGCCATACAAGATCAACTTGGGTATGGACATGTTTTTACAGTCCACGCTCAGATTGACTATATTACGTGCAAAGTGAGGTGTGTCTGGACGGATGTGACTAGGGTTTCATGCACTGTCAAGAGGTGAACCTTTTTAGCCTAGGATGGACTTACCTAATGGACGATGCAGCCAATCACACATCATTTGTCTAGCCTTACCCTCGGAGTAGTAGATGTTGAGAGTAAGATCTGTCCACTAATAGTGGACCAGTAGGCTGATGTATTCCTTGATAATGTGTTGGGACTACCTCCTCACATAAAGTAGGACTTCTACATTGTCATGTACCCCAGGACAACATCGATATCTACCCCTTCATATTGGATGGATCTTGAAGAGCATCATGAGTTACAGCTATATATAGAGGTCTTTCTGAGGAATGGGTAAATAAGGCCCAATTTTACTCCATGGGGTTTCCCCAATTTTTTTCTCCAAAAACGGAGATGGTAGTTTGCAGCTCTATGTGGATTATTGTTTTCTGAACCATGTCACAATTAAGAAAAAGTATCCAGATATGATGATTTATGATCTTTTCAATCAGCTAAAGATATCTCATTGGTTTTTGACAATAGACCTCAGATCAGGACAACATCAGCTAAGGGTACGATATGAGGATGTGTAGAAGACAGACTTCAGATGTTTTTATGGCCATTATGATCTCTTGGTTATCCTATTAGGAATGACCAATTCCATTAACATATTCATAGGACTCATGAACAAGATCTTCCAGTCATACATCGATCTCTTTTTTCTGGTCTTGTTCGATGAAAACATGGTGAACTCAGTAACGGAGGAGGAGAATGACTATCATCTATAGATAATACTAGATATACTCTAAGAGTGCTAGATTTATGGTAAAATCTCAAAGTGAAAATTCAAGATAAGGGACGTCCATTTTTTGGGACAAATTATCTTCGAGGATGGAGTTACAGTGGACCTGGTGAAGATATAGATGTTGTTTTTTGGGAGCCACCTAGGAGTGTGACTAAGGGGCGGAGTTTCCTAGAGTTCTATGGGTACTACTGGATATTTGTATCAGACTTCTCCAGAGTTGCATAATCCTTTCTATAATTAAAGAAGAAGGTATAGACCTTTGTATGTATGAAGAGATTCCAGTAGAGTTTTTAGGAGCTGAGGCAGAGAATGACGAGTTCCCCCGTCTTGAGGCTACCGAAAGTGGGAGTAGTGATCTCTTATGTTTCATGAAATATGAGGAAAAATGAGCAGAAATATGATACCTACTACCTTGATCAAGCAACATTATTCTTCTCCTTAAATATATGGCATGACTACTTGATGGGTGAACGATTTACTTTTTACTCTGATCACTAGGGACTCAGGTATATCATCTCACTGAAGGACGTGAACGTGAGACATTGACATTGGCTAGAGTTCATATGGGAATATGATTTTGAGATATTCTATACTCCTAGGAAGGGGAACATTGTGGTAGATGCACTTAGCAGGAGGTCTAGTTTACAGCTGTAGAGTTAAGTGATAGTGAAACTCACCGAGTTGCAGATTTACATTGTGGATAGAGATGGAGAAATATACCTATGGTCTATGGTAGTCACTCCCCCACCTCTTCAACGAGTTCAGGAGACATATCATAGGGACATTGACTGTGTGGATCAATGTTCCTAGATATCCTCATGACAGCTACATGATGGATTTTCTGATGATGGGGAGCCCATCATCCTCTTTAAAGGACTCACCATTGAAACATTAGCGCTACAGGAGGAGGTGTAGATGGAGTTCCATATGTCCCCTGTAAGAGTACATCTTGGTCTGGAAAAGATGTACCAAGACCTCTGGCATCTGCACTGGTGTCCAGGGATGAAGAAATTAGTTGCAGAGTTTGTTTCATGATGCCTTACTTGTCAGCAAGTGAAGGTCGAGCATCAGGATCCTCCACGCATAACGCAACCACTATTGGTTATGGAGTGGAAGTGGGATAGAATTTCTATGTATTTAGTGACAGGATTACCATGTATGTCCAAGATCCACAATTCTATCTGGTTGATCATTGGCCGACTCACCAATTCAGCCCATTTTTTACCCATCTAAGAGGAGGGATCATTAGACAGATTGGGACTCTTCTATGTACATGAGATTATATGACTTCATGGGGTTCCATCAAAGATCATCTCAAACTGTGACAGATGTTTTACATCTTGGTGGTGGAAGGGATTATAGGAGGAATTTGGGACTCAGCTATGTTTTAGCATCGCTTTTCATCCAAGGACGGATGGTCAGACGGAGTGGATCTTTTAGAAACTGGAGGACATGATTTGTGCTTTCATCCTCGATTTTGGTAGAAGTTGGGAGGATCACATACCCTTGTGGAGTTTGCATAAAAAAACTATCACTTCAACATTATTATGGAATAATTTGAGGAATTGTATGGTCGACCTTATAGATCACCTCTATGCCGGACAGACCAAAGGGGGTCAACACTTATGGGTTTATAGTTGGTACGTTCTACCACTGGGAAGATGAAAATCATCCAGAAGTGGAGGAAGACTGCAGATAGCATGTAGAAGCCTTATGCTAACAAGAGACACATACCATTGGAGTTTGTGGTGGGAGATCATGTATTCATATGGGTATCACCTTGATGAGGATTGAAGAGATTTGGTTGGGGCAACAATCATTCTATGAGGATTATCGGACCCTTTCAGGTTCTTAGTAGATTTGGCAAGTTGGGGTATCGCCTAGATGTTCCCCCAAAGACTCATTAGGTGCATGATGTACTTCACGTGTCATAGTTGAGGATGTAAATTCATGAACCATCACATGTTATCGATTGGGGAGTGCTAGACATTGGTGATGAGGTGACGTTTATGGATGATTCAGTGGATATTGAGGATCGAAAGGAGTGGGTCCTTTGTGGATTATTGATACCCCTGGTGTATGTTTGGTGGCAGCAGGGGAACCTTTAGGAGAACACATGGGAGTGGAAGTCTCTGATTCATGCTCAATACCACCATTTTTTCAAAGTCAATGTTGTGGATTTTGGGGATAAAAATTCCTATGGTGTGGAGAATGAAAAGACTTGGATTTTCCAAGAATTTTTTCTCAATTTATGTAATTATTAAATGTCTGAGAATATTTATTTCCCATGATTCTGGGGCCTGGTGTTCCTAGAATAAATTTATGAACTTTCATTAAGGTACATTGTGTAAACATGCAAGCATGAAATCCTAGCTTTTGAACCAGTGCTCAGAATTGAAATCTGATGGCACAATTGAATTTGCACCATCATGATTTTCTTAAGGGAGGTTTAACCTCGACTATAGTGGGTCAAGGAAGAATGTTTTTTTGTGTTTTTTGAGGATCAATAAATAAAATTATTTTATTTTATTTTATTTTTAAATCATCCTTCCACCTCAGTTTTATGTTTTTTTTGGGTACCACAGAGGTGGTCGGGCATTTACTAAATGACATTAAATTCCTAGTTACATAGTGGTAGTCTAACCACACATCGTGTGATTTTTATGGCTCATTAATTATAGAAATTAATGAAACTCTTAATCACATGTCAAAGACTTAATCTCTAATGTCAGGGTTTTGGAAAATTATTAGAAAAGTATTGATCTTGGAAGGATTCTTGAGGAAGAACAAATCCCCCCATGACGAAAGAACAAAAGAATGACGATTGAGCGACTTCGTTGGGGGCTTGTTGTGGGAACAATGAACACCGACTCTTACTCAAATGTAGAAGTTCTCTAATGATCATAAGGTAGGGTTTTTATTTGGTTTAGGTTTAAATTAATTGTTGAATCATATTCTTCCCCATGTTATCAATCTAACGTAGAGGGCTTGAGCCAAAAGAACAAGCCCCCGACCCTCCACAACTTTTTTGATCTATGAGTTTCTCACAGAATTTTTATTTGGTTTGGACGGAACGAAAAACGAAGGGTCATGCACTGATGATGGCATCCCAGGGAGGCCATTGATACCTTCGGATGAAAAAACAGTCTACTGGAGCTCGACCAATGACCAATGGAAGACTGCCAGTGCCAGCACGGGTGATGACTGCGGCTAACACCAGCCGGGAACAAAGGAGGGGGTGGCATGCCATCACGTGCTACCAATGAAGTGTTCTGCAACATATAGTCGCAGCAGATAGCAGTGGCCACCACCTACTAGCTACGGGTGGAGGCGTGCGGTGCGCCGTCAGGCACCGGTGAAGATGGTCACTACTAAGGGTCGGGACCAGCTCGTTATGGGTTCCACGGGTGACCTGGTAGTGCCACATGGTGCCACTGCTCCACCATCAAGAATGGGGGGAGTTTTCACCCCCCCTAGTTTGTGCAGGCCCCAGCCAGTGGGTTGCAACGTCCACATGCCAGGTCGCACGAGCCCATCGGGCCTTGCCCCTCAGTGGGCCGAGTCGTGTGGGCCCAGTGGGCGGTGACCCTCCCTGGGCAGGGCCGCACCACCTGGATAGGCCAGGCTGGTCCACATCCTAGTTTAACTAGGTCAACCGAAGCATGTTTGGGCTTGGCCAGGTCGAGTTGGCCCAGACCAGGACAGACTAGACCTGGTCCGAATCAGGCTCTATTTCACTTAAAAGGTCCATAACTTGTGAACCAGATGTCCGTTTGACAAACTGTTTGTGGAACTATGATACTTAGAGCTAGTATGTCCATTTAGTATACACTAATTGAGTTTTGAAAAATTTTGTGTATGGCTGGGTTGGATTGAACCCAAATCCAACATGGCCCTCATAATTAAAGAGCCTCTAACATACAGACTGGGTACCTGATTGACGTATTATCTGTCGCATTGGAACACTTACTACAAGGCGGCCATTTGGGATATTTATTAGTGGAAATTAATGGCAGTTGAGGTATAATAAATGTCTTGATGATTGAATCCTCTCATAATCAAGCATTCTTTGTGCGAGAATATAGTTTCTGGATGTAATGTGAATAAAGAACATGAATCCTATATTGGTGAGCATCTATCGATCCTATGTGAGTTAGTGCTAAGCTATCATGAGTGGGTCAGAAACTACTAATCCTGTGTGGGATAGTAATAGAGACCCTCGAAAAAATAATATGATCCCGTGATACATCTAATCATCTTTACTTCTGTGCTTAAGTTATACCTGATGTGTGGTGAGTCTTTACATTTGTGGTACTTTTACGTTCGTGGTGTTACCTTCTGGGTGTTAACTTTGTGGTATTCTTCCCTCATGGAACAGTTGTGAAAATTTCTTAAAAGTTGGATCCATATGTTTTCTCATGTATGAGATTATTATATTTTGATAACATATCT
The DNA here is from genome assembly GCA_963277665.1 of Viscum album. Taxonomy (NCBI): domain Eukaryota; kingdom Viridiplantae; phylum Streptophyta; class Magnoliopsida; order Santalales; family Viscaceae; genus Viscum; species Viscum album. The sequence goes on along the minus strand of OY728143.1, from coordinate 609,963,101 downwards.
ATATGTATGGGCATTAATCTATTTAGAGTGGATGACTATTACTTCGCGCTTTGTGGTTGAGGACTTTCTTGGCTGTTTTTCCTTTGTGGAACTCTCGGAGACCTATAGGGGTCTTGGGGTACCTACTGAGTATTTTTATACTCACCCCTGTATGGACTTCACCCGCACCATGATGTGTCTTGTGCAGGCGACGAGCAGCTAGGCTGAGACTTGAGGGAGCCAGGACCAGGTGGTACATGGAGGAGATGGACAGACATAGAGTATTATGGATACGATTTATACATACCCTTCAAGTAGGATTCTCATTTGATAATCCATGATATTTTTTCTCAATTCAGTTCTACTAGTACATTTCAGTTGCGTTTATATTTCAACTCCTTTAATTTCAGTAGAATTTTTACTACAGCAGTTTACTTCATGGTTTCGTATTATTTTTTTTCATGGTTTGTGTGTTTGTACAAGTATATATTATAATACATCCCATTAAAAGGGTACTCCTTTTGGTTCTAGTTTACATCCCTTGGCCTATGGAAGGTGGGTTTGGGGTAGTCACGACATGGTCCATGGGAGACAGTTCAAGACACAACTCATCATTATAAAATAATGACATTCAGTTTGTCAAATAACAATTGAAAATTACCAATGGTGGGGAATATTTTTCAACATGTGAATATAATCATGGGTGAATAAACCGCCATCTTTCTTTAATGGTGGGTGTTGTTACTGATTATTGGACATCAATTGTCGATGATTTTACACAAGAGGGACATCAATTGTGGATTAATTTTTTCCCAGGTATTGTCTAATTCGATTTGATTTAGAACTCTTGGTTAATTTTTCATCATGATATAATATGATATTTCTCCTGCTTTTTGATTTTTTTAGTTTTATTCCTTATCTTTATTGTTTTTTAGTTTTCATCCATTTTGTTGTAAAAATCTAGGAAAATGTTTTTCATGTTCAAATAGGAAAACTCAATCCTTTATTTGCTTTTTATAGATGCATTTAATTACATTTAAAGTTATTTTAAAATATATTTCATCAATTTTTTAACATCAAATTATAAATTCTATTTATTGAATATAAATTTTAATGTGAAACTATTGGACCCCTATAGTAAGTTATAAGTAAATATTGGAAATTTTGAAATATGATTAATGAGTCTCCATTAGAATCCCAATGGTAGGTAATTTTTTAATTCTTACCTAAAAGGCATTTATTTATAAAATGGTTGGAATAATTTTTATTTTTAATTAAATTTGTTTATTTTTTTTAGAATTGCAAAGGTAGGTCATGCTCTCATTATCCACTATTGGAAACTAATGGTGGGTCCTGATTCACTGTTAGTAAAAATATTATTTTTACTAAATTTATATTTCTATTTTTTATTTTTTATTTTTAAATTAAATTATCTTCATCATTTTAGTATTATTTTATAATGAAATATATTAGCTAAGTGTTGCAATAATAACTATAACAATACATTTTATACTTTTGTTCTGTCATATTTAACACCATAAAATGCTCTGTTTTACTCCATCTTTTGATTCTTGTATATGTTAAATGATTATTTGGTTAATTCGATGTTTTTTAAATAAAAATTGGAAAAAAATTACATACAATATTAATACTGTGAGGATTTAAGAAACTATAAGAAATAGTGAATTTATTATGTTATTATGCACTAAAAAGATTCATGCATGCACTAGATAGAAACACATGCATAGTGATGTTATTTTAATAATCATGGATATTTCTTCAAGGAATAAAAACACATACCTTTGAAAATCATTGATTAATATTATCTTTGATATTTCTTTGACATTATCTATGCAACCAAAATTGTACACGGTCTTTAAAAACATTTAAATTATAAATGTTCTCACAAGAGGATTCCATCTTAATTATTTTCTATATTCATGTAATCTTATTCCATTATATTTTTAATTCCTTTATGTATTATTTATGATTTTTTCATCAAAAAGATATAATTTATATATATCTCATTATTCTACATCCTAAAAAAAGGTAGGGTTGCGTCTACTGATAAAAATTATGGTCTAATAGATGAGGTTGGTCTCCTATATCCAGAAATTATCATTCCTTTGTGTTTGCAAAAATGTATGGTAAGTGATATATTTCTCTCACCATTAAAAGTGATTTACTTAGTGGGTACCACTATCATTAAGGAGTAGAGGACATTAAGGAGTGGACAATGAGATTAGTGATCCAAAACATGATAAATCTATTGTTCTTTTTTTAATTCATCTTAATATTAACATTAGATTACTACACTAACTAATGACTAATATTTTATAATCTCTTTTTGTTTTTGACATCAAATTTTAAAATGACTATTCACCCTCCCTCTAGTAATATTTTACATAAATAATGATCCAAAAATTGGTTTCATACTGTAGTCCTCTGATAATATTTTGTTTCTACTACTTATTGTAATCTTGGTTCTAACCTATATCCTAGACCAAATAGTTCAGGGAACTATGAAAAATATTAATATTTCTGATAGAATATTTCAATGCCAATGATGTATGGTAACATAAAAATCTCCAATTCATTGATGGGAGTAACTATGGCTCCTATAAATATATATACGAAATAATACTAAAAAACTTAGTTTTGATCATAGAAAAATCATGGAAAATGTAGATGAGCTACCCAAAGTTGATCCAGAGAATCTGGTTGGTAATGACAGGGTAAAAAATATTTTTTCATTATAATATAAAAGATGTCTATAGTGTTATATAAGTAGAGGTGTGTATAGCCATATTTCTTCATGTAATACATACAATGACATAAAGAGGACACTATGTCATGACCCCCTCCCTTCAAAGATTCCCCTAATGAGCTAGAAATGAAGGAAGATATATAATGAAATTAGATTCCTGCCTCCAGTAGGTCCAATGGTTGTGACTAGAACCGAGGATATATATATATATATTCTCACAATATGGGTGGAATTGCAATTTTTATTTAAATACATGATCATAATATAAGATGATCCATACCTAATCAACTCATTGACACCCACACACACACACAAAGAGATATACATATATATATATATATAGGAAAACCAAAATCCTACTCATCTGCAAATTTTTTTAAAAAAAATACATTTTACAAACAATAGTCTCTAAAGTAAATACCATAAACAAGGTTAAGAAGCAAGTTGGAAACTAACTCATTCTATAAGCCACTAATGCCACGTATGGTCAATGTAGTCCTCCTAGAAACCTAAAAATAGTTTTTTATACATAGCGTGAGCATTTGAGTATACTTAGTAGAAAAATCCATGGCCACTATTGCACAAGTGGTCGAATAATATTAATTACCCTATGAGAAAGCAACAGAATCAACATCACCAAATATGGAATAATAGCCTTCCCAACCACAGAAAGGCATACTCACCAAATAACGCAAGTCAAGTAGAGTAATATAATAAGCACATGAATTTTGGGGTACCTTGCACCATTTCCCACTTTTTAGCTTCTCAAACCCAAAAGAAAAACATCCCCGAGCTTACAGAATCTTCAACAAGAACCTTCTCACAACCCGCTCACACACACATGGGCCTAAGAGCTAGTCTCACATCTTCGGAAAAGGAATCTCACCACATCCTTCCTACAGAAACCTAGTATACAACAATACCAAATCCAAACGAATACTAGGAAGTCACACCAAATCACATCTCATAGACACCTAGAATGTCTCCCCTCACCCACAAACACTCGAGCCACACAACAACACCACAACCTGCCCGAAGGTCATTGGGATACCATGTTCTATAATAGGGAAAATGAAATATCAAGTAACAAAATATTCATCCTCCCTAGGAGAAAATACTTTATACATATAAATACTAGACACAGAATCTAACCTACGGGTCCTCAAACAACAACCATCCCATGTGACCACCTTTTTTGCAACCTTTAAATGCATAACTACACAAAAAACCAAAACTCAATATGTAGCTATATCCAATTTTAGAAACCAATTATCTTCCATTATTATAAAAACCCATTATTCATTCCATCCCTACCTAGTGAACTAGCAATCACAGCATACCTACCAGAACACAACCAATGATGAAAAGAGGAAAAAGAACCATAAAAAACAACACCCTTCACATTAAGACACATCATACAACATTTTATCAATAGATAAGAATCCATACCTACCACATCCATCATAATTATTCAATATCATTACACCCATTTCATCTTCTCAATGAAGGTAACACCCTACTTAGAGCCAATCTCTACAACACATCTCATCACAATAAACACTTACAGCCCCACTGTATAACAACACCACACACAGCACACCCATCATCATAAACACAACACAATCCAAAAAAGCCACCCTGATGCTTGAACACTACCCATCCATTCCACAATAAATCAATATCTCAACCTGAGATTCCATTACAACACCCAGACCACCCCATATTCTTAGTCATTCTTTCAACCCCAGCACCATGCTACCATAAAATGAAGAATACATAAAAAACCACACACATCACAGAGCCATGACAAATGAGTCTAGGTGTGATCGTATTTAGTAAACAATCATACTTTAATTTCACTATGATAAATCATGGGTAATCACAAAACATGTTTGATCGTGGGGAATCTATTGACTTACCCAAATATATGTGGTTAATCAATTTTATAAATACAGTTGTTCTACACATGATCAACAGTAATCCACCACAAAGCCATCATCATTTCACCCACAATAACCACCAAAATATTGTTTTTTTAAGAATATAGCCTAAATAGATCACAATATACATAAATAATGATATATAAGAATAAATCACTTTTCCCAAACCCCTGTTTATTGGATTAAAGGTGATTAACTTTTTTTTATTAAATTTGGATTCAAATTCTTATAAAATGGATTCATTTGTTCACCCACCCCACATGATACAAAAATAATAGCGATGAATGGATCCCAAACTTGAGAAATATATTATTAGCACATCCTCCTTGCGCAGAAAAGTGGTTGCGTAGGGCTCAAGGTAAAATGGAACTAAGGGTCCATCACTGGAACAAGAATTCTCAAGAAGAAAGGTTAGGAGACACCCAATATCTGGAGTAAAGGGAAATATTCAAGGAAGAAATGGTCACAGATTTCGAAAGGACAGATCCTATATCAACAGTATAAATGGTTTCAAACACCAATAATATAGGATCATGATCAAGACCATGTTCTATGACTATATAAACATTTTCCAACAATTATAAATTTAAATTTATATTTTATATCCTTTCAAATAACTTCGAAAAAACTTAAAAAATGTATAAAATTCACATTTTGTCAAATAAAATGTTAAAGGGGAGAATGTAGAAAAACATGGAAAAATGAAAATTTGTAAAACAATTAGAAATGAATCCATATTGGGTGAGTCACCATCATGAGTAACATATTGGGGAGTCATCAATGTATGAATCACCACTGGATGAGTCACTAATGCTACCTGTAGTTAAAAAGATACTGATGATGAGTCAACATTTAGTGTGTCCCCATTCCCCAAGTCATTATTTGGTGAGTCACCGTTGGTGAGCTACCATTCATTGAGCTACCATTATGTGAGTAACTATTCGGGGTTTCACCATTGGGAGAGTGACCATTCAGTGAATCACAATTCGGTGAGTCACTATCACATTCCACCATCCATGACTAACCATTAGTGAATCACCATTGTGAGTAACTGATGTGACTCACCATTAGGATGAACTAACGCCACCACCTACTAGTGGAAAACTCATCATCCGATGAGCTACCAATAGAAAAACTATATTTTTTAAAAACTCTTGAAATGAGTCATTGTTGCCTCATAGATAACCACGATCATTGGATTATCACAATGTAATGGACTAGAGAGGCCTAGGCCATTTCATACTACATGTGAGTAATTATGGGAATAGAAATATGTAGTGAACCATGCTACGAATGCTTCGAGTATAATAACAAGACTTTAAGATGGGAGAAGAAGAATTTTTGAATATGCTGCTCTATAGGTTCACTATTATCCACAAATGTATGAGTTCTCTGGAGGGTCTTTGAAAATACAACTCAACTTGATGGAGTATATAGTGCTATACTAAATATATGGACCTCAAAGAATGTATTCATCGTAAGAGTATGAATTTCACCAAGTATACTATAATTGAACTTATAATCGTTCTATTATAGTATGATATATATCTGAAGAATATTTCAAAATATGATTCCACTAAATGAAATATAATTTATTTTAAATAATTTTTTATTTATACCTCTAATTCCTATGAATATGAGTGTCAGGAATCAGAAAAGGATACTATCCACATCAGTAAAATGTTTTACATGTTCATGAAAATTTACTATAAGAAGAGGGAGTTCAAGGGGAATTATTGACAGAACTATATTTAAGGTAATCCTATCTATAATAATTATTATTCCTAAATAAAATGTTATTAGGTCTAGAAGAAAACTCACATACAGACTGAATTCAATTAACTCAACCATCAAAATAAATACAATGAAGAAAAAAATTAAATGATAAACAATCATTCTATAATGTTTTGGACTTCACATAAAATTCTGATATAGTTAGCAATTTTATATGTGAATAATGAAATGAAAATCATCTCGTGATGGGTATTACATGTGAGGTAAATTATTCTCTCCTTTCTCAGTTCATATATCTTTCTATTTTTTATCATAATTATATATATATAAGTAAAATTGAAATTTTTATGATTTCTATTCTAATTATAATTCATAATATTAAAAATTAAATTAAATAAATAAATTAAAAAAATAAAATTAACTATTAGTAAATTAAGGTGGTAGAATAATTGAAAAGGATAATGAATTGAAAATTAAAAATTGAATGTTCACTAAAGAAAATGAGCAAATAAATTAAAAATGTGTTAATTTGAATGTACTTATTTCCTATAATGATAAAACTGTATCAGATTGTAATATTGAATTGATAATCCTAAAACATGAACTTGAATGTATTAATGATTATCAAGATATAAATGATAATATTCATGATAGATGACATAATTTAGTTTTTTATGATCAATATAATGTAGAAAATCAATGCTTGATCATAGATAATTAAAATAATCAAAATAAGTATCACACCATATAGAACTAATGGTTATGTATTTACCAATTTAAAAACTATTATAAAGGATAATTGGGGTTAGAAATATTAAATTTTTAATATTAAAGAGGAATTATATATATTTTTAATAGGTATAAATTAGAATGATAAAATGATTTCTCTAATAAAATTAAACACCAATATGATTGGTATTGGATATAATAGTATGACTCCTAGTTTAAATAAAACTAACATTGTAAAAATCTCAAAAAAAATCATTTCAAGTGTAACATGTTTTATATTCCTAATGAAATGGAATTATTTTAATGTAGGTTCAATTATATTTAAAAAACCTTTTTGTATCACAATAAATTTCATTACTAATTATTTACTTTCTAAAAACCCACTATTGAATTCTATAAATATATCTGGTTCCAATGTTTTTTACTACTAATCTATTTTGACCCAAGTTGGTGTGGGTACCAAAAAAACAATTATCTTTATCTAATAATTATATGAAATATACTTTGTAGGTATCAATGAACCGTGGTACATAGACACTGGCTACTCCAAGGATATGAAAGCTGATATTTCAATGTCTTTCTCATCTATTTCTTGTGATGGTGGCCTTATCACATTTGAGACAAATCTATAGGCCATATTTATTTTATATGTTTAGTTGGTTTATATAAAAACGTTATTATTTTAGTATTTTTATACATTCATGGTTTAAAAATAATATTATAATTATATGAAAATTATTTGATGATGTATTTAATGTTCTATTTTAAAATTAATATTGTACTCTTCTGAAAACTAAATTATTTTTATTATCATTTAAAAAAATAATATTTATAAACTATTGATTTCTATGATCTAACCAAAAAACGTTAACGTGTCTCAATGTTTTATAAGTATAATACATTCAATGGAATAAGAGGATTTCACATGACAATTTCATATTTTTGGACACAAATCCAAGGCATGAATTGGTTATGTAACTCCATGTGTTTTACAAAAGGCTGTATTTCATGAGTGATTCCTATTTAAAAATAAGCAACATAAATAAAATATTTAAATAAATCAGTTATTTTATTACTACTATATATTTATAATTTTTCATATTTAATTATTTCTACCTATGTATCCTTCTATTTATTGTGTTAATATAAATGTTTTTAATTTTTTGATGTTTATAGAAGATATTTATGTGTTTATTTCTTATCTTATAAACTAGATACTTTATCAGAAAAATATTTTTTTATTTCTATTAAATTTTTAAAAAATTGACTCAATCTTCTCTAAAAAAATTGATAGAGGAGACGAAATTATAAATGTAGTGTTTGAAAATTATTATGAATCAAATGGATATAAAAAAATTTTATCATCCGCTTGGAAACCAGAAAAAAATTGTGTCGTAGAAAGAAAAAACAGATCAATTCAAGAACTAGATAGGTCTATTATTATGTAATTTAGGGTTCCTGGATATTCTAGGGAAAGGATGGAAATATAATTCAATATTTTAAAAATAGTTTCAATTATACCCTTATTATGAAATTTTATTTAGGAACTTTTACATGTATATAATCATAAAGTTGGTAATTTCAATGTTTTTTTCCTATAAGGTGTCTACCATAAATACAAAATATATTTTAAAAAAATTTGGCTATAAATTATATGGAAGGTTGTTTGAAGGATTTTCAAATACTATTAGTTATTATAGATTTTCAATGAGAATGCATTAGTTTATGAAGAATATATTCTAATTATGTGTAATTGAGATAATTTTAATAAGCATGATTCCCAATAATTCAATTAAATTTTTTAGTTTAGTGAATTTATTTTGATGAAGATAATGACCAATGTAAGAATATTTAATCACTTGAAGTTGAGGATATCTCTTTACAAACAATTAAAAATAAATTAAAAACTATTTTGGACAACCATATGTAAAGAGTAATTGGTAATGTCTAATTAAAACTTAAAATAAAATAATATTTTTTACATTACAATGTTAATTATTTTATTGTTGTTGACATTGTACCAGTTAATTTAGAAAATGATATATGTAATTAAAATTGGATTAATTCTATTCACAATGAATTAAATAAATTTGAAAGGTATAAACTGTGGGATTCAGTGTATTTCAAAAAAAAGGAAAGATGTTATATGAACTAAAGGGAATTTTCATAATAAACATGGTAAATATGAAAATGTACTAAAAAATAAAGCACTATTGGTGGCTTAATGTTAATCAAAATAATAAGTAATTAAATTTTATGATTACATAGATCATATTCCAAGAATGAATGAAATTATAATTCTATTGGACATTGAAAATTTTTATAACATAAAATTATTTTAAATCGATTTAAAATAGTTCTTTTTAAAATGGAATTATTTTAAAGGAACTCTATGTTAGATAATACCCTAGATTTCAAAATATAAATTTGACTGATCATGTTTTTAAACGTAATAATTCCCTATATGGTCTTGATCAAGATCCAAGAGCATTGTATGAATGAATTACATAGTTTTTATTATAATATGATTTTTGTTAAGGTAATATTGATCCAACCTTGTGTATAAAACTAGTGTTAGGTGATATTCTTGTTATACAGATATATGTTTATGTTATAATAATTGGGTTATCTAATAATTCTTCATTTGATGATTTTTATACTTTTATGAATATTGAGATTGACACGATCTTAATAGGTTACCTAAAAGTATTCCTTGGTTTAAAAATTAATCATTAAAAGATGGTATTTACTTAAATGAATCCAATTATAGAAAATAGCATGTTAAAAGATTTGAACATGTTTCTAGTAAATGCATGAAAAAATATATGAGCAATAATTATAAATTTTAATTAGATGAATCTGGTATTTTATTTGATTTTAAAATGTATAGAGGAATGATATGAATCCTACATCATGTCACTTTTTTTTAAATAAACATCATGTTAATTGTTTTCTTATGTCCTAGTTTTTTATCCAATCCTGAATAAGGTCCCATTAATGATGTAAAAATATTAATAAGAAAAATGGGAATACTTTGTATTGGACTGTTCTAATATAATGAAATCTATTTTTATTTATTGTTTTTCTCTAATTCTAACATTTGAGGATCAAGAAATGATTGGAAAATAACCACATTTATATGTCACGTTTTTTGGAAAAATAGTTATTTCATGGATCTCTAAAAAAACTTATTGTAGAACTATTAATAGTTATGGCTGAATATTTTGTTTCCAGTTGTTACGGTTAACATATCTTATGAATAAAATAAACATTATATGATAACAATAATAGTTTTGATAATATTCATATTTATTATGATAACTGATGTATAATTTCATTATATAAAAATCTTCTTAAAAATATATAACTAAACACATATATGTAAAATTTTTCTTTCAATGTGATCATGTAATATAATGTGACATATGGGTATAATTTTCACGCATTGAGAAACAACTAACTGAAACCATTACAAAACCATTGGATTCAATTATATTGGATAAGATGTTACATGAATTTATTATGGTAGAAGTGAGAAATATTTGAATGAATAACAACCAATCTTATATATGTTTTTACATAATTTATTTAATTAGAAATTATTATTCTACTAACTAATGAAATAATAACTATATCACATTGAATAAATGTTATCTTCTATACATGAACACTTTCCTATTGTTACATTATTTGAATAGTTTATCTATCAATTTTCAATTTTTTTAAAATAATTTATTTGTTTAGTAAGGATTTATCAATTATAAAATTTTAGAATAAATTTTTTATAAATATAAAAATTGGTGTTTTTTATTGAAATATTAATAATTTTTTTTGTATTTAAAAAAGGGGGGTTTGTAAGTATTTGAATGTGGGTTAATTTTTTTAAAATTTATTTCTATTGATAAAATAATCTCAATTTAATTTTTTATTAAATTATCTTGTTTATTCATAATAAAGTGTTTTTAATATGATTATATTTTTAATTTATTGTTCAATATATTTTATGAAATTGTAATAATAACATTTTTTTTGATTTTCTTAATTATAATTCAAGATACATATATTTTTATTTATCAAAGATTATTTTTTTCACAAAATCTAATGTTCCATCCTTGGAGAGGTCTTAGATATCCCTAAATCATATAGGAAAACCCTTTGGGTAATCCCCATGGTAATTCCATCAATGAGAAGCCCAATAAGGATGCTTTATTTTATGTTCACATATGGAATGCCTTATGCCTGTATGTTTCGTGTATATAGCCCCATGGTGTGTGCCTGCATCGGTGGATATGGGATAGGTTTCCCATATTGGACACATCCCCCTTATGTGTGAGCATTTTTCATTTAAAATAAATTAAGGATAAGCACAAATTGGTTACTATAATACTCGAAATCGCATTCTTTGATTTGATGCGGGATCGATCATTAAAATCTAAGATATGATCTACACCATGCAATACATTATATTAAATATTTTACTTTCATTATCTTCTTAAATACTTCTCATGTTTTGAAATCTTGTGATACGTTTCTTCCACCCGCAGCACTTTATTCAATCTTCATCTTTTTCTCCTAGATACTATCCTATAATCTCTAGTTCTTTAATGGTGAACGTGTTATTTTATTCCCTTCAAGATCACTATATATATTTTGTGATCTCCCTATACTCATATTTCTGGTTATTTGTTTTTGTAATGTTTATTATTATTCTTGGGATCATCAGCTAATCTCGAGTTTTAAACATTTAGTCTTTATCCATATTCAAAATTTTTTATTCTTCTAGTTTGTCTCCTTTGACAGGTACATTAAGAATCAAATTGTTTTTCAAAAATAACAACATTTGGAAAATGAACTCACTGTTAGAAAATTCCAATGGTGAGTGTGTTGACTCCCTAATGAATATTACCAATACTGTGTTATATTAATCATAATTAGAACCCAAGGGTAGGTCAATTACCTAGCTATTTTCTTCTAAAGTGGGTGATATCATCCCCCATTGGACAAAAAAATTGGGTTTTTTTTCACCATTAGACATCTTTGGGGATTATTTTTAACCCACATTCTTTTTTCTATTTTCCATTAAACTCTTGTCATAATTTTCTTCACGAGAAAATATGACATTTCTTTTCCTTTCTCGATCTATTTAATTTTATTCATTCTATTTTTTATTGTTTATTTTTTCATCTATTATGTACAAATCATGGTAAATTTTTTTCATAATCTAATAAGAGATCTTCATTATTTTTTATTGAATTAGATATATTTCTACATATGTTATTTTTTTTATATCTATTTCATAAAATGATTATAATATAATGATTTATTATTTTTACTCACATTAATTTTTAGTTTTCCAATATTGGAACCCAACAATAGATCATATTCCACAGATGGACATTTCCAACAATGAGTTATGAGTCACTATTGAATACTCGATTCTATGTAATTTTTTTAATCCCCTGAATCCTTTTATTTATACTATGAATGTAACAATGATGAATTTAGGTTATCTTTTTTATTTTTTATTAAAATTTAAATGAGGGGTTATTCTCAAGTTATCTACTTTTGGAACCCAATGGTGGGTTATGTGTCACTGTTAGTTGAATTTTTATATTTTATATTTTTTCATATTTCTATTTGATTTTTTATTAAAATATTTTCATTAAAAAATATTTATTTCTGTATAAATATATTTTTAGAGAGTAATAATTTTAGTTGTATTTTTTTACATCTATACATACAGATTTAAAGTCAAAAAATGCTCTATTTTACTGCATCTTTTGTTGACTTTATATTCTAAAAGATTATATTTTTATATAAATTGATTTATAATTTCATATTGAATATAATTGTATTATATTATATAATAATTGATATATGTTAATATTTCATAAAGAAATATAATACTGGATTTTAATTCTATATTAATCCAGTGTTGTTTAATCACACTACAAATTATTGTCAATATATTATATTAGTATATGCAAAAAATGAATTGTAGACATTAGACAAAGACATGATCCTAATGAACATGATTTAAGGATTTGAGAGGATTATTCAAGGAAAAAAAATCAAAAATTGTGTCAATCACTGATTATTATTATCTATGATACATCTTCAACATTCTGATTTCTAATATAATTCTTCACAGTCATCTGTAACTTATATATTCATATTGTGATCACTAAATGAATAAATCCTCAAAAAAATTCCTTAATGTGACCAATGATTATTTTGGTTAAATATCATCAATATTTATACCATATTATACAATAATTTTATTTATTTCATAGATTGAAAAAAATCATTCTATTTGTAATGACACAAATCTGGTTTCTATTTTTTACATCACAATAAATTAATTGTTATTCTCGGGTAATTAAATCTCCTAAAAGAAAGTCAAGTTTGTATATATATATCAAAATTCCTATAAAATAGATCATCCTGGTCTCTGGTATCATGACTAGTTTTTTTATCTAGGTTGTTCAAAATAAATGGTTTGTAATATGGTTTTCAAAACATTAAATGTGAGATTCATATTGGGAACTAGTTTCCCTGAGGACTAGAGGGGATTGAGGAGCGGACTATGATCTTTGTGATCCAAACTACTATAAGTGTATTGTTATTTAACTTTAAATTTCTACTTCATTTTAACTCAAAAACAGTTAACTCACTATATTTTATTATTTATTAACATTTTGTGTATTGTAATTAATTATTAAAGGGATTATTCACCTCACATATCTGTCAAAATTTTCATAAATATTGATCCAAAAGTATGAGAATCATTTTAGTTCTATACTTTTTTGGGAGTAAATAGTTTATAATTCCTTAGTCGTACTCAACATTGTGCATGAAACAATTGAGAAGATTCAATTGATTAGAAAAATGTTAGAGAAATCATAGAGATATTAATAATCGAATAAAGATAATCATAGAAAACCATTATTATTCATGGTGGGTGATCATGTGTTCTGGAGAATCTCTAAAAGTAATGGGAATCATCATTTATGGAATTCAGGAATGTTATATCCTCAATAAATAGTCACTTTTAATATACATTAATGGGTGAGTGATGTGGAATATCAGGTCAATTTCCACCAAGGATCATTTAAGTGAATAATTTGTTTTCGGTATATTATTTGTTGAAGTAGCTACTTGATTTTGATATTTTGATTTGATGGGATAATATTGACTTATAATGGGGGGGTTTGTTGGTTTATGTGACAATGTGGATAGTGAATTTGGAAGAGAAATGCTTGCATGGAAAAATGTAGTTCTACTAATCGATTTATTGAAACATAATTGGATTCGTGAAGAAATTTGGATGTGTGAAAAGGAAATTATTGGGAAATTAATATACCTCATTCAAGAATATGGTAGTTTTAAAATTTCTATTGATATAAATACCTAGGACGGGGATAATTTATCACATGTTGTTCAAGTTATGAGACCCATTATTTTAATATTTTTATTTTTCAATAGTGAATGGTTTATGTCCTGGAAGTTCAATTTTTTTTTGTATATTTTAGGGGGTTTTCTGTAAGGGCGTGGTTAGAGGGATATTAGTTTATATAATGCAACACATCCAAAAAACCATGTACGAAAAACAGTGGTCACTTGGTAGGTGTATAGTTAGGTCCACGGTTGGTCCAAAATGTGTGGACACCAATGAGAAACAATGATTTTTCGAATATTATGTGTATATCATGGTTGGGGCATGATTTTTCTAACCATTCAAGAAAAATATTTATTATGGGTATGGAGGTAGTATATAGTGAACATTTATAACAAGGTTATTCTAATCATTCCCTACAACTATGAAATTTTAAAAATAAGCTTCATATTTTGTCTTTCTCTCTTGGTTTATCCTATAAACCTCTATTTTTCGTGATATAGTACATAACCAACATTCCACTATATCTTTATGATATAGATTTTATTCCCCCTGGTATAGGGGATATCTGTCTGTGAATCTAACTGCATTGGAGGCCCTTATTTCTTAAAATATTAAAATTCAGGATTTTTTTCTAATATTTCTTCTTCTTACCACCCTTTTATTAAATATTATAATAATTTGGGAATAGATTCTTGGTGTTTATGTGAATAATTATGAGATATGGTTATTTTTTTGAATTTGAAAAGATCCATGGATGATTTTTTTAGTTTAATTTAATTTTTTAGAGTTTTGTGTTGTTATTTGGTTTCTCAACTGTTTTCGAGTTAGGTGGATTATCTCTATGCTCATATATATTAGAACATGAAATATTGGATTATATTTTTTTAAATGATAGTTTTTTTATTGTTCAATTAATGATGACTACTTTATAGAAACCATCTATAGTAGATGATTGAGAAATTGTAGAATATTTTTTGGAAATTTATATCTGTTTCATAATTTTAAAAATGTTATTTCAAAATTATAGAAAGTTGTGATGCATTAAAAATATTTTCCTTATTGATTTCAATAAAATAAATGTTTTATATAAAATAATGAATTTTTTCTTACATGGTTGGCATCTTTTCATCTTAATTTAGAACTAATATGGGATTGTTGTTTACCCCAAAACAATTGTGGATAATAGCGTGAATATTCCCACATGAAAACAATTCCCCAAATATGGCTTAGTGAATGGATTAATCATCCCCCATGAGTATTGAGAGGTAAATGGATGTCAATCATGTGTTGATGTGTGTGGTATTGTGGATGTGTGTAAATTAATGGGTAATTCAAATGGGAATTTTTTAAATAATTTTACATATTTCTATGGTTTCTTTTTTGTTGAAAGAATCTTGGTTTGTAAAATTGTTTTACTTTGATATAATCTTGTTTAAAAAAATTCAAAATAATTAAATAAATTTTCCATCATGTTCTGTAATAGTGTCATGAGTTGGGACGTCATTAGAGAATACATATTATGTTTTATACTACCATCATAATTTGTAATTTTTTTGTTTTTTCATATATTTCATATTAAGACACTAGTAAAGGATGGGTATCTCATTTCATTAGTGACGAATTGGGATAACAATATCATGGATTATGGATTTGTTTTTATAGTAGTTTTAAAGTCAATGTGTTTATGTTCTCTATGTATTTGAGTTTTCATGGTATTTTTTCCACATTATAGTTTAATAAATTCTTTTGTTGGTTTGGTTCATAATTAAATTACATTACATTATTCTTTTTCATCATATTGTGGTTGTTTTGTAATAATTTCCATGGTACGATTTTCCTATTTTCAAAGGGAAAGTCATCACCAATTTTTTTATGAGGTCCTCAACATTTATAGCCATTATTTGAAGTAATTGGGATGTCACCTAAGTCATATTAGCACTTACACCTCTTCCCAATTATATTGGTGAGGTTCGGGGTGTAAAAATAGTATTCCTTAGAAAATTTAATACCAACCTCTTAGACTATAGTCAACCGACCAAAGAGATTTCCATCTTAAGTATCTAATATCATTAGTTTTTTTCAATGTGATCTTAAATAAATATTTAATTTTTATAACATTGTAATAAGTAAAATTAAATGAATAAAAAACATGATAATATTTTCCATGAATGTAAAAAATTATCCTATGTTTTTATTCATAAATATAAAGAATGTACATAACGATTTAGACACATGGTACAAGACCCTTTAAAAAAAACATTTTTAATTGTCATAATTATTTATTTTCTAAATATTGATATTTAATGTCTGTGTTTTTAAAATTTGTATTATTTATTTATTTAAATTTCCATAAATGTTTTGAAATAATATAGTTTCTCTCAAAAAAGTTCAAAACAAGATTATTTTTTAGGTTTAATGTGAGGGTCCTTCTTTAAAAAAATACAATTTTAATGATTCTTTTCACATAATTCAAAAATAAATGTTTTTAAAATTATAAGTAACATTAATATAAACTGTATTTTTTCACACCATAGTGTTTTTAATATTCCTTTAAATGATTACATAGTTCTTTTAAAATAATTTTGTTTGTGTGGAATATTGTTTTTAAAATAAGTTACTTCTCTTAGGGAATGATTTTATGCTTCATGAATTTATTTTTTTATGACTATATTGTGGTTCTTGGGAATTTTTTATAATTATTATTTTCTATTTTATAAAATAAATATGGATGGGTATTTTATATATATATAATTTTTTGGATAAGTCAGACTTTAACCATGACTGTTATTCTATGTTTCACTTCGATGGTGGAATTTATGTATGATTGTGAGGGTTATTTTATGGTATCCATGATTTTTAAATCATATGGTGTCAATGAGAGTTACATTATAAATAATTATAATAAGAAAATAATCCTCCAACTCCACTATAGGTTTTATTTGTTTTATTTTTTTTTTCAGAAATCTCATTTTTTTCACAAGTTTAGTTATTGAGTTTAATTCAGAAGTAAAGTATATACTACAAGGATTTGTGAAAGATGTTTTCATAATTTTATAATATTTTCAAATAATGTTATCTGGATTTTATTTTTTCTTTATGATATCTTAGGAATTTTTTTTTAGAGAACATTGAGTAAAAATGTAGATTTTTGGGGTAAGAAATTTTTTATTTTGAGAAAAACATATATTTTTTCAAAATTAAATTTTTATAAGTTTTTATAAACAGCTAATTTCCTTATGTCGTTTTATTTATATTTGTGAGTTTTTATTAATTCCATATTTATAAAAAAAATTCCAAACGGTTTAAGGAAAATAATGGAAAAGTATGAGATCAAGAATAGAAATGTGGATATTTTTCATGAAATGAAATCATTTTATTTTTAATATATTTATTTTTTTTAAAGGTATATGATATGTAGAAATGTAATAATTTAATATATATATATTTGAATTCTAATATTCTTTCCTAATAATCTAAAACTCAAAATCCATGTATCTGTATAATTTTCATAAATTGATTTCTGGTTCAAAAACACAAAAATATATAACTTTTACGGTCGGGTATTTAAATAAATTTTGTTGATAAAAGGAATTAAGGAAATAAAAATAATTTATCTCCAACAAAAATTAATATTTATTGCATACATATCACATTTTTTCAAAAAAAATATCATTATTACATTTCATATAATCGTAATTGAAAAACATATCACATTACTTCCCAAGGCTTTAACAATCCATTCACATTGTCAAATTTATCATTTACTGAGGAATGGAATGTAAAAATGAATATTGGATATAAAGATTTCATAATATGAATTATTTCCTTAATATCATATTGATATGAGTAATCCATCCTTATATGTAACATTTAGAGGTGCTGATAGAAAATGAAATACATCTCTTCGAGATGTGGTAGTCTTCCATACACAAGATCGATAGTTTATTGTCCCATTCGATGGAAGATGATATAGAAATTGGTTATTACATTATCATAATAACATCTCAGTACATGGAATATATTATTTTTATATTATAATTCATGATGAATGAAATTTAAATTAGCATGAATAATAAATAATTCTTATACACAAGTTTTAGAATTTTACAACTTCATCAGATATCCTCATTTGGGTTATACCCACATCCTTAATATGAGGGTTTACCAATAAAAATTAAAGAACTAATATGTAGGAAGAGATTTATAAATAATATTTAAGCTAGGAGTATCCAAACCAAACATTTTTTTATGATTGAAAAAGGAGAAAATAAGGGATGATTTTTATATGTTCATAGAGGAAAAATATGGAATTTTTTAAAAGAAAAATGTACTCTCATTTTAAACATAAAACTAGGTTAAAATGGGTCATTATCTAACTTAAAAGTTAAAAGTGTATAAATATGTCTATATAAAGGGATAAAGAAACTATTATGGTCATTTTACACCATCTTTCTTTAGTTTAACCACTTGTAAAATCATTTTTACCATAACCTCGTTATTAATTTTTATTTTTTTACAAATTTTTTAAGCCATAATTAATATTAAATAATTATACAATATTAATTATTCTGATTCAAAATATTAAATACCATTTCTTGAATTCCATTCAAATAAGGGGATGAATATAATTAAAAAATAGACCAACATATGTGATGATAAAGTAGTTTTCTAAATAATAAATTATCAATAGTGTAGAATTATTTGATTTCAAAAGATAATATTAATTTTATTCTAATTACCGAAATTGAATAAATAGTAACATTATTAAACAAATTATAATATTTTAAAATAAATTTAACTTTGTTATTTTTTTATGTGAAAATAATCTTTTAATAAAATTAAGAAATTTTCACTATTCACTTAGAAGTTTATGTTTTCCTAAAATCCTAAAACATTTCAAACTAATAAAATCTTAACAAGTTGATTGAAAAATGTAATTTATTATAATATAGTAAATTTTATTAGTGGTTCAAAAATTATTCTTATAATGTTTACCAAAAAATTAAATCAATTTATATTTTTCTGAAACAATGGTATTTTTGAAGTATATCATGACTTTAATAAATATTATTAATTTAATTGTAAATAAGTATTAATTTTTAAAAAAAAATTATTTTTGGTTTTTTTAAATATATATCCATTATTTCCTCAATTTTAATGGAAATGTTCTAAAGATTATGTTAAAATAATAATTTTTATAATATAACACGATTTGTTGAAACTCAATGTTGGGTATAATGCATCTTATAGATAATGATATATTGAAATCAATATTTGGAAAAAATATATATATCATTATTATATTTTATAATAAATGAAACAATGAGATTATATTTAATTATATGTTACACTTATTTTATCTAGTTTTAAAAAGCAATATTGTTTTTAGATTGTGTTGCATGAAACATAGAGTTTAAATGAACTCTGACATAATACCTACATATAATTATTTATTTGGATTGTTGTAACCTAGAAATTAGAAAGGATGAAAAGAATATGACTAAAAAATAATCAAAATATATGACTTAGAAATGTAAAAAATTAATTCTTTTTAAACTAATCAATTTGAAATGAAAATAAATACTATTGGATAGTAAAGGATATCTTTTTCTGAAAAATTTTATTTTTTTGTACACAAACACATTTTATCTATATGTATTAATTAAATTACATTATGTTTTCTTATAAAATTTATACATATTATTTGTTCAAAAATAGCCTAACATTCATCTTTTTTGATATCTATTAAAGATATAACAGAAAATCAATTTTTATGCGTAAAAACTATATTTTTCTAAAAATACATTTGTGATCTTCTAAAGGATTATTTGATAATTTAAATTTTAAAATTAAAAATTAAAATATTTTAAAAACATTTCTTTCAATTAAACATGAATAAATTATCATGGAGATAATTTTTTATAATTTTATTAGAAGATAAATTTTTAGAGAATAGTGGAAAATAATAGTTTTATTAAAAACACCCTTTTTATTCAAATAATTTACACGGTAAAATTTTTTAAAATAGTTTTTCAATTAATATTTATTTAATTATATATCCTTTGATAATATTTATATCATTTAATCACTCTCATATTGAATAATTATGTTAAAACTTTTATATTTTTTGAAACTTTTCTATTTTGAAAACTGCTTTCTCATCACGTCTACGAGTTTATTTTTAAATTAAATTCAGAAACATATGTAAAAATAATTTTCAAAAAGGATAATATTTAAAGAATAATAATAATATATTTATTATAAAATATTTAACTTAAATTTTGATAATTATAAATTGTAAATTATGTATTAATTAATTACCACAGTTAATGTGAAAACGAATATACATGGGGAATTAAATGAAAATATAAGTCATAAAATTACACGATTCATCTAAAAACAAACTTTTTGGGTTACATATCTACGTTATTGTCTCTAAAGATTTATATTGTCACATTGTTTTGGCCTTTAGGTAGAATTATATCATGGGTACACCTTTTTATTTTAAAAAATTCTAGGTGTTTCCTCTCCTCCACTTTTAAAAGGCCACCCCTCTCCTCTAAACTCCAGACATCAAAAACAATTACGAGCTAATAAATACAGAAATTCCTTAAATAATTAGGTCAAATAATAATATATTCCCTATTTTTATATTTAATCAATACTATGATTACTTTTTGTGAAACCCCAATGAGGTTACCCAAATAAGTGGTGAAATTATTCAATGATGATTTTTTTATTTATTCCTCTACCTTATTCATGTATTATTAAATAATTATAATATAATAACAATAGTTTAATTCATATAAATTTATTAATTATAATACAGTAGTGACCTACATATATCTCCTTTTCCCAAAATTAGGAAATGGAAGAATTATTGTCTGTATAACAGACTACAGACTTGCAAACTGATGTGACAGGTTTTCCATCAACAACTCTCACAATTAGGTATGCATATAGATATTATATATATATATAACATTTTTAACATAAATTTAATTATTTATTTATTATATCACACATAGATTCATACATTCCTTTCTTTTTGGGATATGATTACCTAATTCATCTTTATGGAGGCCAATTTCCTCATAAAGTGACAAGATTCATTTTTCACAACTATATGAATCAAATGTAATTAGGTTATATAATTTTTATATAAGATTATTATATGAATATGAAATTATTATTAAATTTTAATATAATATTTAAAATTATTTTATTTCATCATTTAGTAAAATGGTAACATTGTTCATTTATACGTACAACATACTGTGGCCATAATTGGTGTATTCCATTTTCTAACACTAAATTTTATAGATAACTATAAATACATATGTTATGAATATTTATTATATTTATATAATGTTTAAAATTATAAATATTATTTAATAATTATTAATTTTACCATATCAAGAATTCCAAATCAAATCATACAAGAAAAATGAAGTAATTATCACACGAAACAAGACTTTTACATGAATGTTTTGATAAAAAAACGTCATAAGTTAGTCATATATATAATTATATATTTAATTATGGTTATTTATTACATTAAAATTAAATATATATTTATTATAAATTATATTTTTATGTTTACAAGTAATTTCAAGACATAAGGCTGCTGTTTGCTCATTTCAGTTGAAAATTTTGGAGAGACACGCCACATTCAAAACTTGTTTCCTATATGTTTTGTATATAAAATACCTGAATGTATATTATTGTTATTACAATAATTTTTTTTGATATTTAGATATCCATTATATGATATCTATTTCACAGGTTTTACAGATCAAAATATATTGATGTGGTAATGGGTATTTGTAGACATTTTCCTTCACTATGATAAATTTTTTGATATGCACCTATCTTCTTTTATGGGGTATATATAAATCCCTATGAAATGGAATATAATTTATTCTTTATATTATAATTATGTTATTTATTTAATATAATTTTATATCTTCATGGGGATTAAATTTCAATGTTACCATAGTTGAGTCATTTTTATGAAAAAGAATCATAGCTTGTCGAGATTGTTTATGTTCATGATTTTGATGAAAAAATATATAGATATATATATATATATATATGATGATACGAATGAACATTATTATTCAATATTTATTTAATTATAATTTACATTTTACCTTCATCATACTCTATTTATGCACTTATGTCTTCAAAACACTATTTTTATGTGAAATAATCATTATTTATCTCATTAACGGAAACCCCTTTTTTCTTCCATATCCATGGGGACTTATTTTTTTTAATCCAAAATATATTCGAATTTATAAAATTAAATGATTGAAGATATTATTTAAAATGTTTTAATTTTTATTTTTTTTAAAATGAATCTTTGTGTCATCTTCAAAATGAGAAAAATTTATCTTTTATCAAAAAAGAGAAAGGAATTTTTTTTAACTTATAAGACCTGAATTAAATTTTTTACTATCATGAGAACTCATTGATTTAAATATTTATTTATAAGATTCAACTATTATTTTCAAATAAAAATATTTATACAATATTTTATGATTTATTATTTATTCTTATAATGGAAACCATTTCTCTAAAAAATAAATTTGTATGATTTTTAAAGATTCGACTATATGACTCTAGTTTTTTATTCAATGTTAATTATTTTAAAAAATTTATTTTTTAGTTTTTCATTTAAAGTGAAAATAAATTTATAAACATTAAATGTTCTAGCTAATCATTCAAAATTATTTTCTATAAAATATTACATCCTTTTACGTAATATATGATTTACTTATAATAAAATTAAATGATATTTTCTTTATTATTTCTCTAAATGATAAAGGATTATGTATATTATATTATTTGAGACCCATTTATTTTTTATGTGTTATTCAATATCTAATAGATTAAAAGTTTATTAAACCAATTTTTTACGTGGGTATTAATTTTATGATATGATAAATGTTATAATATATCATGAAACAAATAAATATGGGTTTCATTATGAGATAAGTGTGGACTATATGTCCTTATAATGCATTTGGGTAAAAAAATTATATATTAGGAGATAGAAATTGGGAAATAGTTGATGTTCTTCATTCACTAAGGGAAAAATATTGATCTTGATCCACAAGGGGATACAGGTGTGTTGTAATCCATAATTAAAAATAGGTGATTACTTCAGATCCACAACATTTATGGTCATAGTAGTTGTACTTGACATATGAATGTTTTTATATATTAATTTTAGATCCACACATTTATGATATGATCTTATGGTTTGTAATTTATTTATGATTATTTCTAACTCTTATGGGACATATTTTCTCTAATGAATATTGCTTAAGACATTATACATGATTATGGTCTATGATTAGTTGGGTAAGTTACATTTATGATCAAATATCCTTATACTTATCTTACTTTTTCATACTATAATATATTTATTTATCATATGTTTACATTTACTGATATTATGTAGTCACCCATACCAATTTCCCTTCCCTATGTTATTAATAATTATTATATTAGTTTATGAAAAACAGTATTTCTATGTGTGATGATCTTTGTGGGAGATGATGAAGTTCATTCATGAAATACGAATATTGTGATTATAGTCCCCAAATATAGCAAATAGTTATGGACCTCATATGTGTTTTTATGAAATGTTTTAAAGATTAATCTAAAAATATGTTATAATATATGTATGAGAATCATGTTACTTATTGTTTGTATTTGATCCAAAGGGGGGAATATGGTACTTGGGATCTTTGATGTGTGAGAATTAGAGGAATCATGGATCTTCACCTAATGGATTCATGAAGAAAGGGATTACAAAATGGATGCTTGTGGGTCATAACAAACATTATTAATATACAATTTAATCCTTTGATAAATAACTTTTTTATCATCTTCAAATAATTATTGTCCATTATAGTTGGTATAATTGGAAGGTTTTAGTAAATCATTTGAAATTGGGATTATAAAAACAATATTGTAAACCCTAGGGAGATGTATGTGTATATTATAACATTTATAATTATTTCTATGAATTATATATTTTTTTCCCTCTAAATACAACATTGAATGAATACTTTAGGTGTACACAATTCTCAAATAGATATATCTATTGGAAATAATTGAAAAAAATCCATTGTCAGACATGACTTAGGAATCACTTAGTATATGAGCAAAGGATGGGACAATGTTCTCTTGAGTCATTAAGGTGTCCATATACAAATTCGATAAGTGGTTTTTATGATCCAATATATTCTATGAAATAGACCAGTTACCTATAAAATATATTTTAGAATCTCTAGAGATTTTGATCAAGGAAAAGTCATGTTAAGCATATATAATATGGAATTAAAAGGATATCAATAAACGACTCTTATCAAGAATATACCGAAAGAATATGAAATTGAATCCATGGTGTCGGATGATTATATGTGATTATTTTTCAACATGTGTGTACCTCATATTTTTCATATGAAAAGGGTTATGGTATTCATTGATCTTAAAAAAATTATGACGAATCTATTCGTTACTCTACAGAAATTTGAAAACAACTTATGAGATATTCTTCTAGTAATAACATAAAACCCAAAAGTTAGCATGATCTATTATTTTGGGGGTAAATATATATATTTTTTATAATAATCCTTAAGGGACAATTGTACCCATGAAGAATTAATTTATTGTGATATCATGTTGGAAATAGAAATTTAATGGCCCATCATTTTTATAGTGATGATAATAAATTTATGATCAAGTTCATGGGAAAATATTGAAATCATGTAGTTAAAAAGATTAAATTTTCTTCATGCTCGATGTTTTGGAAGAAAATTTGAAGGGTCATGGGGGGGGATACTAAATATTGTAAGTGTAAAAAGTATGTTCATGTATAGGTTTAATACTGATGCGCTAGGAAGAATTTATCTAATGTTATGAATAAATATAAATCCGTACAAAATAAACCGCCCACACTCTTGTGATTCAAGAGAATATAGATTGGGAATTATTCTAATCATTTACCATATCAAAGGGATAACATAGACGATAATCCAAAACAAGATCTGATGAAAATGTACGTAATGAAACATTATGAAATCACAAAAAATGGTTTGGATCATGATAATTATTTCAGACTTATCCTTCCCTATTTTTTTTAATTTCATGTGTGATTTTGTATAAATGGGACGTATAAATGTTTTTTTCCATCATTTAATATTATTTAAAGTTATTTTGAGCATTTATTATTTCACTCTACAAGTATAATAGAATAATTAAATTCCATTTTATATTCTATCAGAAAAATAATAAACCCTTGATTCCCAAAGAAATGATTTTGTATATGTTAAGAGATTATATATTGAATAGAGGACGAATTATATAATGTATGTGTATATGTATCCATTTATAAATATCATATGTGTAAGGGACATCATCGTGGCTTTTTGAGTATAAGAATTATCAAAAGTTCAAATCTATGTTATCACTTTTGATGTTTTATTTGATTGGAGTTTATCCAGATTTATACTTTTTTTAATAGGAATTTAAGGCAATAGATCCCAACGGTATTATTTATATTTTAGTGATAATGCTAAATATAGAGAGATTCATTTACAATTTTTTGATATATGATTAAGTGTACTGGTAACATTTTGGGTATATCTTATTATTAATTTTGAGGTGTTTGTGTGTTGAAGTCAGTAACCTTTTTAATTAAGCACACCTCATCACTATAAGTGGAGACTTATCTCTATATCATCCTTCCAGAATATATATTAATAAAGTGGTAATGTTTCATGGATTACATCATTATATTGTATATGATTAGTATCTGAGATTAACCATGATATTTTATAGATTTATTATGTAGTCCCTATATAAGAAGTAATGATTCAGTCACTGTATATCATCCTCTTAAATATTCCCAATTAGAGAGAAAAATTATAACCCTCATTGATATACAGGGATCATATTAATTGGATCATAATGTCTATTTATATAAATACCTTCTTATATTTGATAATTCATATAAAAAATACCTTTAACATCAGTATTCATATGTATACTTTTGAATACAAATTTTTAAGGAATTGTAGAATTCCAATGTGATAGAATGTATTCGTTGAAAGAAATATATTTGGTCTAGAGTAAAAAAACTGATATAAAATGTAAAACCCATTTCGAAAAAAATAATTGTAGCTTAGATTCAAATGAGAAGTTATAATAAAAATCATTTTCATCATCTATAATTTAATGTTTAAGAAAATTAATTCCTATTAATATTTCAATGTAAAAAGATAATAATGTTTTGAAAGAAAAAACATTAATCATAAGAAACATTAGTCCTTTTGAGATTCTTAATCATATTAGTAAAATATATTATTATTTTTTGATACCTATAATAATATCTCTATAAAATGATGTGTTCCATATATCTTTCATGGGAAGTACATCTATAATTTATCATTTTTACTGAACTAAGAGGCCATACAACTAGTGCATGATATTTATAGTGAGGACTATATTATGGAGATTCTGGATCCTATAGAAAATTTTCCAAGAAACAATACAACTCCATTAGTGAAAATATTTTTCACCAAACTAATCACCTAAGTATGCCACATCGGAACTATAGGATGTAATGAGGTAAAATTATCTTCATTTTTCATTACCAAATTGATGAATTTCAGAGTAAAAAATCAATTAATTGTGGATAAGATGCGGCACCCTAATATTTCTTGAAATATTTCATTCAAATAAGAAATATTAAATTGGAACACTATAAAAAACATTATAAGGGAAAATTTACATAGATTAACTAATCTATCCATATTTCTTTTAACAGAGATTTATTAGTTCTTTTCATTATTCTTTTAATTAGGTTTTCATTTTGAGAATAATTGAGA
Organism: Viscum album; assembly: GCA_963277665.1. Lineage (NCBI taxonomy): Eukaryota > Viridiplantae > Streptophyta > Magnoliopsida > Santalales > Viscaceae > Viscum > Viscum album. The sequence continues at coordinate 609,935,648 of OY728143.1, read as the reverse complement.
ATGTAAACTTGTAAAATGTATATTTCCCATTTAAATAAAGATTAACTTCTCTTGACATAATATTTTTGAACATATAAATAGACATTAAAAGAATTATATTAGGGTAAAGGTAGAGAAATCTTAATCCGAATAGAAAATGGAGGTTTGGGAAGATCTACTAACCTTATGTCTAAATGCGTTATGTATTTAATCATAATTTATAGACAATGAAATTTGATTCATTAATAATTAAGTTTAAAACCTTTTATACATTTATGTTATTTACTATTATTTTATTAAGTTTATTTATAATCACGATAATGAGTTATAAGATAAAATTTTATCTACCAAAAGCATTTGATTCCTCTGTTTTTCATGATCAGATTATTATTATATGTTTAAATATGTTCATAAAAAATGGAAATAGATATCCATAAGAGAATTTATATGTTATCAAGTAACATTCACAATGTTAAATGTTTATATAAGTCATTTGATTATTTACGGTGAATATTAATCATTAAATAATATATTAGTGATAATCTATTAGATTATATTAGTGGGTTTTCAACCATCACAATAAGTATTGTTTTAATAATTGAAATAAAATATAAATAGATATATAATGTATTGATACAAATACATAAGATTTATACAATTTTTATAATTTTTCTTAACCATAAAAATGGTTTTATGACCATCTGTATAGGCATTAATGGAAAATGAAAATTCATCTTATGTTACTATAGGTTGTTTATCTTCCAGAAATGACCCTTATTTAATTCATTATTCATCTATAATGTTATCATTGTATTCTATATGTGCTTTTATCTTATCTAGACTATATTAAATAACTACAAGAAGGGTAATTTCAATGATAGAATTATAGGTGATTATATTATCCCCTATTACAAAAACATTCAACCTAAAAATTTCTAGAATGACAACTCATTAAAATATTGGTTACTTTTTAATCAGATCTTCTTCTGTTTACCATGTCACCTCTTCAATTTTATGATATTTCTAGTATTACACCACATGATTTTGTGTAATTTTTTTTCAATAAATTTTATTTTTCACAGTTCACACAACACTAGAAATTGATTTTAAAAAATTAAAACATTTATATTACATAGAACCACCTTGGAATATGTTACATGCAATCCCAAAACGGTGTACATTACACAAAATAATATGGTTAGATTACATTACACACAAGATTGACAATTCTCAATGGATACTGTAATATATAAGAATGAGTGCTACCTAACTAAAATATATTATTAATAATATTATTATAATAAGATATAACCTAGTAGTTAATTTTATGTATATTATTATTATAAACTAAATTATGAAAATATTTTTTTCACACAAATATAAGATGAATTCATATGTTACAAAATAATGAATTTGAATATCGATTGAATATAAAGGAAAATATTATTATAGTCACAAAGATATTACAACCAAGTAAATTATAATAATTAATTTTTTAAGTGATATTAATTTAGTATTATGTTATATAATCAATAAAATAATGTATAAATTCATCCAATATATTTTATAGACATAATATAAGAACAAACCCAATTTTTATGTTAAACACCTCTATTTTAAATAAGGAATTTTTATGATCTTTAAATAGACACCAATTTTTAAATATAATCATTGGAACATTTATATATTTAATATCTAAATATAAAATCCCTATTTTATTGGAAAAAATATTAGGTTATAATAATTTTTTATGTAAGGTTTTATCTTATAATGAGAACTTAAAAATACTGGATTTTACTTCAAAACTATTTTTTCATCTGATTTATTATTAAGGTTAAATATATATTAATTTGACTTAAAAGTTAAATTAGATAATATTTTTATAAATTAATCCAATTTTGGCTTTTGGATATATTTCTACATTTAAATCAGATATAAGGACATACCAAATTGTTAATACTTTTTACTATAAAACCCAGTAGTGTCATCCCAATAGAGGGATTAATTTTAAATTAATATATTCCACTTAAGATTTTAGAATTTGAAAAAATGAACTACATATTTTTAATTATAATAATTTATAATTTATGATAAGGTAATATTTGTTATTTAAAAAATATATTAGTGAATGTGATTAAAATTATTTACACCGTTTAAGAGAAATATTTGGTTAATAATGTATTAAACATTTAATTTAAGACCTAAACGACCTAGAAACTAGTCCAACACCCATTTTATGGCCATATTTATAATCTATTATAAATTATATCTATCTGTTTTTATTATTGGATCCACTTAATAAAAGAGAAACATGGGTGTGATTCTCTCTTCAAATATTTACAAGACTACCCCTCCTCCTCCAATATAAAAGGCCAACAACTCTACCAATTACTCACACCTCTAAAAATTCTTATGTTCATACCAAGAACTATCCTATAAACTTCACAAAAATACTTTTATTATATTTAATCATTCCTTTCATAATAAATCATCTCATTAAGCTTTTGGGTACAAACCAAAAGTTCTTACCTAATTTAGAGGTACTATCTTCTCTCAAGGTCTATTACTTTATTTTCCTTCATCACCCCACCACTCTCTTTATTATATTGATATGTGAAAAAACCGGTATACTAAAAATAATATGATTTATTTATGTTACAGTGTCTACCAAATCTTAAACACACCTCCATACAATTGATATCAAACATATTTTACCTTTGTATGGAGAACTACTGCCTCACGAAACAAAGATAGTTCATTTTTCTATACTGCTTATGATGGTTCCCATTATGAATGAAATATATATTTATATATGTAACATATTATATTTATTAAGTATTTTATCTTAATAATTCATATTTCAACACATATATTTTTTACTATTCATTTTTTGTTAATACGATAATCTTTTTTGAGGAAGTGTTGACTACTGCCCCTCCAAGCAATGTGATTTATTCACACACCACATGAAATGTATTAAGGGTTGGTTTAGAGAAATTATATTTTATGAAAATAATAATATAATAGTGATATATATAAATACATATATAAATATTTCATATACATACATTCTTTCAATACAATAATAAAAATAGAAACAACGTTCATGTGTTTGTACGACTTACCGTCTTCATGAGCAGTGTATTCTATTTTGTACCTATGTATTCTATGAGTTGTTATAATTTATATATACTGGTTATATATGATATTTACATCATTATTCAAATTCTATAATATATATATATATAAATATATGTACTAATAATATAAAAAATGAAGACACGTATGATGAATAAAGTGAATATTACCCAAAATGAAACTGTAACATACGATCATTAACAAGAGTGTAATATAAGGTCATAATACAAACATATAAAGTAATTATTTTAATAATTTAATTAGGTAAATTATTTATAATAAAATTATATTATTATACAATAATCTTGAACGAGTATGGAGAGAGTCAATACACAAGGTAAGGTGATTATATCTCACTTTTAATTTCGGTGTGATATATGTTATGTTCACCACTATTTTTTTGTGGGGTATGTAATGACCATGATTTTATTATATATATATTATAATAAAATTAATTAATATTACAATGTCCATTTTATTATTCTTTTTTTTTGTGGGGATTATTTTTCAAAAGTTATCTAATCGATAAAACAATTTACTCAATTTTCCTTCTTTGAGACTCATGTGTTTTCATACACCTAAAATAATTATTCAATATGTATATAAATAAATTTTACATTTGATATATTTAATATCAATATATGAATGATATTATATTCTTAGGTAATGTAATTTCATACATTGAGAGTAAAATCCTCAGTTACCATGCTATAAGAGTTTATTGAGGGAATCACTTCGCTTTTCTAGATTAGTTATGTTTATGCTTTATTTAAGGAAATCCTACGATCCATATCTCAAGTAAATTCATTCAATTTGATTTCATTGGGTTATCCACGATGTACTCATGTTTCAGTACCATTTAACTACTCTTTTATCCAAAATTCTTTAATAATGTATTTTTATGAAATCCTGACATGACCCTCCCTTGGGTCAAAAATCATTCCTTTATAAAAAGTGTTTCCATGAATATTATACCAATATCCTATATAATTAAAACGAAATTTTTAACAAAATTCTATTTTTATGAATCTCTTCAGGGTAATCATTTTATCACATTACAAATAATTCATTCTTACATAATTTTCTCTGTTAAAAAGGAATGTTATTTTTACTACATCTGACATGTACATATTTATCTGTCATTATTCCTTTTATATTTCCTTTTATCATTTAAAAGGATAATATTTAATAAATTGTTTTTAAATTTAATTATCATGAAAAAATGTTTTCCAAAAAATTTCATGAATACATTAAAAAAAGTTGAGGATTTTTTTTAAGAATATCACTTTTAGATAGGTTCATGTTTTAAAAATAATTTTATGAAGAAGTAAGGACATTTTCTTTATGAAATATTGTTGGAATATATTTGAAACTATTTTCCATAAATGATTAAATTAATTTATATTACTAATTCCCATTTTGGAAATTATCTAAGGGTTTTATTCATTTCCTTTCGATGAAGGGGTTACACTTAATTTGTCGGTCATTATGAAACTAGTTTCTCTTTCACAGGTTATACGTTAATGAAATAATTTTATATTTCATGTATTATGGTTTAATAAAATGGTTATAAAACAAATATATTTTACATATTATGTGATGTGTTGAAATTATAATGATTTTCATTTCATTTTATGGGTTATTATTTTATTTTTATAAGACCTATTTCTTTTTATGGGTCATGATTGGATAATTATTTTGTTATCATATGGCATAAGATTCAATTATTTGAATTTGGTATATAAATATTTACATCATTTATCTTTTCTGTACTTTTCTAATATGTTTCATGTTTTGATTAATAGTGAAAAAAATTCTAAATTTGAATTAGAAAATAAATTTTTATTTAACTTATTTATGTATTTAAAGTGTGTTTTTAATTTTTTTTAATGTATAATTACTATAATTTTACTTCTATTATTAAATTTAAGTTATTTGGAACCAATGTCACATTGAAATTGGATATAAAAACAATTCACGATTTTGTAATTTTTTACAACAAAAACATGTTTTCACATTTCATCAATGCGATTAATTTTAAATTAATTCTATCAAATTATGGTTTAATAATTATGAAGAATAGAATTTATATTTTATTGATATGTTTTAAATTTATCAATGAGTTAATTTTTTTGATGATATGAATATTAACTTCAGTAATTTCTATTACCAGGGTTAAAAGTAAATTTGTTAATTAAGTTTTAAAATAATATTATGAATCTTACAAAAAAACAATAATACTTTTAAAGATGTTATTGGATGAATTAAATTATTCCCTTATCACCTAAGGATCAAAATCATGTCATTTAATGGAATGTTTTCCATAACAATGTCTTATATATTACTAAAATCAATGTGAGTCAAAAAATATAACACTTACTCTTATTATTTATAAAATTTGTTAATGTGGGATAAATATAATATATTATAAAATAAATATTTTTATTATATAGAAAATTTTATATACATTATTTTATTTTATTTTTAAAATTTAGGGTGGAAATTAACTTCATAAATAAGTACCAAATGATGATTCAATAATTATCCAATTAATGAAATAATCAATTATATAATATCATGAATAATAAAAGAATTATAATAATAAATTATTAATATTTTACATGACAATTATAGCTAAATATGACATGTTAGCGGTGTATTAAATTAATATTTATGATCTCAGATTATGTTATTGATTTTTTTAAATTCTATGTTAGGAATAGTGTCAAAATTTGAAATAAATATATTTTCGGAAAATTTTGTTTGATTAAATTATCAAAAAATGATAAAAATAATAAATATTGTAAAATAGGTTAAATTGTTTTTTTATAATATCCTAAGTGGATCATTTATGGTTCAATTTATAAATTAAAATTAAAACTCGTGATCTTTTAATATCGAAAAAATTTGATATCAATGTTAAATTTAAAATATGTTTTTTATTGGTTAATCAAAATGATAAGTTTTAAAATTAAACCAAGTCCTATCTAAAATATATTGGTTGATATTTTTTTTAAAATATCATATCTTATCTTCGAATCAATATCTTTTTGGATTTACATGGATTGATATATAATTTATTATAAATTAATTATTTGAGAAACTTAGAAAGTGTGCATCCCCTCTCTTGTGAAAGGAAAAATATTATTTTATTTTATTGACACTTTATAACCTATTTGTTTCCATGAACCTTGATAAAAAATCTCCTCCCAACATCCCCCCATTCGTCCTAGTATCCTTACTTTGGGAATAAATCCACCCAATTTACACAACCCATCCCACATGGCATGTGCCATGATTACCAAATGAATGCATCTCGAATGCTAGTGGATGGAGACTAGCATCGAAGGCATCAACCTATAAGTGGGATTCATTTTCCTAGATACCTGTATACACACACACACCCATCCATGTCCCATCTCACAAATGGGAAACAACATGCCACTGAAAAACTGAGTACAAGTAAAGCTAAAAGTAAAGGGGACATATTATAATCCCAACTGAAATGAAAAAAACATCCAAGAGGGAAAACAACTCCTAAGGTCTTCTTCCATGGATCCTTCCAAAAGGGTAGGTATAGCTCGTCACTGGGGCTCTCTATGTCAACCATCACTGTTGTACACTATCAAGTCCTAGATCCTTGAGTCTAAGTCAATGCTGCCAGTTATCAGCATAGGATACAACAAAGTGCGTATGAATCCTATGAAGGGGTATGTATAACAATACATATTAGGGACCCAAATACCCTTGAATGTCTCCATGAATTCCAAAAAAGAAATAACACATATAATAATCTCAATCACAAGGACAAAGAAAAAATAGCTCACATCAGGTATATTCTTGGGTAGGAACAGTATCATCACTAGTCACATTGTCGAATACCTCAACTACTAGAGGACTGCTCCTCTACCGAGTATAGTGAGCCTTCTGGGACAAATAGAGCTAATTCTCGAAGAAATTATACTTCTTAGGTACTCCTCCCCATCACGTAGTGTGGATCTACCATGTAACATAGAGCCACTCCCCACCATGTCCTACTGAGGTTATCCTCCTGTCGAGTACCATGAGTCTGCCATGTCACACAGAGCTACTCCCCACTGTGGGCCTTCCGGGTCATACAGATCCACTTCCCACTAGGACATTGAGTCACACATAGTTAGAAGTTAGAAGTCCTTAGGTCTCAGTTTTCCATAGGGTTCTGCAAAAAACACCTATGAGATAACCACTTCTCAAGATAATATCTGCATCTCCAAATCCATAAAATTTACCATTGAACATTCCAATATATCCTCATCACCAAGAGGTTCCCAATGTTACAAACAGCTCATCAATTGGACATATGGTTTCCATGTTACGGGTGCTTTAATAACAAGGGGACTGGTTTTAATAGGGTCTGGTCTAACCTAGTCGGACTGACCCGAACTACCTTGCCCAAGGGTTCAACATACTCGAGTTCATTCTGACAGACTCGACCTGACATGTTGTTGGTTAGGTTTGGTCTTTTCCAACCGGGAGAGTGGGCCAAGCCCAATAGTTTTCGCTAGACCTGGCCCGGTTCGCTGAGGGTCCAGCCAATCAGGTCACCTGGCAACCCGGTCTAAACTGCCCAACCCAAAGGGGCGTGGGTCAAGCCCACTGGCGCTGGTCCAGCACACCGGAGTGGGTCCGGCCAGCTACGGGTTCGCGCCCTATTTGGTCTGCAAGAGGCGGACCAAGCTGCATCTCTTGACACGGTCGTGACCCGTGTCCATGCTCCACCATCTCCCTGCAGGTTTTTGCAGGGCACCTCCTCCACCACGGTCATGCGACTACATCCCATCTCAATAGATGCAGCTTGGTGATGTGTCGGCAGGACTCTGACACGGTCAAGCGACCACGTCTGATCCCCCAAGTTGGTGGCCCGGCCTCAGCTTCTCCTGCTATGTTGCGGCCCGGTCCAGTCGTGGTCTTCTATCTGGTGCACCATTATAGCATGCAAACTCCCTCATGTCACCGCCACTGTGGGACCTTACTGAAAATCACTTGTGACAACGTTGGCACTAGGACGCCAATGTAATCTTCTACAGACCACTGGGTCCACACAGGTGGTCTGTTCTTCATGCCACTTAGGCCTGTGTTTTCTGAAGATTGTTCTCTCCACTACAATGGTTTAAAAACTGCCTTGCTATCGATTTAAAATATTGGTAATGAAGAACACAAGAGCGTAGGTGCTCGGTCATTGTTCATGTTAGCTTAGGCCCTCTGAGTTTGAAGTTTATACTAGGGGAGGCATGTATAGGTTTTCATTCAATCATTTATTCCAAGGTTTAATCCTGAATAATCACCCCAAAATTAATGTCACCCTCCCGTTATAATTCATGATTAGTAGATTAACATGTTCAAGGGGTAATTCACATTTTTCATTTAGAAAATGATGGGGGAAAACTACGAAATAAAAACCCCTACTGTAACACCCTAATATTTTATGAGAAGTATATTTTTTATTACTTATGTTATACACAACATCAAAGGAATCTTTCACTACATACAACACTATCTTGGCTTGTGTTATATGCAAAAGCATCCTTCCTCGATAGCGTGTGTTGTACGCAATATCGAGATTCACTAAACAACAAAATATTATATGAACTAGCTGTTATGAATATTATTAACTAAATTTTAAATTTTATAAAATTATTATTCATCTTACAAATTTTATATAACATGGTATGTGATCAAAATAAATTTTTCGGGTAAAATAAGTATGTTTCAAAACATGCAGTTTTTCCGCCTTTTGATGACGCACCCACTTTAAATCTATTTTTTGACATGTTTATAAGTTAAATTTGACAAAATAAAATTCTTCTTTGGAATCAGAATATAAAAATTTACTTTGGATAAAGTTTTCATATTATTCTGATAACTATCATATTTTAATGAATAGTAAAAACACAATATATTTTAATTAAAAATTTCTTTTTTCATCACAATAATTTATATGGTTAAATTATAATATTAAATGGTTTCATAGTATAAATAGAATATATTTTTACCATTTAATATAATGTATGTTATTACCATTAATTTTACATTTAATTCATTTGTAAAAACATTTCAATCTTTGGCAATGTTTTAACTTTTAAAACTCGTTTTCTTAACAATGGGATTAATTTTAAATTAATTACTGAAAATTCTGTGTTTTGAATTTTTAAAAAATGGATTCAATATTTGAATTCATTGGGTTCAAATTATATTAATAGGTTACTTTTATTTTTATTTTTTTTATGAATAGTAACTATGATAATTTTCATTTACTACAGTTAAAGGTAAATCTGGTAATTAAGGGTAAAAATAAGATTATAAAATTACCACAACACTTGAAAAAATCCTATTGGATGAATAAAAGTCGACCCATATCACTTAAGGGTCTATCAAGAATCATTTCATGGACTTTTGACCATGAAATAATATAATTATTATTAAAACTAATGAAAGTGACAACATGTCACTCTATTAAATCTTATAAGTATAATTATTTTAATTTAGTGATAAACATCATAAAACTTCGGATATAAATAGTCACTGGAAGGATAATAAAATTATCTATATCATATTAATTTATTTATAATTTTTATGGATTAAATAATTATCATTAATTATGACACAGTAGTGATGTTGAAGTTATTTTATTGATTGAAATATCAAATAAATGATTTTAAAAGTATTAAAATAAATATTATATGAACTATTTAATGTGCTACACTAATTTTATAGATAATCATGAAATTTTATGAATCTGTTAAATCTTTTATTTTGACCATATCTTCTGTATATATTTTATTTAAATTCAAATTAATGAATAGTGTGAAAATTGACACTATTGTTATTTTATAAAAATTACATATTATAAAATTGTTTAAAAATCAAAAAAAAAAATATTTAAAAATTATAAATTTAAATTTATATAGACTAGAATGTAATAAATCATACAATTATAGACAATTCACAAAATATAAGTAAATATTTATAATGATTTAAAATTTAGAATATTATTACCACAAATAAAATTAAATAGATTATATAAGGATAAATAAAGTTGATAATGTTTAAAATAAATTCCCAACCTGTTTAAATTTTATTTTTTGATGATATTAAAACCTTATATCATAAAAGATTCTGATTTGAGTCATTTTTTAGTTTTTTATGTTGGGTTGGAATTTAATAGAAATTAATATTTCTTATAATTCCAAAGGTGCCCCTCTCCACCCTTATAAACGGGTACCTCCTACATCTCCTCCTAAAACCTTTTTGGTCATTTATGATCTTCCAACACCTGACCATTTCCCTTCAAAACTTCCTTACCAACATACTAGAGGTCCTGGTCTTCTTCAAAGATCAATTTTAGTGCCCTAAGAAGAGGTTTCAAATATGCGTGTTGAAGAAGAGGTAATATCCGTTACCGATTATTTCAAATTTATTTCTTCATCTATTTATTCTTCTTTAGTTTTTTCATTTTGAATTAATGACATCAGTATCACTCATATACTAATATGTTATTATAAATATGAAAAACCCTATTTCCCCTTCTATCCATCCTTCAGAAAACAAAATCACCGCGCGTGTGTATGTACGGAATACCGTCTCCACGCAATGGTGTAATCTGTTTTCCATCACCACCATACATGGATGGGTATAATCGTGTGAAGAATAACTATATATGATTATTTTAAAATTATATTGATTCTGAAATAATATATATACACTTAAATACAATTCCACGATCATGGGAACGATATCATTGCTCGTGCGTATGTACGACCTACCGTCTCCACGATGTGATGCGACTCGTTCTACATGATCTTCATTGAATAATGATTATATAAATTCATTGAATGAGTAAATATGATATATATTACACTAATAGAATTCTTTAAATGAGGTATCTATAACTTAAAAATAATAATAAGAATTTATTCGACAAAACACACATAAGAACATAAAGCAATAAACACCTGAATGACAAGTAGCAATGAAATATTACTAATAAGAAGCTAAGAATATGACCCTATATGATATAACAACAATTAGTTTGATTTTGGAATAAGTCAATGAAATTATTTAAACCATTATACATGAGGTTCAGACACGTACAAAGCATATTGGACCTAAGGTAATGAAAAATCTCGCAATCTCATTTTTATCCGAGATTATTTATACATCCGAATTTACTGGGGAATATTTATCATCCACATAAATGTTTCCTAAATATGTAATATTATTTCTATCCTCCTAAAATTGTTTATTTCCAATTTTACACATTGTTGAGTTTTTAGTAAAATATATGAATGGAATATTTTCTGTTTTTAGTACGAGGTACTTTTTGACTTTTCTGGCCAATGTACAAGAAGAATGTTTTTTTAACTTATACGGGATGAATGGATTTTTATTATTTCATAGAAAATTATTTCCTTGAAGCTTCCTTTACAAATTTTCAAGTTTATTTTTAATCAACTTCTTTTAGTTTAAAATTGTATGACATGTTAAGAAAGGAAAAATGTTTTTGAAGTAGAAAGGATGTTTTCCTCAAGAATGAAGTTCAAGTGTTTTATCAAAATTATTTTCCATATAAGATAATATAGGGTTCTATTTCTATCCCTATTTCTACATTGAATTGATTATGTTATGATGGAATTAATTTTATGAGGTTATCTTATATGGATTATGTTATGATGGAATGATGTTTAAGAATCCCATTTTTATTACATGGGTTATGATATGATGTATGATTTATGATTTTGTGGTAGACATAAGAATGGTTTCATTATGAGATGGGTGGGACCTATATATCCATCCAATGCATTGGGTAAAGATTTATATCTCATGATATAGACATGGTTGGAATGGAATATTAATCTGGTTCAGTGATATAGGACTGGAATGAGGAGTGAACTTGGTTCCGTAATGGACTTTGTCCACTATGATGGTCTTGGAAATGATCATTGACTAATATGAAATTATTTTCTATGATTATGTGTGTATGCCACAAGGTTTCATGTTTTATGTTATGATAATTGGTATTACATTTCACTATTATGATTAAACCATGTTATGATATTATGATCTATTTTGCAGGTTAAGATTTTCAAAATGTTATGTTCTTATGAATACGATATGATTGATATTTCTTTTGATTACCTTTAATGATAGTTTGAGCTCACCCTTTTGTATGTTTTCTTTTCCCAAGGTCTAGAAGAAGGGTATTAAGTAGGATATTCCAAAAGGGACTCTAGATATGATGAAATAAATGGGGGACAATGTAGATGATTTATGAACCAGTTGTTTTTGAATCCCAGTTTCTAATGACACTATACCTATACGTTCATTTCATGGTTTTGTTATATGTTATAATAATTATGCTTCAATTCTGAAGTAATAACCATGTATGTAAAGTATGGGTCGTTATAGTTGTTATCAGAGGAAAGGTATAGTCAACCTTTGGAAACTAGGATGCGATAGCCTTTGTAAGAACCCTAAGGATATATCTAATAATAGAACACAATATTAGTGTTTTAGAAATGGCCATGAACAACCTATGATAAGGCCTAATGTGTGAAATTTTATTCTTGATAATGTGGTTTTCCTATTATGATTAGTGTTTCTCATACTATTCTTGTTGGTTTTAGTCAATGGCTGGAACCCGAAGGAACCATGTTAATAATGAATGTGACAAGAAATGCAATGATTGTCCCCCTGAGCAACCAAACGTTATGGGAGCTGGAATGAAAAATCTTGTAACTGTTCTCACAAAACTTTCTCAAGCTATGAATCATGCAGGACATCCAAACGATCAAAGGAGCAAAATTCTATTAAATCCTTCATGTGGCAGAGTCCATGTTCATTCATCGGGTCTTCTGATCAATTAGTGGATGAACAATGGATCAGAACCACTGAAAAGATATTTTCAGTTCTACAATGTTCTGAGCATGATAATGTCATCTTAGCTGTATATCGTTTGGAAGGTGAATCTAATCAATGGTGGAATCTTATTAAGAATATGAGGCAAAGGGATGAAATTGATCCAATGGAATTGGATGAGTTCAAGAACTTATTTTTCAATAAGTACATCCCTCATATTCTTCGAACAAAAATAGATAAGGAGTTTCTTGAACTGATGAAAAAGGATGATGAATCTGTTGGTACCAATGAAGAAAATTTTACAAGACTTTCAAGGTATTCTTCTGGAATTATTAACCAACCTGAGAGTAAAATTGATCAATTATTTATTGTCTTAAAACCAAGTCTTTGAATGGTTTTATCCATAAGGGACTTCAATAGATATGAGTAAATTGTTCGATGTGATCACAAGGTTGAGATGGGGATTGATGTAAGCCATCAGTCATATGGGTTTCACAAGAAGAGAAAAATGGAATTCAAGGGAATATCTAAAGACCACACTTAAAAGAAGATGACTTTTCCCTTATTCTCAAAGTGTGTAAGGAAAAATGGATGAAATTGTCTTAAAGGGACAAGTAGATATTTTATGTGTGGGAAAGAAGGTCATCAGGCATTTGAATGTCGAAATAATGGAAATATGATGTCTGATGATGCGAAAAAAGAAAGGGATACACATAATGAACATCCTACACTTCAATGTTTTAAGTGCAAGGAAATGCGGAATTATTCCAATCGATGCCCTAATCCAAGGGTTGTTGATGATAATTGACATCAATAAACTCTTAAGGCCAAAGACAACGGGAAGTCAAGTGCAATTACTATCGACGAAGTGGAGTACAATAACAAAGTGGTGAAAGGTACACTTACCATCCACTCTAAAGTAGAAAATGTTTTATTTGATTCTGGATCCACTCACTCTTTTATTTATGTAGAATTTTATAAGGGTATCATCGTATTACCTCAATAATTAAATGTTGAGTTAGCTGTGACAACTCTTAATGGCACAAAGGTCTCATTAAAAGTTTATAATTCTTCTCTAATTTATGTCTGTGGGAAATTGCTTCCTGCAAATCTTGTGATCCATCTTATAGGTGAATTTGATGTGATTCTTGGCATGGATTGGCTTTCTTTATATGGAGCTCATATCAATTTACAATGAAGGAATTTCACATTTAATATTCCCGATCAATCTACTATCATCTATCAATGCAATGATGAATATAACCTTCCAGGGGAAACTTCTTCCATCTTATGGGTCTTGATTCAAATAAATGAAAGTTATATATCTCAATTGGTTGCAGTGAAATTCACGATTAATAATGCACCCTTTGTATAGGAGTTTGATGAGGTCTTTCGAGAGGAATTGCCAGGTCTTCCACCAAATCATGAAGTTGAGTTTTCAATAGAACTCATACCGGGTACTATTCCCATTTCAAAGACACCTTATATAATGGCCCCAATTTAGTTGTAGGAATTGAAGAAACAACTCCAAGATAATCTTGATGAGGAATTTATACGCCCTAGTTCATCACCTTGGGGAGCGTCTATTCTGTTCGTTAAGAAGAAAGATGGATCAATGAGACTCTGCATTAATTATCGAGAAATTGTCAAGATCACTATCAAGAAGAAATATCATCGCCCACACATTAATGACTTATTAGATCAAAAACGTGGAGCTCAATACTTTTTCAAGATTGATCATCATTCAGGGTATCATCAATTAAGTGTCAAAAGGGAGGATATACCAAATACGGCTTTCCATACATGGTATGGACACTAGGAATTTATAGTGAAGCCATTTGGTCTTACTAATTCCCATGCTATCTTCATGAATTTAATGAAGTGAGTTTTTAGAAACTATCTTGAATAGTTTTTTGTGATCATAATAGATGATATTATTGTCTATTCAAAGAGCAAGGATGAACATGAATATCACTTGAGAATTTTATTAATGACCCTATCAAAGGATAATCATTATTCCAAATTAACCAAGTGTGAATTTTGGCTTCAAAAAGATTCATTTTTTGTCACATAATCTCAAAAGAGGGGATATCTGTGGATCCAGAAAAAACAGTGGTTATTGAAAGATGGTCGAGACCAACAACAGTAACCGAGATCAGATGTTTTCTTGGTTTGGATGGATATTATCAACGTTTTGTGAATGATTTTTCACGATTATCTAATCCACTCACCAGGTTGACGCGAAAAGGAGTTATGTTGGTGTGGATGGAGGAGTGTGAAGAGAATTTCAAGGAGTTGAAAAGAAGGTTATCTAGTGCACCTGTGCTCACACTGCCTTGTAGTGGAGAAAGGTTTGTGATCTACAGTGATGCATCCAAGAAGGGATTGGGGTGTGTTCTCATGAAAAACGATATGGTGATAGATTATGCCTCATGACAGTTGAAAATCCATGATCAAAATTAACCAACTCATGATTTGGAGTTACCCACGGTAATCATAGCATTAATGATTTGGAGGTATTATCTGTATGGTGAAATGTGTGATATTTTTACTGATCATAAAAGTTTAAAGTATATTTTCACACAAAAGGAGATGAATATGAACCAAATAAGATGGTTGGAGTTGATTAAGGTCTACGACTGCTCAATTCATTATCACCCTGTGAAAGCAAACAATGTGGAAGATGCATTAAGTCAACAAGACCATGCCAGCTTATCCATGATGATGATCACAAAAGATCCAGTATTTATGGATTTACAAAGGAAAGATCTTGTAATTATAATGAAAGGAGAAAACTCTTATATTTCTCAAATAAATGTTCAACCATTGTGACATGTGAAGATTAAAGAGGATCAAAAAAAAGATGTAGAGTTACAAAAGATGGTGAGAAATGTTCCTAAATTCAACCTTGATTTTGATGGGATAATAAGGTTCAGAAATCGGGATTGTGTTCCTACCATCCCAGAATTAAAGAAGGAGATACTGGAAGAGGCTCATAGTTCTTCATTATATATTCATCCTCGAAGCACGAAGATGTATATATACCTGAAAGAGTACTTCTGGTGGGATGTCATGAAAAGATATGTTGCTGAATATGGGTCTCGATGGTTGGTTTGTCAGCAAGTTAAAGCTGAGAGACAGAAGTCTAAGGGGATGTTACAACCATTACCCTTACCCGAATGGAAATTGGAAAACATCACTATGGACATTGTCACTAGACATCCTAAAACATCCAAAGGAAATAATGCTATCTGGGTTATAGTTGATCATCTTATGAAGTCGACACACTTCATTGCTATTAGAGAAGATTTCTCTCTGGGTCATCTTTCCCGAATATATGTGAAGGAAGTGGTAAGATTGAATGGAGTACCACATTGAATTATATCTGATCAGGATCCGAGGTTTACCTTGATGTTCTGGTGAAGTCTTCAGCATACTCTAGATACATATTTGAGTTTCTACACTACTTATCATCCTCAGAAATAAGATCAGTCTGAAAGAACAATTCAAACTCTAGAAGACATGTTGAGAGCTTACTCTATGGATTTCAAAGGTGGTTGGGGTCAATGCCTAACTTTGGTGGAATTTTCTTATAATAATAGATTTCACTCTAGTATTCATATGTCTCTTTATGAAGTTCTCTATGGAAAGAAATTCTGAACTCCAACATGTTGGGATGAAGTTGGGGAAAGAAAGCTATTAGGACCCGATCTTGTTGATGAGATGGCAGAAAAGGTCTGATCTATTCAATAACACATAAGAGAAGCTCAAAGTTGACAAAAATGTTATTCTAAAAACCACAAATAAGACATAGAGTTTGAAGTGGGTGAAAAAATGTTCTTGTGAATATCTCCTTGGAAGAGAGTAATGAGATTTGGAAAGAAAGGAAAGTTGAGCCCTAGGAATATCGGTCATTTTGAAATACAAAATCATGTTGGAAAGTTAGCATACCGATTGGCACTTCCACCGAATCTCTCTCAAATTCATGATGTGTTCCATGTATCTCTCCTGAGAAAGTACATACTCGATCCTTCACATGTACTAAGTTGAGAAGTGATACTGCTGGAGCCAGATGTTTCTTATGAAGAATAGCCGATAGAGATTCCGGATCATAATGAAAAATATCTACAAAACAGGACCACTTTCTTGGTTAAAGTATTATGATGGAACCTCCAATTAGAAGAAACTACATGGGAGCTTGTGGATATGATGAGAGAGAGGTATCCTCATTTGTTTTTTACGAACTGACGAACCTCGAGGGAGAAATTCATTTTAAGGGGGTTAGAATGTAACACCCTCATATTTTATGAGAAGTATATTTTTTTATGTCTTATGTTATACACAACATAAAAGGAATCTTTCACTACACACAACACTATCTTGGTTTGCGTTATACGCAAAAGCAACCTTCCTCGATAGCGTGTGTTGTACGCAATATCGAGTTTCACTAAACAACAATATATTATATAAACTAGCCATTATGAATATTATTAACTAAATTTCAAAATTTATAATATTATTATTCATCTTAAAAAATTTTTAGAACATGGTATGAGAACAAAATAAATTTTTCGGGTAAAATAAGTATTGTTCAAAAGATGAAGTTTTGATTCCTTTTGATGGCGCACCCACTTTAAATCTAGTTTTTGACATTTTTTTAATTTCAATTTGAAAAAATAAAATTCTTCATTGAAATCAAGATATAAAAATTTACTTTGGATAAATTTTTCATATTATTCTGATAACTTTCATATTTTAATGAATAGTAAAAACACGCTACATTTTACTTAAAAACAACTTTTTTCATTGTAATAATTTGTATGGTTAAATTATAATATTAAATAGTTTTAAAGTAAAAATATAATATATTTTTACCATTTAATATTATGTATGTAATTACCATTAATTTTACATTTAATTCATAGGTAGAAACATTTCAATCTTTGGCAATGTTTTATCTTTTAAAACATGATTTCTTAACAACAAGATTTATTTTAAATTAATTATTACAACTTCTGTGTTTTGAATTTTGAAAAATAGATTCCATATTTGAATTCAGTGGGTCCAAATTATGTTAATAGGTTACTTTTATTTTTTCTGACATTATGAATAGTAACTACGGTAATTTTTATTTACTACAGTTAAAGGTAAATCTCGTAATTAAGGGTAAAAATAAGATTAGAAAATTACCCTAAAACTTGCCAAAATCCTATTGGATGAATAAAAGTAGACTCATATCACCTGAGGATCGGACTGGATTCATTTCATGGACTTTTGGCCATGAAAAAACATAATTATTATTAAAACCAAAGAAAGTGACAACATGTCACTCTCTTAAATCTTATAAGTGTAATAATTGTAATTTAGTGATAAATATCATAAAACATCGGATATAAATAGTCCCTAGAAATATAATAAAATTATATACATCATATGAATTTATTTATAATTTTTAGAGATTAAATATGTATCATTAATAATGACACAATAGTGATGTTGAAATTATTTTATTGTTTGAAATATCATATAAATGATGTCAAAATTATTAAAATAAATATTATATGAACTATTTAATGTGATACACTAATTTTCTAGATACAAATGGCATGTTATTAATCTATTAAATCTTTTATTTCGAACATATCTTTTGTATATATTTTATTTAAATTCAAATAAATGAATAGTGTCAAAATTGACACTATTGTTATTTTATAAACATTACATATTATAAAATTGTTTAAAATTTAAAAAAATATTTAAAAATTATAAATTAAAATTTCTATGGTCTAAATTTTAATAAAGAATACAATTATGGATAATTCACAACATATAAGTAATTATTTATAATGATTTAAAATTTAGAAAATTATTACCACAAATAAAATTAAATAGATTATATAAGGATAAATAAAGTTAATAATGTTTAAAATAAACTCCAAAATTGTCTAAATTTAATAGTATGATTAGATTACAACCCTATATCATCTAATCATTGGATTTGATTCATTTTGTTGATTTTCAGTGGGGTTGGAATTTATTATAAATTAATATTTCATATAATTCCAAAGGTGCCCCTCTCCTCCCATATAAAAGGGCACATTCTCCCTCTCCTCCTCACCCCTTTTTGAGCCTTCAAGAACTTCCAAACCCTGACCATTTCCCTTTTCAACTTCTTTAGCAACATACTAGGGGTCCTGGTCTATTTCAAAGATGAATTTTAGTGCCCTAAGAGGAGGTTTTAAAGAGGCCTGACGAATAAGAGGTAATATTCGTTACCCATTCATTCAAATTTATTTCTACTTATACTTATTCTTTTTTAATTTTTTCATTATGAATTAATAACATCAGTATCACTCATATACTTATATGTTTTTATAAATATGAAACAACCATATTTCCCCTTCTATCCATCCTACAGAAAACGTAATCACCGCTCGTGCGTACGTACAGAATACCATGTCCTCGCCGTGGTGTAATCTGTTTTCCATCACCACCTTACTTGGATGGGTATAATGGTGTAAATAATTACTATATATGATTATTTTAAAATGATATTTATTCTGAAATAGTATACATACATTTCAATACAATTCCATGATCATGGGAATGATATCATTGCTCCTGCATACATATGATCTACCATCTCCACGATGTGATGTGACTCGTTCTACATGATATTCATTGAATAATGATTATATAAATGAATTGAATGAGTAAATAAGATATATATTACACTAATAAAATTCTTTAAATGAGATATCTATAAACTAAAAATATTAATAAGAATTTATTCAACAAAACACGCATAAGATCATAAAGCAATAAACACCCGAATAACAAGTATCAATGAAATATTACTAATCAGAAGCTAATAATATGACCATATATGATATCATAACAATGCGTATGATTCTGGAATATTTCAATGACATTATAAAAATCATTATACAGGAGATTCGGACACGTACAAAGCATATCAAACATAAGGTAGGGGATAATCTCGCAATCTCATTTTTATCCGAGATTGTTTATACTTCAGAATTTACTGGGGAATATTTATCATCCACATCCATGTTTCCTCAATATATAATGTTATTTATATCCTATTATAATTGTTTAAATCCAATTTTTCCCTATTGGTGAGTTTTTAGTAAAATATATGAAAGGAATCTTTTTTCGTTTTTAGTACAAGGTACTTTTTGACTTTTTCGGCCAAAGTACGAGAAGAATGTTTTTTTAACTTATACGGCATGAATGGATTTTTATGATTTCATAGAAAATTATTTCCATGAAGCTTACTTTACAAGTTTTCAAGTTTATTTTTAATCAACTTCTTTTAGTTTAAAATTGTAAGACATGTTAAGAAAGGAAAAATGTTTTTGAAGTAGAAAGGATATTTTCTTCTAGAATGGAGTTCAAGTGTTTTATCATAATTATTTTCCATCTAAGATAATATAGGGTTATGTTTCTATCCCTATTTCTACATTTACTTGATTATGTTATGATGGGATTGATCATATGATGTCCTTTTATCGTATATGGATTATGTTATGATGGCATGATGTTTAAGAATCCCATTTTTATTACATGGGTTATGCTGTGATGTATGATTTATGTTTTTGTGGCACACATAAGACAGGTTTCAATATAAGATGGGTGGGACCAATATCTCCTTCAAATGCATTGGGTAAAGATGCATATCACATGAGATAGACATGGCTGGAACAGAAAGTTAATCTGGTTTAGTGATACAGGACTGGAACGAGGAGTGATATCGGTTCAGTAATGGACTTTTTGCACTATGATGGTCATGGCCATGAGCCTTGACTAATATGAAATGAATTTCTATGATTATGTATGTATGCCAAATGGTTTTATGTTTTATGTTATGATTATTGGGATTACATTTCACTACTAGGATTTATCCCAAGTTATGATATTATGATCTCTTTTGTAGGTTATGATTTTAAAAATGTTATGTTCTTATGAATATGATATGATTGATATTTATTTTGTTTACCCTTACTGAGCATTTTAGCTCACCATTTTGTTTTTTTTATTTTCCCCATGTCTGGAAGAAGGTTATTAAGTAGGATATGCCAAAAGGGACTCTAGATATGATGAAATAAATGGGAGACAATTTAGATGATTTATGAACCAGTTGTTTATGTTTCCCAGTTTCTAAAGACACTATACCTATACAGTCCTTTCATGGTTTTGTTATATGTTGTAATAAGTATGATTCAATTCTGAAGTAATAACCATGTATGTAAATTATGGGTCGTTATACCTACCTTGTATTCATTGGATGGTGTTGCAGAATAGGAAGGAGTTTACATTTCCAAATGTGTTTGTTGGCCCTTTTCATCACCGTCGGTTCCCCCAATATCTATCACTCAATCAAGTTTTTCATCGAAACAGATAGTCATCGATGCGTAATCATATCTTCTTCTGGTATCTCTCCCAAAACCCAAACCTGAGATCAAATTAAAAAAAGTAGAGGATAGGATCAACGCACCGTACAATTAATGACATTCATTAGTGAGTATAATTAATGAACCAATTTAATTCAATCAATCATGAGGTTTCACATTATTTAGATTTTTCCCAATGGTGTAGTTATAAAAAATTATAGTCAATCCATTAAATGGAATGGCGTTAAACTACGGTCTCACCTCAATTTTTCAAAAGGTTGAAAAAATAATAAAATAATGTTCATTTATTTTATTATTATTTTTGTAATGTCCAAGAAATTAACTTTTTTGTCTGACCCTTTCTAGTCGAAGTTAAGATTCCCTTAAGTGAATCCCAGCACTGCTGATTCAACGGTACCCTCAGGTTTTTTTTTCTAACAACCGGTTCAAAATATTTAAAATATCACTTGTACATTAACTAAAAGTACCTTAAAAATGGATCAAAATCTCATTTTAATCTCCTCGAGCCTTGGAAACACGTGTTTTCAATTTTCCTAGACTTGTAATAATCCAAAATAAAAGAAACATTATATAGAATTTCTGGGTCAATAAATTCTCCCCACCTCAGGTCTATTCATCCCCAAAACCTACAACAAAACTAGGGGAACAAATGGGGGTACTGAGCACGAATTTGATCTTCCCACTACCATGTTCACTCCTAGAGATTCTTGTGCTACCATCAGACAGGTACTAGAGAAATTGACCACCCATGTAGGACATGTTCCTATCAATCCGCCATATCAAATGGGATCACTATAAACATCACCACATCGTCTATGTCTATCTCTCCCTAGTAGATTGCGTGTGATAGATCATTCACGTACCTCATTAGCTACGAGACATGATAAACATCATGTACTTGGTGCATCTGTGGGGGAAGTTCTAGGTGGTAAGCCACCTCACAAACTTTATACAGGATCTGAAAATATCCAATAAACCTCGAAGATAGCTTATTGCCCCAACCCAACCTCTATATTCCTCATTGGGGTGTGGTCTGTAGGAATACATGGTCTCCCTACTCAAACTCCAATGATCTATGTCTTGTATCAGTATAAGACTTTTGTCATCTCTGTTCAGTCTTCATCCTCTCCAAGATGATCTGTACATTCTTTTTGGTAGCCCGTAACAACACTGGAAACAAAAGTGCTAACTCCCCTGGGAATTTCTAGTATAGTGTTGATCTTCAAGGCCACCCATATAAGGCCTCGAACAGAGCCATGTCAATGGTATAGTGATAACTCTTTTTGTATGTGAACTCCACATGTGTCAGTTGGTCCTCCCAACTACAACCAAAATAAATGAAAAAAGAATGAAGCAAGTTCTTTCATGCCTATATGCTCCGGTTCGTCTCACAATCTGTTTGGGGATGAAAGGTGGTGCTCCAGAATAGATAAGTCCCAAATGCCTCCTATAATCACTTCTACAAGAGGTATATAAAACTTTCATTGTAATCTGAGATGATCGTCAATGGAACCCCATGATGTCCTAAAATCTCTTATACATAAAGGCGTCTCAAGCTCTCTACTAGTCTCTGCTCTCAGATTTGTATGAGGTGGTCCGACTTAGTGAGTAGGTCAACAATCACCCAAATGGAATCATGGACCCTAGAAGTATGTGGTGTTCCTATCATGAGGTCTATGGAAATTCCATCCCACTTCTATTTTGGCACCCCAAGTTATTGAACTAAGCTTACTTGTACCTGATTCTTGGCCTTCACTTGCTGTCAAGTGAGGCATCGTGATACAATCTCTGCTGCCACTTTCTTCACCCCAGTCCACCATTATTGGTGCTAGATGTTGAGGTACATATTTGTCACTCTTGGATGTACCTCCAAAGGGGTTTTTTGGAACTCCCTCAATACCTCCTCTGGTACCATCACTATTTCCATTGTGCATCCTCTAAAGAAAATGATGTGCTACCCACCTTCAAAAAATCAATTAGGAGACTTTCTGGGGGATATCATTACACATAGGGCCTCACAGTCAACATCCCCAATCTAAGCCTTTGAAACTCACTGAAGGAGTGGGGGTGTGGCAATCATAGAATGGAGGTAGCCTGCTCCATCTTTATCCATGAAGGATATTTACATGCGGCTAGCTGCTCTATCGCCTCGCTCAGCAACTATAGACCAGACAACCTACTGAGTGTGTCTATTACTATGTCCCCCTTCTTAGGATTGTAGACTATCTCAATGTCATATTCATGGAGGAACTCTAGCCATCGTCATTGTCTCAATGGATGAAAATATTACTAGCACCATTCCATCCACATGAAAGGCTTCTACTTTAACAGATTGATGTGGCCATCGACCCTTTGGTGTGTGGGTACTTGTTCTCCTTGACCAAATAGTTAAAGTTCCTGTAATCCATGAACAACCTCAAAATCCCATCGGCCTTCTTGGAAAAAATAACTGGGGATGCCAATGGTGAAATGATAGGCCTTAAGAACCCCATATCATGCAAGTCCTCCAACTGTACCCTCATCTGAGGAATCTCTGTGGTAGTCATTGTATACGCAATTGTGGGTATTAGTTCCATCCTCGGGTATGTGTTGATTCCTAAATCTACCAACATATGAGGAATTACTTCTAGAACTTCCTCAAAAAAACATCCTACTACTTGTCCACCACTAAAAGAATACTTGGGCTTCTCTCCTCTACTTCACCTAGGGTGAGGCTGGCCAACTGGTGAGTGATCCACTGCACCCTCCTTCGAGATAGTCTATCCTGCACTTCAAGGCTATCCTTTTGGTTAGTGATTGAAAACCCTGTCCCATTTGTAATGACCTGAAAATTCCCATGTAATTTTTTAAAAATTATATGGAATTGTTCCATGTCCGCAGTTTCTGATGGCACCTGATTCTGTGGCCCGGAGTTCCTGTAATGTTTTTCTGATGTTTCTAAGAGCGTTCAGTGAGTTTTTGGTCGAGTTTTGGTAACTTTTGAACCTGTGATCAGAATTGAAATATGAGGGCACCGTTGAACTTGTAGAATCATTGATTTCATAGTGAGACCTTCACTGCAGTTGCGTTCTAATGAGAATGGATGTTGAATTTCCAACTTTTCATTAGAGAATATAGAAGAAATAAATTAAATGAGTTTTATTTTATTTTCAAATCTCCTGGTGGGGACCGCCCAATTTTGAGACATCTCATTAAATGAGGTGTAACTCATGGAACTCCCAGTTCATGAGCCAAATTTAATTGGATGATAAACACAATTTATTGTGGGATCTTCTTCTTGCATAGGGGATTGGTTTTCTCTCAGAGGTTGGCGAATTGGTGGAAGACAGATCTCCAATGAGGATCTTTTCTTCTTCGACCTTCTATCCTCCAACGAAGAACCGTCAGTCGAGGAATGAAACCATAGCCCACGAAGAAAGCCGATGATGTTGTCTTCCACATCATATTCTCTAAACTCTCTTCTCACCGTCAATAATCGAAAAACGCGGTGAGGTTTGTTTTATGATTGAGTTTTACCATCCATTATTCGTCATTAGTTGCGCTCTTTGAGGCCGATTGTTACAACCCTAACACGGATGGTGCAGGCCGAAAAAAATGGCCAAACTCTCCTCTGTTTATATTTTATTTGTTGATGATGACGATAGAGGAACGACAGATGGCGATTGGGAGAACTCTAAAGACACCGACAGTGCAAGGGTCGTTGGGTCGCTGGAGGAGCGTTGCGCCGTCACACAGTATGGAGAACTGGGCCACGGCCAGTGTGGGTCGCGGCGAAGCAAGGTGGCCTGACGGCCGTTGGAGGGGTGCGGCATCGCCGTTCCATGCTGGTTAAAGGGCCGCGTCTAGTGGGTCTGCAGTGGATGGATTGGGACGACCGGTTGTGCCATCCATTTGAAGGGAGCTCGCCAGGCGGGACTCTAGGGGTCCCGCAGC
This sequence comes from Viscum album, assembly GCA_963277665.1. Classification (NCBI taxonomy): domain Eukaryota; kingdom Viridiplantae; phylum Streptophyta; class Magnoliopsida; order Santalales; family Viscaceae; genus Viscum; species Viscum album. The sequence goes on along the minus strand of OY728143.1, from coordinate 609,910,269 downwards.
GAACGAACCAGCACCCCACGCCAGTTCCGTTTCAGGGAGTCATGTGGGCACTGACCACCCCCCCCCCCCCCCAATTTCATTCAGTTTAGTCGGGCCCCGTAGTACACCGCCACCTGCGAGCTTTAGTTGGCGGGCTGCCACCCAACCACCGTGGCTTGGCCACTAGCATGGGCCATGGGGGTCGTGCCACCGGAGAATCGGACCGCTGCGGGGGTTAGGCCGCCGCGGGGGCCATGCCCCCTACCACGGGTCGGGCCGGGATAGTTCCAGGATGTCATGTCGGACCTGTGGACTGGGTCGGACCTAGGTCAGGTCTGTCCGGCGAGGTCGGACCGGACCCAGACCCAAGTGTGACCCAATTCTCTTATTCGCCCGTATCTTGGGTTACGAGTGTCCGATTGACGAACTTTCTATGGTGATAGAAATATAGGAGTGAGACGGTTCTTTTTTCATACCTCACTCAATGTTTGGACATAGTTGGGCTGTGTCTAGGTTGGATTGAACCTAAATCCAACCGGGCCCTCTGAACAAAGATTCCAATAACTCTCAAACCGGGCGTCAGATTGACGCGCCGTCTACCATGTTGGGTTCCTTATGACGAGATATAACTACTGGATACATAAACATGGAACTATGTGGTAGTTGATGTATCATCACTTGGAATGAGGAGTAGACCCTCCCAGAATCAAGCGTTCCATGTGTAGGAACTCTGTGGCTAGCTACATTGAGATGATGGGATCCTACATGGATGACTACTGTTCCAGGATCCTATGTGGGTTCGATAGTGATGATTACTGTTCCAGGATCCTATATGGGTTCGACAGCAACGACTACTGTCCCGGGATCCTACGTGTGTTCGGAAATGATGACTATCGTTCGAGGATCATACGTGGGTTCAACAGCGATGATTACTGGTCTAGGATCCTACGTGGGTTCGATAGAGGAGATGATTTGGTGGCTACATCTAATCTTCCCTACCCCTCTACATGAGTCTTATACATGTGTGATCCAAGTCTTGACTATGTGATATTATCATCAAGACGATTGAAATTCTTCCTTTGTGGAACGAAATGTTCTTGAGATCGAGAGTTGGAGCCGGTTGTGGATGATAAGTTAGGTATATGTATGAAAATATACCTAAGTAGGGATGGTTGATACTTTGTGTTTGTCTCTTGCTATTGTGGTTTTCCCTTGGTGGATTTTGTGAGACCATGAGGGTCTCAGGGTCCCTACTAAGTATCATTTTAGTCTCCCCAGCACAGGCTATGCCCGCACCTCATTTTTCTAGTTGCAGATGATGGACGGTGCTGACTGAGGTAGAGTGTAGTAGGACTAGACGGTACTAGGAGGCAGACCTTACGAAGAGTCAGTACACGAAGGAAATGGTCATACGTAGAGTGCTGAGGAGGCCATCTGTACCTACCCTTCAGGTAGGATCCCGGTAGGACGACCTTGTAGCTATTTTACTTTTCTTCAGTTGTATTTGATTTCAGTTGCACTTGTACATTCATGTTGGGATTGTATTTAATGCCCCTTTTTACATTCTATTACTTCTATTGTATATAGTTTTACTAGTTCTTTTCTACCAGTTGTCTACTCTGTTGAGTTTGTTTACAGTTATAAAGGCAATGGCTTCCCAGTTTGGGTATTTACACCTGTGGTGCTAGTCACCAGCCCCAGGCCTATTGAAGGCAGGCTTGGGGTAGTCACAATATGGGCCCCAAGGGATGAGTCGTGACAAATTGGTATCATAGGAGTCGTTTCAACCGTAGAACTTATAATATGATTATTTTAACAATAATAGTGTTAATTGTTTTGGGTGTGGTTATAATTTTAGGGAAACTGGTGTTGGTGCAGCGGCTGACGTATCCATACACTTGGACTCTGACTTCTGATTTCTGACTCTGTGCACGAAAACACTAATTGCTTGGGTGATTCATCTGAAATGTTTTATTTATGACTACTTTGAGTCAGCTAAGCAGGTTTATCTTATTCACGATGGCACACTGGTTTCTTTTTAGGATGGCCCCTCACAGGCAGCCAGCTAGAGTTCTAAGTTTTGTACAAGATGTAAGCCCCCTGGGAGATGAGGCCTTGGTGTAGGGACCTATTACAGTAGAGGCTCCAGTAGTAACACTACCTGTTGATCCACTGATGCCACCAGCCCCAGAAGAAGAGAGTGCACACCTCCTGAGCGTGTTTCATGAGTCCCATCACCAGAGGACACCCATGTACATGTGCGAGACAGAATCGCAAGAAGCTGAGGATTGGCTGGAGGATGTGGTGAGAGACTTCAGACTAGTAGGGACACGAGCAGACCTAATGGTTATCCATTATGTGAGTATCCTTCAGGAAGAAGCAGGAAGATGGTGGAGCCTGATGCTTCAGGTGCATGACAAGGCTACACTTCTCTAGCCAGATTTTGAGAGCCTATTTCAGGCAAAGTTTTTCCCAACAACCCTATGTGCAGTACAGATCCAGGAGCTACTGCATCTACAGAAGGGTAGGATGATGGTGGCGTAGAACATAGCGAGTTCCACCGACCTCTTGCGCTACTCCATAGACATGGTGCAGGAATCGTTCATCACGGCTCGGACCTTCGAGCCGGAACTCAAGTGGGAGATCACATATTCGATGATCTCCCTTAGCATTCTGGGGTAGGAGGAGGTGTTGGAGAAAGCCCTCCAAGTGGAGAGTTTCCTTGCTGAGAAGTCATCAGCAGTGAGAGCCATTACCGAGAAACATGTAGAGGAGTATTCTATAGATGGAAATAGATAGATGTTGCAGAGGTCCAAGCAGACTAGGCCATTAGGTGGGAAACCCCACGATAAAAGTTCAGTTGTGCGGGGAAAACGAGACAGAGCCATCCATATGAGGAGAAGACAGTGCTATGCTTACGGTAGGCAGGGTCACATGGATCATGACTATCCGACCCGCTGTGCGGATGATCATATGAAAGTAAAGGGACCTCCAAGGAAGAGGCATAGGTTCAACTAGGGTGGTCCATAGGATGTAGGCAGACATGGTAGAGGAGTTGGTCGGGCAACACGTGGTGGACGACAATTTGGGGTACAACCACCACCACCACCACCACCAGGTGGTCCACCCCGACCATAGGGAGCTAGAAAATAGGGACGATCTTAGCTCCAGGCAGGTGAGGCCTATGACCACGGCACACCTGAGATGATTCGAGGTACTATCTGTGTCTACTCAACCCTTGCTGCAGTGCTTATAGATACAGGTGTGATTCATTATTTTATTGTTGCTTCCATTGTTGGGATATCGTAGATTTTGATGGAGCTGTTAGCTCAATCCTTACATGTCTAGAGACCCCTATGGAAGAAGACTCGACCATTACGCACTGGTTCCGGAAGTGTGAGGTTACTCTAGTATGCAAGAGCTTCGGTTGGGATCTCCTCGTAGCAGCGTTGAGGCCTTATGATGTTTTCTTGGGTGTGGATTGGTTATCTATAGTCAATGCTCAGATCGAATGTATTAGGCACAAAGTGTGGTGGGTCCACATGGTTGGGTCTAGGTTTACCTTCACTGGTTAGAAGGGATCTTTGGTAGCGCCAGACAGACTTAATCGGAGGAGGGTGCAGCCGATCACTCATCAGTTGGCCTGCCATACCCTCAGAGTAGTAGATGTGGAGAGTCTGACTTATCCTGTAGTGGTGGACGAGTAAGAGGATGATTTTCCTGAAGATGTTCCTAGATTACATCCTCACATAGATTTGGACTTCTACATTGACATATATCCCAGGACAACACCGATATCTACTCCAGCATATTAGATGGATCCTGCTGAGTTTGATGAGCTGCGGGTATAGCAGGAGGACTAGCAGGGGAAGGGATTCATCGGGCCCCGTGTTTCTCCATGGGAAGCCCCAATTATGTTCACCAAGAATGAGTATGGGAGCATGAGGCTCTGTGTCAACTATTGTCGCCTGAACCAGGTGACCGTGAAAAACAAGTACCCACTTCCAAGTATTGACGATCTCTAGGATCAGCTGAATGGAGAACGGTGGTTCTTGAAGATAGATCTCAGATCAGGCAATCACCAGCTCAGAGTTAGAGATGAGGATGTGAAGAAGATGAAATTAAGGTGTCAGTATGGCCACTACAAGTTATTTTTTCCCTTCGGCATGACCAACTCTCTAGAACTGTTCATGAGTCTCATGAACATGATCTTCTAGCCTTACCATGATCGATTTGTCGTAGTCTTCATTGATGACATTCTTATCTACTCGAATACTGAGGAGGAGAGTTCCAACCATTTGTGGGTAGTACTGGACACACACTTAGATCATCACCTTTATGGTAATCTCTTTAAGTGCTATTTTTGGATTCAATAGGTTCACTTCCTGGGACACATCATCTCAGAGGCTGGATTTGTAGTGGATCCTGGGAAGATTCAGGAGGGTCTTGCTTGGGATCCACCAGGAGTGTGACGAAACTATGGAGTTTCTTGGGTTTGTTTGGATACTATCTGAGGTTTGTTCTGGACTTCTCCAGAGTTTCATCACCACTAACAGCCTTGATAAAGAAGGGTAAACCCTTTCGGTGTTTGGAGAGATGCCAGCAGAGCATACAGGAGCTGAGGCAGAGACTGATGAGTCTGCCCATCTAGAGGCTACTGGGGGAGGGCATTGGGTATGTAGTCTACTACGATGCATCAGAGACCAGGCTCAGATGCATCCTGATATAGTAGTGAGTAGTGATAGCTTATGGCTCTCATCAGTTGAGACCGCATTAGTAGGAATACACCACTCATGACCTGGAGTTAGCAGCAGTGGTCTTCGCTTTGAAGATGTGGTGGCACTATCTGTTAGGAGAGCGTTTCATAGTCTACTCTGACCACCAGAGTCTCAAGGTACATCTTCTCACAGAGGGAACTGAACTTGAGACAACAGCGTTGGCTTGAGTTCCTTCAGGATTATTATTTCGATATATTCTATACTCTATGTAAGGGGAACGCTGTAGCAGATGCTCTAAGCATTAGAATGGGCATTCAACTGCTAGGAGAGGCGATAGAGAACCTGGACGCATTGTAGATATCCTTTGTGGATCGAGATGGAGCAGCTTTTCAGTAGTCTCTTACACTCACACCCCCACTTCTTTATAGAGTCTAGGAGGCGCAGCATTGGGATACTGACTATGAGGCTCGACGTTCATAGATATCAATAGGGGTAGGAACCTGATGGATTTTCTCTGGGTGGGGAGCACATCATCTTCTTCAGAGGATGTACCTCAGTACCAAAGGCACTATAGGAGGAAGTGTTGAGAGAGTTTCACACATAACCTCTAGTGGTATATCTAGGTGTGGAAAAGATGTACTAGGATCTTCGACGATAGTACCGGTGTCCATGTATGAAGAAGGCAGTAGCGGAGCTTGCCTCTTGGTGCCTCACTTGTCAGCAAGTGAAGGCAGAGCACCAGGTTCTAACAGGCTTGGTCTAGCCCTTAAATGTTCTACAGTGGAAGTGGGATGGGATATCCATGTATTTTTTGACAGGACTCCCACGTACATCCAGAGGTCACGACTCTATTTGGGTGATTTTTGACCCACTCACCAAGTTGGCCCACTTCCTACCAATCAGAGAGCAGGGTTCAGTATAGAGTTTGAGACGCCACAACATGCAAGAGATCTTGCGGCTTCATGGAGTGACTTCAACGATTGTCTCCGACCGAGATGCGTGTTTCACTTCTTGGCCATGGGAGGGGTTGAAAGAGGCTTTTGGGACGCAGCTTCGCTTGAGCACCGCCTTCCATCCTCACACAGATGGAAAGACTAAGGGGACCATTCAGACTCTTGAGGACATGCTTCATTCACACGTCCTCAACTTTAGTCACTCCTTTGAGGATCATTTACCCTTAGTGGATTTTTCTTAGAACAACAACTACCAGTCCACCATTGAGATGGAACATTTCAAGGAACTGTATAGCCGACCTTGCAGATTGCCTCTATGCTGCACTGGCCTAGGGGAGTCAGCACTCATGGGACTAGAGATGGTGCAGGCTATGATGGAGAAGGTTCAGATCATCCTGGAGCGGATGAAGACTGTACAGAGCAGGCATAAGACCTATGTTGATACGAGATGGAGACCTCTGGAGTTCGAGGATAGTGACCACGTCTTCCTATAGGTCTCACCCCTACGAGGTTTGCGACGATTTGGCCAGGGTGACAAGTTATCTCTAAGGTTCATCTGACCCTTCCAGGTCCTTAGTATAGTAGGAAAGGTGGCTCATCGCTGGGATCTTCCACCTCAATTTCACTGCGTTCAAGAAATTTTTCTTGTATCATAGCTAAGGAGATACATGCATGACCTGACTCACATCATAGACTTGGGAGATCTTGACATCCATGATGGGGAATCTATTTCGGAGGTTTTAGTGGAGATCGAGGATCTACATGAGAGAGTCCTTCTTGGGAAGTCGATACCACTTGTGTGTGTACTATGGCAGCACGAGAACATTAAGGATAGTACATGGGAGTGGTAGGCTCATATTCGGGCTTAGTACCCTGACTTGTTTCCCTAGTTTTTGAGTTTTTGCTTTTGAGGATGCAAAGCCCTAATATGAGGAGAATGTAAAGACCCAAAAAATCCCATGTAATTTTTTTAAAATTATATGGAATTATTCCGAGTCCACAGTTTCTGACGGAACATGATTTTGAGGCCCGGAGTGCCCGTGATGTTTTTCAAAAGATTCTAAGAGTGTTCAGTGAGATTTTGAGTAGGTTTTAGTAACTTTTGAACTGGTGCTTCGAATTGAAATCTGAGGGCACCGTTGAACTCGTAGCATCATCGATTGCTTAGTGAGACCTTCACTATAGTTGCGTTCTAATGAGAATGGAATTTGAATTTCCAACTTTTTGTAGGATAATGGAGATGAAATAAATTAAAAAAGTTTTATTTAATATTCATATCTTCTGGTGGGGACCTCCCAATGTTAATACATCTCATTTAATGTGGTGTAACTCTTGGAACCCACAATTAATGATCCAAAATTAATTGGTTGATTAACACAATTTAATGTAGTATCTTCCTCTTTCATGGGGGATTAGATTTATCTTAGAAGTTGGGGAATTTGTGGAATACGGATCTCCAATGAGGATCTCTTCTTCCTCGACGTTTTATCCTCCAACGAAGAACCGTTGACCGAGGAATGAAATTGTCACCTACAAAGAACGTTGATGAAGTCATCTTTGACTTCGTCTTCTCCGAACTCTCCTCTCACCATCAAAGACCTAAAAACAAGGGAGGGTTTGTTTTATGATTGAGTTTTACTTCCAATTATTCATCATTAGTTGTGCTCTTTGAGGCTGATTGTTACCACCCTAACACAGAGGGCACGGGACAAACAAAAATGATTTGACTCCCCTCTTTTTTATTCCCCTTGTTGATGGCTGTGGAAGAGCTATGGAAGCCGACCATGAAGGAAACCGGCAGCGCAAGGGCCGCCGGGTCGCCGGAGGAGTGCAGCGCCATCACGCCCCGCAGAGAACTGGGTTGCGGCCAGTGTGGGCCGCGGTGAAGCAAGGCGGCCTGACTGTCGCCTAAGGGGCACAACGCCATCGTGCCATGCTAGTGGAAGGGTTGTGTCCATGAAGGCTGCGGTAGTCGGATGGTGGGGAGAGGTGCCGTCGTACCGCATAGATGAAAAGCTGCGGCTAGGCGGGCGGTGGCGGATGGATAGGGATGACCTCCTGTGTCGGCCGTCAGCAGGGAGCGCACCAGGTGGGACATTGGGGGTCCCGCTGCGAACTAACCGGTACCACATACCGGTTTCATTTCCAGGAGATGGGGGCACTGACCCCCCCCCCCCCCCTGCTCGGTTAGGGAAAGCCCCGCAGGGCACTGCCAACTACTGGCTTCGGCTGGGGGGCCGCCTCCCAACAATCCAGGCTGGGCCACCAGCGTGGGCCACATGGGTTGGGCCGCCCGCTGCGGGCTGGACCGGGCCGGTTCCGGTAGGCCGGTTCAGACCCGCCGACCAGTTTGGACCCCTTTCTTGATCCAGACTCGGGTCGGGTCATCCCAGAAAGGGGTGGTCATGGTCGGTCCGACTGGGGCGGACCGAACCCAGATCCATGTCTGACTCAATTCCATTATACACCCATATCCTGGGCTACGGGACTCCGATTGACGAACCATATGAGGTGACAAAAAACGTTGAGAGAGACGGTTCTTTTGGCATACCCCACTCATGGTTTGGAGGTAGTTGAGGTATGGATGGGTTGGATTGAACCTAAATCCAACTAGGCCCTCAGAACAGAAATGCCAATAACTCTCAAATCGGGCGTCTGATTGACGCGCTGTCTGTTGCATTGGTTTCCTTATGACGAGATGGAAAAATGGGGTATGTCAACATGGGACTACGTGGAAGTTGATGTATCAACACTTTGCATGATGAGCGAACCCTCCCGGAATCAATCGTGCCTTGTGCGAGAGCCCTGTGGCTGGCTACATTGAGATGATGGTATCCTACGTGGATGAATACTATTTCATGATCCTACATGGGTTCGATAGTGATGACTACTGTTCTAGGATCCTACATGAGTTCGATTGCGATGAATTCTATTCCATGATCCAATGTGGGTTCGACAGTGATGAAAAATGTTCCAGGATCCTATATGGGATTGACAGTGATGATTATTGTTCCAGGATCCAACGTGGTTTCGACAGAGGAGAAGATTCAGTGGGTATATCTAATCATCTCTACCCCTCTACATGAGTTGTATACATGTGTGAGCTCAGTCTTGACTATGTGATGTTATCATCAAGATGATTGAATTTCTTCCTTTGTGTAATGGAATGTGCATGAGCTCGAGATTTGGAGCTGATTGTGGTTGATAACATAGGTATATGTATTGGCATATAGCTATGTAGGGATGGTTGTTACTTTTTGTTTGTATCTGGTTATTGTAGATTATCCTTGGTGGATTTTATGATACCTTGAGGGTGTCAGAGTCCCTACTGAGAATCATAATACTCACCCCTACACGGGCTATTCCCGCACCTCGTTGTGTTGTTTTCAAATGACATATAGTGCTCATTGAGGCAGAGAGTAGCAAGATTAGATGGTACAAGAAGGTGGACCTTATAACGAGCCGGTACCCAGAAGAGACGGTCATACATAGAGTTCTGAGGAGGCCATAAGTACCTACCATTCAGGTAGTCACCTTAGAGGATGACCCAATAGTTGTTTTACTTTTCTTCAGTTGTACTAGCTTTTAGTTGCACTGGGACATTCCTGTTGGGCTTGTATTTCTGGCCCATTTTTTCTTTCTAGTACTTCTATTGTATACAGTTTTACTAGTTTTTTTCTTTCATTTGTGTACTCCGTTGAATTTGTTTATAGTTATAATGTCAATGCCTTCCCAGTTTAGGGATTTACACCTTTGTTACTAGTCGTCAGCCCCTGTCTTATAGAAGGTGGGCCTGGGTTAGTCACGATATGGGCCCTGGGGGATGGTTTGTGACACCATCTGTGTAGACACACATCACTATATGCCTAAAACAGTCGATCTGAGCATGTACTGTGGATAACCAGTCCATATCCAATAAGATATCGTAAGGCCTCTACACTAATACTAAGAGATCCCAGCTATATCTATAGCCATTTAGAGGAAGCTCACACTATCAACACCAGTGTGTAATCATCGAATCCTGTCTCGTAGGGGTATCTATCCATACAGATCGACCCAACTGCTCTACCAGAATCTATAACTTCCGAAAGAGAGTAGTGGCAGGGAAGAGAGACAAGCACCTATGCCTATAGGTACTGCATCTAGGGTGGATAAGACACATATTGTACATTGAATCATCTCTGGGGTGTCTTTATCATACTCCTCCAATACCTGGAGCTAAGCTCACCCCTATCTGCTCTCTCCCTATTGTCGGGTAGACCACTTAGGGTTGTGGTGGTAGAACCTCGAATCATACTCCACCACCAACTACACGACCGACTCCTCTTCATCGTAAGCTGCCCGACATACCTCCACGCGTGAACCATGGCCACTGACTCAGCAGTACCATTGTAACGACCCGAAATATTTTAAATAAATTTTGTTTCCTAATTTTATGTGTTATTGTTATACTCAAAAAAAATGTTTCATTTGGTAACATGAGTATAATTAAGATGAGACTGTTGGGTTTTGACTGTTATTTGACCATTGGTCAATATGACCGCTGGAAATTAAACATTTTGACTATTGTCTCTAAATACAAGCAATCTTGGTTAATTAATATAGAAAGAAGATTCGATGGCCTCACCCAGTAGTCTTGGACCAATCGAAGCCCATCTAACAGAACTTGGGAAGGAGGTAGCACCACTGGGCTTTTCTCTGGACGAAACCCAAGCTGAACATCATCGTATAAAGCTAGAACGGGATCGCCTTCGCGAGAAGTTCAAACTGATAGAAATTACTACTCGTGCGATGTTGGCCGAGCCTCCCTCGGATTCTCTCACCTTAGCACACCTTACACTTAGGTCCTATGCTGGTGTGATAAGGGTCTATGTAAGGAGACCGTAACTGTCTTGTGTAATCCTTTGTTTTAAATAAAATTTTGATTTCTTTTATGAATTTTCAAATGACCGGATAAATATAGTATGCAAATTTTTGATGAATTTTAGAAAAAGGATATTTTAAATATGTTTATGTAAACTCTAAATAATTAAAAATGTGTAATGATTTTCAAAAAATGGTCTTCTGCAATTATGTTCAGTACTAAATTTAGAGTCTAATAAGATCAACATGATTTTTGATGAATAGTAAATTATGAATAGTGATTTTATGATTAGGATTAATAATGTGTCCAAATGGATTAGTAATCTCACTTAAAGAAAGTATTAAAATAAGCTAGGCACCTTGATTAAGTAATGTGATTCAACAAAATGGGTAAATAACAGTTTCATAAATTATTATTCAAGTATAAGTTTTTTCGGATGAATAGTGTTTTTTAATTAAATATTTAATTAAAAATAATTAAAAAATTATTTTTATAAAAATGACTTTATTTTTGAACTCAGAGCATCGATATTATGTTATGGTAATTTTTGGGGATTTTTCTGAAAAAAATGAGTTTTCGGTGAATAGTGTATTTATTTAAAAATAAAATTAAAAATATTTAGAAAATTATTTTTATAAAATGGAGTTTATTTTTGAAATCGGAGCATTGATATTTAGTTAAGGTGAATGTTTGGGATTTTTCTGAGAAAGATGAATTTTTCAGTGAATAGTAAAAATGCAGTTTTAGTGTTTCGGTATGTTTAATGACATCATAATTGTGTCATGATGATTTCATGAGATCTTTTAAGGATTGGCCGGCCAAGGGTGATGAATTATTGTTTTGGGGGCCCCATGTGGCCTAACTGCATGATAAATGCCAAGGGAGAGCACATGAGTTTGAGAAAAGCACATGTGAGGTGTCCCTTGGCCATTAATGCTTTGTCCCCTCACTTTCCCTATAAATACCCACCCTTTCCTCCTTTAGTTTTCACTCCCAACTCTCCCCCAACGAAGTTCGGGTCTTCTTACCTTCCAAGGAGTCCTCCCAAGGTGCCCCCAAGCCCTCAAGGTCCAATCCTTTGAGTTTCAAGAGTCATGTTTTAAGGTAAGGGATCCGACCCCTCTCTTTCTTTTCATGTAATCTCTTTTATGTCGTTCCTTTTATGATCCATGTTTTTATGTGAGAGGATGTTATTTTATATTCCTCTTACTGCCCTTTAATGTTTATATGATGAGATACCCTCTCTTACTCTCATCATTTCGTTTTATGAAAGTTTAAGTGACGCCGTTAGGATGCCGAATTTTTAAGGGATTCTTTCACCCTTCTCATTTTTTTCAAGTTCGATTTTCATGTCAAGTCTCTCAAGATCCTTTTTATTATATTGGGGGTATGCTCTCTATATCTATCATACTGATCTCTTATGATCATATGATGAGGGACGCTATTTAATCTTGTCAATTCTTTTTATCGAAGTTTAAGTGACGTCGTTAGGCTGCCGAATTTTCATAAGAGAAATCTAATTTTTGTCTTCCTTCCATGTTTTTCATTTCAAATGGTATGTCCTCCAAATTTCATTACCATGTCTATATATCCTTCTTATTCCATTCCCCTACTGTTTTATGGATCATTTATGAGTGGGTGACCCTTGTCCCCTCTCTTTTCAATGTTTTCTAAAACCCCGAAACATAGCCGTTATGCTGCAGAATTTTTCATCTCAAAATGCCTCTCTCTCTTTTCTCAAAATTATTTTATGTTATAAAGTGAATACTCAAAGCTCTTATTTATACAAGGGTATTCACATATATATGAAAATTTTCTATTTTAAATATTGGGATTTACATACATGAGACCCACCTTCCTTTTCTGTGGGTTTTAAAGTGACGTAAAGATCATGTCTTTAATGCAGTTTTTAAAACGTTGTGATTATGAAATTAAACCCATTTATTTTATGCTATATGGGTTATTTATGAAATGTTTGATGATGATATATGTAGCTCACGTGATAATAAAGACAAATTTAAGGGTCTGCCCTGATAGCGCTCCAATGCATTGGGTAATGATGTAACCACTAGAGATTACAATTGTCACGATACCTTGGTGAATAACCTTGGTAATTTTAAAATTACACCTTGGGGATGGACCTTGGTGATATGTTCATGATTGTCTATGTTAAATGATGTAGACACATCTTCAAGTTATGAAAAAGTTTTATTTTTATTATGATATGCCTCATGATTTCATTTTCATGCCTTAAAGTTCTTTTCATTACCTTATTGATGTATCTCAAGTTCATATGTAAAATGTTTCACTTGTTTCCCTTGCTAGGCCTTCTGCTCACCCTTCCTTTTGATGTATGTCCCCAGGTTATGAGATGCAGTAATGAGCCTAGGGTGAACATGAAGAGAATCCTTTCAAGTGTTTAAGAAGAATGTTTTTTTTTTGTTTCATATTTTATGTTCCTTGTTTCCAAGACACTAAACCTTAAAGATCCTCAGTTCCGTGTAATGGAATGAATGTTATGTTATAAAAAGACGGGATGCTATAGTTGGTATCAAAGGATGGTTTAGTTATTTGTGGAAATTAGGATATGAAAACTCTAGGAAGAACCCTATAGAAAAGTTTAATATAGGAAATCTTCCTGGTATTTTGGTGCGTATTGAGTAAGGGGTTGCCAAGCAAATACATCCCTATCTGGATACGAGCAGGTAGAGGTGGCTCTGGCACAGATGTACATATGGGTAAAACCCGAAAACACTGCTTTTATCTAGACTCGAACGGGAACTGGTACACGACAACGGGCCTTGCTGCACTCTTGGTTACGACACTCCCGGGGGATATGCTTTGGTAAATTCATAAGCTTGGTATGAACCATTGTTAAAGGAAGAAAGATAAAATAAAATAAAGGTTCACATAAGAATATATGATCATTCATAACCTAGATGGGAACCTAGGAGATCACAAGTTAGGGTATACCTTTCATATACAAGTTATCCTTATATGCTTTCAGTTCCTTTTCATGATTATTAGCTAAGTACTTAAGCCCTTAATTATGCTTTCTCTTCTTAGTTAATGGTGGGAAATGGAAGAACATGTTCCAACAACCAATGTGATAGGAAATGCGACGATTTTCATATTAATATGATAGGGATAATTAGGGGATTAAAATATGATTATTATTTTGGAAGACGTTCATTATTTTGGGAACCATATTTGATCGAGGTAAATAGATTACTACGGTATTTTCATTGAGGAGTAAGGTTGACTTATATTTTGAAGAATCTATGAATTTAAGTTGAACTTATAGTAATTTAGGTTACTTATGGGAATGACTAACCTATCTTGGGTAAAATATTTTTAGGTTAGCTACTTTTTTTATAAGATGTTAGGAGTGGTTGATGTTGTCTGGAGATGAAAAATGAAGTTGTTTTGGAAGACTATGTTATCAAATCCTTCTTGTATTTGGGTTTCAATCTTAGTTTGGTTTGTTTTGAGGAATTTTAAGGACCGTTATTTATGGAATGGTCTATGATGAACTTTGGGTAGTACCATGGATCTTTGATGATTTAAAAGTAGTTTCCATTCCTATGGGATTCTTTCTTTTTGAAGAGTTGTTTTACCTTAACCTTTCTGTTTTTGGGATAATGTTTAAATATAGAAGAAATAGATAGTTAATCTTTTTTAGATTATGTGATTCTATAGAATATGATTCTTGTGCTTTTATGAGACCAAGTGTTTTTGAATTCTCATCATTTGGAGAAAAGATTATTGTTGGTAGGGACTTGTAAAAGGATGAAACTCTACTTGAAGGTAGGTATATTTTCTTATGTTTTTGTTCTATGTAGTAAATGAAATCCTCAAAATTATGAAAAGAAACGTAAAACAAAAAATGTTGTTGGTTTACGTTTCCTACTAGGTAATCAATGACCGTTTACACACATCATAAGTTTGGGAATTTTTCATGGTTAACTTTCTCCTAATCATGTTCTCTATCACTCTCCCTCAGAACATGACCCTTTGTTTTCTCCTCCATGTCCATGTTTTCCTACATGGAACCCTAGTGTGGGTTAACGCGGGTGACCTTTGTACTTCCCTTTCTTTATTTTAAAGTAATAGTTTTACTGACTCCTTTTCCGATGTGGGACTTTAAATGAAATTTCAAAACGCAATTTTAAAATTGCGAGGACGCAATTTCTTAAGGGGGGAAGATTGTAACGACCCGAAATTTTTTAAATAAATTTTGTTTCCTAATTTTATGTGTTATTGTTATACTCAACAAAAATGTTTCATTTGGTAACATGAGTATAATTAAGATGAGACTGTTGGGTTTTGACTGTTATTTGACCATTGGTCAATATGACCGCTGGAAACATAACATTTTGACTATTGTCTCTAAATACAAGCAATCTTGGTTAATTAATATAGAAAGAAGATTCGATGGCCTCACCCAGTAGTCTTGGACCGATCGAAGCCCATCTAACAGAACTTGGGAAGGAGGTAGCACCACTGGGCTTTTCTCTGGACCAAACCCAAGCTGAATTTCATCGTATAAAGCTAGAACGGGATCGCCTTCGCGAGAAGTTCAAACTGATAGAAATTACTACTCGTGCGATGTTGGCCGAGCCTCCCTCGGATTCTCTCACCTTAGCACACCATACACTTAGGTCCTATGCTGGTGTGATAAGGGGCTATGTAAGGAGACCGTAACTTTCTTGTGTAATCCTTTGTTTTAAATAAAATTTTGATTTCTTTTATGAATTTTCAAATGACCGGATAAATATAGTATGCAAATTTTTGATGAATTTTAGAAAAAGGATATTTTAAATATGTTTATGTAAACCCTAAATAATTAAAAATGTGTAATGATTTTCAAAAAATGGTCTTCTGCAATTATGTTCAGTACTAAATTTAGAGTCTAATAAGATCAACATGATTTTTGATGAATAGTAAATTATGAATAGTGATTTTATGATTAGGATTAATAATGTATCCAAATGGATTAGTAATCTCACTTAAAGAAAGTATTAAAATAAGCTAGGGACCTTGATTAAGTAATGTGATTCAATAAAATGGGTAAATAACAGTTTCATAAATTATTGTTCAAGTATTAGTTTTTCCGGATGAATAGTGTTTTTTAATTAAAAATTTAATGAAAAATAATTAGAAAATTATTTTTATTAAAATGAATTTATTTTTGAACTCAGAGCATCGATATTATGTTATGGTAATTTTTGGGGATTTTTCTGAAAAAAATGAATTTTCGGTGAATAGTATATTTATTTAAAAATAAAATTAAAATTATTTAGAAAATTATTTTTATAAAATGGAGTTTATTTTTGAAATTGGAGCATTGATATTTAGTTAGGGTGAAAGTTTGGGATTTTTCTGAGAAAGATGAATTTTTCAGTGAATAGTAAAAATGCAGTTTTAGTGTTTCGGTATGTTTAATGACATCATAATTGTGTCATGATGATGTCATGAGATCTTTTAAGGGTTGGCCGGCCAAGGGTGATGAATTATTGTTTTGGGGGCCCCATGTGGCCTAACTCCATGATAAATGCCAAGGGAGAGCACATGAGTTTGAGAAAAGCACATGTGAGGTGTCCCTTGGCCATTAATGCTTTGTCCCCTCACTTTCCCTATAAATACCCACCCTTTCCTCCTTTAGTTTTCACTCCCAACTCTCCCCCAACGATGTTCTGGTCTTCTTACCTTCCAAGAAGTCATCCCAAGGTGCCCCCAAGCCCTCAAGGTCCAATCCTTTGAGTTTCAAGAGTCACGTTTTAAGGTAAGGGATCCGACCCCTCTCTTTCTTTTCATGTAATCTATTTTATGTCGTTCCTTTTATGATCCATGTTTTTATGTGAGAGGATGTTATTTTATATTCCTATTACTTCACTTTCATGTTTATATGATGAGATATCCCCTCTTGCTCTCATAATTTCGTTTTATGAAAGTTTAAGTGACGCCGTTAGGCTGCCGAAGTTTTAAGGGATTCTTTCACCCTTCTCATTTTTTTCAAGTTCGATTTTCATGTCAAGTATTTCAAGTTCATTTTTATTATATTGGTGGTATGATATCTATATCTATCATACTGATATCTTATGATCATATGATGAGGGACCCTATTTAAGCTTGTCAATTATTTTTATCGAAGTTTAAGTGACGCCGTTAGGCTGCCGAATTTTCATAAGAGAAATCTAATTTTTGTCTTCCTTCCATTTTTTTCATTTCAAATGGTATGTCCTCCAAATTTCATTACCATGTCTCTATATCCTTCTTATTCCATTCCCCTACTGTTTTATGGATCATTAATGAGTGGGTGACCCATGTCCCCTCTCTTTTCAATTTTTTCTAAAACCCCGAAACATAGCCGTTATGCTTCAGAATTTTTCATCTCAAAATGCCTCTCTCTCTTTTATCAAAATTATTTTATGTTATAAAGTGAATACTCAAAGCTATTATTTATAAAAGGGTATTCACATATATATCAAAATGTTCTATTTTAAATTCTGGGATTTACATACATGAGACCACCTTCCTTTTTTGTGGGTTTTAAAGTGACGTAAAGATCATGTCTTTAAAGCAGTTTTTAAAACGTTGTGATTATGAAATGAAACCCATTTATTTTATGATATATGGGTTATTTATGAAATGTTTGATGATGATATATGTGGCTCACATGATAATAAAGACAAATTTAAGGGTGCACCCTGATAGCGCTCCAATGCACTGGGTAATGATTTAACCACTAGAGATTACAATTTTCACAATACCTTGATGAATAACCTTGGTAATTTTAAAATGACACCTTGGGGATGGACCTTGGTGATTTGTTCATGATTGTCTATGTTAAATGATGTAGCCACATCTTCAAGTTATGAAAAAGTTTTATTTTTATTATGATATGCCTCATGATTTCATTTTCATGCCTTAATGTTCTTTTCATGACCTTATTGATGTATCTCAAGTTCATATGTAAAATGTTTCACTTGTTTCCCTTGTTGGGCCTTCTGCTCACCCTTCCTTTTGATGTATGTCCCCAGGTTATTAGATGCAGTAATGAGCCTAGGGTGAACATGAGGAGAATCCTTTCAAGTGTTTAAGAAGAATGTTTTTTTTGGTTCATGTTTTATGTTCCTTGTTTCCAAGACACTAAACCTTAAAGATCCTCAGTTCCGTGTAATGGAATGAATGTTATGTTATAAAAAGACGGGATTCTATACCCATGACCGTCTGATAGTAATATTTATGGTAGGTTGGGAAGTCACGTGCCATGTGTCCCTACCCACCACATGTAAATCAAATCATGATCCCCCGTCTGACTCCCTTTTACCTAAGAGCCTCGTACTACCGACCTTGGGTCCTAGGGTCGGCCTCTGAAATACCTTCCCCACTTGGTCCCACATATCTTCTATATGCTACTTGACAAGGACACCACCGCCTGGGGTCTGTTGGCATATCATGTTAGGGGAGGATAATATTCCAAGAAGCTCACCCTTAGAAGGGCTTTCTCCAACACCTTGTCCTGGGTAGTGATGCTGAGAGACACTACTGAAGACCTGACCTCCCATCTAAGTCCCTTCTCAAAGTCCTGATCCCTAGATAAAGGGTCTCACACCATATCTTAAGATTTGTGAGAAAGATCTTTGAATATTTCCAACAACTCAACCACCATCATGATGCTCTGTAGTAGGTGAAGAAGCTCGTGAATGTGAACCAAAGACAACGTCACCGGTAAAAGCTCCTCCTAGAAAATCCTCTCTATGTCAGACTACGTGAGGGTCACCTCATCGGGTGTCTGGATGGTCAACCTCTTCTATATCTCTACCAAGCCCTGCAGATGGATCACTGCCACGATATCCATCTTGTCATGCAGTGTCCTTACTATGTAGAATACCCACATCACAATATCTATCTAGTCCTCATCAACTTGGGGATCTATCTCTCCGAGTAACCTGGGAGGTCATTATCTCTAAAACACATATAGGGAACTGATACAACAAACATACTCTTTTAGAACTGCTAAAAGTAGTTTCTAACCATCATGTGGTGGTATCACTAGTGCACCACCTGGTGAGGCCATCTCAAGCACCAGTCCCTGAATGGATGCCTTTCTGCAAGGAGTTCTATCCTCACGACCTTGTATATGGATCCTGGCAGGTCATCTACATGGAGGAATCCTATGATATATCAAGATGTACCACAATAAGAACATTATATCTGGTGAGATGACTCTTATTAAAAATCACAAGACACTTAAGAAACTATATCATTCTTGTATTGATCAAAATAATAATAATTCAAGGTACTAGTGTATGGATACATCGTCCTCCACACCAATACTAGACTCCTCGAATCTAAAAGTCATACTCGCAACATTTAACTCGGTTACTCAATAAAAAAATAGACTCCCAGTCTTTGAGGGAGAACCGACCGACCTCTGATACCAGATTGTCATGACCTATCCCCCAGGGCCCGTGTTGTGACTACCCAAATCCCACCCCGCAAAGGAGAGGGGTTTGTGAGTAGCACTATAGGCATCAACTTTCAAGTGGTAGTTAGGTGTGTGGATACCTGTATGCACACAAATTCCCAACCAAGTCCCAACTCACAAAAGGGAATCATTATACCACTGAAAAATAGAGTACAAGTACAACTAAAAGTAACGGAGCCAGAATACAAGCCCAACTGAAAAGAAAAAAAAACAAAAATGAAAAAAACTTATGTGGTCATCTTCCAAGGATTGTACCATATGGGAAGGTATAGGTCATCACTGTGGCTCTCCCCGTCAATCGTCACTGTCGTCCACCGTCATGTCCTAGATCCCCGAGCCTCATTCAACGATGCATGTCATCAGCAAAAGACACAACAAGGTGCTAGAGAAGCTCGTGTATGGGTGAATAAAACAATCCCTACTAGGTACCCTGAGACTGCTGAATTTCTCAAGGAATTCTACAAAGTAATAACCACATAGAATAATATCAATCACATGAACAAAGATAAGACATCTCACCAAATGTATATTATAGGGTAGTAATAGTAGAATCACCATTCAAATTGTAGAACACCTAGACTACTGGATAAATCCTTCACTATAGTGTACAGTGGGCCTTCTGTGTCCCATAGAGATGCATCCCACTGACCTTGAACTTCTTAGGTACTCCTCCCCATCATGTATCGTGGGTCTGACGGGCTACACAGAGCTACTCCCCACCATGGCCTACTAAGGTACTTCTCCTATCATGTACCATGGGTATTTTAGGTCACATAGATGTTTTCCCCACCATGGGCCTTCCAAGTCACATAGAGCCACTTCCCAATGTGATGTCGCGTCATACAGAGTCGGAAGTCAGCCGTCTTCGGGTCTCAGCCAGCCACAGGGTTCCACACGTAGCGTTCTTGGCAGAACCAGTACTCAATCAATCCTTCATATCTCTACATCCATGAAAGTCAACATATAATGTTCCAAAAGATTCTCCTCATTAATAGGGTCCCAATTTCACAAGCATCTCGTCAATCAGATTTACGGTTTGCAGGATACAAGCATTTTTGTAACCATGGGACCGGTTGCTACAGGGCCCTGTCCGACATGGTCGAACTGACCCAACATCCCAACCCAGGGGTTACACTTACCCTGGTTCATTCCAAAAGAAGCGACTTGACTTGGTGTGGGTCAGGTTTGGTCTGGTCCGACCTGACCAGTGTCCAGGCCCCATAGGCCTCGCTGGACCCGACCCGGTTTGTAGAGGGTACGGCTCACCGGGTCGCCTAGAAACCTAGTCTAGTCTAGCCTGGACTGAAGGGGAACAGGTCTGGCCCACTGGGAAATTGGAATGGCCTATCCTGGTGAGCCATGGGTTTGGATTAATAGGGGTTTTCACCACTTCCAATCAGCAAAATGGGGACTGGTCTGCAATAGGGGGACTGGTCCGCAAGAGGTGGACACGTCCGCCATGATGGATGCGGATGGGAGCCACGTTTGTGCTCTTCCATCGCCCGATGGGTTTCCATGGGGCACCTCCTCTATCGTGGTCAAGAGACTACTACCCGTCGCATGAGATGATGTTCGGTGTCAAGTCTATGGGTCTCAGAGGTGGTTGAGCGACCGCGTCCGCTGCCACCAGCCTACGGCTCAGACATCATCTTCTCCTGCTACACAACATCTTAATCCGGATGTAGACTTCCATATGACGCCCCATCATGGAGAACCACCCCCCACCCAAGGACACCATCGTAGGGAATTTTTGATAGTCACTGGTGCCACCATTGGAATCAGCACGCTGACAGGTTCTTCTACATACCATCGGGTCCCTATCGATGGTCCGTTTTTCATACCGCTTGTTCCTGCATATTCCAGGGATCATCCACTCCACTACGATGGTCTAAAAACTACCTCTCTATCGATTCTAACGATTTTCCATGATGAAAAAACTAGATGAGGTGCTCTAGCCTTGTTTGTGTCGGCGCATACCCTCCATGTTATATTTTTAAACAACAGGGGGGCTTGGGGAGGTTTGCGTTCAATCATTCATGCCAAGGTTAAATCCCTAATAATCACCCCAAATGGGAAGTCACCCTCCCATTATAACACATAATCCATATATAAACCTATTATTGAATTAATCTTTATTCAACATTTATAATTGGATGGTTAAAAACAAAAAAAACCCATACCTTGTATTCATTGGAAGGTGATGTAGAAGAGAAGGGTGTGTACACGTCTGAAGGTTTTCGTCCGCACTTGAAACCACCAGTCGATTCCCCAATCTGCGTTCCTCAATCACATACTTCATCAGAGAAAACATTCATCAGAACTTTTTCAGAGCTTCCTCTCATAGCTCTCCCAAGACCCAAGCCCAACCATTGATTAAATAGAGGGGAGGAGGGGATCAACTCACCACACAATTAATGAGGTTCATTAATGGGTATAATTAACAAACGTCATTAATTATATCAATGGTGTGCTTAAAAATTCTTTTAATTTCCCCCAATGGAATAGTTATACAAAATATGAATCAATCCATTAAATTTCATGACGTTGGACCGCGGTCCTACCGTAATTTTTCCAATAGTTGAAAAAAATAAAAAAAAAATTCATCAGTTATTTTATTATTATTTTGGTAAAGTCCCAGAAATTAACATTTTCATCTGGCCCTTTTAGATTGATGTTATGATTCTTTTCAGAAAACCATAATGTTGTAGATTCATCTTTGCCCTCATATTTTTAATCTGAGCACCAGTTCAAAATATAGAAAACGTCACCCGTACCTTTAATTAATGTACCTTAAATAAGTTTATAATTACATTCCAGGCTCTTCGGACCTCAGAAACACGTTCCAAAAATTTTTGAAGTCTAGAAAAAATCCCAAACATAAAACTTTTATATGGAATTTTTGGGTCTTTACACCAAATATTCATTTTGTGAAAATCTATAGGATATACAAAAAGATGATGTCATGTTCATTAGTGACACTTTTTATTTTATTTTTTCCATAAATTACATGAAATATTTTTATATAATGTTTATATAATTACATTAGTATAATAAATATTATGATTTATTTTTATGTTAATGGTTTGAACTACAATCTCATACCCTTCCATCAAATGGGATATGCAATCATCATTTGTGTGTACGGAAGACTAGTGCCTCACGAACTGATGTCATTCATTCTTCCATTGCATTCTTTAATGTTTTGGAATAATATTAGAGTCTATATATTTATAATATCTCTATGATATTAATGATATTAATGATGTATTTATACATCAGTGATTATTATATAACACATTTATTCATGCATTCCATTTTGTGTAAATACGATAACACCATTTTTAGGATGTGTAGACTACCGCCTCCTCAATGGAATGTACTATGGATGGGTTTAGTAAACATATATGATATATATGACTGAATAATTATAATATAATTATATTATATATAATAATATTTTAATTTAATTTATTTCTTTTAATAAGAAAATAAAATGGAAAGAATAATGTTGGGTACATACGGCCAACCGTCTCCTTGATTTTAGTGTTTCATTTAATATTTATATATTTTATGGATTATTTTAAACACATATATACTTAATATATATTATAATTATTTATTTATTATAATTATATAATGGATGAAATCATTGTATATGTATGAGGGGAAAAAATATATCAAATAAAAACAGAGGTGAAAAACAAAGCGATTATTAATAGAAATGAAACTTTAACATCTAATTGTTAATAAAATGGATATAGAAGGTCGTATGTAAATATTATATGATATGATATAATTGAATATGTTTATTAAATAGATTAATAATATACATATATTTATTATATTCATTGTTTTCAGGAGTACAGTGAGTGTCAATACATATGGTAAGGGGAATCTGTCTGACATTTAGTTTATGTGAGATACAAGACATGTTCACCACCATTTTCTTATATGTGTTGTATATAATACCCATTAATTTATTTTGTTAGTATTATATTTATTTTTATATTATTTTTATATCCATCCAAATTTCATTCTTTTATGGTGAATACGATTCAAATGATTATAAAAATGTCTGGTTTAATTTCAAAATCACATTTTCATTCAGGATTGTTCATATATATGTTTCAGGTGGGGAATATTATATTTTAATTTTATGATACATATAATTTTTAAAAAAACTATTATTAATATTATTCTACATTTTTTAAATTCATTTTTAACAATGTGCTAATTTTTACAGAATGGGTTAAAAGGAATCTTGTTATAATTTTTCTAACAAGGTAGTTTGGGAATTTTACATAAAATGTATGAGAGGAATGTTTTTTATATTATATGGAATGAATTGGTGTTTAATATTTCATTATCCCTTAATGATATTGTTATTTCTTTACAATATAACCATTATTATTTCCATGAAATGTGTTTCATTTAAAATTGCATAGAATTTTAAGAAAAGAAAATATTTCCAATGTAGGCAGAATATCTTCCTCAATAATTATATTCAAGTGATCTCATTAAGTTAATTTGAATTTAAAATAACATTATTTTATGTTAGTAATGATTAATTGGATATATTTTTCATGGATATTATCACTATTATTTCAATGATTAGTTTATGTTTATTCTGGAATGATATTTTGCAAACCCACTTCTTTTATATGGGTTATGTTTTGATGGAATGATTATTATGACAATTATTTCTATTTACAGGTTCTTATATGATCCCTGAACTATTTTATTATGGAACACATGTGTATGGTTTTAAAAATATGGAATGTGGAACCTTTATCTTCCTTAAAGGAATTGGGTAATATTTTATATCTCATTATATAATGATGGGAAACTAATTATCATAATTGAAACACTATGGGAAGATGGGGAAACCCCATCCACCGAAGAGAGGTGATGAAAACCAATCCCTTACCAGAATAGTACTATGAATGGGGATGGTGGTGTTTCCCTCTTAGAGAGTGTAGTTCCCATGAATAACCCTCATAATTTTTGGCAACATGCCTAGATTTATATTAAAGGATATTATAGTATTATGGGTATTAAAAAACTAAATCTCTTATTCTAAGGATATGATTCAATTTATTATGTTGTCTATTACCCAATGATTCATTTCTTATAAATCATTATGATTTATTCTATGACTAATGATTATGTTCTTTTATATATAGGGTATAATTTTAAAATGTTACTCTAATATTCTTATAATTTTATATTTATCTTACGATTCATATCTCTCTTCATTACCCTTACTAAGAATTTGATCTCACATGTTATTATGTTTCCTTTCCCT
Source organism: Viscum album (assembly GCA_963277665.1). Lineage (NCBI taxonomy): Eukaryota > Viridiplantae > Streptophyta > Magnoliopsida > Santalales > Viscaceae > Viscum > Viscum album. Next base: position 609,885,956 of record OY728143.1, on the reverse strand, counting down.
AAGTTATAAAGAAGTATTTTAAGTAGGATTAATAAAGGGTATCATATTTATGAATGATTTTGAGGATTTTTCACCAAATAAGAAGAATGTGATCCATGATTACAAAGGCACCAAACTATTATATTCCTCAGGAATGTGATTGTGTAATATAATAAATATTCACCTAAAAAATATCTAATATAAATGTATGAAATGTGTATTTCATTATAGTTGGTAATAGAGAAAATTTTTATTCATCCTTAGGAAACTATGATGAAAAAACATTAGTGAGATCCCTGGAGATAGTTTTTTGAATATGCATGGGGATGTCTCTATAGATAATTATTACTATTGGTTACAATCTTAGAGTTTTAATAATAATAATGAATAACCATGGATTATAAATAAGGTGACATATATTAAAATATTATATGTAATATCCCTTTATTGTGTGTTTCAACCACATTGAAAAATATTTCTCACAATATACATCCTTTTCATAGACTATGGAGATAAATAAATCTATCATCGTGAAAATTTAACATTTAAGATGTGGAATGTGTTTCCATTACAGAAATAGTTTTCCTAAGTGTAAATCTCTTCAAGAGAATCAGGAGGGTGGTATGAGTACTCATCATACTTCTGTGGATAAGGAGACCTGAAAAAATATGAATTCTATGGGATGTTCTTATAGTATTGTTTATAATAAACATAAAAATAAAGATTATAATGTGTTTAAAGAACCTTAGGTAATTATTCATATTTCATATTCTATGTAAGAATAAGATTATAATTCATGAGTAATGGTTTAGGAATATAATTTTATTATTTAAGTTTAGATGTTTTTTAATTAAATATTTTTATATGAATCTTGAAATATATAAGTATTTTCAGAATAATGTTTTCATTATAAAAATAAAAGGGTATGTATTATGTTGATGAATATATAGAAAAGGTATTTAATTGAATGGTTATATTCATAGGGAAAACTATATTAACTGATTGATATCCCACCATATGTTCCAAATACTGAGATAAATATGTTTGTATAATCATATGTGGGATATTAATATATAAATTGGATAGAACTGATTAGCCTAGAGTTAATAATGTATTCATTGTAAAAGTGGTTTATGCTCTCATGGATGGAGTTTACGATATTTATAGATTTAATGTATATATCTATTAATCATTGTAATGAGGATGCATTAATTTATTCAATAAGGATTTATGGTATTTACTATATTTCAATAGAATATATGATGAAGTTATTAAAATGTTTTGAATGTGATAAACAAGAGAAACTTTATGCTATATTTGGGATCAATGTAAAGTTTTTATTGATAAATTTAGTCACGTTATTTTTATATTTTTGGACTATCATCATTCAAAAGGGTTATAATGTTAACCATTTATGGAATGGTTTAAGCTATAATTAATATGTGTTTTTAGAGGATAAATTATTTTCTCCGTATATGATGATTTATGTATATTAGATGACTTTTTATAACACTGTTGTTGTAATAAATATAGTTGTAATAACTTTCCATTAGATTTATGGATCCCAGGATCTGTTAATACTTCATAAAATAAATATTCTCCTTCATTTCGATGAATAAGAGATGATGTGAAATGTGATCAAGGAATAAAAAGGGTGATATTGTGCTCAAATTATGTATGTATATATTCTCATGAAAATTATTCAACATTAAAAAGGGTATTAAAATAAAGGAAATTCTTATTATCATCATTATTGATGATATTAATAATATTTTTCACACCTTTTCTGGTTATTGATTTTTGGTTGTTAATTTTATCTTACTAATATACTATATCACGCTATATGAAAACAAAACAGTTATATTTCTATGTTATGTCACTGTTTTCACTTTTCACCAATATTCTCTTATTTAGAATCATAATTATGAGTTTCATCATCAACCCATTATTTTTCGAACATTCCTTTTTAAAATAATAATTTTACTTTTTATTTTTATTATGTGGGTTTCTATGAAAGGAAAATACATGTATTAAACCATTGATGACCTAGAAATGTTTAAAGGGGGAATTTTATTTTTTGATGGTATATTTTAACACCCTGATATTTTTTGAAATATTTTTGTAAAATTATTTTAATATTTTTGATATTTAAAATTTTAAATAACACTGAATACACCTCTTTTTATATGAAAGAACCAAGTTATTATTTCTTTATATAAAATAATAAATCAATGTTTCATTTACAAAATCAATTAGAAAATATTTTTGTACTTGAAACACAATATTTGGATTTTTTTACACATCGTTTTGTGTTCTTTTTATATATTTTGTTAAGTGGAAGACTTAGTTTTGTTGAACTATAATATACTATCAATTTTTTATAAATATTATTATTGATACTACATAGATATTATAATAGAGATTATAAATGATATTTACTAGATTATAAAATTTTGATTTAAAAATGTTCATATAATAAATCATTTGGCTATCAATTGGAATGAAATTAAAAGAAAATCTACATCAAAATAAAGAAACTCATTTCCTATGGAAAATATTTCTCCATATATAATCACCATTTTATCACATTAAATTAAAAAAACCACTATAATGAATGTTTTTAATATAATTTAATATTTAATATTCAATAATTTGGTTTACACTTCTCCAAAAGTCATTATAATCATAAGACCAGAATAAAACAATTCTATGAATAAAAAGATGTATTTTTCAAAAGGGATGTTTTTATATGATTTAATAGAGAACCGTATTAAATCTAAACTTTGAAACATTAATATTTTTTATGTTAAAAAAAAAATTGTTATATGAAATTTTGATATCAAAATTTACTTTTTATAATTTTATCGTTTTTTTCTGATATGTTTAATAATTTGTTGAATAGTAAAAAATGTACTGAATTTTAATTAGAAAATACACTTTCATCAAACTTTTTAATATAGATAAATTATTTTTTAATTGGTTTTATATTGTCATTAGTACAATTTTACATTATAGAATTCAATTTTAGGCATTAGAACCAATTTTACATTCAAATTGGATGTAGAAACAATTCAATCTTTTTGGACTTTTTACTTGAAACATTTATTTAATCATGCAATCAAAAATATTAATTATAAATTAATTACATCCAATTAAGTTTTAATAATTGTGAAAAATGAATTCCATTGTTTTAATAACTAGTTTGGAATGTATTAATTGGGTCCATTTTATTTTTGGACAATATGAATAGTTCCTTTCGTAATTTTTTTTACCATAGTAAATAGTATATCTTGTAATTTAGTATAGAAAATATTATAAATATTATAAAGTAACCATTAAACTAACCAATTTGTTATTTTACGATGTTAATTTTAACATTTATCACATAAGGTTCTAAATTTAATTATTTAATGGAAACTTTTCCATGAAAATTACATAGATATTATTAAAATCAAATATACTTAAAAATGTCATAAACATTATTTTAATAAGTATAGTATTAGTAATATGTGGTTAAATATGATATATTATAGAATTTATGTATTATTTTCTTAATAGAAAATTTTTATCTAAATCATTGTATTTTATTTTTAAATTTTAGAGATGAAATAAATTTCGTAAATAATTACACAATGATGGTGTTGTAATTATCTCATTAATGAAACAATCAATTAGATTAGATTATAAATTTTATAATAAATATTATTTGACTTTATTATGTTCATCCATTAATTTAATAGTTTAATATTAAATTATAGGGGTGTATGAATGGAATTTTATTTAAGTTACCTCATGTTTCTGGTTTTCATAAAGACAATTTAATGAATGTTCCAAAATTGACATTTATGATATTTTATGATATTAATATTTTATTAAATAATTATAAATCATAAAAATAATAAATAATGATAAAATTTATAATCATTTTTTCTAAAATATAATAATTTTCTTATTTATGGTTTAACATACACCTTTAAACTAAAACACTCAACCTTTTAATGTCCAAAAAATTGTTAACATTGTGAAAACTAAAATAGGTTAACTATGGGTTAATAAAAAATGTAAGGTTTATAATTAAAAAAAATAATATATAAAATATATTATTTTTGCTGAGAATATGAAGATATCATATATTTTCTTAGAATCATCTTCCTTTTGGTTGTATTTTTATTGACATATAATTTATTTTAAATTTATCTATTGAGAAATTCAAAAAATTCCCCTCTCCCCTCTTATAAAATGGAACATATTATTCTCTTTAATTGACTCTTTATAATCTTTTTTATTCATATAATCTTTATACATGAATCCTCCATGATTCCCTCCCTTCACCCTAAAAGCCTTTCTTTTGGCATAAATCCAACTATTGAACTCCATGTCTGTAAATCAAAATGAGATACCCTAAGAGGATGTAATGTTCATCAATGAATGTTTTTATTTTATTTCTTCATTAAAACAGTTAATTTATTTTTATTTAATATTTATATAATAACCTTACTATATTAAATATACTTATACGTTGTAATATTAATTGTTATACATGTACTCACACACTCTCAACCATCAAATGTGACATTGAATCATCATTTTTGTGTATAGTAGACTACTGCCTCACGAACTAATGTCATTCATTCTTGAAATGGCGCATTTAATGGCTGCTAATAATGTTATAATTTATACTTTTATATGATATTTATTATATTTATGATTTATTTATTCTTATTAAATTATTATATAACACATAACATTATTATTTCAATTTTATGTAAATTTGATAACATCATATGTGGATGTGTGGATTATCACCTCTGAAAGGATATGTGATTCATTTAAAAATTATGTGGAATATAGTAAGGATGGATTTAGTTAATGTATATTCTATATATGAAATAATTATTATTATATAATTGCATTAAATATATATATATTATTTAATTATTATTTTAATACGATAAGAAAATGAAAACAACGTCCATGCATAGATATGTCCTAGCATCCCCATGATAGGTGTATTTCATTTTATATTTACATCTTTAATATAATATTATAAAAACATGTACAATGAATATATATAATATTTATTTCATGATAATCATTCTATAAATGAAGAAATATTCATATAATTATAAGGACCTAAAATATAATAAATCAAAACACAATCAAAAAACAAAGAGGGTATTACTTGAATTGTAACATTAATAAGGAATGATTAATAAATATGAAATAGAAGACCATAGGTAAATCATATGTTTTATGATATAATTGAACATGGTTCTTTATAAAATTTATAACAAACTTAAATTTATTATTCATGATATTCTAATGATAATTATGAGATTCAAGACATAAGGTAAGATATTTTCATCTATCTTTTGTTTTCTGTAAGATACAAGTCATGTTCACTATAAATTTCTTATATGTGGTTAATATATTTCCATTTAATTTATTTTATGAGTCTAACACTAAAAAATATGTTATTTTCATATATATATATATATATATATATATATTTCTTTCAAGGGTCATACTATTCTACTGATTATAATTTTTTAAGGGTAAGCTTCACAATTTCATTTTTATTCATTATTGTTCATACATAAGTATCTACAAGGGAACAATTACCTCACATTATCCTGATTCTTAAAAATGTTTTTCAAAATATTTTTTCTTGTATTAAAAAAAATTGTATTTCTTTTTACACCTATGTTAATTTTCAGTAAAGGATTTGAAATGAATATTTTTTTACCAAATGAGGTACTTTGAGAATTTTCTAGAAAAATAATGAGAGGACTATTTTTTAACATAACTTTCTTGAAGATATTTTTATGATTTTATGATGTCGTAATGACATTAATACTACCTTTCAATATTATATGGTTTTTTTGAAGGAATTTTTTTTTAAATTACCTGGCTTTTTAAGAAAATAATTTTTTTCAAAAGAAGAAAGTATATTTTATTCAATAGTTATTTTCTTATTATCTCTCAAAAAAATTATTTCTCATTTATTGTAACATTATTTAATATTACATATTATAAATTGATTATTTTATTGATGGACATTTTCCTTATTATTTTATAGTTGATTTATGTTTATTATTAAATGAAATTCATGAAACCCATTTCTTTTACAAGGACTATGTTATGATTGAATGATTTTTATTAAACCAATTACATTTAATGTGTTATGGATATGATGAATGACTTATGTTATTATGGAACATAAATTTATGGTTTTTATTATGTGATGGGTAAATTATATATCATTCCAATTTAATGGGAAGAAATTTGTATCTCATCATATAATGATGGAGAAACTGTTGACAAGATTTATTCACCATGGGAAGATGAGGAAACTTGTTCCACTACTAGTTGATGTGAGAACCTGATACCTAATATGAAAAGGACTAGAACTTGGGATTGTGGTGTGTCTCACCCAGTATGTTTCAACCCCATGAAGTTCCATTATTAGTTTTGTTCATGATCCCTAACATTTAAGGAATTGTATTATGTGCATATGTGTCAATGACTCTTCTATAACAGATTCCTATGTTATATTTACCTAGATTATGTCCATTATTATATTGTGATTCCTGTCCTATTATATTTTTATTTATTTATTCTATTAATAAATGTGATGATCTTTCATATAAAGGGTATAATTTTAACATTTTATGCTCATTTTCATATACTATAATGATTATTTTATGATTCATATCTCCCTCATTTACCCATAATGAGAATCCTATCTCACCCTATATTATGTTTTCATTCCTATGATTATAAAGAATTATTTTAAGTAGGATTAATAAAGGAGAATATATTTGGTGGAATTGATAAATATTTTTCACAAAATCATAAGAATGTGTTCCATTTTATCAAAGGAACTAAAATATATAGTCCTCGTTATTTTTTATTTAGTTTTTTGAATATTCCTTCAAAAGATCTAATATCCATGTATTAATGGTTTGGGTATTTATAAGGGCATCCTAATCCACAATGAGAAACTTTTGATAATCACATATACACTATGTTGATATTTTCTATAGTTAACCTTGAAATATAAAATGGTTTTATATATTTAAAATGATACCACTATTTATGATATGTTTATATGTTTCATGATTGATTTATGATGAATTATCACTCAAATGAGTATTTTTATCTGAAATGATACTATTCTATACATGGATGTTACTTATGATCTATAAATGGTTAGGCGTGAACTTTGTATATGATGTTCATGATCTCCTAGAATTTTTTTTCATATTATTTCATATAATCATTTATTATTATGTCATATTTTAACCATTATATAGCATATATTATTAGAATATTATCTTTTATTCTATATGTTATTAATAAAGGTCTAGGTAGTCTCTTCTTATTAGATTTTTATATGTCAATATCATTGTGGTAGATGTTAATGATCTTTTATAAAATAATATGATGTTTAAAGTAATCAATGAAAATAAAATATTATGATAATAGTGGGTGTTTTTATGAAATATATTTAATATTTATCTGAAAATTGTCATATTTAAATACGATAATCCTTGGATATTATAACATAATCTATCGAGGAAATTAAATTTATTTGTAACAAAATATAACATAAAATATCATGGTGTCATGTTATCTTTTTTTTGTGTTATTTTAAAAATATAAAGACATAATTTATATAGAGTATAGTGTTAATTATATACTAAATGTAAAATTTCCAAGTATATATAAACTCAAAATAGAGTTTATCATGAAGTATATATGGTGTTCGGAACATAATAAGGCACATGAATAAATTATTCATAAATATCACGGAAATAAGAAATGTATCTGATGATTTTAGTGAGAAATGGAAATCTATATCGAGCATGATACATTTAGAACATGGCACTCTAGTTGGTTATTTGATGAAAATTTTCATTCAAATTTTTCATATTGGAACTTCCCCTATTTTGTTTTAGTATTAAGGGAATATTCTATTTCAAAAATAATTGATAATGATCATAATATGTATCATATCTCATTGTAAAATGTGGAATCTACTACAATCTTTATGATTTAGGATTTTAATTTGGATGAATAAGTTTTTATCATGTTTTAAGATGATAATGCATGCCTTGTAAAACACATTTGAAGTGAAAATTATTTGTTAAGCTCATTGTTCCTTGTTTTTCGTTCATACTATATGTGTTGTGATGTATATATACATTTGAGGGTATTATTGGTGAGATAGACTATAAAGTTATACTTATCAATTTTCCATGAAAATATTAACTTGTCAATATGATTAAGATGAATGATAACAACCAAAGGGGATGCTTAAACCATTTCTAGTAAAACATTAGAAGTGTGAAAATATACACATGGACTTATTTGTAAAATTTCCAAATATATAATTATGTACTAAGATATTTCTTTTCACCGATAAACTAAATAAAAAAATTCATTTCTATTCGAGATATTGGGGTTTTTTATCCACATTAGTGCCTTTTCCACAATGATACAGTCATGTTACTTATAATTCTTATATTTATTGAATATAAATTTCATCCTTATTTCTCATAATTTTTTCGGAAGTATATAAGATTTTTTTAGTACTGAGTTAAATTTTAATATGAATTTCAACCACATTATGATGGAATTTCTAAGTGGATGAATCAGACTGTGTAAGACATCCTTTACTCATCTACAATGGATTTTAAGTTATGTTTTGATAAACATTTTCATTTGATTGATATTTCTTGTAAGAAAACATTTTATTCTACTATATAGTCAGAACCTTTTGAGGAATTATAAGGAATGATTTATTTGAATATATCATTTTATAATGAATTAGGATAAATAATATTTTTGGGAACACAGATAGTAGGTTAAATAGATGAAAATTTAATAACGATTTAGTAAAAAAAATTACAGCTCAAAGAATTCTAAGAATTTAATTATATAACTTGAGAAGGAATATTTAATAAGAGGATGGTGACCTTGTTTTACTAATGATTATTAATAGAAAAATGTTATGAAATTCTGGTAAAAGCTGAAACTAGGCCACGTATATATTTTACCAAATGATATACTATAAAATTTTGTATTATAATCTTATCAAGTGGCCATAACATTGGGATTATCAAAAGTACATAATTTATTTCATGGTTAATTTATATGAAATTACGTGGAAGATTAATCTCATGTTTTACATCTTGAGGTAGTTAAGTTATAATTTTCAATTCATATGAGGAAAACATATTTAGAATATTTTGGACTGAGTGAATATATTTAGGAATAATTTAATTCACAAGATTAATGATTTTTGGAAAACTCATATAGTTTAAGAAGAAACCTGGGAATCTAAAAATGAAATGAGGAAAAATAAAACAACTTATTAATTAAGTGAATAAAATTTTGGGCATCTAATTTTGAAAAAGTGTTAATATTTTAACAAAAAAGGTAATTTCATGTTAATTTAATTTCATGTTTTTTATATAAATTAATTATAATTTATAATGTTATTTTTATTATAACGTCTTCATAAATTTTTCGATCTAATAAATGAAAAAAAATATTTTTTTCATTTAATATATATTTTTTATTTTAAAAATTAATTTCTAGATTAATTAATTTAAATTAAAAATAATTTTATTATTTTTTGAGATCATAATATCAAAAATATTATTGAAGATATTTATTGGTTTTTTTTTGAAAATATTTATTTGATACAAGTGAAATATATATATTTTTATTTAAAAATAGTATGAATTTAAATGATTTATGAAGTGAAATTTATTTTTGGATTAAATTTAAATATTAATATGTTCCTTTTATTTAAAACAATCCAAATATTTTCTTTAATTTTTTTATATTTTTTATAAAATTAATTTTATAATTAAAAGAATTTTTTTTTAAAAAAGTGCTTTTCAGCATTTTTTCAACATAATTTGAAATTTAACTAATCCCCATATGTTTTTTGAAAAGTTATATATTTATTTCAAATTTTGAATCAAATTGTATCATATTTTCAATAAAATTACCAATTTTAGTCAAAATAATAATATATTCCGTAAAATTTTGACACGTTTCTAATAGTAAATAAGGTAGTTTAGGTTAAAATTAATAAGAAATAGGCTCACAAATGAACCTAACACTTGATTTATTCTTATTTAACATGTTTTTCTCATCAATTAACATATAAATCTAGAATATATTACCTTTAAATGTAATTTATCTATTATTTTGTGGTCTATAATAATTAATATAAATAAATGTAATAAATTTCATTCTATATGTTTTATTATCCTTCAATTTTTGAGATGGGGACAAAAAGTGGCTATATTCAGTAATAAATGTCCATTTTAATAATAAATTATTTTTTATGTCTCAAATATATTTCTAATTTGTTTCTTAAATAATCACTTTAAGGGATTACATAATGTTAACCGAAAATTTACCCAATTAATAACAAAATAAATTTAATTATTTTAGAATCATTAAAAGTAATAAAAATTGAAATAATTGTTTTGTAACATGAATTTTGTATATAAATATACAGGGTAAGATAAGTGTAAATTGATTATATTATAATTCCCATAAAGTCATATAGTTTAAAAATCAGAATACATAAATAGTTCCCGAATTTTCGATAATACTATTTTAAAAGATATAATGTTTTATAATAGAATTTAATATTACATAATATCTAATATTTTTTTATATTAATGGTATATGGTTCAACATATTACCCATTATCCATTTATTGTATGTTTCTTCTTTTATTTTAGAAAATGAACCATTGAATTGTTAAAACATTGTTTTACAGTAGTCATCAAAAGGGATAATGGAAGTTAATGAAAAAACGATAACACTAAAAAAACTAACTTAACCCCGTGACATTTTAAATTAATAAACTTATATTCAAAAGAATATTTGAAAGGAAACGTTAAGCATAAATGGGATGTAAGAAATATGAACATTATAACCCCACCATAAAATTGGTGGGTATTAATATTATTAAATAATTTTTGAAATATATAGTTTCACATCTTACTAAATATTAATTTATTGATAAATTATTAAGAAATATTCATGTAATTTTTAATAATGTAATTTTATTCATTAAAATATATTTTCTTCAGAAATTTTTTGTTCTGAAAATAAAATATAATAATTATTTCCTAGATCATTTAGAAAATGTATTTAATAACATTAAAATCATTCTAGATGTAATAATATCTATAATAACAGAGGTTGAAACATGGGATTTTTTGGGAATGTATATATTGTTTTTAAAAAATATTACGAAAGAACTTTTTTTAAAGCTCCCATTTCATTTCAATAAAATATGAAATTGAAAATTCCCATTATCCTTAAAATTTTAATTAATTAAAAATATGTATACATAATTAATATTTAATATAACTAGTTACATTTTAGTCATAAGTAAACTATATTTTAATATATGTACATTTTTTTCATTAAAACATATTTTTTCTAAAAAATATTTTAATTATCATAATGTTTTTCTGATTTGATTAATTAAAGAACCCATAATAAGGAATTTTTTAAAAAATATTTATAGATTATATATATTTAAATATTATTTTAAATTAATTTAATGATTTTTACAAGTCATATATTTAATATAATATGTTCTAATTCTTGAAAATTTATTTTCATGAAAACACACTTTTTCATCACATATCTCGGTTTAGTTTCGAATTGTATTATACAAAATATGGGAATATTATTTGGTTAAATGGCCACATTATTTTCTATTTTTATAATTTATATTATCTAATAACATAGTTATAATTTTTTGAGAAAATTAATAGTTAATGTTGTAAAATCATGTACTACATTCAAATGTAAAATACGTTTATTAGGGGTTAATGTAAAAAATATAATGGCTAAAATGACCTAAAATACTTGTCTAAAATAGAACTTATTTTTATATTTCAACACAATGTACCTATAAATCAAATTTTATGTGATTTTGAGACAGATTTCAATGAGTTCGACCTGTATAATACTTTATGTATTGAAAATGAAAAAATACCACCCACTTGAATTTAAATTCCAATTATGTGTTCTCATGGGGACAATTTAAATATCATAATGAATTTGGAAGGTTATATTGAGATTAATAAAATTAATTTCATGAGGGAAATTTATTTTTAATAGTTATTAACTGTGTATTATTTTTAAATTTCTATTAAACACAAACATATTAAATGTTTTAATAATATAAAAATATAAAAATGATGAAAAAATGACAAATATAATATAAATTTAATTGTTAATTTTATTAGGTTTTTTTAGATAAATAAAACATTATATTATTGTTATAAAATAATATATTAAAATTCATCATTTTTCTTGATGTTTGGAATATAAAATTTAATTTATGGAGTCAAAATAGAAAATCATGTTTATTCAAAATAAATAATAATTTATTCAATACAAAAAAATTACAAAAAACATATCCAATATAAATTAATTTTTATAATTATATAAATATACACCATATTTTATTCATGGAATAGTGGTCCCTTTATTATAACATCGAAATAGTAACAATTTACTTACTACGGTGAAGGATACATGGGGGTTTTCTATGTAACATGTACTTCTGTTAAAACTAATATTCCACAAAAATATGGTAATTAATATAAAAATTTTATTTCATATTTAGAACCATTAGGTCAAAATTATTTATTATAACTCATTATAATTTCAGTATTAAGAGATACATGATATAGGGAAACAAATAAAATTATTTTTACTATGGTGAAAACAAATATTGTAAAATTACGTAATATAATATGTTAAGGAATAAAATGTTAAAAACATTTGTTTTTTTATTTGTGGCTGTGGTTTGAAAATTTTATTCCCCCAATAGTTTAACTAAATAAAATTCAGTCACCTGGGGTGAGAGTGAGTTACCTATAAGGAAATGTTTGTAGTATTTAATAAACATTTAGTCCACCTCCATTATAAAAGGATTCCTGCTCCCCTAAATTTTTCACAAAACAAAGAAATTTATGTTGAACGTACCTGAAAAAAAATCCCTCCACTACATCCTTATACATTATATATACCTTCTTGTATTCCAAAAAATGAAACCCTATGGTCCATAATTATATATCCATGTGAGGTTTTTCTTAGAGAATATAATTTTCTTCACTAAGTAATTTATTTTTAATCCTCCATATTCCACCTTCATTCATGTATCAATTATTAAAATAAAACAACTATGTTGTATAATAGAAAAAAGTGAGGTTATTTTATAGATTTTATTATGTATAATCATATACACTTTCATCAAATTGGAAGCAAAACCATTGATCATGTGTACGTCGGATTGCTACCTCACGAATAGATATAAATCATCTTTAATAAACACCACTCATGGTAAGTTATTGTGAGGGATTTAAATTATATGTAAGATATTTATAACATAATTATACTTATATAATTTCTATATAACACAAAACTTCTTAATTTCAATTTAACGAGGTTATAATAATGTCATTTCTGTCTACGATGGACTACTCCCTTGTGAAGTGATGTGATTCATTTCCCAATATCAGTTTGCATGGATAATAATAAGAATAATTATAATGATTCATTTTGATATATATGATATAGTTATTTTATTTTTTAAATATTTATCATTCATAAAATTGAACATATCATTTTCAATATTACCTCTCCACTCAGTGAAAATTTATAACATTGTTTGTGTTTATAAGTCATCTGCCACCTCTATGAAGCGATGTGATTCATTTTTCATGATAACATAAAATATATAACATATATATGTATATTTGACGAAGTAAAATGGTATATATTATATAATTATCAATGTGGTAAGTTAATACAATACTTAATTTCTTTTCTTAATGATTGTTGAAAAATTGGAACATTTTTCATGCGAACAAAAGACATATTTTCTCCCTTATTTTAACATTGATTATTTTTCATAACCATATTTAATAATACGTTTTAAAACAATAATTGAAAAATAAATATTAATAAATTTAATAAGTATTATTAAATACATGTTGAAACAATGAATTATTTTACCTCAATCAAAACACTAAATCCATTTCAAATAGATGAATTGAATGTCCTCAAAGAACATGGCATGGATATAAATGATTTCTAATTTAAATAGTCCATTGAAAAATTAAAATAAATTATGTATGTAAATGTATCAAACCTTGATATTGTTATTATGATTACATAAAATTGATATAATTTTATTATATAGGATTTGGAGGGAAAACATTGAATGTCTAGACTCAAGGTTTGAGACATCAACAAAACGTTTCCTTCATAAAGGAAACTTTTATTGTTAAGAAAAAAATGTCATTTATAAAAAATATTTACATACAATTTTAAATTTAATATCATTAATAAAATATTTATCATGGTACATGATGTTTTTGAATGAATAGTAATAGCAAAGGGTATTTTACATAAAATTTTCCAGGTTATACATATATTCAAAACTCGTTTTCTATTCATTGGGTTATATTACTTCTACATTTTAATTTATATTATATGATTATGTGTGTAAATAATTTTGATTATATTATATTATATATCAAATTTTTTTATGTCTAGTTATATTTTATATTCTTAATTTATTAAATGGTTAATTATCAGATAAATATTATGATCATTGAAGGGTCGATCATCTAAAATTGACTTCTTTTGGTCATATGTTATGTTATACTACTATATTATTTTATGAGGCGTATATAATTCCCAATTTATATTTTATATCATAAATCTACTTTCCCATGATTTTTAACATTTAATATTATATTTTTTCATGGGCCTTACGTATTTGGTGTTACCAATATAGAAATTCCTTTATGATACAATCATATTTGTTTTTTAGATTTGATTATGTTTGTGGTATTTTAAGAGGAAATAATATGATATTATTTTCTTGACCACATATCCTTTCTTCTCTTATTATTTTTAAATTGGTTAAAATGCATAATATAAATTTGATCCCCTATATATTGAATATATATCGAATTATTTGTTTATATATGACACTGATCATGTATATTTATTTTATATTGGGAATAAGTATCTTCCATATTATTGATTTATTAAATAGTTTCAAAATTTGTCTTTAATAATCACAATAATATCACAAATATAGAGTTCATGATCATTGATTTTTTTTTAAATCTATTGAAAATTATGTTTAATAACATTTTTCAATGGGTAACATTGTCTCCATTAACAAAATGTTTGAAAATAATGTTTGAATTAATAATTTTACCACCATAATGCCCACTCAATGTTTCAAATTATTCTATTTGTGATTAAAATGTTATTTTCATTAAAAATTAATTTATCAATTGTTGAAAGGTATATATATTTTTAAAAATATTTCTAAAATGGAATGGATTTTTACCTTATGAAATGATCCATGTGATATCTTAAAATAATTTTCCATCTAAGATTACATCATTTAACAATATTAAAATAGAAAAATATTATTCTTTTTATGAATTTTTTATGATATTACCATGATATTTCCATTCATCAATTTTATCAACCATTGTATTTTACATACACTCAACATAAGATATTTTAAATCTATACCATCCAGATTATTTATTTGGATAGATAATGAGATGGTCATGAAACCCATTAATTTTCCACAATCTATGAAGGAACATTGATTATACACATAATTTAATAATTATTTTCAAAATGGAAATGATATTTTTCTTAAGAAAAGTTCCAGGTGATCTTTTAAAATAATTTTACATCTAATATGACATACTTTGAAATGTTATTGTTCTCAATAATGTTTTGTGATATTTTTAAAGTACTTC
This sequence comes from Viscum album, assembly GCA_963277665.1. Lineage (NCBI taxonomy): Eukaryota > Viridiplantae > Streptophyta > Magnoliopsida > Santalales > Viscaceae > Viscum > Viscum album. Next base: position 609,870,120 of record OY728143.1, on the reverse strand, counting down.
TGTTCATCAAGATAGACAACCCATGATGTTACACACACTCCAATGGGGATATATTGTATTGGTACCATCTTTATTATTAATTTTCATTGATTATGATATTTTAATGAAACCTATAAATTTTCGATCATCAAATAAAAATACTAAAGGTCATTGATTAATGTTATGATTAATTGTTTTAATATGAAATGGTTATTTTCCTCAAGAAAACTTCTGTGTGACCATTCAAAATAATATTCCCTTTAAGATAAAATATTTTTCTATTATTCAAAGAGAATATTATTTTCCCCATGGTTTATTTTATTATTTATTCATGATATTTCCCTTAATCAATGTCAACAACCCTTATTGTTACTACCATACCACTAGGGATATTTTTTATTGGTACCAACAATACGGTTTCTTTGTAGGGATTATAATATTTTAAGTGAACCTGTTTATATTAAATCTAATAATCGATCTATGAATGAACATTGATTATTTTTTTGATTTATAACTGAATTCATTTAAATTTTGTATTTTTAAATGTTATATACAATTTATTAATGATAAATGTGTGACCCAAATATAGCTCATACAATGTTTTAAGTCCTATTATAGCACACATTTGAGGCTGAAATATCTTATATGGTGGGAATAAAAAGATATAGTTTAGTGACCGCAATATATATTATATAATGTGGTCACCTGGATATTAGTAGGTGATCATAATGTAGTACATATGATGGGTTTACCCAAATGGTGCTCCAATGCATTGGGTAGTGTTTCATTAATCTGTGGAATGAAAAACTGACTTATCAAAGGGATTATCTTGTAGATTTTACTATGACCCAGTTCTTCATAGATGTTGATCAAAAAAGGAAATGAAGGTGATATTATAATATAAAAACACACTATCAATTTCTCACTATATGTTAATAATTTTATCTTTGATCAAGATTTATATCAAATGGATCATGATTATAGATTCTTAAGAATCATTCCCTTGTTTAATCTTTTTTCCATGTTACATGAGTGATGATATAGTTATTGAATTATTTTATTTCTCATATGTTTTGATTATGTAAATATATTTTTCATCATACCATTGTTCCCATATTTTTATTACTCATGAAATTTTGTTTCCCATGATAATATTTACCCTTACATAAAATTAACTCACCCTTCTCATATTTTATATACCCCAAGTTATCAGAAATTAATGTAAATTAATTGTGACTAGATGTAATCCATAAGGATGAGGAGGTTTACTTAATTTGAAATTTAGAAATCTAGTTTTAGTGGGAAGAACACTGACTAGAAAAAATTGGTAACACTTATGTACTAGGGTAAACTAAATTTATAATAATCTAAATTTAAATCATTCATAAGAATGTAAGTTATGCAATATTTATTTTTGATATTTTATATTTTCTTTAGTGAAATCAAGGTTACCTTCATTGTAACCAATGTATGAAATTTAATGATCATGGTTTTATCACTAGATCTCATTGTGCGGGTTCTGTGATATTATAGTTGGTATATGATTAGGTTTTATAAAACTTATTTCATAAATATGTTTTCATGAGACTTTTTGTTACATTAAATATATTGAACCATTATTTTATGAAATTCTGGTTGATAATTTTTTTTGGTCATAGAAACCAATTTTATGTGTAAACATATGTGATCATATTGTGATGATTGAAATTTTAGGGAAAAATTTATTATGTTCATGTATATGTAATTATTTTGTTTAGTGTGAATTACGGATTTACATTTATTGGATGAATTTTTTATTGAATTTGTAACATTAAGGGTGTAACTGTTCATGGATATTGATGAAATAATGTTATCTTGTGTTTGATCATACATATAACCTTAGGATAAAATAGCGACTTTCTATCTAAGTGAATAATGTTATTTTAGAAGAAGATCACAATATTTTTTAGTATATAATAATAAGTTACGATATAAACTTTTGGGTCAAAAAATAAAAAATTAGGAGGTTATTGAGGTTATTTCTGATATATGGTTAATTTTTTATTCAATTATTTTGGATAAACTATGGGTATTTATATTGAATTTTGGAGATTAATGTATTATTTCATTAGATGAAGGATTGTTCAATTTTTGAATTATCATATAATGAGACATCCATTTTGGTTTTGGTCATTATACAAATAATTTTGGAAAATATTTATATTTTCTTTTTTTCGTGTGATATGTTAGAATTTTAATAGAGTGATTTGGAAAAAAACTCATCTCAAATATTCATTTTTAAGAAAAAATATGAGATTTTGGTGAAAATTGATAACAGGATTAAATACAGCCTATGAAATAATTTTTCTTTCTTAATTTAATATTCTAAATAAATTTTTCTTCCTAAACTCATTGAAACATATCATTATAATAAAAATGGTATCCTATTATGTTCATTTCGGATGAATCAATGGGTTTTTCAGACCACTTTGGTTTATATATTTATTATTATTGAATTTATCTTAATCATTCGCATTATTCTGAACAATGATATCCATCACTTTCATTCATTATTTTGGAATTAAATTTTTATTTCATATCCATATCATCACTTCCCACAATTGGTTACCAAAATGGATACCTAGTTGTGCTTTGTTCAGTATGTGCTTCATACATTTCACCCTCTCCGTTGAAGTGTATTTTTTAGTAACTCTTTATATGATATGAGTTTCGAGAAAAAGTATTTTTAAATATCAAGCCATTATTTACTGAGATTATTTTTAAAATAAAAGGTAAAATTTTATTAAATATATAAGGATAAAACACTTCTTGATTTTAAAATAGGAACATTATTTTCTCTAGTTTATTATACACAATAAAGTGATCTAAAATAACCACAACCAAATATCACAATTATAAACTAGCTGCAAAATTGGTGTATATAAATATTATTTTTTACATTAGGATATATATATATATCTTACTAAATATGAATATATTTATAAATTCTGAGTAAATAATCAATTATTATTTATTAACGTAATAGTATTCAAAAAAATTCTTCAAAAATGTTGTTTAATTCATTTTGTGATAATATATTATATTTAATTTATAGTAATTTTTAAAATGGTTTTTGATATAATGAATATATTTTTGAAAATATATATACTGTAATTGAATTATGGATAATTTTTTTCAGAATATATTTATTTTTCAATAAATATTGAAAAATGTGAATTTGGATAAAACATGAATTTCTTTTCAATAAATTAATTAATTTTATGGTATAGTTATGTTTTAAATTTTAACCAAATTCAATAAGTATTATTTACTTATATTTAATCAAAATAATTACATTTATATCATCAACATGTTGGATTTTATTATAAGTTTCATTTGGAGTGAAAAACATATATTCTTGAAAAAACAATTAAAGGGCATAATATTTATCCATTTTTATTAATTAAAACATTCACTATTATGCACTTGATTAAAATTAAATGAAGATATTTTATAACAAAAGTTATAATTTTAATTATTATAATTATGTTTTTTTGTTATAGAATAAATATAATATCATATTATGTTTGAAAAATAAGTTTCATGAAAGAAAACTTATTTATTATGCATGTGGATTTAATATTAAATGAAATTATACAACATATGTGAATTGAATTTTTTAAAAAGGATTCCATACTTTGAATTAATGTAATTTATATTTTCTATAAATATTAATATATTTTTTCTCATAAAGAACAATGTAAATAAAAAATTACTACAATTATTCTTAGAATAGGTATGGGGGTGAACAAAAAATAGATGTGTTAAAATTACCTAATATACATTTAAAAAGCATATTTTCTTGATATATATCAACCCTTATTACCATGGGCTCAATTTTTTGTTCTTTTGGAACACTTTTCAATGAATTTGACATGTATAATAATTTAGGTAAAGAAAACACACAACATAACACCATCTTTCTTTTAAATTTCATTTATGGGTTTTCTTATTGAAATATGAAATATGTAAATGAACATTCATTTTAATTTTTCCAATAAATAAATTAATTTCAAGAGGGTAATTAATTTACAAATTTAATTAATTTGGAAATTACATTAAATTTTAAATAAATTTCAACAAGGAAAATATTTATTAACATCTAAATAAATTAAATAATACTAAAAATTTAATTAGTAGCATAAATTGTGTGCTTTATTATACTCCAACGTATTTTTATTTATATCTAAAATTATATATAGGTGTAGTAAATATATATTCTCTTATAAACTGAGTGTTGATGTTTTAAATTAAAAAAATAAATTAATAATGAGAAAATTGACATTATTGTTTTTATATAATAAATAATAATTTATTAAATAATATAAAATACCCAAAAAACTTATCCTCACAAAAACTATTGTTAATTATCAAAAAATATCAATCTTAATCTATTCATTGAAAAAATGTACATTTTGTAGTAAATATATTGACCCTTAAGGAGTAATATTTTTTAAGATGGTTAATATTAAAATGGTGGTTTGTGCATTAAAATATCGTAGGTTAAATTTAATTTCCCACATACATAGGTTTTTTATTTTATAAATAGGATTTTATATTTAAAAAAATTGGGTCCAATTTTTTTAATAATTATCATCCTATATTTAGTAATAAGTGTGAAATCAACTATATATCATAATAAATAACTATTTACAATGTTTAATATAAAATTGGAAAAATTAAGTAAACATATATTATAAAAAAATGGGTTTAATGTATGTGTTTATTTTTTGGGGTGGTGGTGATTCTACTAATATATTTATATTTTACCATCATAATATTATTATGTTAAAGATATTTAATATTTCATCTGATATTATTCTTTCATGGGGAATATGAATAATGTGTTACTGATGTAAGAAACGATTTATGCTACAATATCATTTCTTTTCATGATAATTATGTTTTACTGTCTATAAGAGTAAATAATATTTTGTTATTTTCATAAACCACCTCTATTTTATTCTCTTAGGTTTATTATTGATGTTCAAATGTTTAAATTTAATTTCCTATGAAATTTATGGATGAAATATCAAAAAAATCTCATTATATGTTATAGTAATCATGTATCTATATTTTACATTGGGTATCATTACATTTCATATCATTATTTTTTAATGTGTTTTAAAAACTATTATCTTAAAAAAATAATTTTATAGGGTATTATTCATTACCTTTTACTTCTTTTAAAACATTTAAAAAATTAAATTTTTTAAATTTTTTAAAATTTTTCACTTTTACAACATTTTTAAAATGATTAAAAAGAATGTTTTTTTAATTTTTACACAATCATAAACACTTAGTATTTTGAATTATTTTTTATTGAAATTTTATTTTAAATGATTATTATTTCATTAATTTTTTTGATGTTATATATTTTGAATAAGTGCCTTCAAAATGTAATTGTTATTTTCATGAAATTTTCGATGTCATATACTAAAAAAATCCTTTTAATAAGAAGTCATTTTATGAAAGTCAAATAAAAAATGATATTTTCCACATATATTGTTTTATATTATTTTCATTGTTTTTAAATTCATAAATGTCAACATAAATTGGTTTTAGTTACAATAAATTGGGGATATACATTATTGGTACCTTTTTTATTAATTATTTGAATAGATTATTAAATTTTCATGGAATGCCATTCATTTCAATTGATAAATAATTATTTCATAGAACAACGATTATTATTATGATTGAAAAGTGTGTCCTTTTAAATTTTTTATTCATAAATTGTACATGGAAATTATTGATGATTCTTTGGTGACCCAGATATATCTTCTAACAATTGTTGACCCCTAATATATATCATGTTTTAGCTCAGTATAGATTATATGATGGGTGATCGTATATATCCCTAGGGGATCCCAATATAGATTTTATGATGGTTCCACTAAGATAGGACAATGTGATCTTAATATAGAACATATGTTGTGTATAAATAGATAGTGCTCTAATTCATTGGGTAGTGTATATTAAATTTAGAGACATGATGGAGGGAATTACCAGAGGTGTTCTCATACAAATTTTCGTAGAGTCCATTTATTTATAGGGATGGATAAAAATGGGTTATGAAGATGATATTCAAATATACAGACACATTTTCAATATATTTGTTATGGGTTATTATTTTTTCTATTGATCCATGTTTATAACACATGGATTTCGTTTATTGAAACATTTTACTGTTGTGTTTGATAGATTTTTTTTCATGGATTAATGATTCTTGATCTGAGTAATGATAGTTTTGACTAACCATACGTAATATATGTGATTTTATTATTTTTTCATACAGTTATATTAACTTTTTTTTGGTGATGACATTCAATTGCAAATACTTCCGTTAACCCATTTTTAGAATTTTATCTCACCCATATTTTGTTGTATTTAACCCTTGGTTATAAATAATATGTAAAACTAATAAACTATAGAATTCATCAATATACATGATGACACTAACTTAAATCCAAAAAATAAAAATGGGTACAATGGGAAGAATGTTCTCAAGATAAAATTTGTAATATTTTTGTAACAATTTTATCATAATTCTATACAACTCAAATAATAAAACATCATTAGGTCTGTATATTATCTAATTTTTCAGTTTTATATTTTATATTGTGTTTGAATAAAAAAAATTCCGTTTCATTGGATGAAAATCAATAAAATTAGTGATCCTGTTTCTAGAACTGGATCCGTGTGTGGGGTTTCGATGATATTATATTTAGGGAAATAGAAGGGTTTATATTACTTCGTATATTAATATATTCTAATGAGTTTTTTTCTTTACAGATATTAATGTAGTCATAATTTTATTATATTATAGTTGATCAAAAGGTCAAAATAAAAGAAATAAATTTTTAGGTTTGAAAAAATGAGATCACAAAGCGATTACTACCATTTTATGTGATGTTTTATTGGGATGACAAATATGTAATGTTTCGTATTTATGTGATGTACGAGTTTATAATTTTTGAAAAAAAAATATGTTATTTATAACAAGTTGGGGGTAAATGATCTTGGATTTTAAGGAGGTAATGGAAATAAGTATTTTATCATAGAGATAACCAAGGGATTGAAAATTTATTTTGTGACAAAGTGATTAATGATATTTTAGAATAATATTTCAATTTTTTTGAATATAATATGTAATGTTTGATATGACCTTGGAATTGGAAACAATAATTAATTTATTGGTTTTTAAGATAATTTGGTATACAAGGATACTTATTTATGGTATGATTTAGGATTTACTTTTGTCATATCTATTCAATTTTGTTGATTGGTATATTATTTCATCGAATAATGGTTTAATCATTTCAAGAATTATAAAATAGTAAGCTAAAAAATTTAATTTTTTTATTTCTAAAGACTATTGGAGTATAATGACTATGCCATTTATGATTTTTTGATCTGTTGGAAGTTATTTTCATTGCATCAGGAATGGAAACATCTTGTTCAATATTGTTCATTTGGAGAAAAATACCATATTGTGGTGGAAAATGTTTTATATGTTAAATTACACTTATCAAATAATTTTTCCAATATTTCTTCTATATATGTTGTATTTAATTCCTAAAATATTTGAATCATATATATAAAATTAAAAGGATATCATTTTACATTCATTTGAGAAGAATCAATAGTCCTTTCACACCTCATTGAATTATGGTTTTGAGGTCATTGGTTTTCTAATGATCATTCACATTTTCTGGATCAATGATCTATATCAATATGAATCATTATTTGGGAATTAAATATGACTTAGATTTCTATAAAATTACTTCCCCCTAATGTTCTGCAATTTCAAAACAATGTTATGCATTGATCAAGATGAAATTCTTACAAAACAATATCTTTTTAAGTGGAAGTTTTATTAACTCATTATATGATATGGGTTTTCTATAGCAATAATTTATAATTGAAAACCATTAATTATTTATATAATATTTAAATTATGATGAAATAATTTATAAAATGGGGGAGGATGTAAGACTGTGATATTTTAATAGATTAACATTAGGTTCGACAGGGTATTCAATAAAAAATGAGCATAAATGTCCCACGAAAACCATGATCCTTATAAGAAATCCATTAATATGGTGTGTGTGAATTTTATTAACAAAATTATGAAATATTTATATCAATTTACTACATTAAATGAATTTAATGAAAAATTCATGGTAAATAATCACAAATTTTTTATTAACGTAATTTTTTTCATAAAAATAAGTTTTTATAAATATTTATTTACATTTATTTTTTAGAAAAAAGCTAATTTATTATGTTTTAAAAAAATCTATTTACGTTTTTTAAACCCAAAATCAACGTTTATATAGAGTAAACAGTATATATTTTTAAGAATGTATTAAATTTTCCTCGAATAGGGAAAATGGGGATTTATATGAAACATATATTTCATTTCAATAAATAATGTAATATAATAGTAAAATTATAATTTAAACATTATTTCAATTAATATAATGATTATTTACTTATATTTATTTAATTATTTATATTTAAATCATTATTACACTAGTTTCTTATAAGAATTTGTTTCTATTCAAAAATGAATTTTTTAAAAAACTATTTTATAGTTCATAATTTTTATCCATTTTATTTAATTAAAAAACACATATTTATAATTATTTTGAATGAAATTTATAGATTATATTTCAATCAATATGAAATTTATTTATTATAGTGATAGTTACTACTCATGGAATTATTATAAAAACATCATATTCTGGGAAAATAAGTTTCTTGAAAAACACGAATTTCATCGTGTTCATGGGTTTAATATTAAATAAATCTGTTCCACTTTTATAAAATTAATTTCTTCAATTGGATTCAAAATATTGATTAATCAAAATTTATATTATATTATAAGGTTTTTATAATTTTTGTTCATAAATAATAGTGAATACTGAAAAAAAAAATTCACCATGGTTTCGATTAAAATAGGTATACTATGTGTTGACCTAAACATATAATGTTTAAAATGACACAAAATTATTGTCAATATTATATTTTCTAGAAATATTTTGACTCTTATTAGAATATTATAAATTTTATTATATGTTGGAACATTATTCAATGAATTTTATAAATATAATAAGAAACATAATAAAAAATACAAAATGTCAACATCATGCTTTGAAATATCAATTACGAGTTCACGTATTGACAAAAGAAAGATGTGAATGAATTTTGATTTTATTTTTGTAAATAATTAGACTAATTTAATGAGGGAATTTTATTTTAAATTTAATTTAATTATATATTTAATTTAAATTCTTAATCCATCAAAACCCATAAATTATTTTATTAATAGAAAGATAAAATGAATGATATTATAAAGGTAATAGTAATATAAATTGAAATAAATGTTGTAAACCATAATTTTTATATAAATATTACATTATATAAAAGTTTTAAATTAATATATATCTATTCAACCAATTTTATGTTGATTCTAACATCATTAAAAAATAATAATTTCAAAATGAACATTGATGATATTTTACAATAAATAATAATTTTTTGAATAAATTCAAATTCATAAAAATATTTCCCACTAAAACATATTGATATATGATTAAAAATATCAACAGTAATTAATTCAGGGAAAATTGTATTTTTATAATAACTTTATTGACCACTAAATACTAAAATCAATATTATTATGGTAAATGTTAAAATGAGGTTTTTCACATGAAATTCACTTTTTTCAAATTAATTTCCATTAAATATTGTTTTTTTGTTTTATTAATTATTTTTTATTTTTATAAATATTAGGTATAAATTTTATAATAATAATCATCTTATTTTTAGTAATATGGGTTAAACCACATATATAACTAGACAAAAATCTTGTTACTATGGTAAAAATAAAATTTTTAAACGTATAAAAAATTATGTCTGTAGAATAAAAGGACTAAAAATAGGTTTTTTGTTGTTGTTTTTATTGAACATATCCTCACAAAAATACTCTAAATATCATTTTTATAGGCACATGGGGTGATTATTAATACCCATTATTGAATAGTTTTCGGTATTTAGAAAAATGTCACTTCTCTCCCCTTATAATAAGTTATCTCCTCAACTCTCTTATGCACATCTCCTATACAATTTATATCAAACATAATACACCAAAATACATCACCAATATCCTTATCCAAGTTCTTTCAACTTATGGATATTTTAAAATACCTTTGCTATGGTAATTAATATTATATCCAAAAGGAGATTGGTCTATGGAAAACTAATTTTCTCCTCTAAGACCATTCATTATACACATTAACTTAAAAACTTCATTCATATAATCAAAATTATAATATAATAAAAAATTATTCTTCCAAATATATAATGTTATTTTATTGAATTTATATCCTATATCAATTTCAACTTCCATAAAATTGGAAATGAAACTATAAAACTTTTGAACATTTTAATTCCTCCACTTGAACTAATTTAATTAACTTTCCCTCACCACAACTCATGGATTGTTATAGTGATGGATTTAAAGTATATATATGATATTTTAAACATATTTATAATCATTTACATATAATATATCACATTACCTCTTACATTAAAATATATGGGATATACGATAACATCACTCATGTGTGTGGAAGACTACTACCTTACGAATCAATGTGATTCATTTTAAACTAACATGATACTAAAAATTTAAAAAGAATAACCATAATGATAATATGAGATATTTATATGAAATAATTACGATATCCATGATATAATTATCATTATAAATATATAATATACCTTTTTATACCTTACTATTACCCTCACTAAAACATGTTAACGTAGTTCATTTGTATTTGTAGACTACCATATCCAAGAATCGCTGTGTATATATTTTTAACACCACATCACATGAATGATATATATATACATATATATTAATATATTAAATGAAATAATATGTTATTTATTATATTATTATCACCATATATTGTAAAAATAATATATAACTACTTTCCATAATGATTATTGAAAAATTGAATCATTATATAGGAGTATGTGCAACCTACCATATCTATTATTGTATCGTTATTCATTTTCCAAAACAATCTATCATGAATTTCTCTAAATGTATAAATTTTGATTAAATATAATAACTCTTTAATTATTTATTTCTTGTTATGTTGAAATAAAGTAGGCTTTACCATAGGAATTATAAAAAAACTATTTTTAGCGACATAATAATCATCATCAAAACACTATATATATATTTAACTGATAAAGTATTTACGAATTACATTACAAATAATTTTAATAATTATTTTAATCATAATTTATTAATCCTTGAATGTTTTATTTTGAAATATAAGTAATTATATATTTTTATAATAAGGGATTTTAAGAACATACATGGATAGTCTGGACTTGATGTAAGATACTACATCTAAATTTTTATTCATTAATGCATATTTTAACTTTTTTTAAAAAAATTGTTTTATATGGTTTATGTACTTACCCAATGACATGTAATATCATGAATACATTAAAAATAATGTTTTTTGTTTTGGTTTAGAAATATTTCTTCTAATTGGCGTGAAGGGTCCTAAGTGGTAATAAATTTCATAATTCAATTTATTTTCATGGGGTTATATATCATCATCATTTAATTTAATATTAAAAAATTATAACAATAATTAATTTTTTAACTTATCATTTATTTATACTTTTTTATGTCATTTAAAACATAGCACTGAAAATATATTCAATTATTAAGTTTCACATCAATATTACAAACATTATCAATGTTTATCATCTCTAATTTTCATCTATAAGAAAATGGTTATGTTATGAACCTAAATTATTTTTTAATGTGCACCTACTAAAACATTGATTTTTAATATTTTGAAACATGTTTTTTTCCTTTATATCAAGGTTTATTCATTTGTTATTCATTCATTCGGATTAATATTGAGGATTTACCACTATTGAATTGAATTTCTAATAAAATCACATTTCTTTTTGAGATTGTTTATATTAAATGTTATTTAATAAGGAATAATATGATCTTATTTTACTAAAAAAAATTATATTATTTTACTATAATTTTAAATGTGTTTTCTTTATTTATTAAAATTTCTATCCTTATTATTGAATAAATATTCTGAATGTTTTTTCTATGTTATATTGATCATGTATCATTCATTTAGATTAGGAATATTTCTCTTGTATATAAACCACTAAATCTTATTAATATTTTATGGAACTCATAAAGCCATATTTATATAATGATTGTTTTTATTCTCATATAGAGTTTTATTTGGTAAAATTTTCAAACTTTTTAAGGACTCTTGTGTTTTACATGATTGGTGCACGATTTATCCAAACAATACATCATGGTAGTGAAAACTGTGGAAACCCAAGAAGTGATGGTTTTTATGGTTTCCACCATGTTTGAAAAACTCTCTTCCCAAATAAGAGATTTCATGAATCCCCGCCAATAAGGGAACATTGTTAGGTGGCATGTTATGAAAATTTGTATGACCCATCCCACCTAATTATGAAAATTTAATTATTATATTCCTAGAATTTTTTTAAAAATTCTTAAACACATATTTGGACTCACAATCAGGCCTAACTCACCATAATAAGTTATGTTAGGTTTTTATGGCTCCCAATAGACAATTTTATCTCCTAAAAATCCAATCTATAGATGATAAAAGAAAGGTGATCATTGTATGATCATTTCCTAGTAAGAATTATTCACACATTCATTCTCTTTTTGTCTCTTACCCACTCCCCCTTATGGTTTGTCATATTTATATATTTTTAGAGGATATAATCCCAATTTTTTTATCTTCAATCAAGCATTGATTCTAAGATCTTTATTTTATATGTTTTTATTGATGAATTTCATTGTAGGAGTTGTGTTCTGTTATCTTGTGATCCCAAGGAAGTTGATTCTACTTATCGTTTTCTGATTTATTTTACCATGAATTTCATGATATAAATGAAATTTCATTAAAATTTATTTTAACGAAATAACTTGATGGAAATTTGTATTTAGACATTAATTTTCATGAAAATTGTGAAAATTACCCCAATTACATTGAATTTGTGAGTGATTTTTGATGTTTATGGAAAATTATGAAACTAAATTGTGGAATTAAATTGTGGAATTTAATAATGGAAATTAATTTATGAAGTTTATTTGTGAAATTGATTTAAATGATGGGTTTGGAATATGTATTAACTTGTTTTGATGAAAAAATGTTTATTTTATCCTATAAAATTCATTATTTGACTAAAAACCAACATTGGATTTTAAATGTATATTGGCATATTAAATTAAAAAATTGGTTAATTATATTTTGAATAGTTTTAAGATAAAAATAAAATTAAGTATTGTCGTGGGAGAACATGAAATCATGGGTACTTAGTGAGTTATTTATGAAAAAACTATATTAAAAATTAAAAACTCAATCAAAACATAGTGAAATAGGTCACATCCACAATGGGATAGTGATGAGTCCACATTGACCAGTGTTTGAAGGATGCGTGTATACATATTTCTATGATCACTTATTCACGTGTGTAAGGATCACTTAACCCAAAACTAGATTAACACTTTGCATATTAATATTTTGTACCTTTTTAATTGTTTTCATAAAATTTCCATTTTTTGAACTATTTTACACATTCCTTCTGAGTATATATAAACTTTTATATATAAAAATTTTATTTATACATTGTATATAAATGTTTTATAAAAATTGAAATGTAAATACGGTTTTTTAAATATATTGTTGTTCTTACATGGATATATATTTAAAATTAAAATAATTATTTAGATAATTAATGTGGAATCATATTACATAATATATGTGGAGAACCTATTGGTCTCTTAGATTAAACACTACATATGCTTTTAGGTGTTTGTATATGTCCTCCTACTAGGTTTTAGTAAGGGGAAAGCATCACTTGGAGGTAGAATTTGTCATTTATGTTTGGGAATCAAGTTATTGTGCCCTTTAGGACATGTATATATGTTCTATTTTATGGTGTATTGTGGTTTTACTACTTGTTTGTTTACCTGTTCTGCTTATGGAATAGTTCACCCTATGGAGTTTTATTTTCTAAATAATTAAATGAGTCTCTTTATTCCATTGTGTTTGTGGAAAATTAGTTCCCAACATCATATTTTTTTTATGTCAAGTATCTGTATCCAACCCTTGGTGATTGGGAACACCCTTTGGGCCACGTCATGATTAGATTGGGTGTCAGGGTACCTGGTTATTTTTGTCATTTCGTAAAAAAGTGGTACAAGTGGTATAGTAAGAACATCTTTACTTGATTTTTGTATTCATTTCAGTACTATTTCATTGACATAGGATGTAATTACGATTGACTGCCTAGATAAATCTCACCGAAATAACACATATGTAACTAGGGGGTTTGTTAAAGAATCATTTATGATCAGTTCTAGTCATTTCACTTTTTAATATTTTTTTATATTTAAATCCAATTAATTTACTTATCTATTGTATTTGATTCCCTTGTTTCTTTGTTTGAGGGTTAATATGTTGTATACAATATTTTATTTTGATGGTTTGTATCATCATGCCATCTAGAGATTGTGTGAATCAGATCTAGGATGATATTTCTGATGAAGCATGGTGATAAAATCCTCTCATGGGCCAGAATCTGGTTGATGATATTGTATGTGTTTCCCTGATCTATGTAAATCCACTACACCCATTCTCTCTTTGGATCCTCTTGTGGAACCTCAAATAGATGACTTATTGGTTAGTTCTACGGAGTTCCTTCTCCAAAAAAATCCTATTTTTTCAGGGAACTAATGATCCTCAATTGGATAAGGTTTGGTTAATAATTATTGAGACAAAATTTGAGTTCTATGAAACTCCTATGGAAATAAAGATAAAATATTCCGACAACATGCTAGTGGGACATAAAAAGAGATAGTGGAACATGATGGTGATGGGGATGAAGAAAGAGGTATTAAAATAGAATTACATTAAATATTTTTTCATAACAAAATTCAATCTTGATTCAATAGTGTTTTAAATAGTTATAGATTTTTTCAAACATGGGCATCCTTCCTTGACCATGATGCATTATGAATATATTTTTACATAACTTGTGTATTTTTTCAGCTAGGATTATTGATTAATGAGAATATGAATACTCAATGGTTCAATATGTGAAATTGATATGATATTAATTATTAAGATTTCTTATTGGGGCTAACTTCTTATATGTATCTACATCATAGAGTGTTGACGGTTGATATGGACTATCCTTGAAAGTTAGTGTTGGTAGAGGATCCTTTTTCTACTAGTGAATGTTTTGTGAACTCCCATAAAGGGAAGAAAAATTAGGATGATTATTATGGTTATTCTCAATAGCATTATTTTTCTAGACCAATTTCAGTGCTTAGAAGAGGCCTATAGAATTTTTACCACTATTGAAAAATGAGGAAATCTAAATAGGATTTCAATAAGGAACCCAAAAATATGTGGTTCTTATAGATGATCATGTGACTTTCAGAAGTATCTCTATGACTATTAAACACTATTTATGATGGGGAGAAGGTTACAGAGTGGTTATTCCCTCTATAGGGTATTCTATGATTCAGGAATTGGTATATTGTGACATTTCTTATATGGAAAAAATATACAGAGGATTTCCATAATTCTCTTTGGGAAATACACTAAAGAACCAAGAAGATATTAAATGAAAATATTTATAGATTGTGGTACCCTTGTATGAGATGTGGCATTGAAAATTGTTTCTGTCATTGTTATATGTTCCACAATGTAATTTCTAGGATGCAATAAAATTCATGTTTCATTCATGAAATTCCATTGATGGCTTCGAATTGGGATGATATATCATTAAATTTTTAGTTGGGGTTTATGTGTACTCATAGAATGAATAATACAACATAGGTTTTGGTTAATAAGATAACCACATGAGATCATTTATACCCATACACAATTCAAAAAATTGTGAGGATATGGGAACTCTCAATATGATAAAGAGTGTTTGTTTGAACAAAGTTTCATCTATATATTCTTTGATAAAGATCCCTTATTAATTCAAATTTTTTTAGTATTAAAACCCATCAATGGTTGGATGTACATAAAGAATGATCTATACATATTCATGAGTATATTCATTGTTCCCCGATTCAAGAATTTATGTGATACTGGGGTTTTCAGCTGGGGATGGTAGAGTTTTCTTATTACAACAATTACTAAACCATGATTATAATGGCTCTTTTTTGAGACCTTGTATGTCCATCCATTTAAATATTTTTGGGCTTGGTTAGAGAATGGTGGATCTATCTTTCTTGGAACAATCAGTTTCTAAAGATGATATGAATGATCAAGCTTACTCTACATTGAATTTAGAAACAACCGAGACTGTATAAGTCTATGTTGAACGTCACCAATGACCTTGGAAAATTTCATTTGTGGATCGAGTTTTGGTGAAATTTTCATCTCTGTGGGGTCAACAATGTCTTGGGATGAAATTTAAGCTTGGTTTTCATTTTTTGGCACCTCATGAGGTTGTTGAGTAGGTTGAGAATGAAACTAAACATTTAACACTTATGTCATAGTTGATGTTGATACATAACAGTTTACCTATATCACGGCTCCAAAAAACATTTCTAATCCATATCATGTTATGATCTAAATTTATCTTAATGATGAACCTGATTTATTTGTGAATGGGAATCCTTTCAGGATAGTTCTTTCAGAAAAAAATGTACTTCATTGAAAGATGTTATCAATGGATCAAGTTATATGGCTGCATAGTCATGATATTCATTTAATGTGGGATAGGAAGGAGCTGATGAGAGATCAGTTGCCTCTTATTTTTGACATGGAGGATTATTAATATGATTTATAATGAGAGAATGTTTCTATGGTTTGGATTTTGTAACATCCTACTACAATATGCAGGTACTCTTAATCCCCTCTTTTGATCATGATTCAGTTTTTTCTCATTTAGGGGTTCCTTGGGTAAAAAATGTAAAATATTAGAGGGATCTTGTGTTATCCATGGTTGGAATATGTTTTCTCTAAACCATAAACCCTTCTAGTGAAAACCTTAAAAACCAATGAAGTAGGTTTTATGTGGTTGGATTTTGGTTTAAAAAACGAAGCTCCCACCAAGGAGAAATTGAAAAACCCTATAAGTAGGGGGGAGTGGTTAGTGCATACAGTTTGAAAAACTATGCATCCCTACCAAGCAAACCATGAATAGAGAATTCTTTTATTCTGAAAATTATTACAAAAACACTTGACACCCTATTTGGATCCCTACTCAAGATTAACCCACCATAATTCATATTCCTGGGTTTTAGGGCTCCCAAGAACATTTTTTCATTCCACTATAACCTATCTGATGAGTATTAAATCTAGTCAATCATCATTTGATCATTTCTCGATATGAATTCTTCCCTCGTTCATTATCTCCCTCTCTCATACTCTCTCCTTATAATGTTTTATTAGATATCCATATTGTTGGAGGATCTAAGCCTTATTGTTTTAGATCATGAACAAAGGTATGATTCTTTAATCCCTATTGTTGATGTTTTCCTTGATCAATCTCATTGCAGAAGTTGTGTTTTCATTGTCCCTTGATCTAGGGGTAGGATGTTCTTTTTAATATATTCTAACTGATATAACCTTAAATATATTGATTTAAATTAAATAAATTTAAATTTTATTATGAGAACATAATTTGAATTAAAATCTAATTTTGATTTTCTTTGGCATGTAATGCTTGGATAACACCAGATTACTTTAAATTGGGATGTGATTGTCAAGTTTGATGGTAAACTGTGAAATTAAATTTTATAATTCAATTGTGGTAATTAAATTTTTAAAATTGATGTGTGAACTTGATTTCACTAATTTATTTTGATAATTTATTTACTTATTTAAATTAAAAAACATTGGTTTTATCCTTGATAATCTATGAGTTGATCAAAAACATGTTTTTGTTTTTAAATTTATGATGGAATATTATTGTGAAAAATAGTTTGATTTATTTTTAAACATTTTCTAATAAATTTCCAATTATACATTGATATAATAGAACATTATATTCTATGTAGTTATTGTGTTACATAGAAAAAGAACTGTTGATTTTTTATAACTCAAAATAAACATGGGGAACTGATCACATTCATCATGGGATGATGATGAGTCATCACTGACCAGTGTTTGAGTGACATGTGTACACATATTTTTATGATAACCTACTCATGTGTGTTGGGATCAATTAACCTGAAACAACCTTATCTCTTGAAATATGACCATATTTATCCTTTGTTATTTTTTTGATATATATTCCATTGATTGTAAATATTTTTCCATATTTCTTCTGAATTAACATAAATTTTTTTATAAAATTTTTTTATTAAAATATTTTTTGAAATATTTTTCATCAATTGAAATTTAGATAATTATTTTTTAATATGATTTCATAATTACATTACTATTTATTTAAAATTTAATTTATTATTTCTTATTTAATGTGGAATCTTAATAATGATTCCTCATTAGTACCCTACCAGATTTTTCCATCGCATCCTAACTATGCCTTCAAGAATTTTTATATTTCCTCCAACCAAGTTCATGCACAGGGAAATCACCACATATTAGAGGAATATATTTTATAATTTAGCATATGATTAAATATTCCATTGGGAATAGAATTTTTATCTCCTATTTGTTTCTTTTTTGTTTCACTTTGGGGTTTTTTACCTATTTGACATCTATTACAGTTCAGCAGGTGGAGTTTTCTTTTGTACATAATGAATTGTACAAATTATTTTGTTGTGTTTGTGGTAAATGTGTTCCCAAAATAATATTTTTTAATTCCAATTTCATGTCTTCAACCCATTGGGATCATGAATTCCCTTAATTCCCTGTCAGGATTTTCTCAAATTTTAGGGCACCTAGGATTCTGGGTGGTTCGTAACATTAACGTTTTTTAAAATTCATTCAAAATTAGTTTCATTATAATAAAAAATTACCTAAATATATTTTTAATTTTAATTTTAATAATTTAATAATGTTTTAATTTGAGAATTCCATAATTTTTACCAAATGGTTCCATTAGACTATATATATTAAATTTTTAAAAGCAATCTATATTTTTAACATTTTAATCATTTTTTGATTTTGGTGTCACCATGAAAGGTAAATGTTTTAAATCTACATTTTCTTAGTTTCATTGGCTATTTTCAAATAAAGTTAATTCATTATCATTCTATATCTTTTTATATTTTAAAAATACTATTAGAAATGGATTGTAAATTTTCAACAAGACATGTATCAAGTGATCATTTAAAATAACTTTCAGTCTAATATAACCACCATTAAGATTATTAAAAGATCAATTATTATTTTAATTATTATTTTTTAAATCATATTTTAATTATATATATACTCATCAACAACGAAAACCATTAATGTTACTTACAATATGCTAGGTTTTTCTTATATTGGTACCATCCTTATTCTTTGTTCTGATTGATTATGATAATTTCATGGAGACCATTTCTTTTACCTGAGTTAATTTAGATAAAAATAAAAATTGATTTTTTTGTGACTAAAAAGTGAAGTATTCAAAAAAAATTAATGAATAAAACATTGAAAATGATAATGTTGACTCGGTTATCATGATATAGCTTATATGAATGGTTGATCCCAATTATATCACATAAGTGAGTCTGATATAATTTATATGATGGGTCAACCCTGATAGCATTATGTAATCCCAATATATCATATACAATGGTTTCACCCTGATAGAACTATGAGATCATGATATAGATTATATGATGGGTGTACATAGATATCACTCGAATTGATTGGAAAATGTTCTTTGACATTATATTAAAGAAGAAGGGAGTTACCATAGATTTTTTCCTATGTATTTGTAAAGTGTACATTTTTTCTAAAATGGTTTCAAAATGGGTTATGAAAATTATTCTTCATGAAACCAACATGTTTTATTATTCTTGTAATGGGTAACAAAATATTCCTTTCATCAAGATTAACATCACATGGATCATTATTATTGATTCATATAAATTATTCTATTGAAAATCATTATGTTGTTTTTCATGATTTATTATATTGGTATTTATTGGTATCAAATCTATTATGTTAATCTCATTCACTTTGATTATGTCATCGTATATTTATTCTTGTCTTTTTTTAAACTGGTTACTTTCAATTTATAATGATTATTTTTACCCTTACAAATAATTTTATCTCACCATTCATATAGTTCTTTTTTCTAAAATTATTAATAATGTAATTAAATGAATTATTTAAAGAATGGTTTCATATAGATGATGATGTTGAAAAAATGTGAATTTAGAAATTCTAGGATTAGTGGGAGGAACATTTAGTAGAAGAAATAGGTATTGTTTTTGCAGTTTTTTTAACAAAATATCATAACATAAAATTACCCTCTTTATATTAGTTATACAATATTTATTTTTGATGATGTAATATTTGGTTGGAGAAAATTGCATCACCTTCAAGGGTACCAAATCCCAAAATGTAATGACCATGTTTTTAGCACTGTATCTGAGAGTTTAGGATCCTGATTATTACATCAAAATGTGTCCAAATCATGTTCGGTGATGTTTCATCAACCCATACTCATATTATACTTGAGATAAATCTATTGTAGTAATATGGACATGAATATTAATTAATTATAATTTATTATGTTAGGTAATTCTATGAGTTCCCATCCCATATCATCTAAAAGGGGAGATACTATCCTATTTTATTTATAATTAAAATTATAGCTAAATCATTAACTCCATTCCCATTTATATTAATTATATCCCCCCACACATCTTCATGACCTTTTATTTCTTAGAAAACAATCTAATGAATTCTTTTGGGGTAAAACATAAAAGTTTATTTATAGAAAAGTAATTCTTATCAACTAAGAATTTTTAATTTGTTTATTTTACTAAAATAATAATATATTATTAGACCAAGATGAAATAAAAACACAAGTACATAACATATATATTGGAATTACTATATTTTTTCATAAGCAATTTCAATATCATCTTCTGGAAAATAAGAAATGATATCATCGTTTGTGTGTATGGTGGATAACTGCCTCCAAAATTGGTGTAATTTGTTTTCTATCACAACCACACAACAAAATTTATAATGAATTTATTATTAATATATATATATATATAATATTTAATAAATATATGAAATTATAAAAATTTAAAATAACATTATTCTCCTTAAAAATCTATTTATTAAAAAACTGTAATGTTGTTCATGTGTATCTGTGGACTACCACCACCATAATGATATATGATATTCTTTTTATCCCCACAACATATGACAGATATATTTAATTATATTTATGAAATAATATTTTATTTATTATTTTATTATCATTATTTTAATGTAAAATAATAATTATTTTTTTCTATTTGGAACCTTGAAAATTAGAAATGTCACTCATGCGTACATACGACCAACCATATCCACAATTTAAAAAAATTTCATTTTTCATTTTCAAATTTATTGGTTGGTTTTAAATTTATAATTGATCAATATAAATGAATATTATTTTGTGATAATATTCTTGAGATCATGAAGGTTTTCATCTTTTACCACAATAGCCCTATCAAATTCATTTTGAATAAATTTGCTGATTATCATCAAAACATTTCTGATATGTATATAAAAACATATATAATTGAATAAAACATGGTAATGAGTAAAACATTAATAGTATAATTAATAAAGGATATTAAGTATGTAAATAATTAATTTTATTTTGTTATTCAACTAGATAAAGAAGTTAAATAATGATTCAACTTGACGTAAGTAACTCCTTACTTTAAAAACCACATTTTTTTTATTGAACATGTATTTTATAAATAATTTCCACCAACATAAATATTAATAAATTTTTTATGGATGTATTTATATAAAAATAAATTTATTATATACAAAAATTTTATATAAATTTATAATTTCATTAAAAGTTTATCAATATGAATATTTTTTTTTTGTTTTTTGAAGGAATGTTTTGACAAAAAGGGAGATGGAATGTTCAATTTTAATATATATAGTGTCAAATGATTTTCACAAAAATATAATAATTTTTTGAGGTATATTTGATGTATTTGAAATGTGATGAGGTGAATATAAAAACTGTGAAGATGATTTATTAATATATAACCTGTTTTATATTAAAAGTATTATATTTTGAAAAAACCAATGTAGAGACTATGTTTTCAATTTATAATTTAGGTGTTTGTTCCAAAATATTTATATCCTAACTATATAAATCTATAAACCTAAATGATATTTTTTTTATTAAATAAATTGAATTCTATTCAAAATACATAATATTTTGTTATGTTTATTTCCATTTCCATATGTAATTTATTTCTAAAATACAGTTCATTATTTATACTACTGATGAAAATGATCTTTTTCATATGAGAATCCTGAATCAAAATTAAAATAAAATACTAACTTTATTCAAAAAATATTAGAATATGTTTAGGTGAAGTAACACTAGTGAAAACATCAAAATAATGTTTATGAAGATAATTTATATATTTTAAATTTACGGTTAAAATGGGATGATGAGGAGCTAATTATTCACCAAAATAAAGTTTCAAATGGATTATTAGGGCTTTATACTAATATATCATATGAGATTTTAGGTTTTCCAATAAAAATAATAGATGAAAAATTCACATGGGTTTATATTACTAGGGATTGTGATATGTGAAAAGTGATACTAACATCTCACCTGAATAAGTTCTTATGAGTTTGTTTTACATGAACAAAATTATACACACTGAAAGGAGGAGTATAAGACACTAACATGTGATATTGTTGAATCTTAAAAATGGAATATGTGAAGAAATAAAAATTATTATCATAGGAACCATGTAACTATGATTTTTTATGATGAATGTTTGATGAAACATTTGGATTTAAAGCATAGAGAATGGATTAATGGTTAACAAAAGGATAATTTTTTGAATGTTCTAGTAAATGAGGTTACAACAGTGCAACATAATATGAAAAGATATTTTAAAAAAACCTGATTAAAATCATGGATGTATAAATATCCTTATTTAATATAGAAACACCTCACAAGGTGCGTATAATTATTCAAATTACATAATACAATAAGAAGAGACATTTGAAAATATCAGAAGAATATGGGAAAACAATGCATGATAGGGAGTTTTCGAAAAAAAGATGTGAAATATTCTAGGTATTGAGGTTTGAGAAGAGATATAATATTTGGAAATAGAGTGATATTATAGAAAACATCTAATAATATAACTGATTTTAGTATATTTTTAGGTTTCATGAGCCTCATATTGATTAATGAAAATATAGTTTAAAAGAACTAGATAATATATTAGATTGAATATCATACAAAATTAATGATTCAAGAATTAAGAAACCTTATGTTACAAAATGTATAATTTTATGATAAATAATTATCATGTATTATTTATATTTTTAAAATTTATTTTATTTTGGAATATTTATTATAAGAATATTAGTTAACATTATTGTCATAAGGAGAAGTCTTTATTTCTAACCAAATTGGTAGTTCCAAATATATATAGTCTAATATTAAATAATTATTTCCAAATTAGATATTTTATATTTAGAAAAAAAATCATATCATAATTTTTAAATTATCTTAGATTGAAATTAGGAGAATTTTTAGGATATATTGTGTTTTCATTGAATTGTGAAAGTATATATTTTTATTGAAAATTTTATTTTCTCTTAAAAAATTATCAATGTATAATTTAACTTTGGATTAGTTTCAAAATTTTATTAGTCTCTTTTAATTATAAATATTCAAATTAACATTATTTGAATCAACAGATTCCTTGAATTTTGATTAAAATTATTTATAAATAAATTGTTTTCTGAATACCCATTGTTTGTCCAATATTGAAAGATTATTTTTATTTTATATTTTCATTTTATGATAATTTAATTTGATAATATGAATTAGAAATTTAGAATAATTATGTTCATTTTTTTAAATAAATCAAATTAGTTTGTTATGTTATGAATAATAATGGTTGTAAATATTTACCACCTCAAAAAATGAAAATAAGGCAATTTTAATTGAAATTAAAATTATAACAACAAAATATGATCAAAATACATTAAATTAATATATTTGATTATTTTTCATCAACTATTATCACCCAATATTATAGGTTACAAAAATTCTTTCCATTTTCATTGAAAATAGATTATATATTATTTTTATAAAATAAAAATATAAATGTGACTCTCTTATTGTAAAATTTCCATTATAATTTCACAAAGGGGTAATTTTTATTCAATAAATATTTATTTTTATATTGATAATAATAAATTTATTTTTATATTGGGAATTTATTTTTAATTTTTTTATTATATAATTTCTTTACATGAATAATTTACACTGATATAGTGCCCTTGAAAATAGTTGAAAATTAAAATAAATTATTTCCAAAACATCGAAGATATATATTTTTGAATTACCAAGGAATAATTTTTTTAATTAAAAATAGTGTATTTTTTATGGTCAAGTTTACTATATTGAGAATACATGATTCTCATATTATTTTCAATTCCAAATTATGTGACATGTTATCCTGATGACATAAAAAATATTTTCTAAAAAATTATATTATTAAATTATATAAAATTCACAAATAAGTGTTCAATTGTATAATACAGAAATTTCATTTTCAAAAATATATTATTGTAACCATTTTTAACCAAATATTTTAAAAACATATATTCTTATAACCATTTTTTATTGAAAATTTTTTAACTATGGTTGAGGAGAAAAATAAATATTGAAGGGGTTAATCTAAACGATATTGTTTTAAATCATATCAATACACATAAACATTTAATTTTATTATCATATTAAGATCATATTCCCCTTATATTTAATAACATGTAACTTTGGAATAATTTTACCCATGTTATACTCATAGTAAATTATAATATTTCATATATTTCAAAATGTTCCCCTCTCCTAAAATATAAATGGAAAACACTATCCTATCGTATATACACTACAAGATCCTTTTAGTTCCTAAAATCCATGCAAAAATTCATTCCTAAGATCCCTACACATGTTATACAAGTATATTTTTTATTACAATATAGTACTTATAAGGATAATTTTGTAATGAAAATTACTCTATCTAGAGAAGATTAATATATTTTAATTGAATGTTTTACTTTTATTTCATAGTCTACCACATTAAATTATTCACCCAGCATGACAAAATAAAAACATCATTATCTTAAATATTCTAATATTTTTTTATTTTAATGTAATTGTTTAAAACCATATCATCTTCCAAAAAAATGGTAAATGAAACAGCCATTTGGGTAAACTATAAACTACCACTTCCAGAACTAATGTATGTCATTTTACATCACTACCTCTCATTGATTGTTATAATTATCGAATAAAGGATTTTATATGATATTAATTACATATATGTAATTAAAAAAGATAATATATTATGATTTTATTTACCATTCCATCTATAAATGAATTATGACATTGTTTATTCATACGTGTGAACAACCGCCTCTAAGAATCAATATGATTCATTTATCATCACCACATCACATGAATGATTTAGATATTAATATTTAAAGATATTATATGATATGTATTATGTAATAATCAATTTTAATGATAAAATTATACAATCATTCTTCCCTGATCCTCTTTTAAAAATATAAATAATTATCATGTTGATGTATGGCATATCATCTACGTGATCGTACTATAATTATATTTTTATCACATTATATGATGGTTGGTTTACTAAATATTAATTTTTAAAAATGATAATTACATATGTCTATTATTCTTGAGATGATGCAACAAATACCCATATGAACATGGTATACATACTGAATCCCTTTTGAAATTATAAATCGAATAACCTCAAAACTCTAGGCGTGGAAAAAAATATGTTATGTAATTAAATATTTCATTTTAATAAATGAGAAAAAAATAATGATTTTATAACAAACATATAAATGGTAATTAATATTAAAATGGTCGATATATTTTTATTATATTGGATTAAAGGGACAAATATTGATATTCTGGACTCGAGGTATGGGATTTCATCATGATTTCCCTTCATTGTAGAATGTTTTAATTTTATAACCATAATTTATTTTTTATAGTGTGTATAATATCCAATTAAATTATTTTTCATTTATACATAATATATATATTTATATTATATATCAATTAAAATAAAATAATTAAAATTGGGTAAAAGATTAAAATTACCATGCTGTATCGTATTTCATAACTCAATTTTATTTCATTAGGGTATATTACTTCTTCATTGTCATTATTATGACATGAGTATTAGTAAATTCATATCTAAAATGATTCATTATTTTTTGAATTTGTTTGATGATTTAAATATATGGAAATAATAACATGGATTAATAATTACATAAATGTATGAACCTTGAATTTTGTTTTATCTCCAGTATCATTTTCAAGAGACTTTTTCATGTTGTGAATAATTACATACATGAATGTTTTACATAATTTATCAGGAATTAATATTTACATATTTCTTATACAATTCATGGAATTTCTTGATTTATATCACATAATTTCTTTCAATGGATTATTAATCAAATATTGGCAAGTTCATACGTGTTTTATGTTACAATCTATAATGTTATTGAGATTGAATATGTTAATGGTTTTTTTAATTCATATACCATTTTTTCCTAGAATCAAATATTGATTTTTCCTATTTTTATGAACATAAATTAAATTTTTAGATTCCTATTTCCGCCTCATTTATTAATGAAATAGTATGAATATTTTTTCTAAGTCATACTAATCTAGTGTCTTATTTTTATTTTGGGATCTATCTCATTAATAATTATTCTTTTTAATTATTTTCAAAAAATCATTCCAAAACTTAAATGTATTCCTAATGTTATAATACATGTAATTTCACTAGATTTTATATGATTTTTAAGGGAAAATTATTAATGTATTCTGTATGGGTATTTTTTGACTTTTATGGAAAAATACATTAAATGAATTTTTATTTTTAACTATTATTATGTGAATGGGTTTTACCCCAATAATGAGCATTATTTTATTTTATTATTCCAATGTATGATTCATTACATATACCAAAAAGCTATTTTAACAATATTCTATGATATTTTATGTTGTTACAACAATTTGGAATGTTGACTTTTTTTTACTCTCGTGAATAATATTAATGATCATTTTATGGTATTTATATTAATCAATGTAAAAAATTCTTCATTTTATCTATTCTCCACATAGGATATATTTTAATTATACCATATTTTATCATTTATACGATAGATTATTATTATTTTAAAATTGATTTTTAGGGAACATGTTTCCTTTACATTGGTAAAACAAGTTATGAAATATCCATGGTAAGTGTTTTTTTAAATTAAAGGCATTATGTGATTTTATTTTGATATGGTTAATCAAAAATATTTATTATGATTAGTAGTCATGATTTTTCTCATGATGATGGGTGATCCAAATATAACTTTTAAATTATTTTGATAATTGGAGAGAGTTTTCTAGAAAAATGTTTCCCCTAATACATTAGTATAATTTACCATGTAGGTTTTACTATATGAAATAATTATTGGAAGGGTGATTTAAAGGTTATTTTAGAAGTTATTATAATTAATTTTATTCATTCATCATTTTTTAATAGATCATTATCCATTCAATTTTTTTCACACGGTGCAAGATTATTGAATTATATGACTCATTAGATATATTAATGTATTTTATGATGCTTTATGATTTACATTCAAAGATTTGATTGACAAGAATTTAAAATTTGTATTAAAATTTACACTTATTTTGTTATTATGAACTTATATTCTTATAATTGATGAAATTATATTGTTTATAATTATTTTCACAATTGTTGATTTTTGAACGAACCCTTACTATGTTTTAAAATTCCCCATATTATGATAAATTATTTTAAATAAAATTTGTTTATAAATTATTCTTTAACAATTAAATATATTGGATATTTGTAAGACTTAATATGGATTTATAAATGCTGGTAATAGTTAGATAAATACTCATTTTAAGATAAAGGTGATGTTATGTAACTGTTTCTCCCAACTGTCTAAAAATATAATCCAAAAATATATAAGTGAATTTATGTGATCCAATATTTATATTTGACCTGGTATTTATTGACGAATTAAATTGGATCATGTTTGTCAAAATTAAATCCTTAAATGTAATTATTTTTTTCACTAGATTCAAAATTGTGGTATAAGGGTTTTTATACATTGAGATAAAATAATATATCTTTTGGATATTTAAAATATTTAGGACATACATGATGATTTTAGAGAAATGAATAATTAAAATTTTGGTTGATGTGGAGGTATATTATATGGTTAATTAAATATTCTATGTATACATTGAAATATAATTCTCAAAATTGATCAAAGGAAGATCACTAAAAAAGATAGTACAACAAAAATCATCAATAGAAAAAATAAATATTATGATGTTGATATGGACTATGAGAGGCCAATATCAATAGAATAATTTTCATGATTCCTATATAGTTTTGATGATTAATTTATAGAATAATTTGATGTATTATTTTCGTTATATTTTATTTGACTATGATTTTTAAAAAGATTTATTGAAGGTAATCAAAACCAAGCATTGAAGTTCACAACTTTTAAGTCAATAATCATAATAGAATGGTTGAGGATATAAAAGGGATCAAATCATTTATATAAATATCCAGATGATGGGAAAAAATAACACAAGATTTAATTTTTGTAAAAATATAATTTATCATGGATTTTGTCAACTACATATTTTTTGAGAAGACTGAAACATAAATTTCCCAATAATTTTATGATTACATGGTCCTTATGTTCGTAGATTTAAAACCAGGGCACCATATTTAGAATAATTGAAGAATAATGATAATAGATGTATAATTATGACCATGGACAAACCATACAGTAGCTTTTAGTCTGTGTGGATCGGGAACACTCTTTGGGTCATGCTTTGGACCAGGTCATGTGTTAGTTTTGATGACATACCTCCATTTTTTGGAAAATATGGTATCTGAGTAAGTTCATTAGTAACTGCGTTGTCTGATAGTTGTCGATTCTGATTGATGGGGCCCCATAGGTATGAAATGTTTCTATTCCAGATCACCACCACTCGTGATGAGACCTGAGTTTCTCAAGGTATTCTAAGGTTTGAGACATTTGTTTTTGTTTTGGATTCATGGATGAAATAGGGGCGAGACAGTTCAATGTTGTGATATCTCATTGAGTAGTGACCCTTGTGGAGTCCAGGTGCATGATTCAAGTTCATATTATTGTTATTTCTTACTTTTGGAATGTCCCACTACCATTTAACTGAGTTACGAATATGCACTTTTTCATTTCTCTGGTGGTTTCTTCCATGTGGTGTTTCATCTATCTTTTGGATAGTGTAAGTGTGTTTTTTAAAAAAATGAAAATATTTTAGAAATAGAAGTTATTTCATTAAAATGGATTTAAATTGGTAAAATGTTTTTTGAAAGAAGAATTTTTTCTGTGAAATTTTCTATGGATGTGTGGTTTTGAAAAGGAAATGGTTTTGGTTCCCCTTGGTATTCCTTATGAACATTTACACATGATAGTGTTTGTGTGTGGAATGTTCATGATGGCACCTACGAGTCGAATTGGGAAAACACATGTGTGATGGTTCATGGTATGATATTGGTGGGTAATTTGAAATTAGAGACATGGACTTGTTTTTATAAATTTAATTTCAAAAAATAAAATGTTTTCAGAAATTAGTTATCATTAATAATATGTGGAATTGTTTCTGAAAATTTTCCTATGAAGAATGATATTCTGAAATTTAAATTATAATGGTCACTTTTGAACGAGATTTTTTAACTGGTTTTTGTATTATTTGGATTATAATCCATTTTTTTGCTCATTGTGTTTCTCTTTATTGTGATTTGATTTGATATTAGTTTTGTATTTTTTTTCTGTGTGGTTTAGAAAATTACACCAGAAAAGAATCCAAAATTTCTGAGGAGTCTTGACTATTTTTTTATTCCTATCAAATTTTTCATGTCCTTCATTGTGATATAGGTTTTGTGGAGGTAGTGGAGTGGCTTGAAGAGGTAAAGCGCATTTTCAGGTTGTTGGGAACTCTAGATTTAGTGAGGGTTCGTGTTGTTCTGGGTTTGTTTGAGGGTCCAATGTTAGAAGAATGGGAGTTTTTTCCCCACCATTTATAATGTTGGGATGAAATGGGAATTATTTATGTCCTTTTTTATATGATGGTTTATAACTATTTATGTAAAGATGAAGATGTGGGAAGAGATCATGAGTATTATACTAGGCCAGTGGATGGTGAAGGCCCATGAAAAGCTCTTCAAAGAGATGGTTTCTTATTTTTTGGAGGTAGAATCACAGGATTTGTTGAAGGCATATCTTATCATTAGGGTCTTATTCAAGAGATTATGTAAAGGGTATTCTCTTCCTAGAGCCTTCATTTTGAGAAGATGGTGGAGGAATCATTCCTAGTTAAGTACGTTTTCGGAGCATAATTTGGCTACATGGTGGCTTTAATTGATCGAAAAGGTTCTCCATCTGATGAAAAGTTAATTCTAGAGGAACCTATCTCTAAAGAGTATTACCCTTGGGTTATAGCTTCCAATTTTTTGGACTATTAAATTGTAAGCCACCAATATTGATGGTTTGATCATTCGAAGACATCTTATCGCATCCCTCCGAAGATTATCCATTGTTGTGGTCATTAGGGACACCTGGTGATATTTTTCAAAAAAAATTACCTGAATAATGAGTCTTTATTGGGAAATTATTGTACCTGACTATGATAAAGGATATGGTTTCTTCATCATCTCTTTAGAAATTGACTTCAAAGTGAATCTCGTGCATAGTTAGGATTTCTCGGGGATGTGTAAGACCTTTGCTGGGTTTTTTTTTTATTTCGATTCAGGGTGGACACATTTAAGGATTCCCCACTCACAATTTCATATTTTTGTATTTTCATCCAATAATTGTATTTCTAGGATAGACTTATTCAATTTTAATTCAAGTAGAAATTCTTACATGAATGTGGTTTTTAGAATTGTTCATTTTTTATTGAGTGTAATCAATAATTATGTGGGTTGGTTTTTTTAGAGGGGTTCATTTGAAGTGATTGGGTTTTTAGAATAAATGGATGGTGCTTCTAGTTTTAGTTTTAATTCTAATATTGAGTTCTCCATGTTTTGTGGGGGTGGGGGTCAGCTACTGTGGGATAATTTTGAGTTCTAGTGGTTCTGATGTTCAATTCGTTCTGAGGAAGTTGGATGTGTTTGTGTTAGTAGTTCCCTAGTTCCTATTTGTGATGAAAGTGTTATTTGGATAATGTGGATATTTGGAGTCATTTACTAATGTCTTTATATTATGGGTCTCCCCCAATGAGTTTCTTGTTTAAATTTGGTTGTGCTGTTTGAATTTTAATGTTTTCATGTTATTTGAGTTCATGTGGTGTGGATAACCCTTTCATGTTCTCCCCCATTCTTATGTTGTGTTTTCATAATGATAGGTCTATTGTGACAAGTGGAATGAATATTCCCCTTGAGGTTCAGGGTTTTCCATGTTTTTCCATGGTTTTGATCTGGAATGGATTTTAGTCATGGATGTTATTCGACATTTTGACTACATTGGGGCAGAAAGTTTTTATAGTGGGGATAATTTTAACACCCCAACCATAGATACTTAATTGTTTTATTATTTTCTTGATTTTGGATATTTCTGGTGATGTTCGATTTGTGAATCTATTACAATTTTTGATCTTTTGTATGTTTTGGTTGATTTCAGCATATTCACGGGCACCACACAATTATTGGAAACTATGATGATCACCCTATATACCCCTGAAAGAGGTCTCAGATTTATCCAGAAGCAACCAAATTATTTTCTCATGGTCACACAAATCATTAATCCTTATCATCTTGTGGGTCTTGGTTTTAGGAAAAAGACACCACACCATTTTTTCATGGTCTGACAAAATGTGATGGTTAGTCTTGTAGTCACTCCCATCTAGGACATAAACTTCCACACTGTTTGATAAGCAGTGCGAGTTTCCTAGAAATTTTAATAATTGAAAACCCTATTACACCCTCTCCTCATATTTATACTAAATCACTCCTCATCCACATAGGATGATGTTGACACATAGAGGGATCCTCCAAGTCCCCTTTCCTTTTTTCCTCCTCCATCATAGATCAATCCATGATGTTCAAAAGTATGTTTTTTAGGGTTTTTTCCCATTTTCACCCCTTTATGTCTTCCCCTATCTACTTCTGTGTTTCCCATGGGTAGGAAATAATTTGAACAAACCCTAATTTTTAGTTTTTATGTGTGGTTTGTGATTCCATCATATTAAGGGTGTGTATAACGTTCTTGGGTCCTAGTTTACACTTCTCTTGGAGTTATATTCGATTCACACCTCAGTAAGGTAGATGTTTCCATACTATTTCTTTCTAATTTATTCAATTGGTTCTTCATTTCTTTCAAATAATTTTATAACATGGTATATGTGATAATGAGACACTTTATGATCTTATTATAATAGGTTTCAATTGGTAGTTTTTTTTATAAATAATATTTCAAGTCATTGTTGAATTATGACTAAGCGGTTTTTTACATTAAATGTTTTATAAAATGCCATGTATTCCGTTAAAATGAAATTTCGTATTTTTTAAATTACTAAAACTTTTCTATGTTATAATGTTATTATTGGATTTTAATATGTTGTTATGTGTGTGTTTTAATTATTAGTTTATAATGTTTTAAACTCATTTAAGGCCAATTCTTTTGGTTGGAAAATATGAAGTTAATATTTAAATTTATTTTTGTGAAATTTTGTCGATTATTCCAACGTTCCATTGTATGTGAGCTCACCCATGTATGCATGGGATGCACACAAGGGTATTAACATGAATCTAAATGGTTTTGATTAGTTTTTCAAACTGAAATTTCAAAGTATTTTCTCCATCTCTCTTTCTCCCACTTTCAAACCCAATTTTCTTGTTGTCTCAAATGGCTCAAAATAGTATTTAATTGTTAGGTTTGAAACTATGGTTTATTTGGGGTTCTATAAAAGATGTTTTATTTATAAATGATTAAAAATACCGTTTAAAATCATTTGCAATATTTTCATTTCTATATTGGTTTTGGAATAGTTTCAAAGTGAAATTGGTTTTTAGGATGTAAATCCCAATTGGAAAGACCTCATGGAAGTGCATTTTTACATTATTTTGGAAGGGTTTGTATAAATGTATTTGTGGTCTAATGTTAAAGTCCAGTTTGGAAAAATTGTAATGGTTTTCATGCTTGGAAGTAGTTGACAGCCAGTGGGGATTGGGAACCCTCTTCGGGTCATGCCAGAGACCGAGTTGAGTGTCAGTTCAGATGACATCATGTCCTTGTTTGTGAAAAATTATATAGTTCATTCAAATACATCTTCATGTAGGAAGTCATTATAATCTAATTGGATTTATTATAATTTTACATTGGTAAACATATTGTGTGGCATAAACCTTGTGGGTTAAGGAAAATAAAATCTTCAAGACTTATAATTGATGAAAAGGTTATTATTAGAAAATTTGTGACTATTTGGGATTCTAAATAATAAAGTATATGATTTCAAATTGTTATTAAAATTTTGTAAAAATCTCTTATGATATTTAATTTACATCAACTGTATTCTAGAATGAAAATATGACGAGGGGATCTAAAACATCCATAAATCCTAACTGATAATGGAGGTTTAATAAACATAAAGGTATAAAGATATTTTTATATAACATAATTGATATAATGTTAGTAACCCTGATTCCACCCCTATAAGGGTGATTACATGATATGTGATGAATTTCATATACATAAATCATAACCATGATTAAACACCAGGATAAAGAAATTGGGGTCATAATGATGTATTAAAGAACAAAATAGTTATATCATAATGATTTGTAATAGAAGATGGAATTAAATAATATTTATTATTCATATTTGAAATAATAAAGTTTCATGAACATAGAGTTTAAATATAGAAAAATATATGGAAAGTATTAGAAAATTAGGCATAAAAATTTAAACTCAAAATGATACATGATTAGATATTTAAAGTATCATTTAAATAGAGAAGAAAAATATTATTATTATATTCACCATAATTAAACCAGTGTGGTTTCCAATAAAATATTGTAGGTTTTTAAAATGTATTTATTTTCAAAAAAAATTATATGGATGTTACATTTCATGAAATACAAAATCAGATAGTCCCATAATATTTGGTTTATATATAGGATAGAATAATAATGGGAACTCTAAACTTGAATTTTATTAATAAATAATGTCAATGAAATATAATACTATGTGTGAGGAATAAATAATAAGATTATAAATAAAAATTATTAATAAAATATAGATGACATGTTTGAAAAATTGAGGGACATGTAATTTTTATGGGTGAACATCAGGATAGTAGATTCATTTAATTTAAACTGATATTTCTAATAAATTGGAATTGAAATAACCATGAAATCAAATCTTAGGATGGAAAAATCAATCATAAATTTAATAAGATCGAGATGAAAAATAACAACTCAATGAAATGGTGTTTTAGTAAAGAATAACCCTTAAAATTCCCCAATGTATTGATTTGTAAATACACTAAAGGTAGAGCATGATCTGGATATTTAAATACCATAAATTCAATTATATTTCCCAAAAAAACTAAATCCATTTCCAATAAATACTCAAAAAAGTGAAAAAATGGTAAATATGAATCTTATTTAAATGATAAAATTAAGACAAAAAACCCATACATCGTTACTATAATAAGTATACAGAATCATATCAATTATTTAATAATAAAAATCATTACATTAAAAACATTATTATGAACCTCATTAATTTATATTTGATTTTATGGTCTATTTATTAACATTATTAATTTATTTATTAAGCAGAATTCTCAAATTTCAGTTATTTTTTGTTGTTTGGTCGAATTCATTAAAGGATCATTGTATATTAATAGTGGTAAAATGTGTTATAAATTATTTTCATAATATGCATCATTTTTCCGATGAATTTTTTGTATTTTACGTTAAAATATTTTAACCATTTCATAGGTTTCCAAAAATGGACTAAAATTAAGAATTGTTCCATGATATATTCATTCAAAACATTTCAGTTTACATTGATTATTTATTGTTCATATCACTTATTAAATTTCTGATATTATATTTATATAATATTAATAGTATCATAAGTATTATATATATATATATATATTAAATACATTTTTAAATTAATACATTATAGGAGGTAATGGTAAAATAAAATATCTCATTACACTAAAGCGATTGTCTTCACGTATAGGGATGATGATCTAATTTTTCAAAGAATATCCTGGAAAATAAATGTAAAATAATTTTGTTTTAATAATGAAATTATTTATATTTATATTATACTTATTCACTGAATAACTGTGTTTACCAAAAATGTTTTTTTATTTTGAAAAATATTCCACACCATTATGGGGCAATTTTCCTCAAAAAATCATTGTGGAATTATTATTTTTTAGAATGGTATTAGAGGGAAGAATTAAGGTTATATTCAATTAGTATAATAAAATATATGTATAAGAATAATGCATATGATTTCATACACGAATGTATGAAGAATATTTTTGGGGTAAAATGAAGAAAGAACTAATTGAGCATGTTTGTAATCATTTTGTCTCCCCTAGGATGTCCTCATGTAAGAGAAATGTAATGGTTATTTTATGTTGTATTTTTTAAAGATGGTGGTTTTTAAGAAATTGGAATTGAAATGTTGATAATGTAGTGTATATTTTAATAATTTTTTAAACTTTTTAATTAGTGGTGAAATATGGGGTAATTAGTGTCCTTTAGTAAGTGGAGAAAATTTAACATTTGTATACACCAACTAAATTTTTAGTGAAGGAATGAAACTAATCAAGCCTAAAAGGGTGGAATAAAAAGAAAATAATAGGGTGGCATATATAGTGAGTTTGGACATACCTCCATCATTATGTTATTTTAAATTTTTTAACATTTTTTATTGTTTTGCATTTTTCTTTTAAACATTTTACATTATTAATTTTACCCTTCTAGAATGATTTTATCCTAATAATCAAAAAAATTAAAAATATATGGTATCTAATATTAACAAATTTTTAATTCAATAAAATAATTTTATATCCATAAAATTTAATTTAATTTACAAATAACATTATATATACTTCTGAAATAAAAGACTTTATATATAGATTAATTTCTCTCCAAATATTTCATAACAATAAGTGTTTTTAATATTATTTATTATGGTTTAATAATTGAATGATTGGTAACATATTTCTCTATATTTGTAATATTTATATGACAGTATATATTGATGATAGATTAATTTATTGGACTTGATATAAACTACAAAACATTATTAAAATAAATAAATAAAAATAATGTTTTTACTATTTTATTATTAATTAACAATAATGATAGTAATAGTTTAATTAATTAAAAATAAATTTACCATAATAGATAACATATAAATGTTTATATCAAATATTAAATCTATTTGTGTAGGATTTCATTTACATAGTATATGAAAACAAATTATCTAATATAACAGAATGAAAATATCATTTGAACTAAAATATTGCATATATTTGAAAAAATATTAAACATTTGACTTATAAAAACAAAATTTAATGTATAAGTAATTTATTTTATTTTATAAATATATATTTTTATAAAAAATGATTTTAAAAATTTCTAAGTCATTATATTATTAATAAAATATCCTAAAAGTGGCGATGATAGAAAAATTAAAATTATTTCACTATTCACCTAAAAAATATTTATTCTATAAAACAATATCACATATTTAAATTAATATAATATAAAATGATGAATTTAAAATTAAATTGAATAATTTTTAAGAAATTTTCATCCATGAAGCTATAAATTTAGCTTTAATGTGCATATAAAATATATATATGAAACAACATTTATTTCAAATTCCCTTAAAAACTTATGTGTTCTAAATTTATTCTATATGATTTAATAATTGATTCAATACATTTTATTTACTAGAGGTTTTTTTATTCTTAAATTTCCTTAATAATATTCATTTCTTATATTACAGTTCGTTTTATTTATAAGTTTTATATGAAATATTTAATCAAACACCATTGGTTTAAAATTTAATATTTTGGTGTCATACATAATGTATCACGAAGTGCCTTAATAAAATAATCATGAACAACATATTACTGTTAGATCTTCTGAGTCATCTTCTATAATGTGATAATGTATAGGGAGTCATATGCATCTTCTTCGATGAATAGTTAATCATTCATGAATTCCATTATTGTCAGTCTTCAAATATATATAGAATATCTTCATAGAGTTGGACTATCAGATTCTCTATCATTTATATAAAGGATAATAAGTTTGAATGCAATGCTAAATAATTTTGAGTGACTATACATTCTTTTTCATCCTTGCATTTTTTTTATTCAAATTATCATGTGAATTATATTTAAAAATTCATATATAAAAATATACAAGAAATATAGTAATTATTATCTTATATAATTAATATTGGTTGAAAAATTAATCTATTTTATACCTCAATTAATATGAGTTAAGGAATACTTCTTTAAATCATCATAGAGACTGATGATTATTCATATCAAAATTCCCCATTGAAATATTTTAGTATTGAAAATCTATCTAACCATGAATGTATGTTTTATCACAAAAATCATTACTATAATGTGAAATACCATTCATGGATCTACCAGATATCCTAAAATTGATTCGTCATTGATTCCCTGTTCATTCCATGGTTTCTTTTTTCCATGGTCTTCTCTAAACTATCATGGATATACCACTATACTAACTAGTTTTCTTAATCAAAATCTCATTGAATTATTATAAAAATGTTGATTTATTAACATTATATATAATTTTTTTATATTAAATAAAAAATTTCATTATTTTTTTAATGTTTTTATCCTATATTATTCTTTTTTTATTAATTTGGTTGAAAATTATATAATTTAAAAGGGGTGTTTTTAATTTATATTAATATATTTATTTTGAAGTTTATATTACATAATAGTTGTAGTTGTTAAATTGGGAAGATTTTTATAGATTTTTAATAGTATTTAGGGAAAAAAATACAATTTGGAAGCTTAGATGAATACCACAGATCCACTACTGAGGTTAGACAACACCGTGAATGAAGATGGAATACTAGAGTGACCAGCTTAAACAACTTATGAATATGAGATAAACCCTATATGAATCAAATAAAACAAAAATAAAATCAATGATAAGGTGTATAATCTCATGTTCGCTATGGAGGATTAAAGACTCACATTCCAAATGGAATTTCTTGTTATTTAGGTTTTATGTCATGGCAAATTAAAAATGGATTTACAAATTTTTAAATATCATAATGAACATGACCATGTTGTCTAAGAATTCACTAAATAAGAAATAGAAATCATTAAATAATGGAGGTCCACATGATATATACATAAAATTTAGTGATGAATTGATATTAAAAAAAATACAAAATAATTCCTAGAGAAGTGAAGACACACTGAATTGTTGAAAATTTAAATATACATTGATTTTCAACAGAATTCTCCCATGCTCATGAAATGATGATATTATTTAAGTGGGGGAGTTGAAGTGATATTTCATGTAGATATTAATGGCTAAAAGTTTGTAATATTAATCAATTAGAATAGTTAATAATGAGGACGATATAGTAATGTAACAAGGGATGTAGTTGATACAGATTATCTACTATCAATGATAATTTTTTATATAACATAATACAAAAATATATTGTCAAGATGAAATCACATGTATTTTTGGAGATGAATTAATATGATGATTATAAGAGGAGAATATAGTGATTCAATGAGATCAATTACATGTAAATATAGATCTTATATGATAAGATTATGGGAGATCTCAAGTAGAAGGATTACTTACTTTCTAGTGTAATAAAGAGGCTCGACCATAATATTTATCTATTTCCCTCCTTATCTTTCAATCTTCATAATATAATATTTTTCATTAATTTTTCAGGCTCATTATTATAATTAGATTTAGAGTTAAAAAATTATTTTATTTCACATGTACTATATAATAGGGATATTCTATAAGTCATATGTCTTTGAAATATTAAATGATGGGTTTTTTCATTTATTTTATTTTTCCAAAAAAAACATCTTCGATATTATTGAACAACCATTATAAATAAGAGAATTATTTTTATGGTAATGTAATTACTAGTTTTATTAATTTAATTAAATATAGTTGGTATAATTTATGTTTATATGTTTATAGATGGTTTTGTATAACCTATTGAATTAGTTAACAGAAGTAAATGTGTATATGAAAAAACTATTAATAAGAGAGAATAATATCTAATCTGATGGTATTATTTAGATATGACATCCTTAATGATTTTTACAAATTATAACATCATTATTCTATAGTTCATTAACCTAGATATAACATACTTGGTGTATAGTTATCATTTTTATCTACTCACACCATCTTCCTAAATGATATATAGTTCATTAATTTTATATAATTAGTAATAGTTGTAGCTGTTAATTGTTAAATTAACATTTTTTGCATTTTTTTACTTTAGGTTCATCCATGGAACATATAGAACCACAATTTTTTTATATATTTAACATTAGATACATTTTATGTCTTTGATAGCATGCATTCTATTTAGTATCAACATTAATGTAACTATCGTATACTATTGATATATTATTATTTAGCTTCACTATTATCACCTAACCATTTGATTTTAATAGTATGAATTGGGCTAACAAAAATAGGAAAAATTAGTTTTTATAAATTTTAAAAAGTTATTAACATGTTCTTAATTAGTTATAATAGAAAATAAAACCAATCGATTGTAAAATAATATAACTTGCAAAAAACTTATTTCATGTGTTAAAAATGTTTATTTAAAACAAATAAAATTAATTTCTATCAATGAATGATTGAAATAAACTTTTGACTAAAATATTCAATAATATCTTTTGGAAATCATTTAATGATTTTTAATATGCATGAAATAAAGATAAATACAATTATTATGCTTAAAATGAATTTTTCTAATATGATTTTGTTGCGATTTTGAAATTATATTGTAATTAATTTAAGATAAATATAGATATTTAATATTTTAAAATGGATCACATATTTAAAATCATTTTATTTAATAAAAAAATATGATACAACATAATATTTCATCAAAATAAAATTCTAATATAGTAAAAAAAATTAAAATGATTAGTGCTAAAATTGGTTTACTGAGGGGAGTAAACATATAATATAATGTTAAAAAAATAAACATAACCATTTCTACATCAAACTAAATGAATATATATCAATATTAACATAACCCACCTTCCAGTTAATATCTAATTGGATCCACATTCATGTTAAAGGGGCCATATATTGTTTAAATATTTTAGGTAATCCCATGTGTGGCCACGCCCCCAATTATAAATGGGAACCTAATCTCATATATTATTCTCACAATCAGAGACACATATCTCTTTCATTTCAATCCATGAATAAATCTTAAACGCCTCATATCCATTCTTTTCACATGGTGTTACCATTGGATCATCCTATGAATTGTTATGGTATTTTCCAAAGGTGGTTTGTCAAAGAAGATATAATAATATCACTAGAATTATTCGGTTATTACTTCATATACTACTTATTATATGACTACTGTATCCATAATAACATAATGATGTCAGTGTTATAAATATATTGAGAATTTATTATTATTATGGTTCAAACATTTTCCACCTTGTTTCAATCAAATGGTAAATGCTTCTATTGCTCATTTATATATGTATACTACCACATCCACATAGTGATATGATTCATTTTCCATTAACATCACTTATGGGTGTTTATTATGAATGATTTATTATTTATATATGAAATTTTAGGAATATTTATTCTTACATTATTATAATATATTATATACCATCTTTTATTTTAATAAATTTTAAAATGATAAAATCTATAAGGAATACTTATATAAAACCCCTTCATAAAGGGATGTGTACAAATACCTTGGATTCTCATACATAGATATTAAATAGTAATAGAAGACTATTTAATACATTATAAAAAAATAAAGGAACATGTAATTATCGAGTATTTGGATACTTGATAAACAATCCTATTATTTCATGAAAAATCTTCAACATCTCCCTTTAATATCTCCTCCATTAGTACTCTTTTGAGTCATACACTACATAAAACTATCCCTTATAACATGGGGAATGGAAGCGTAATAAACCATGAGATCAGGTGATCAATAAGGGTACAAATTATATATATATATATATAATGGGGATCAGATAAAAGAATATTATAAAAATAAGTGTATGAAATAAAAACATATTATGCTCACATTGAATCTATCATTTACTAAAAACATGATTCATAGAATATTTCCTAATATTTAATAAGAAACAAATCATGATGTAATCGATGAACATAATACAGGATAGAATACAATTGAATTAAGACATGAAATTATGTCACAAACATATAACATTGTGAATGTGTATAAATAAAAATAATTCTACTAATTAAATTAAGTAAAGGAAATCATCCCATCACAAACATTTATTGACATAACACTAGGTCATATGATTATCTTATAGACACAAATACTAGGTCCATGAATAAAAATATAGAACTAAAAACTATTTCCACAAATAAATTTTTGATTATGATATTTGGTTCACACAGAACTTGTTTTTCTTGTGGGTCCTTCATTACGCAATGTCGTTGATGGATAATTAAGACCCACCCATCGTTAGATATAATGTTACCAACATCCATGGTTATAACGTAACAATCATCCATTGATATAATGTAACTAAAATACCAAAATGATAAACACGTTTTTTTAATAAGGATATAAAAATTTATTCAAACTAGAACCCATGAAAAAGATGAGTTTCATAAAAATTCCCTCATAGAATAACCATAGGAAACAAAATGGGTCTGATAAAACATTTGTTAATTCATTAAATTATAACCCATAAAAGGGTAATGGGATTTATAAATACCATGTAATAATAATCATAAACCATTAATATAATGAATAAGGATTTTTTCCATGGATCATATCTCAAATAATGATTATGTAGTTTAAAAGGATGTCATCATTGATGGAAAATTATTCAAAAATATTTGTTGGAATAATTCATTAAGATTATAACATTTCAATTTTAAAATCACATCTATTATTAAAAAAAGATGTACACTTATTAAAGATTACATTTTCATTGAAAATAATCATTTTAAAATATAAGGGAAGCATAAAATAATTGTGGAATATTAATAATGAATATTATCCTTGTTTAATAAAGGTTAAAAATAAATTACCTTTAGTATTTTATTAGAGAATTTACAATATACCTTGTTTGAAAAATGAAAAATATATCCAATTAAACTATATTGTAAAATTTAAAACATGGGTAAAAAATATTTCAAAAAATTGCTATATAACTATAAAAAAATTAATAACTTTTTGAATACATGGACATGGAAGAAAAATATATTCCCCATTTGAGACATAAACATTCTTAAAAATGGAGAATTTGTAAAATAATATATTTTAAATTCTATATCATTTGAGCCATAATTGCTATGATACAATGATATTTAAATGGATATATATATCCCTTTACATTTATGATTATAATCATAAAATATAATTATGATTATTGTATGATAGATACAAATGAATCATGTGGTGTATAAGGAATGAGTCCCTTAGATATAAAAGTGAGAAGAAAATCCCTTACCTTAGGTCTTAATTCCATTTAATGTTTTTAACCCTTATATAATATATTTTAATTTATTATAAATATATAATATAACAATTTAAATTATTATTATATAATATACATGTAATGTCCCATAAAATTCAAGGGATTGTTTTTCTTAATTTTCTTTGTAATTTTACAAGAACGTGGTTTCTAACGGCACCTGATTCCGAGGCCCGGTGTTCCCGGAATCAATTTCCTAAGTTTGGCTCGGGTACATTCAGTGAACAAACGAGCATCAATTTCTAACTTTTGAACAAGTGCCCGAAATCGAATTCTGAGGGCACCGATGAACTCACAGCGCCGATATTCGCATAAGGAGACCTTTTACGAGGTTGCATTTTATGCGGGATGAGAGTTAGTTTTGTGGGGAATTAGAAGAAGTTAAATAAATTGTGAAACACAATTTATTTTTTACATTGTTGGTTATTTCCTCCCAAAGGGAGTTAGAGGTGGGACCCACATCCACATAACCTCCCTTGAGAGGATTAACTGTGGTGGGGCCCACACGAGCCCTAACTCTTCAACTTCCCTTAAACTCCCCAATAATTCCACTCTAATTAATTTGACAATTTGTGATTTTAATTAAGATGAGTTACTTTTTTTTCAAACCATTGAAATTCAAAGAGGTTAGGATGTGTAAATAAAATAAGGCTTGGACTTATTTTATTTTGGTTAGTTTCTTTACAACCATGAGAGGATTGGGAAGATTTCTTCATCTTCTTCAACCTCGACGAAGAATGCGAAGAACACCATTCTTCAACGACGAACTTCTCCGCCGAAGAGCACGGTTCTTCCGCGATGCCGTATCCGTGACGCGATGTTCTTCTTCCGCGACATCTCTTCCGTGACGGTTTTCCGCGATGAAATCTCCGTCAACATCTTCAAATCCTCACTTCGCGACGTCAACGTTCTTTCCACACGACGCCCGACCTCTGCGATGCTC
Source organism: Viscum album (assembly GCA_963277665.1). Classification (NCBI taxonomy): domain Eukaryota; kingdom Viridiplantae; phylum Streptophyta; class Magnoliopsida; order Santalales; family Viscaceae; genus Viscum; species Viscum album. The sequence continues at coordinate 609,825,998 of OY728143.1, read as the reverse complement.
GTCTTCCATGGGTCGTTGACGAACACCGTTCTTGAAACGAGGAAGGGGTTTGTTTTCAATTATTTATATTTGTTCGAGAATTCCGACTTGATGATCATCGTGGTTTAAAACCATTTGTTATCGAATTTGAACTTTGTGGTTTAAAACCAAGTGGTAACGAATAACATGAGGGGGCCGGACCGCACGAACACGGCCGACCCTCCTCCTTTTTTTCGTGTTGGTTCTTTGTGGTTCGGTGCGGGAGACAAGGTGTCGTCGCACCATACAGAACCTTGTGAGAAGAAAATGTGTGGCGCCGTCGTGCCGCGTCGTGAAATGAAGAACAAGAACGCGATGTCGTCGCGCCGCTTCGGAGATACCCGGAAAATACCGCGGCCAGTGCGGGGCCGCGGCGGAGGGGCGTGGTGTCGTCGCACCATGCTGGACGACAAGGACCGCGGCTGTTTCCGGGCCGCGGCGGAGCAGGGTGACCGGCGGCCGGCATCGGGCCGCCGGCGTCGGTGCAGGAAGGGGGACCAGTCGTCACCGGTCCCATGGTGTAGGAACTGGCCGGCCATGGCGGGCCGGCCGGACTTGGAGAACCGGGGGAATTAATTCTCCCAGCCGGCTGGCAGAAAGCGGCCCCATTAAGGGGACGCGGTTTAGAATGAACCGAGGGGGCAGCGCCCCCCGTGCGCGGGCCGCCAAAACCGCTCAGCCATTTTGGCTGAGCGACCGGCCAGCGCGCCTAGCACGCGGGTCATCGGTTCACCGGGCCGCCGGGCCGCTGGGCCGCCGGGTCGGGCTGGGCCGCAGCCAGCCGGGCCAGGCCGTGCCGGTCCGGGCCGACCCTTTCCGGGGCGGGTCGACCTGGTTCGGGCTAACCGGGGGGTCTCGGGCCAAGTTTGTTTGGGCCCGAAACCCCCGTTATCGGACTGTTTGGGTTCAAATGCCCATAACCCGGGCTACGGACCCCCAAACGACGCGTCGTTAGCAGAGATGCGATCCTTCGATCGAGACGGTCGTTTCGGTATATCACACTCAAGGTTTCGGAATACATTGAGTTCGGCCGGGTTGGTTCACACACGAAACCAACCGGGCCCTCGGAGTGGAAACGCTCATATCTTGAGCTACGGACGTCCGATTGATGTGCCGTCGACTTCGTTGAGTTCCTCATATTGAGACGGATCTTTTGGAATTCTTTTCCCGAGGTTCGAACATAGGTGGCGTATGGTCGGGTTGGTTTTTCCTTAAAAACCAACAGGGCCCCTGGAACGAAAAAGCCAATAACTCTCAGACCGGACATCCGATTAACGCGCCGTCTGTTTCGTTGTGTTCCTGTTGACGATACAGAACTTTTGGATACATCAACTCTGGACTATGTGACAGTTGATGTATCAGCCTCTCAGCTCGTTGAGCGGACCCTCCCGAACGAGCTTGCTGTGTGCGGGAACCCTAGTGCTGGCTGTGACTGCTACTGTGACTACGACGACGACTGTGCATAGATCCTCAGTGGATTGGACGACAACGACTACAGCACCCAGCGATCCTATGTGGATCAGTGCTACCGATCCTGTGTGGGTCCGAACCTGTGTGGGTCAGCGCTCAGCGGTTCTGTGTGAGCCAGCGCCTATAGATCCTCTGTGGGTCAGATCCTATGTGGGTCTTTGCGGGGGTTAGTTTTCTACCGATCCTATGTGGGTCATTGCGGGGGTTAGTACCTATCGTTCCGTTGTGGGTCCGAAGACTTAGATGGATCTGTGATCATCTCTATCGTCTTCGAAGAAGTATACCTGTGTGTGCTGAATCCTGTTTACTTTCCTGTGTGGAATGTGTTGTGTTATCCTGTGTGGATTACGTTTTCTTCCTGTGTGGAATACATATAGTTTCCTGTGTGGACTGAGTTTTACTTGGGCTCGGAGGTTGGAGCGTATTGGAAATTGACGACTTAGGTATATGTATGGGCATATACCTAAGCAGTGTCGGTTGTCACTTTGTGATTGTATCTTTCCTTTGTGGTTTATCCTTTGTGGATTTTGGGAGACCTTCAGGGGTCTCGGGGTCCCTACTGAGTAGCTTATACTCATCCATGCATGGGCTATGCCCGCACTACGTTGTGTTGGTTGCAGACGACGGACAACGTTGATCGTGGTTGAGGCTCGCAGAGCAGGATGGTGCCTGGAGGTAGACCATTGGGCGGGACGTGCTCGGAGCCGACGGTGGGACCCGAGGAGAAGAGGAGCTATCTGTACCCACCCTTCATGTGGTATTTCCAGTGGACAGTTCGGCGAAGCAGCTTTTACTTTTCAGTTGTTGTTTTCCCTTTCGAGTTGTACTTTACCTTCAGTTTGGGTTTGTATACTGGCCCACTTACTTTTCCGCACATACAGTTGTACTCTATTTTTACTTAGTGTTTACTTTTCCGCTTGCTTACTCTGTGGATCTTGTTTACTTTAGAAAGTAAATTCCTTCCCTTTTTACCAGGATTTACGCCTTGGTGTTAGTCGCTAGCCCCTGGCCTATAGAAGGTGGGCATGGGGTAGTCACGACACGAGCCCCGAGGACAGGTCGTGACAAATTGTTATCAATGGAGTTCGGTTCTACCACGAACTCTGATCTTTTCTATGTGAAGCAATAGTGTTTAGTGTATTGATTGTGGATATCAGTCCAGGGTGTCCAGTGTTGGTGCGGCGGCCGACGTATCCGTACACCAGGACCCTAACTTCGGATTTCCGACTTAATGCACGAAAACATTGATTGCCTATGTGTATCAAGTTTTCTTTGTGATTACTTTGTATCCGCTCACCAGGTATATTGTTCTGACCGTGGCACACCTATTTCCTTTTTAGGATGGCCCCACGACAGCAGCCAGCTAGGGTTTCGAGAGTTGAGCGTGATGACAGTCCACCGAGCGATGAGGCCTTAATGCAGGGCCCTTTGTCAGCAGTGGCACCAGCGGTAGCACTACCCGCCAAGCCACCGATGCTTCCAGCACCAGCTGCTGACGATCAATGTCGCCTTAGCGCACTGCATAAGATACAGCGCCAGCGACCGCCCAGGTTCCGCGGGGAGACGAACCCCCAGGTATTCGAGGGCTGGCTGGAGACAGTCGTACGAGTATTCAGGCTAGTGAGGACACCAGCAGACCTCATGGTGATCCTCGCTGTGAGCCTACTGCACGCAGCAGCGGGCCGATGATGGATCTTGATGCTCCAGGTGCACGATGAGGCATCTCTACTTTGGACAGACTTTGAGAGCCTCTTCCACTCGGAGTTCGTCCCAGCCAACCTCTGTGTGGTGCGCATTCAGGAGCTTCTTCAGCTGCGGCAAGGATGAATGACGGTCGCTCAGTACTCGGCGAGATTTACCGACCTCTCATGCTACTCGACCGACATGGTATGAGACCCATTCTTCCGGGCCCGGACCTTTGAGCAGGGATTGAGACACGAGATCAGGGCATCGATGATCTCCCTCAGCATTCTGACTCAGACAGGAGTACTGGAGCGAGCCCTTTTGATCGAGAGCTTTCTTGCTGACTCTACACCAGCACCGAGACACACCGCAGGGCGGCACGTGGCAGAGTCTTCTTCAGCAGGTAGTCGACGGATGACTCATGGGTCCAGGCAGACCAGACCCTCAGGCAGACGACCTCAAGACACTGGCTCAGCAGTGCGGGGCAAACAGCGCGGAGCCAGTCTTTCGAGAGGCAGACAGTGCTACTCGTGCGGCGGGCAGGGCCACATGGCTCATGACTGCCTGACCCGTCGTGCCGAGGAGCAGCAGACGGTTGAGGGACCACCGAGGTAAAGGCAGAGGGTCGACCGTGGCGGTCCGCAAGGAGGAGGCGGACGAGGCAGAGGAGCTGGCCAAGCAGCAGGTGGTGGGCGACGCTTTGAGGCTCTATCACCACCACCACCAGGAGGTCCGCCCCGACCACAGGGAGCTGGCGGGCAGAGATAGGAACATCTCCATGCAGCAGAGGCCAATGACCACGGCGCGCCAGAGATGATTCTAGGTACTATCTGTGTTTATTCCACCCTTGCAGCAGTACTTGTAGACATAGGAGCGAGTCACTCTTTCATAGCCGCTGCCCTTGTTCGGGGCTCGGAGATTCCGACAGAACCGTTGGCTCGATCCTTACGGCTAGAGACTCCTACGGAAGCAGACTCGACGATTACGCACTGGTGCCGGCAGTGTGAGCTTACTCTAAGAGGTGAGAGCTTCGGCTGGGATCTTCTTGTAGCAGCGTCGAGGCCTTACGACGTCATCTTGGGCATGGATTGGTTTTCTATGGTCCATGCACAGATTGACTGTTTTAGGATCAAGGTGCGATGTGTACGCACCGACGGGAGCAGGTTCACCTTCAACGGTGAGAAGGGAGACTTTGCGGCACAGGATGGACTTCCGCGGAGGAGAGGACAGCCTATCACGCATCAGTTGGCTAGCCTCATCCTAGGAGTAGTTGACGTGCGGAGTCCTGGTTTTCCTATAGTGGTGGACCAGTTTGCGCATGTTTTTTTCGACGACGTTCTAGGGTTACCTCCTCGCAGAGAGGTTGACTTTTATATTGACATGTACCCCGGAATAGCCCTGATATCGACTCCAGCATATCGGATGGCCCCCGCTGATCTTTGAGATCTATGGTTATAGTTGGAGGACTTGCAGGGCAGGGGTTTCATCCGACCCAGTGTTTCACCCTGGGCTTCCCCGATATTGTTCGCCAAGAAGGAGGACGGGAGCTTGTGACATTGTGTCGACTATCATCGCCTGAACCAGGTGACAGTGAGAAACAATTATCCGCTACCGAGGATTGATGACCTCTTTGATCAGCTCATGGGAGCACAGTGGTTCTCGATGATAGACCTCAGGTCGGGCTATCATCAGCTCAGAGTTCGATACGAGGACGTGCAGAAGACGGCCTTCAGATGTCTGTATCGCCACTATGAGTTCTTGGTTATGCCATTTGGAGTAACCAATGCTTCAGTAGTGTTCATGGCCCACATGAACAGGATCTTTCAGCCATACCTCGATTGATTTGTCGTGGTCTTCATCGACAACATTTTGATTTACTCGACGATTGAGGAGGAGAATGCCTACCACTTACGGGTTGTACTAGACACACTCCGAGAGAACCAGCTTTATGGTAAGCTCTTGAAGTTCCATTTCTGGATACATGAGGTCCACTTCGTGGGACACGTCATCTATGAGGTGGGAGTTGCAGTGGATCCTGCAAAGATCGAGGTTGTGTTAGCTTGGGAGCCACCCAGGAGTGTGACGGAGGTGCGGAGTTTCTTGGGACTAGCTGGATTCTATCGGAGATTCGTGCCAGAGTTCTCTAGAGTTGCGGTACCACTCTTAGCTTGGACGAAGAAGGGGAAACCCTTCGTGTGGTCAGGCAGATGTCAGCAGAGCTTCCAAAAGCTGAGACAGAGATTGACCGGCGCACCTATCTTGAGGTTTCCCGAGGAGGGAGTAGGGTACGTAGTCTACTGCGACGCATCAGGGACCGGACTCGGTTGTGTCCTGATGCAGGAGCGGGCAGTGATCGCCTATAGATCACGTCAGTTGAGGTCGCATGAGCAGAACTACACTACCCATGACCTAGAGTTAGCAGCAGTGGTCTTCGCTCTGAAGACATGGTGACACTACCTGATGGGCGAGCGCTTTACAGTCTTTTCTGATCATCAGAGTCTCAGGTATATCTTCTTGCAGAAGGAACTGAACCTGAGACAGCGGTGATGGCTCGAGTTCCTCCAGGACTATGACTTTGAGATTGTCTATACTCCTGGGAAGGGGAACGTAGTAGCCGATGCCCTCAGCAGGAGGATGGGCATTCGGCTACTTGGGGAGGTGACGGAGCAGCTAGCCTCTTTGCAGATATCCTTCGTGGATAGAGACGGAGCAGCCTTCCTTCAGTCTCTCATAGTCACTCCTCCACTTCTACAGCAGGTCAGAGAGGCACAGTGTGGGGACGCTGACTGTGAGACGCGGCGTGCACAGATATCCTCAGGACAGGCGCCTGATGGTTTTTTCTTTTGGAGTAGAGCACGACATCCTTTTCAGAGGACGTACCATGGTACCAGTCACTTTACGGGAGGAGGTACTGAGAGAGTTTTACACATCTCCTTTGGCGGTACATCCTGGAGAGGAGAAGATGTACCAGGATCTCAGATGACAGCACTGGTGGCCGAGCATGAAGAAGGTTGTGGCGGAGTTCGTTTCTCGATGCCTCACCTACCAACAGGTGAAGACTGAGCACCAGGTACCAGCAGGCTTGGTACAGCCCTTGGAGGTCTCGGAGTGGAAGTGGGATGGGATATCTAATGACTTCGTGACTGGACTTCCACGCACTTCCAGAGGTCACGACTCCATCTGGGTGATTGTCGACCGACTCACCATGTCGGCTCACTTCTTACCCATCAGAGAGCAGGGCTCAGTGGAGAGCTTGGGACGCCTTTATGTTCAGGAGATTGTGCGGCTTCACGGTGTGCTATCATATATCGTCTCCGATTGAGATGCTCACTTTACTTCTCGGCTTTGGAAGGGGTTTCAGGAGTCGTTCAGGATGTAGTTACGTTTGAGCACTGTCTTCCACCCTCAGACGGATGGTCAGACGGAGAGGACCATTCAGACTCTCGAGGACATGCACCACGCATGTATCCTCAACTTTGGTCGTAGCTTGGAGGACCACCTACCCTTGGTGGAGTTCGCGTACAACAACAACTACCACTCCACCATCGGGATGGCACCATACGAGGCGTTGTACGGCCGACCTTGCAGATCTCCTTTGTGCTGGACAGACCCTGGGGAGTCAGCACTTGTGGGACCAGAGATGGTCCAGGCCACGACAGAGAAGGTCCAGGTCATCCAGGAGCGGATGAGGACAGCTCAGAGCCGGTAGAAGTCATACACTGACAGGAGGCAGAGGCCACTAGAGTTCGAGGATGGTGACCATGTCTTCTTTAATGTCTCACCTCGACGTGGATTATAGAGATTTGGCTGAGGCGGAAAGTTAACTCTGCGCTTCATCGGACCATTCCAGGTCCTCAGCAGGATTGGCGAGGTGGCTTATCGCCTGGCTCTACAACCTCAGTTGCACCGGGTGCACGATGTCTTCCACGTATCTCAGTTGAGGAGATACGTGCACGACCCGACGCACATCATTGACCATGGGGAGCTTGACGTTGATGATGGGGTGACTTTTACGGAGGTCCTGGTGGGGATCAAGGATTGATAGGAGCGGGTCCTACGTGGACGGTCGATTCTTCTAGTGCGCATCAGATGGCAGCACGGGAACCTCCAGGAGAGAACTTGAGAGCGGGAGGCTCAGATGCGTGCTCAGTACCAACATTTGTTTCCTTAGTTTTGATGTATCTTTACGGGGATGTAAATCCCTGAGGTGGGAGTAATGTAAAGACCCGTAAAAATCAAGGGAAATTTTTTCTTAATTTTCTTTGGAATTTTACAAGAACGCGGTTTCTGATGGAACCTGATTCCGAGGCCCGGTGTGCCCGGAATCGATTTCTAAAGTTTGGCTCGGGTACGTTCAGTGAACGAATGAGCGGGAATCTCTAACTTTTGAACCGGTGCCCGGAATCGAATTCTGAGGGCACCGATGAACTCGCATCGCCGATATTCGCATAAGGAGACCTTTTCTGAGGTTGCGTTTTATACGGGATGAGCGTTAGTTTTGGGGGGAATTAGAAGAAGTTAAATAAATTATGGATCACAATTTATTTATAAATTTGTTGTTTATTTCCTCCCAAAGGGAGTTAGAGGTGGGACCCACATCCACATAACCTCCCTTGAGAGGAATAAGTGTGGTGGGGCCCACACGAGCCCTAACTCTTCACCTTCCCTTAAACTCCCCAATAACTCCACTCTAATTAATTTGACAACTTCTGTTTTTAATTAAGATGAGTTACTTTTTTTTCAAACCATTGAAATTCAAAGAGGTTAGAATGTGTAAATAAAATAAGGCTTGGACTTATTTTATTTTGGTTAGTTTCTTTGCAACCTTTAGAGGATTGGGAAGCTTTCTTCATCATCTTCAACCTCGATGAAGAACGCGAAGAACACTGTTCTTCAACGAAGAACTTCTCCGCCGAAGAGCACGGTTCTTCCGCGACGCCGTATCCGCGACGCGACGTTCTTCTTCCGCGACATCTCTTCCGCGACGGTATTCCACGACGAAATCTCCGTCAACGACTTCGAATCCTTGCTTCGCGACGTCGACGTTCTTTCCCCGCGACGCCCGACCTCCGCGACGCTCGTCTTCCGTTGGTCGTTGACGAACACCATTCCTGAACTGAGGTAGGGGTTTGTTTTCAATTATTTATATTTGTTTGAGAATTCCGACTTGATTATCATCGTGGTTTAAAACCATTTTTTATCGAATTTGAACATTGTGGTTTAAAACAAAGTGATAACGAATAACGTGAGGGGGCCGGACCGCACGAACACGGCCAACCCTCCTCCTTTTTTCGTGTTGGTTATTTGTGGTTCGGTGCGGGAGACAAGGTGTCGTCGCACCATGCGGAACCTTGCGACAAGAAAATGTGTGGCGCCGTCACGCCGCGCTGGGAAATTAGGAACAAGAATGTGACGCCATCGCGCCACGTCGGAGATACCAGGAAAATACCGCGGCCAGTGCGGGGCCGTGACAGAGGGGCGCGGTGCCGTCGCACCACGCTAGACGACAAGGACCGCGGCCGGTTCCGGGCCGCGGCGGAACAGGGTGACTGGCGGCTAGCATCGGGCCGCCAGCGTCGATGCAGGAAGGGGGACCGGCCGTCGCCAGTCCCATGGTGGAGGAACCGGCCGGCCATGGCGGGCGTACCGGACTTGGAGAACCGGGGGAATTAATTCCCCCGGCCGGGTGGCAGCAAGCGGCCCCACTAAGGGGCCGCAGTTTTGAAGGAACCGAGGGGGCAGCACCCCCCGTGTGCGGGCCGCCAAAACAGCTCAGCCGTTTTGGATGAGCGACCGGCCAGCGCGCCCAGCGCGCGGGTCGCCGGGCCGGGCCGCGCCCAGCCGGGACGGGCCGTGCCGGGCCGGGCCGACCCTGTCCGGGGCGGGTCGACCCGGTTCGGGCCAACCGGGGTGTCTCGACCGGGTCGGTCCGGGCCCGAAACCCCCGTTATCAGACTGTTTAGGTTAAAATTCCCATAACTCGGGCAACAGACCTCCAAACGACGCGCCGTCAGCGGAGATGCGATACTTGGATCGAGATGTTCGTTTAGGTATATCTCACTCAAGGTTTCGGAATACTTTGAGTTCGGCCGGGTTGGTTGGCACCCGAAACCAACCGGGCCCTCGCAGCAGAAATGCTCATATCTTGAGCTACGGACGTCCAATTGACGTGCCGTCGACTTTGTTGAGTTCCTCTTAGTGAGAAGGATCTTTTGGCATACTCCGCCGGAGGTTCAGACGAAGGTGGAGTACTGTCGGGTTGGTTTTTCCTTAAAAACCAACCTGGCCCCTCAAACGAAAAAGCTAATAACTCTCAGACCGGACGTCCGATTGACGCGCCGTCTGTTTCGTTGAGTTCCTGTTGACGATACGAAACTTATGGATACGTCAACTCTGGAATATGTGACAGTTGATGTATCAGCCTCTCTGCTCGTGGAACGGACCCTCCCGAACGATCTTGCTGTGTGCGGGAACCCTAGTGCTTGTTGTGACTGCTACTGTGACTGTGACGACGACTGTGAAGACATCCTCAGTGGATTGGACAACGACGAAGACTACAGCACTCAGCGATCCTATATGGATCAGTGCTACTGATCCTGTGTGGGTCCGAACCTGTGTGGGTCAGCGCTCAGCGGTTCTGTGTGAGCCAGCGCCTACAGATCCTATGTGGGTCTGATCCTGAGTGGGTATTTGCGGGGGTTAGTTTCCTACCGATCCTATGTGGGTCTTTGCGGGGGTTAGTACCTATCGATCCTTTGTGGGTCTGACGACTTAGATGGATTTGTGATCATCTCAATCGACTTCGAAGAAGTATACCTGTGTGAGCTGAATCCTGTTTACTTTCCTGTGTGGAATGTGTTGTTCTATCCTGTGTGGATTACGTTTGCTTCCTGTGTGGAATACGTTTACTTTCTTGTGTGGACTGAGTTGTACTTGGGCTCTGAGGTTGGAGCGTATTTGAAATTAACGACTTAGGTATATGTATGGGCAAATACCTAAGCAGTGTCGGTTGTCACTGTGTGATTGTATCTTTCCTTTGTGGTTTATCCTTTGTGGATTTTGGGAGACCATCAGGGGTCTCGGGGTCCCTACTGAGTAGCTTATACTCACCCCTTCACGGGTTATGCCCGCACTACGTTGTGTTGGTTGCAGACGACGCACAACGTTGATTGTGGTTGAGGCTCGTAGAGCAGGACGGTACCTGGAGGTGGATCACTGGGCGGGACGTGCTCAGAGCGGACGGTGGGACCCGAGGAGCAGAGGAGCTATCTGTACCCACCCTTCAGGTGGGATTTCTAGTGGACAGCTCGGCGAAGCATCTTTTACTTTTCAGTTGTTGTTTTCCCTTTCGAGTTATACTTTACCTTCAGTTTGGGTTTGTATACTGGCCCACTTACTTTTCCGCACTTACAGTTTTACTATGTTTTTACTTAGTGTTTACTTTTCCGCTTGCTTACTCTGTGGTGCTTTTTTACTTTACAAAGGCAATGCCTTCCCTTTTTACCGGGATTTACGCCTTGGTGCTAGTCGCCAGCCCCTGGCCTATGGAAGGCGGGCTTGGGGTAGTCACGGCATGGGCCCTGAGGACGGGTCGTGACAATACATTCATTACTTATATTTAATTTAAGCCAATATAATTGAGTAATAAAACATATAACACCACTCATGTAGAAAGGTGGACGTACGTACAAATAAATATTGTATCCACTTTTAATGATGATATTAAAAATATAAATAACAATTCACATTTATTGAATAATTATTAAAACATTTATATAGTATATATTCATCATATACATCAACCTTAACATCCATGTATACTAAAAATATAAAATAAACCGCATTGCTTTGTAGAGGTGGAAGCCCACAAGAATGGATGATGTACGTTATCATTTTTCAATTATTTTGAATTTAATATAGTGGATATGATTTTAACCTTTAATAAGAATAATAATGTTAAAAATATCATATATAAATATTAAAATCTTCATTTTACCAATAAAAAATATTTTTAAGAAAAATGAATTTTATAACTACATGGAGACAGTAAGTTGTATGTATGCATTAAGAATATGTTCACTTATTGTTTGATGGTAATGGTGGTTTATAGTAGTTTTTCATAATCACAATAAAATTAAAGAATATTGAGGATATTTAATTTAGTATTATTTTAAAAATCACATAGATTTTTACATGCAAGTGAAATTTAGAAAGAGAAAGCGATATGATACAGTGAATACATATCCTTTGGAACCACCCAATTTGATATCATCTAAAGGGATATAGGGTATAAATTTCATAAAATAACAGCTCCCAAATGTGAGTAATGAGGTTCTTAATAGAATTTTTAATTATTTGGTCTAGGTAGAAGGATAATTTTTTTCTAAATAATTGTGTGATGAGGGAGAATTTTATAATTGAGGTGCTAGTCAAATTTGGAATTTTCGAAATGATTAAATTTTAATATTAATATTCTTGATACAAATGCTTAAAAATATATTATAAATTCACATTTGATGAAATTTTAGACCATAATGTGTCATAATCCTGTTTATTTATTATTTATTATTTTTAAAATTATTTAATAAAATATTATTTTCATCATATTTCATTATTTTTATATTTTACACTATTCATTACATTGACATTAGTAACATCATGAAAATAGTATAAATTAGATACAAATAGATTAATACATCCATATAAAGTCATGTTTTTCTATAAAATTCATGGATCATATAAATTATCTACCATTATAATCATTCTAATATTATTATTATCTTTTATTTGATTTGTTTTATTAATTGAATAATTAATGCATCAATATTGTGTAGAAATTTAATGAAATTATATTATCTATTAAAATTAAATTTAAATTAACTTGATAAAGATAAAACATTTTTATTTAAAAATAATATTAATAGTAGTTATTTTTTTCTATATTACCACATGATGAAAACATTATATTTAATAAAAATAAGAGGGTTACGTGTTTGACATTTCCTTAAATAAAATTTTATAAAATTAATAATCTCTCTTATGTGGCCCCAAAAGGTAATAAAATCTTATTTTTAATTAAAATTAATAACATAGAATCTTCCTGTTTTATTTCAATTTTTGGTAATTTTAGAGTCCTTATAATTTTATTTCCAATCATTAATTACATGTTTTACCCTTTTTAAGGTAAAATAATAATAATTTTACTATTCAAATTAACCAAAACCAAAATAAGCATATTTAATAATTTTAGAAAAATATATTCCAATCATGGAATACATTTAAAAAATCAAAACACATATAAAAAAATATAATTTAAAAATAAACATGAGAAATTCCATGAAAATTTGTTTTTTAGAAAATTGGGATTTTTAAATACAAAATGTTTTTATAATAAATTAAACTCTAACATCACTTTTAAAACAATAATTTAATTATTTTATTTTATAGGGGACTAATTAATTTTAAATACGAACATAATATTATTTTTCTTTATTAACAAATTATTAGAAAAATACATTTTTATATAAAAATTAATATTGTTCATTAATAATAAAAAATAAATAATTTTTTGTAATTTATGAAAATATATCTTTAGATAATATTTATATTATGAGTTATATAATGAAATTAATTTGTTAAAATGAATTTTCTATTTCCTTCAAGTATAATTTATGATACTTACTCAAATGAAAAAACCATAATTTGAGAATAAATATAACTAAAGAAAAAAGTCATTAGTAAAAATTTAATGATTATTTGCAATGAATTAATTAGTAAATTTATATTTATTATTAAATTTATATTTAATAATTTTTTTAATAATATTAATTCTCACCTTGTTAATTTTTATGTTATAACTATCATTTTAAATAAAAAAATAGTTTATTAGATAAGTGTCGTTTATTTAAACTCATTGTTTTGTGTAACACAAGTCATCGAAAAAATAAACATATTTTGGGAGACTTATTTTCTAAAATATTGAAATTTAATATTAACCCACAGTTGTTAAATTTAATCACCCAATTGGAACTTGTTATGGTTAATCAATTGTTTGAAATTTGAAAATTCCTTTGTGGAACCCACATAAAAAAGGGTTAATAAAACATTCTCTAAAAAAGGGAGAAATGAAAGAATAACTGTCAAATAGAATTAAAAATACATGGTTTACAAGTATAATATTACATGTATAATGTGATGATATAGATATGGAATAAGTGTATTCCTTGATATAATAGATCATAACCAAGTGATTGATCTTGAAAGTTTAACAACCAAAAAACCTTACACATAATATATGGAAAATATAATCAATTTGTCAAAATTGATGGTTATAAGAAAAGATATTTATGTAATGATTATTTTACTAGTCTTAAATTATTAATATAACATCTTAAATATAAATATAACGGAATATACTTGATAAGTAAAATATCATCATTTAATAAATTTTCACCATAATCTATTTTTTTGAACTGAAAGATTGGTATTTCATACCTAATTATCTATGACCAGCTCTAAATGGATAATACAATCCCAAAAGGGATGATATAATCTTCCTAATCTATTTGGATATAAATCAACACCATAAATTTTTGAATATGTTATCCAATTTGAATAAATATATTAATATCTCTAAAATCAACAACAATTCCCATGGTTTGGGTTAATCACATAAATGTGTAGTTAATCATAAGATTCCACAAAAATATGTAATAATAAATTAAAGGCCCAAAAATTATAGGAAGAATGTGAATATGATTCCAAAATAAAGATAACATTAATCCCCAAAAGTAAATCTTGATTTAAGAATCCTACTTTGTAAACACATTGGTCATATATTCTCTGAAATGTTATAATAACCAAACTTATCATAAAACCATACTGAAAAAGGAATGCTTCCAAAATTTTACATTTCCTTCTTTCCTAAAATAAAAAAAAAATCTGTATTGTATATTCCTTAAATCCAAAATGAAGAAAACATTATAAAATATAATTAAATCACAAACCAATTTCATGGTTACCAATGTTGTCCAAGTAGTGTCAGCCACATATTTATCCCAACTAAACATTCCTTTCTCTATATTGGATACATATTACGTTTTTTCATTCCCTTGATCATGTCTTATCAAAAATTATAATCATTCAACTAAATCACAATTCATATTAATTTTTCTTTTCAAACAAATGATCTTAATTAATTTAAACAAAACAAATAAGGAAAAAACATGTAAATGTTTTATGATTCTACAAAATTAATAATTTTATTCATAAAACACTATTACAACATAATTATAAAATCTCAATCAATTAGAATTTCCATCATTACACTTCCATGTGAATCCATTAACCAATAATTTCCATCATATTCCATAAACATATTTTCAATTAATATTTCATTCATAGTCTATTCATCATCAATGGAAAAATCATTACTCGAACAACAATCATAATTTTTATATTCAGATTTTAGAAAGAGAAATTTATTTAAATTATTTTGATATTTTCTATATTTAAAACATTTTGATATCGATGAAATATTATTTAAACCATTATTACCATAAATTGAGATAACTAAACCATTAAATTTTCATTTATAATTAAATTATCTATATATTTATTTTTCACACCCAAATCATCATATCGTTTCATTTAGTCATTCCCCTCCATGATTCTTACCACATTATTAACATGATGAATATTGAACATTATTTTTTATTTTCTCAACATGAGACATCATTTTCCACCTCTTAGGTGTATCATTAAACTCACCAATGATGATAATTTTTTCATATATCAATTGATTATTTTTTAATAATTATATTAAGGTTTCTGCTCTGATCACCCACTTAATTTTGTTTCCCAATCTGTAAATCATATCATTTTCAATTACATTTACCATTAATTGGAATCTTCTAGGATCCATATCATTTCAAAAACCAAAATAATAGTGTGATGAACCATAATTAAAGATGAAAATTTCAAAATTATTTGTTTGATATATAAATAATGACAAATAATTTTTACTATATATAACTTCAATTTTAATAATGGTCATCCAATATTTTAATCTCTTCAAATCCACCATAACTATTTTTAATTCATATGAAAATTAATCCTAATAGTATCCCCAAAAATTTTTAATCCATTAGTATATCAAGGCCTATTTTCCTTTATTAAGTGATGGATGATTCTAGATAAGTACATCTCCTTTTGTGTTAATACCACTAACTACAACTATTCTAGAGCTATACTAATTTTATTATCTAGACATTGATGTAATTTTTTTAAAAAATAATATAAACTCTTCCTTACTAAATAATTAGGTTGTTATTTAATACATAGACCTATTCTTAGAGTTTTCCCTAATTTTCTCCAACCATAATCTCCAATGGCTGAAAAACAAATTTCTTCTAAAGCCCACGATAATGATTCAGGATTACCAAACATTTATATTACCTCTTAATAGATGAATATTCCATACATTATACTGAAAAATTCATGAGAGACATATAAGTTTAGTTTCATTGAAGACTAGTTACACAATCCACTTATTTCAAGAATTATCTTCAACCTCTCTAATAAATATCTCCCCGTATAGTACTGTTTATATACTAACCATACTACAATATTCTTTATAACCTAAATAAAGGATACATAAAAATGCATGAGCTAAAATGATAAGTAAGGGTATATATGAGATATATCAATAAATGATCATATTCAATCATAAGATAGGTATAAGGGTATGATATCATTAATTATAATGTACATACATTTTATATCATGGATAATAAATTAGATTCATTGAATAATTATTAGAATTTCAAAAGAATTTATCCTAGATGTAATCAATGTTAATAGTCCATGAGAGAATAACATTAACATAAGAAATAGAAATTTTGAAAATAATTATACCACTATGAATATGTATAAATGGAAGCGGGTTAACTCAATAACTTAACAACCTATAATTAAGCTATCAACAAAATTTATATACATAGAAATGTGTTTTCTCTTGATTATATGGACATGGAAGAAATATCCTCCCATAAACTTATCTATATGACTATTAGGTCCACACAAAAATTGTGAACATGAATTTAGTTTCAAATGTAACATTTTGAGCTCGTGATTTTGTCATTTCCTAATGCATTCGATGAATATATTGCTCCTACCCATAATTTTTTATAATATAACCATCATCCATGTTTGTAACTCAACCACCATTCATTGTTATAACATAACCAACACCATATAACGAAAACCATACATATTCTTTCCACATAATTATAATAAATTCATCCATTAGAACCATTTTAATGGAACGAAGATTAATTATAATTCCATCAAAGTATAAAATTTGGAAAATAATATAATTTTATACTTATTTCATTATTTACTAAATGTATAACCTATTTAAGGAATATAAATTTCATTAACATAATGAAATCATCAATATAAACCACAAATAGAATGAATAAGGATCGTATCCTTGGATCATATCCTCAAAAATCCTTATGTAATGTAAAATGATTCTATACTTGATGGAAAATGATTTTAAATTATCACTTCAAATAATTATTGACTAAAACAACTTGTATATTTAAAATCACTTGTATTTTTAAAAAATATATGCAATTATAAATGATAAAATTTTATTTGAAAATAAACACATAATGTAAATCCAAATAATTGAGGCATTTTGATGGTGAGAAAATAGGCTCATTGTGTATAAGAAAGAAAACATTCCTTTATTATTTATTTATAAATACCCCAAAGTACCTTTATTGGAAATTAATAAATAAAAAATTCATTTAAAACCATTTTTTTTAAGTAAACCATGGTTATACATGTTTAAAAAAAATTAAAGTATTAGTAAAAAATAAATTTATCTTAGAAAACATATGAATTGAAGTTCAATATTTCTTTATGAAGGTATAAACAATATTTAATAATGATGATATAGTGAGATAAATAATTTACTCATTGATAGAGTTTGATTCATAGTCCCTATGAATGAAATTAAATTTATATGGTCATGTATAACCCAAAATCTTCTTAAAAAGTATCATAAAATAAATTCATGGGAATTATAAAAATCGCACAAAACAATCATGTACTATAAAAGTCACATGTCCTATAGAAATAAATGTGATTTGAATATCCTATACATTAGGTCTAACATCTTTGAATATTGATAAAAATCATTTTTTTTAAATTTAAATTTATTTTACAGATATACCAAAATAATTAAAATTATTATTATATCATCTATAATAATTATATATATATTTAATATCATCTTTAATGATATTTATATAAAACTAATTACATCGTACACAGATACGGTAGGCCATGCATAAGCATGAAGGTTGTATTCATGTTTTTAAATATATAATGGAATAAATTTAATTGATAATTCACCATTATATAATAATTATCATTTCATGTATATCATATATATTCATAATATCTATCCTCATTACCATCCTTGTAAAATATAAAAGACAAATGAATCACATCGCTTCTTGGAGGTGAAAGTCCCCACGCACACACTATTCATGATATGATTTAACAAAAGTCTAGAATGCGAAAAGGTATATAATATAATCTCTTTAGGATGAACAATTACGTTATAAATATCATATATAAAACATAAAAACCTCATTATATCTAACCATAAGAAATTAAAATGAAAAATGTGTTGTATCGATGTGTCGAGATGGTAAGGCATATGCACACATGGGGAATAATTTCTATTCTTGTTTGATGGGAAAGAGAGTATATAGTGTTTTGTAATAACAACATTAAAATTATAGAATATTGAGGATATTTATGATATTATTTTATGATATATTCCTTTTATTTTTATATTTTAATGAAATGTAGAAAATGGTATTTAATAGTAATGTATATTACCTCTTGGTCAAAATGACACCTTTATATGTCCTCTAAAGAGAACTAGGTTTAGTATTTCAAGAAGACAAGAAGATATAAAATTATAATAATGTTATTAATAAGATAATTTAGTTAGGAATGGTTGTTATATGTTGTTTAATGATGTGAAGAAGGAGGGGATCTTTTATAACTGAGGTTGACATCACTTATGGAATTTCACAAAAGATTAAATTATAATAAGACTATTATAGATAAAAATGTTATAAAATGGCCTAAAATTAATGGGTGACGAAATTTTATATCATTTATTACCCCCCTTTTACTTATTTATGAATTTATGATTTAGGAACAATTAATTATAATAATATTTTCATAAAATTTTATTTTCATGGAATATAATTATTTTCAATTTTGACACAATTCATTACAATGTCTTTAATTACATCAAGAAAAAAATAAGTTAAAACCAAATAAAATAATACATCTTTCTAGTGTAATGCTAATATAGTAAATTCTTATTTAAAATAAATTATCTCATGTTTTAATTATTTGTATATATATTTTTCGACATTTATATGGTTTTTAAATTAATTGAATAATTATTTTTTTTGTGTTGCTTACGGATTATGGTATTTTTTATTCCCAATAAATTTAAAATAAATTTACAAAAATTATGTTGAGTCACTTATATTCAAAATTTAATATATTTAGTCAAACCTTATCTCTAGGTAACCCCATGTTAAAAATATTATAGTTATTAAAAAGGAGAGGTTGACATATTTGACTATTAATTAAATAAAATATTATAAAATTCATAATCCCTTCCAAATGGTACAACAAATTTAATGAATTATACCTTGTTATGGGTATTGATGAAATATAGGAATAAAATAGTATTTATGAAGTTGTTATATAAATTTTATTGTATGTATAATTATATTTTTAATCTATAATTAATTGTTTTACCCATTATGGTGGTAACAAAATTACAATGTTGTATATTCATATGGACAAAAAATAAAATGGAATTATTTAATAAATTAGGAAGTAAAAAATTCAAAATTTTTGATATATTTATAAAATATTAACAAAAAAAATTAGTAGAATTTAATTTTAAAATAGTCTTGAAGAAAACTACGAGAAGCGTGGTTTTCATAAAATTTCTGATTTTTAAATGTAAAATGTTTTCTTAATAAATACAAGTATAAATTAAATTTTCAAACCCATAATTTAATTATTTTAAATAAAAATGGATTAATTGTACTTTTATACTATTAAATATATAATTTTATCATGTAAATAATTTTTATAAAAAAAATTAGTAATTTTAATAATTCATTGAAAAATACATATTTTCAGAAATTTACCAAAAAATCATCCAAATATAATTTTGACATGAAGAATAAAAAATCCAATTAATTTTTATGAATATATTTTTTAAAACCATTATAAATTATTTATAATACATACTCATCATGAAAATAACATTTTAATAAATCATTTTTTATGAGTAAAATGACTTTAAATAATTGAAATTTTATTTACGTACAATTTATCAAAACATTTATATTTATTAGGATATATAAATATTTTTAATAACGTATCTAAACATATTCTTAACCATAAAATTAATAGTTAGGTTATACCTATCACATTAAATCGTATTTTTTATAGTGTACTATGTTTTGTTTAATCTCAGTGGTATATATAACATAATTCATTGGGGATATAAAATTATTTATGGAGAAATTTTTTCCAAAATCTCATAGTTATTAATATAGTACATTACATGGATGATAATAATAATTTATTTAATTATTATAAATGATATTTATAAAATTATTATTATTCTATATTTTGTGAGTTATTATTTAACTTTATTTTGTTTTAGCCATAAAAAAGTGGAAATGTCACCCTTATATACATACAAACTACCACCTATACAAATTTATGTAATAGATCATTCCCTAAAAAATGTTATTAATGGTTGTATAAATATGTTAAATGAATATATTCAATGTTTATAATATTATTATTAATATTGTACTGATGATATAATGAATAGTGTGAAAGGAATAGAACTATCGAACCAAAATATCCTTGGAAAATGGACAAATATTCATGAGAATAATGAATTTAATAAAGAATAATTAATAAATATAAAATTTGAATATATAATTTAATCATATATATAAATATATAAATGATTTTTTTGTAACATATTTATTATAAATCAATACTTATTTTAGAATAGATTATCACGCATATGATATTAGAAAATACATTAGGTAATATATTTTTGTTAAAATCTCATTTATTTTTAGAATTACCAATAAAAAATTTTGCCTAAGGGAAATTGTATCGATAATAACCTTTAAATTGAAACTATTTTATTTTAATATTGTTAATTCCAAGAAATTTAGTTTTTCTTTCATTACCCCATCCTTTTAAGATAAATTATTATTGATTTTTTAAACAAAAATGATTCTTTTTCTTTGGTCAAGAATATGGTTATTCAATTTCTATCTTTCGTTTAAAATGGTTTCTTGAATGATTTTACTACTATAAAATTATTTACTAATTTCTATATCCCATTATTTTATATTCTTCAAAAAAATAAAATGGATGATTTTTACCTTGTTTTGGATGAGGTACTTTTTACAATTTGTTTGTAAAAAAACTATATTTCAACATATACCACATCAATATAATTTCTAAACATGATGAATAAACATAAATTTTGAGGATAGATTGTATTCAAAAATAATTATTTTTAATAAAATTATATTACCTAATATTGTATGAGTTTCATTAATTTAAATAATTTATATCTATCGGTTATATGGTTATTCTGAATAAAATGTTAAAGTGTTCTTCTAACTGTATTTGATAAATGAAAATATTAAATTATGTGAATTATTTTTAAATGGTGATATGGTATAATGGATCCATACTTATTATTTCTCTTGATTTTTATTTAATATGATGATGATGTCTAGATGAAACCCTTTTCTAATTCAATGGGTTTTGGTATGAATATATGTTAAATCATGTCATGATCCTGTGGATTAAAAAAATGGTTTATAATTTTTTAATCGTTTAATTTGATATATATATATATATATATATATATATATTAATGATGATGAGAATAATTTAAATTATTACTAATATCTATGTTTAAATTTTTATGCTTGAGTAGGATTTTTTCTAGTTATGTTCATAGTATTATTTTTGGGTATTATTTTGAATAAGTACGTTCACATTTTGATCTATGATTATGATTGATTCTAGGTATTCCCACATGATTTTTGATGGTAATGATAGTTCATAATTCTTTTTAATAAATTATTATTTACTATTAATATATTATAAAGTCTATGTTATGACTCTAGAAGTATGACTAATTATTGGAAAGAATTATAAATCATGATTCATGATATGAATTGATTTTAGTGTTAAATATCTATAATTTTATTTGTATAAATATTATAAATATAGAAATTTCAATTTATTATCATATCACATCAATATGATCATAATATTATTTCTTATTATTGATATCTCGCATCACTACCCATACTGAGCTTCTAAGTCTCCCCATTTTAATGTTCAAAGTCATTTGGTTTTAATACAAATCTCAATTTATGATGTCATGAACCAAACCAGGTCTCCATCCCACCCAACACTAGACCTAGTATGTGCCATGACCCAAGGGGAATTCTCGATCCCCATATCCGGAAATCTTCTTCTAGGGTATCAGAAAATTCTCTAAGAGTTATTTAACCCAATTGAATACACATAAACTACAAACAATTTTAAATATACCAAAACTGAAATTACACAAACAAATCGGATGATAAAATTTTTCATAATTTAAGTATTCACTTTAAACCAAAACCCCAAAAGGACATTAATAAATAAAATTAAAAAAACTCCAACCCAAACCATCATGACACATGAGGGGCCAAATTCTCACACTGCCTACACCAAACTCACAAGAGAACAAAACTAACAACCCCTAACATGATCACCAAATTTCCTAGAATTGCCTAGAATAAACATAAAACATGATATACTAAAACCAGAGGGTGAATGTAAAGTGTGATCCAAAATCCCAATAAGATTCCACCTATGAAATCAATTCTATGCTATAACATTAAAATATAATCTAAAAGGATCATATAAATTGAAGATTTAAAACAGCCCACTTCTAAGAAAAATATTTATCATCTAAACATTTAAAAAGGAACAATTTAAAGGAAACCCACTTCAAAAACACTACCTTAAATAAGAAATTAATTTAATAAATAGAACAAACCCTCAAGTAGTCCTCTCTATGCCGATAGATAGAAGCCCATCAAATATAGTATATCACCAGGGGTGAATCCCCTTGGTTTGATCTAGCTCTATTTGGACCCTAGATCCTTATTCCTCGGTGAATGGTTGTATTGTAACCACAATTGTCATCATCCACCTGTATGATCTACTAAATGGTCAAAACATCCATTATTCTAGCGTAAAACAACCATCATCATAGTTTAGTTAGTTTTCTAAGAATCAATCCAGCTAAGTGAAACCAGGATAATCCACTTATGTATCCCTAGAGTACTTGATCTTGTCTGCCCACAAAGATTCATGGGATTCCCTTATGTTTGAGTTAATGTTCACATGCCATGCATACAACCACTCTAAAAAAAAGTTAAAAATTTCAAGGGAATCACCCTTCTTCATAAAACAACCCATTTTCCAATTTACTCAAACCAAAGAAAACCCCATTTTATACACTGTTACCATCACTAACATAATTCCCAACATTGCTTTTTCTATCATAGAAAAAACAAAAATTTAAATCTAACCATGTCAATAATCCAAGCCCCTTGATAAACCCAATCATTCTCTAATACGATTTTAAAATAAATATTTTCCTCATTCGAATATTTTAAAATTTATACTCAAAATGAATAAAATTGCTAGCATGCCACAAAAGATTACTTTTCATTGAAAATTACCATTTAAACAGACTTAAAACTCATGTGCATTTAAAAATACATCATTTACCACATAATAAAAACAAATTGCACATTTATGAAAATAAACAAACATTTTAAATCCATATAATAATGATAGGTCTTAGAACTGGCTACATCATGTAATGAACCTTCTAATAATAATTTAAAAATCCCTTCCACGCCACAAGGGCACTATAAGGATTCAAAAAGAAACCCTAACAAAGAGGATGAAACCCTAAAACCATGGATTTAAACTTTAAAAAGGACACCCAAACTACTGAATAAGGAAAACCCCAAAGAAGAGGGAGAAAACCCCTAGATAATGGGATGAAAATTTGGTATAAGAGACTCACATGGGGGTTTCAAGATTAATCTAATACAAAAACACCCATATATTGAATCCAAAGGGGGAGGATAAGACGTGGGAGGTGCTCCAAGGGCTAGGGCGGCCATGAGGGTTGATCAAGGGGGAGATATTTGGTAAAGTTTAGGAGAGATGAAACTAAAACCCAAATGTTTAATGAGTTGGCATGGTCACACGATTAGTATGAACTGTTTCCCAAACCATATGGAGACTGTGAAGTAGTATCTCCTAAAGGAGACCCATCCACACGCTTGCCACTAGTGAGGTGAATATCCATGAAGTGGCCATATAGTAAGTTACGTCTCATACCACATGGCATCCTGGGTTGGATCATGGTTACTACAATCATTGGGCATACCATTAGCTTTAATCTTTCTAGCCTAAAAATTGAAATTTTCTTCAA
Organism: Viscum album; assembly: GCA_963277665.1. Lineage (NCBI taxonomy): Eukaryota > Viridiplantae > Streptophyta > Magnoliopsida > Santalales > Viscaceae > Viscum > Viscum album. Next base: position 609,802,150 of record OY728143.1, on the reverse strand, counting down.
AAAATCAAAATAAACCATTGGGTAAAGCTAGGAAAAAATTAAAATAGAAGGAATAATCCAACAATTAAAACCCTTCACACTCAGTTCCTAAGTGAATACACAATAACCAATCTAGAACCAGAACAAAAGAAAATTCAAAAACTATGGGGTTGAAATTCTCCCTACCATAACGCTTTCCACTAGAGGAAAGCCATACCAATGAATATTTGAAAGTGAAAATTAGTATTCATTAAAACCTAAGGAGATTAAAAAAATATATCAATGAGAAATGTTAAGAACGCAATAAAAAATTAATATGACTTATGATTTAAATCTAGGATCCCCAGAATGGACTCATCGCTATGTGTTTCCCACCCAAAAAATCTAATACACCTATAGTTGATAGATCAATGGGATGAGATTTTTCATATTTATAACCGAAAATCATGAGTCAAGAACCATAAAATTCTCCTAACAAGGGTAACACCACTTCACTAAGGAGATCATAAAATAAAAATCCTCATTCAGAAACAAAACACCTTGAACACTACCAATCAAAACTCATGAAATTTACTCGAAATGAACAACGAGTTCAAACGTGACCACTGTAGCCTTACTTTAACAAAAACATTGTTCAATATTAAACATAAATGTCTATAAATGAGATAATTTGGGGTTTATATAGTTCTAATCAAGACTACCTACCACCATGAAAACATTAGAAATGGGTGGTGGTCCAAATGGACTCCCCACCATAAGGAAAAACCTAATACTGAATTCAGGGAGACCTGTGATGGGTCACCCCGCCATAAGAACTAACAGAAAAAAATCAGAAAAAAACCCAAAATATACAAAAAACCCCACCAAAAGTGGCCATGAGGGAAGGAACCTACTTATTAGGTCATCAAAACCATATTCTAAGATATACCAACAACTTCACATCCTCAGTTGACCACAAAACACAATTGAGATCGATTAACCCCAATATACCCCATAAGGGACATTAAATAGATGCCTACACCAAGTGAGACACCACTATTGGGGTTTCAAGAAAGATATATGGATAAGACTTCATATAACCAAGTGATAAACCTTATACTCAGACATGCCACAATGTGTTAACGAAGTCCTCCGACCCCTATCCACTGAATGGGAAAACTGAAATAAGATAATGATACTGGTGGTCTAAACTATTACCATCTTCCATACTAGGGATAAGAATTAGACCAAATACATTTCACAACACTTGGTTTCCCCTTAATTTTTTCCAGCATCACACCAGGACATATGGAAAGGGCTTAATTGGTTTAAGCATCTCCTGCCATGCGGTCAAATGTTAAAACCCTCAAATGGAATTTCCTTTTCTGGTGACACATGAAAGCATACCACAATGGGGAGAAAACCATCAGAAACAACACACCTAGACATACACAAACAAACACATGCAATAATCACCATAGAAAGGGTTCATATGGTTCATATGAATCACTTATTAAATTTAACCAAGGAACATTAGAAGGTAAAACACATGGTAAACCGCCCATCTAAATAGAGGGAAATTGGACGTGCCCAAGTGGAAGACACACACTTATCAAAACAGGGACTCCCAAATTTTTTTGAATTCATCCATTCCATTCCAAAGACAACCTACACTATAAGGTGTCACTGAACATATCTCTTGTGACCAATAAAATCACTATAATGTAAGGGATATTAAACAGATTCCCAAAATCAAGATATTTCTAAAAGTGACCATAATATCATCTTACCACCATATTAGTCATAATATTTGTCAAGAATTACCATATACATAGAAGAACACAAATAAATAGTCAAAGGCCATTTAAATTAGCTGCATGTACTGACAACTCATGTCCATTTCAACCTTTCCTCACTGATTGTTTTTTACAGCTTCCAGGTAAGACCTTCGATTTCAATTATTTGCAACATAACTTTAGACCATCAAACGAATCAGGGACACAAATGTATAATTCAACCCCTACTGCATCTGCTCTTCCACTATGAGAGGATCCACTTAATTAAAATAGGATATATTGATTTAATTATAAATTTTGATGATAGATTTTGTACAATGATCATCTGGAGGGACAGAAAATGGAGAACTGTCTTTGGTCACACGTTGATCATACATTAACTCTCTACGGTGGCACACCCTATCCACGAAAAAAAACAAAAGATCCAAATCAAACCATTCTATTTTCAAATACATGGAACAAACTCACACCAAACACATTAGGGGAACCACTGAATAAGATTCCTAAAACACTGATTAAAAGGAACAATTAACCATCATCCCAAACTGATTGACTTACAAAACGCAACCCGGATCATTTCCAAAGAAAAAATAATTTCATACTCAAATAACCTTGAGAATAAAAGTCCTAAATCATTAGAAAATACAAGACACAACCATGGATTATCCAACATCACATATTTTATTTTTTTTAAACACCACTGAGAATAAAAAAATATGGGTAGGTTTCACATTTAACAATGGTTGTTCATGGGCCTCACACATGTATGTTCTTGTGCCACCCCGGGCACTCATCCACTTTTACTCACATAACCCATGAATGTGGTCACCTATGAGAAAAACAAGATTTCAAAAAACATCTCCCTTTTCCCAAACAATAATCAACCCATGCCTCCTCTTCTTTAAAACACAACCCTTAATATTATACCCATTTTGAATCTTTTTTAACAATACAAAGGAACACCGATTTTTCAAAAAAAATGACGTTTAGCCCTCTCACATAAATTAGAAATCACTTCATTTAACCTTTAAACACTCACAGTTTAACATCAAACTCTCCATAAAATTTCCAAAACCATTCATTTTATTCAAAACACTCTTCAACAGCATAGAAAATCTCAATTAAAACAAATTTAATAGATGGAATTTAACATAGTTTTGACATTTGAAACAATTAGTTTCAACAAACCACATTTTCAAATTATTAAAATCACATCCTGATAAACTCACCCCCTCTAACTCAAAACCATTTAATAAAAATATATCGTTTCAATGTTTGTTCAAAAAATACAGAAAATATTTTTTCCTTCCCATTTCAAATCATAACATTTCTACTTTAAAATCCAGTTTCACAATTTTTATAAATAATAGTTTTCATATTTTTTCCAAAACACAATGGGACATAAGACAATGCGAGAGGAAACTAGGGTTGATTGGTGTTTTAGAAATATGGTTGGCAGCTATAGGCCAATCACACAACTATCACATACATCATTCTAGGGAAATGTCCTAGACTATACATGGCATGCAGACCCTATGAGATCATTTATACCATTCCCCCGACTCCATTTTCATTTCACTAATAATGGAAGAACACACGGACCAATGGACATAGATGAAACCTAACTTTATTTGGTAAATCGAGTCCTTCCAACAGGTTTGATGGATATGCACCTTACTCATGACTATAACCTTAATCCCCAACATCCTTTTCTCCAGTATACCCAGACTCTTTCTTTAAAGAACAAGATAAAAATGAGAGAACCTTCCTTTTATGAAATTTGGTCACATTCCAAGCTCAGTCTCCATTCGACCCGGCACCTGAACTGGTCTGTGGCATTGCCCATGGGGCACTCCCAACCACCAAGGTCTGAAAACTAGTTCCTAATTAAAAAAATGACTTTTGAATCATTTCACCATATTTCATACACATAAAAACAAACATTTTTAAATATTCAAAAACTGATATTATGAAAATAGATAAGACTGTAACAATTTTTAGAATTGAAGATTACACATTAAGAAAAAGAACGATAAATTGAATATCATAAAGAAAACAAAAAAAAATTAACCAAACCTTCATGCTCCTGATTGGACCATATCCCCAAGATACCTCCACCAATACCATTAGATAATACTACTAACAACCCACATCACTATCAACAAATGTCATGGATTTACATAGAATAAACATAAAACATGATCTAAATACAACCAATGGTCTATTTAGAGAGTGAACCAAATCTTAGTAGGATTCCACCTGAGAATGTGGTTCTATTATATAACATTAAAATATAATCTACCATGCCCATTTTTTTCAATATTTAAAAAAAAATCTAAAAAAATTTTACTCGGTAGAAATTTAAAAATGAACACTATAAAGGAAAAAAATTTCACAAACACTTGATTAAATGAGAATAAAAATTTAGAAATTGCAGACACACTCATGTTTTCCTCCATGTATCAAAAGATGGAAGCACGTCCCATATAGTAATGCACAATGGGTTAATCCCCTAGGATCAATCTATCTTGAGTGGGACCCTAGAACCTCGTAGCTTGGTGAAAGGTGGTATAGTAACCACAACCATTTGCATCCCCAAGCATAAACCACTATATAAGAGAATCATCCATGATTATAGTAGAGAGAGATCATCATCATAGATTAGTAGTTGTTGTAGGTGTCAATTCGGCTAAGTGAAATCAGGAAAATCTACTTCTATATCACTGTCATACTAGTTCTAGTCTATCCACCAAGATAACTAGGATTACCTTACTCTCCAGTTAAATTTCACAGGTCACACACACTACCACTCTTACAGAAAAATCTAATCATTTCAAAGGAATCATTCTACTGCATAAAATAACCCATTTACCATTTTACAAACACCTAATAAAAACACATTTTCAAAAGATTTACCAACATTAACATAATTCTAAAATTCCTCATTTATAACACAAGAAAAACACACCATTAAAACCAACCATGTAACGTCTTGATTCCGGGTGCCACCCAATGGTTGCCCCGAACTCGGTTCTCCACGTGACCTCAAGCACATTTCCCCAAACTCCAGAGGCTTCCGACTAGCAGTGAGGGCCTAGGTCTAATAGTGGGGAAACTATGCCCTTATTTGTCAAAGTGTAGCACAACGGAATACAAGATAAAACATACAACACCAGCGGAAGAAGTAATAGTATATATAACTGAAATGGATAACTAATAACAAAAATAGAAACCAAAAGTCATGTATATATATGAAGATGCAGCATGTTACTATTCTATAAATCAGTAAGAACATGTTACACTACAATACAATACAATATAACTGAAGTAGATGTACAGGGAAACAAAACAGAATAACCAGCAGCATCGCGAGCCTAAGACCGGTTATATGCTCCCCTACACCTCAGCAGTAATCAAGTACTTATATAAGGACCCTTTCCCTTATCCACACCTATAGAAACATAATCTATTTGGGCTGAAAAGCATGACCCAAACAGGGTGTGAGAAATATATCTCAGTAGGCACCCACCGAAGGCCCGTGCCTAACTGGGTGTAAAAACGGAACAACAGTGTGCAGTTGTGAACACAATAAACTAAGAAGTACTCAAAAGTAACTAACTTACCTGTTATATTCCCATTTTATTGTTATTTTAATCCATTTCATATAAGAAAACACCACAGTCAATTTCTATTAAATAGTTAGTGACCACAGACACTCAACCCTTACCCTCAGGTAATCAGAATCCAACCCGCAGGTAATTGCCCATAGGCATAACAGAAATTGCCCTCAGGCGTACAAAGTGTCTCCCTCGGGTATAGAGTCTATTGTCCACATGCAAAAAATAAGTTCCCCTTATGCTAAGATAACAACTGCCCTCAGGCTAAGTAAAACAACACCCTCGGGCTGATGTAACTGGGCCATGCCCAACATATCACAAGCAATTCAAATACAATTCCTCTCAAGGAAAAAGTAATGCAGAATATTAATAAGGCATACCCTCGGGTATCCTGGCCAAATGGCTAAATAGAGGAATGCACCCCCGCGGTGGTCCTAGATCCAAGCAGCAATCCCAAACATCATTTTTATCTCACATTCAATTAGCAATACAATTCTCGTTATTTTAATATATCTACAGCCTCAGCCACAAGACACCCCAAATATGGGTTTGTAGCTCAAAAACACACCAAAACGCAAGAAAATTGGAAATAAAAACCAAGCCACCTACCATAAATGCCAATGAACGTTCTACGTGAACATCGATTCCAGAAACTCCCAAGACCGATGTAGATCTGATGAAGAAGAAATCATGTTCAAGTGTAAATAACATTCCCTCGGGAAGGAATTGGCAAGAACTGCTTAAGGAGAAGGGAGGGGCTTACCCGTGTGGTACCAATGAGACCGTCTGAGGTGGAAAAAGATTACCGAAGAACACTCGGCGGATCCATGAAGATTCTTCCTTCCTCCCCCATGCTCTCTTCCCATTCTAAACCATCCTTGAAAATCTGGGAGGCTACTGCACATTTTATGTGAAAAAAACAAATTACACGACTTGTACTTCGGAGTACATGGCATGTACTTCCCATTTTTAAACTCTTCTTCTGGCGGCTTCCCGCCAGCGCGACATTGTCCATATGCGGACATGACTATATGGCGTGTCTTCACGAGTACACGGTGTGTGCTATCGCTCGGCTGGCCACCGCCTTACTATTCACCTGCTGACTGACTACACGGTGTGTAATGGACCACTACATGGAATGTAGTCGGTTCCTACACCCTTCATCCACGGAATGGACACATGCCCTATGTACTCGTCCCACACGGCTAGAAGTATACTGCATGTGGTAAAAGTACACAGCGTGTACTTCCAAAATTTATTAATTTTCCTCATTTTCTGTATTTTCTCAAAAACACTTAAGGAAAAGAGAAAAGAGAAAACATGTACCGCAAGAATAAGAACCGGGTTCTTACAAACTTCCACCCTTAAAGCAATTCATCCCCGAATTGCACTTCTAAGGGTGGCGAAGATAAAGATGAGAATAACTTTGGTCACTGACTATATACGTCAGCCTCCTGCTCCCATGTTTCATTCTACACTTGGCCATGCTGCCATAGCACCCGTACGAGAGGAACTGACCGGCCTTGTAGAACCTTTGTGCTCCTGTCAACGATACGAATCAGATGCTCCTCAAAGGACGCATCCATCTAAAGCTCAACCTTCTCGGGTTGAAAGACGTGAGATGAGTCTAAATGAAAGCGGCACAAACTGAGATACATGGAAAACATCGTGCATGGCCCGATACCTATGTGGTAACTACAACCGATAGGTAACCGGCCCGACTCTCTCCAGAACCTCAAATGGCCCCACATACCTCGGTGAATGTTTACCCTATCTCCTGATCCTCTTATGTCCCAGCCTCGTCGAAACACGCAAGAAGACCTGATCCCCGACCACTAACTCCAAAGGTCATCTGCAGCGATCAACATAAGATTTCCGATGAGACTGTGCGGTAGCCATCTGCTTCTGAATCAACAGGACCTGCTCAGAAGTCTCCTTCACGAGACGTGGTCCCAGTAAAGCTGTCTCACCTACCGCTAACCAGGACAAGTGTGATCGAAACGGCCTACCATATAAAGCCTCTTATGGTGCCATCTAAATAGTTTCCTGAAAACTGTTATTATAGGAAAACTCGACTAGGGGTATGTGCTTCTCCCAAGAGCCCCCAAAGTCTAGGATGCATGCACGCAACATTTCCTCAAGTGCATGTATTGTACTCTCTGACTGACCATCAGTCTGAGGGTGGTAAGCTGTACTCAAAAGCACATGTGTACCCAGTGCCCTCTAAAAACTCTTCCAGAAATGAGATGTAAAACAGACATCCCTATCTGAAACGATAGAACGAGGGACCCCATGAAGAAGTACGATATCTCGGATATACAGCCTTCCGATCTCATCAACACCGAAGGTCTCCTTTATCAGAAAAAACTGAGCCACCTTTGTGAGTCTGTCCACAACAACCCACATGGAATCATTGCCTCGAGGTAACCTCGGCAAATTGGTCACGAAATCCCTCACAACATCATTCCATTTACACTCTGGAATGGGTAACTGCTGTAATAGTCTGAATGGCCTCTGATGCTCCCCCTTCACCTGCTAACAGGTGGAACACCTGGTAACAAAACCAAATACATCTCCCTTCATGCTCAGCCACCAGTACTGACGTCTCATGTCTCGATACATCTTGGTAACCCCGGGATGAACTGCCCAAGCTGAAGCATGAAAATACTGCCTCATCTCCTCACGTATATCCCCTGGAACCCATACTCATCCATGGAAATGCAGAATCTCATCATCGCACATCGTCCAACCAGGAGGAGGGTCCTCATTTGCCACAGACTCCCATAGAACTAGGCCTTCTGAATCAGATAGTTGTCTCATCCTCACTCTATCCACGAGGGTATAAGTCTCAGCTAAAGATGAAAGATAGGTTTGCCCCTGACTCTCATGCACCTCCAGATGCATCTCAGAGAACAAATACACAAGCTGAAACTCCCCACTACCCTCCTGCATAGCCTGAATTTGAGTCTTCTTGCTTAGTGCATTAGCTACTGCATTACCTTTAACAAGTGTATAGGAAAGCTCAAAATCAAAGGACTGTAGGTACTCAACCCACCTTCACTATCTCAGATTCAAGTCACACTGAGTAAAGATATACTTTAGACTTTTGTGATTGGTGAATACAACAAAACGTTCCCCTAATAGATAATGTCTCCAACAGCACAACGAATGCACAACTGCAGCCAACTCGAGATCATGTGTCAGGTAATTCCTCTCATGTGGCCTCAACTGCTAAGACCCGTATGCAAAAACCCGATCGTCCTACATCAACACTACTCCCAGCCCAATACCTGATGCATCACAGAAAACTGTATAGCTCCTCCCCTGTTCTGGGAGTATCAGGATCGGTGCTGATGTCAACCTTCCCTTCAAATCCTGAAAGGCTTTCTTGCTAGCTTCTGTTTAAACGAACTTCACACCCTTCTTAGTTCAACCCATCTACAGTGCTGCTAAGTTAGAGAAGTCTTGTATAAAACGTCTTTAGTAACCAGCCAGCCCTAATAAACTCTGTATCTCAAACACGTTCTTAGGCTGCTCCTAGGAAACTACTACTCTCACCTTCTCTGGGTCTACTGCAACTCCTGTCTCCGAGATGATATGACCCAGTAAGTGAACTTGGTCCATCCAAAAGTGGCACTTTGAGATCTTAGAATATAGGTGATGCTCTCATAGAGTACTCAATACGATCTCAAGATGGGTGGCATGGTTGTGTCAAGTGTGAGAGTACACTAAGATGTCGTCCATGAATACTACCACAAAATAATCTAGATAAGGATGGAACACACGATTCATCAGAACCATGAAAACTGTTGGTGCATTCGTGAGTCCGAACGACATAACCAGGTACTCATACATACCATATCTGCTATGAAAAGCTATAAGAGGTATATCCGATGGTCTCACGCGCAGCTGATGATATCATGAACTCATGTCAAACATTGAGAACACTCGTGCTCTATTAAGTTGATAAAAAAGCTAATTTATCCTCAACAAGGGATATTGGTTCTTAACCATCAACTGGTTCAGCTTCCAATAATCCACACAGAGTCTGATGGTATCTTCCGCCTTCTTCACAAAAAGGACCGGAGATCCCCATGGAGAAGTACTGGGTCGAATAAAACCCTTTTCCTATTACTCCTCTAACTTCTTCATGAGCTCATGTAACTTAGGTGTGGCCATCCTATTAGGAGGAATGGAAACCGGTGCTGCTCCTGCAAAAAGCTCAATAGAGAAATCCACCTCATGCTTCAAAGGAAGACCTGTAAAGTTGTCAGAAAAGACGTCCCTAAAATGATCAACCACTAGAGGGAAATCCTTCTGACAAGTCCCCTGGTCGTCCATATATAAACTCACAATCTGGTCTGTCACACCACCTCGCCCCCGATGCTCTGGTCCAGCTCGACTCGCTTGAACATCCCATTCACCCTTGTATAGAAACTCTCCGCCCTCCAGTGACGTGAAACAAACCCTGCGAAGATAGCTGTCTATAAAGGCTCAAAAGGGAACCAAACAGTCTATCCTGAGAATGACTTCATAAGCTTCCATCTCTAAGACATAGAGGTCCCAAAGGAAGTGACACCCACCAACCTCAAGGGGGCACTCCTTGCACTGACGCACACCAACCATCCTAGTCCCCAACAGAGTGTCTAGAGTCATGATACCAGAAGAAGTAGAAACACAGATCCCAATGCTCTCCCCAACGGGCACATATATAAACCTATGAGTAGAAGAATTATAAAAAAGTACTGAAAACAAGACAGAAGCTACTAGAATAGTACCTATGACTATAGAAGGTCCGAGAACCTACTCCTGCTGGGTCTGTTGCACTGCATATGCCTACCCAGTGCCGCGGCCCTGCAACACAGCCTGGCTACCCTGAGTTTTCGCACCCTGCTACCTCTAAGATCCTGGTGTCTAGCTACCACAGCCATGACCACTATCTCTGCCTACACACCTTGACCTATTCCAGTTCCCCGACTGGTAAGAAGCTGTTGGTCCTGATCTCGCACACGGAGTCTGCACAGAACCCCTCTCACTAGCCATCGGTGGAAATGCCCTGAAAAAGCACTGTAGATGACCCATCGTGCCACAAGCTCAGCACTCCACTGGGTCTCGTGGACATGGTGGACTCTTGTGCCCCACTCTACCACACTGTTAGCACATGAACTGGCCACCTGAAGCATTCTTCTGGCTAGTAATTCCACCCTGAGTGAAGTCCATCTTTTTCTTCCATTTACCAGTAGAAATAGTTCCAGAAACAGATGATGAACTGCCCTGGCCCACACTACTAGCTTCACGCATGTTTCTCTCTGTAATCCTCACCTGATTCACAATGGAATGTACTGAAGGCAACCTGAAAACGTTCACCAGTTCTCGGATGTCATATCAGAGACCATCCTCCAAGCACCAGGCTCTCAGCATCTCATCACCCACCAGAACGGGTGCAAAATGATGAATCTCGGTAAAGCGAGCAGAATAGTCCATCACTAACATAGCGCCTTGCTGGCGATTCATTAACCATCGAGCTCTATTTTCCCTCAGTGTCTGGGGAAAGAAGATTTCATAGAATACTGCCTAAAAATCATCCCACGCCATGTCTCTATAATTCTCGGACTGGGTGGTAACATCCCCCCACCTCTTGGCAGAATCACATAGCATATACGTCGCGAGCTTAACCCTCCACCCTGGAGGCTTCTCAAGATGCTCAAAAATAGTCTACATCGATCCTAGCCAAGACTCTGCAGCCTGTGGTCCACCATCCCCTAAAAACGTAGGTGGACGCTGCTGCTGGAATATTCAAGTAAGCTCATCCATAGATGTGGCAGCAAGCGGTGCTCCTTGAAAGGTCTGCATGAACCGCATAAAGCCTTCATGGAACTGCGCCTCCACGCCTATGTTCGGTATAATGGCAAGCGCCGCATCTGGCTCTACTGGAGGATCCACTAGTATCCCATGGCCCACCATCTCCGTAGTATACTCATTTCCTCTCTCTTGGAAAACAACGCGCGGTTGTCTAGGTGGCATGACACTACAATGTAAAAACATGCCTTGGATTCAAGATTATCAAGACCGAAAATGAAGAAACACAAAAGGGAATAGGAGGAAGAAGGCAATAAAAATTTTCAAAACAAGACTACACGACATGTATATTGACTACACAGTATGTACCTGGCATCCCTTCCCCTACCTGGGTCCTTCTGCATGGCTAAGCCACACGGTTCCTGTTTAAACAAAACTACACTGCGTGTATACCATCTACAGGGCGTGTATGGTGTTATTTCCAACTGCCCATGTAGTTTGTGACACGGCCGACTACTCGGCTTGACACTACATGTCGAGTTACACCCACACACAGCTGGTACACTACCATGTTTCCTAGTCACCCGGCTAAGCCCACATGGTCTGTCCTCGGACAAGACTATACGGTGTGTTCCCACAGGTACACGGTGTGTTCTAGACAAGCTTCGCTGACCCGTGTTGTTAGTTACACGGATGGATACACGGCTCAACCTACACGGCATGTTCTATATACACACGCCATGTATACAAAGGGATTTCCCTGACCCGTGTTTGTTAGTTACACGGCCGGGTCCCCAAGTCACACTACACGGCGTGTTCTTCATTGACACGGTGTGTTCATGAAACGACTACATTGGACCATGTTGTTAGTTACACGGCCATGTCTCTGGGTCAACAAAACACGACGTGTACATCTGGTACATGTCGTGTTCGCCCCTAACATTTCTCCTTTCCCGTGTCGCCGCCCCCATGGTTTGTGACACAGGAAGAGACTACACGGCGTGTACTCGGGTACACGGCGTGTACTAAAAAAGCTTATTTTTATTCACGAACAGAAGAACACACACATCATATGTAAAGCAGTTCACAGCGTGTATACTGGGTTTTCGAACAGTATTCTTTAGAAACTGCTCCGGAGCCCAGAAAATACTGAAAAACAACACCTAAGTGCCAAATTCCGACTCGTGGGGGCCCATACTCCCCACGAATCAAATTTTGACATCTTATCTGTGTATAACAATATAAATAGTCAATGATCCACCAAATTACGATCAATGGGGGACCATACTCCCCAAACACCAAAGTTCGGAGTTCATTCTATAAACCAGCTCATACAAAATATCTTATCACATAGAAGGTATTTATCAAGCAGATATCACAGCAGCATGATTTTCTAGCACAACAACTATCACAACAACATGAAATTTCTAATGCACCAACATGGAAAAGAAACTATTCATGGTATGTGATTTCTAGCATGTGCCAAAATGATGCATGAGATGGCATACCCTCATCTCATCGGGTTGCAACTAAACAGAACCCATAGGTAAAATATAAATAGCACAATCACAAGAGCATCACCCAACGGTGAAATCACATCAACTATAAATTGCAAAATCAATAACATTGCAATATGAGGTAAATTGGATTTTCCCTGTACATGGGTTAGCTATGCCCGGGAACAACTTATTACCAACTACCGTTCTCACCCTATCCAGGAATAAGGCTCCAAATCGTAAGTTAAAGAATGGATCCGCTCTGATACCACTTTGTAATGTCCTGGTTCTGGGTACCACCCAACGGCTACCCCGAACCCAGTTCACCACGTGACCTCAAGGGGATTTCCCTAAATGCCAGAGGCTGCCGACTAGCAGCAAGGGCCCAGGTCTGATAGTAGGGAAACTATGCCCTCATTTTTCAAAGTGTAGTGTAGTGGAATACAAGATAAAGCATACAACACCAGCGGATGCTGTAACAGTATATATAGATGAAATGGATAACTGATAACAAAAATGGAAACCATCATTCATATATACATGAAGATGCAGCATGTCACTATTCTATAAAATATCCAGAACATGTTACACTGCAATAAAATACAATACCACTGAATTATAGGTACAAGGAAGCAAAACAGAATATCCAGCAGCATCGTGAGCCTAAGCCCGATACCATGCGCCCCTACACCGCAGCAGCAATCAATTACCTATATAAGGACCATTGACCTTATCCACACCTACATAAACATAATCTGGTTGAGCCGAAAAGCATGACCCAAACAGGGTGTTAGAAATATATCTCAGTAGGCACCCACCGAAGGCCCGTGCCCAACTGGGTGTAAAAATGCAACAACAGTGTGCAGTAGTGAACTCAATAAACTATGTAGTACTCAAAAGTAAATTACCAGTTATATTGCCATTTTATTATTCTTTTAATCCATTTCATATAAGAAAACACCATAATGAATTTCTAGTAAATAGTCAGGGTCCACAGACACTCAACCCTTACCCTCAGGTAATCAGAATCCAACCCGCAGGTAATTGCCCACAGGCATAACAGAAATTGCCCTCAGGCATACAAAGTGTTGCCGTCAGGCACAAATTCTATTTCCCACAGGCATAAAAGAAGTTCCCCTCAAGCTAAGATAACAACTGTCCTCGGGCTAAGTAAAACAACGCCCTCGGGATGAAGTAACCGGTCCATGCCCAATATATCACAAGCAATTCAAATACAATTCATCTCAAGGCAAAAGTAATGCAGAATATTGACAAGTCATACCCACGGGTATCCTGGCCATAAGGCTAAACAAGGAAACGCACCCCCGGGGTGGTCCTGGATCCAAGCAGCGATCCCAAACAGAATTTTTATCTCACAGTCAATTACCTATACAATTATAGGTATTTTAAAATAGCCACAGCCTCAGCCACATGAAACCCCAAATATGGGTTCGTAGCTCAAAAGCAAACAAAAACGCACGAAAGTTGGAAATAATCACCAAGCCACCTGCCTTAAACTCCAATGAACGTTATACATGAATGTCGATTCCAGAAATTCCCAAGAATGACATAGATATAACGAAGAAGAAAACCCATTCAAATGTAAATAACTTTCCCTTAGGAAATAATTGGTAAGAACTACTTAAGGAGAAGACAGGGCTTAACCGCATGGTTCCAACGAGACCGTCTGAGGTGGAAAAGGATTCCAGAAAAACACTCGGAAGATCCTCGAAGATTCGGACTTCCTCCCCTGAGCACTCTTACCGTTCTAAACCTTCCCTGTAAATAGGGGAGTCTACTGCACATTTTAAGAAAACAAACAAAGTACACGGCGTGTACTTCCGATTACACGGTGTGTACTTCCCATTTTTAAACTGTTCCTCTGGCGGCTTCCCACGAGTTTGGCACTGTTCATCTACCGACATGACTACATGGCGTGTCTTCATGAGTACATGACGTGTCTTCATGAGTACATGCAGTGTTCTGTCGCCCAGCTATCCACCGACTTACTATTCGCATGCCGACTGACTGCATGGTGTGTAAAGGACCACTACACGACATGTTGTCGGTTCCTACACCCTTCATCCATGATAGGGCCACACACCCTGTGTACTTGTCCCATATGGCCAGAAGTACACGACATGTGGAAAAAGTACACGGCGTGTACTTCCAAAATGTAGGATTTTTCCCCATCTTCCATATTTTCTCAAAAACACATAATGAAAAGAGAAAAGGGAAAACATGTACCTCAAGAATAAGAACCGGGTTCTTACAAACCAAGACAATAGTACAATCCCCTTTATAAACCCCCTCATACTCTAAAACCATTTTTTAAACAATCTTTTCATCATTCACAAATTTCTCAATTATACTCAAAATGAATAAAAATGCTAAAATTCTCTAAAATAAACATTTTCCAATGAAGATCCCCTTTTAAGCATACATACACCTCAATTCCCTTTAAAAATACATTTCGTACTATAGAATCAAACCAACTAACAACATTTATAAACTTGAACAAACATATTGAATCCATTTTATAATGATTGGGAATGGAACCACTTACCTCATGTGAAGAACCTTCTAAAAAATGATGTGAAATCCCATCCTCACCTTAATCTCACCACAAAGTGGAAATAAGAAACCCTAATTAAGAATATTTAACCCAAAAACCCATGATTAAATTCATAAAAGGGACATTCAAAACGTTGTAGAAGTGAAACCCCAAAGAATATAGATCAAACCCCTATATTAAGGGAAGAAAATATGTGATAACAGACATACATGAGGGTTCCTTGAAGAATTCATTCCAAAAACACCGAAGAAATTAAATCCCAAGGGAGAGGATTGGATGAGGGATGTGTCCCTAGGGTTGTAGAGGATTTGAGCATCATGAATGAGGGAGAAATGGGGTAATATTGGGTATATTTGGAAATAAAACCCCAAATTTTAATGAGGTGGTTCGATCGCATGGTTGGTCCACACATTTTCCAAAACATTGGTGTATAGCAAGTGGCTCCTCAGCCGAAGGAGACCCTGCAACACACTTACTAGGAATGTTGCCAATGGTCATGTAAAGGATATATGGAGGGTTTTTTATACTACCACATGATTTACTAGGTTAGTTTATAGTTAATTTTAACTGGCACAAACAGTTTACATCCATCTACCTATCCTAAAAAACACATTTTCCTCAACAAATCACAATAACCCAATTTGGAAAATCTATGATAAAAGAAAAATTATGTAATGAAAAAAAATAAAACCCTTCACACCCAGTTCATGTGGTACTAACCCAGAACCAAACCCAAACTGGAACAAAAGAGAATTCAAAAACCCAGGTGTGACAAATGTTATGTCTATTATGGTAATAATTTAATGGAAATTATTGGATTTGCTGAATATATTTTATGAAATAAATTTATTATATATATATAGTCTCCAAATAACTTAAACATTTACATTTATGAAGAATTTATAATTTTAATAAGTGTTTAATATTCAACTAAAATAATGTATTAATTATTTGTGTAATTCTTGGGTCAACTCATTTGGTAGTATTCATTGATTTATTTATTTTATGAGAATAGGGTATGGGTAATATGATGATAAAACATAATAAAATAAATTGTGAAAAAAGATAATATCAAGTGAACCAAAAGTATCATAGGTTGATAAGAAGGCTTCATAAATTAATACCCCTTTCAGTGACTTTAGTATTATTTCTTATTCTTCTTATAGATGTTGAATAATTATATTATATATTTTTTTATTAAATGGATTTTAACTGAATAAATCATGAAAATAAACAATTTTATGGGAAATGAATGACTATCCTCATGAGAAACCAAGTGGATATAAGGATACAGTTGAACATCATATTCCAATTATCACTCAATACACTCATTCTATGAAAAATAACATGATATGTATTGAGATATTAACTACACTAATAGGGGAGAAACATTCCCTTGAGTTTTCTATCCATAAACATCTAGCCTCCTTCAATGGGCCATCTAAAAAATTAGTTCTCATGAATATAATAAATTTAATTGAAAATATATATATTTTTGGAATTTATTGATCATATAATTATATAGTATTTTTACTATTTTATCAACTTTAAGTATATGATGATAAATTGGGGAAACTTGTCAAGAATATAATAAATGTTGAATAAATAAATTCTATGTTGTGGGAGGAGTATAATATGGTATTTTTCAGTAAATATTATCCTTGAAAATGTTTTACTATTATGGAAATGTAATATCATATGATGAAACATATTGAAGATGAGTCCATTTGAGCATATAAATAAAAAAAATCATTCTTATCAAGGTATGATTCTATACTAATTTTTGATGATGAAAAAAAACTTATCAATTATTTAGTAGTATAAAAATTATTATTCTAGAAAATGTTATTTTAAAGAGACCTGTCTAAATATTATTAAGTCATTAAATGTGATATTAAATTAGAAATTTATTGTGCGAAATAAAATTATTCCACTTTTTTATGGTATGAAAATAAAAATGGATCTTCATGTAATCTTAAATGTTAAATACCAGGGAGGAAATAAAATCAAACACCCTATATGCCAAAAATATAGATGAAAAAAATTGGAATATTTATTAATTGAATTGATAATGTATTCAATTCATAAAATGGTAGACATCAAACATGTGCCACTTGATGGGGTTGAAATATATAAATAATAAAATATTGGGGAAAAGGATAAAACCAATGAATTTTACTAATTAAAATGTAGGGATGATAGGAATTATGTGAATCAATTATATAATCCAATAGTTATTGAGGAAAGTAGGCCTTAACAAACCAAATGAAAAAATGACAAAGGGATATTATTTTCTTTTACAACTAAAGTGGGTCAGAAGAATAATGTTTTAGTATGTACACATACCGTCCACTCTAGAACATGAAATATATTATTTTATTAGGTGTCCTCCCACTATTTTATATTTGGGGAATTTTCAAGTAGAATAAATACCCCCAAGTCATTGATTAGATATTTAGTTTCCTTTAGAAATCCACAATCGAATGATGATCACTTCACTGGTTTATATCTCTTATAAGCTATAATTTTTTGGGATTTTCTACCTAACAATCATATTAATATCCATATAGTTGAATTTGATGTTATATATGGAATTTATTATGATTTATATAAATATCCCATATAAATTACTAATGATGGGATGTCTAATTTGATATAACAAATCATGTTATGACTATCTAGTAGTGTGAGGATGAACATTAACATCCAAAAAAATTATTATATTGTATGGTTGTTACTACATATTAATGAATAATATTTATCACAAATAGTTAGAGAGAAAGGAAATATTGATGATATTCCAATTGATCTAGAATATGGTAATGTATTTCCCATTGAATTCTCTTGTATTTTTCTAATTGGTGAAGTTGAATATTCACTATAACTCATACATAGTGCTATACTTATTTTAAATAATACTTAAAATTTCACCACAATTGAGTTATAGGAATTATAGAAATAACCCAAGTAGAATCTAGAAAAAGGGATGCACACAACCTTGTGTTGTACAACATATTGCACCATTTTTTTATGAAAAAATATGGGTAAATGTTACTTTCTCTTGATTATCAAAAACATAACAACATAAATATCAATGAAAAGTACCCTTTAGACTCTATTTATTACTTTCCTGATCCACTATATTGATATTAATACTACCAAATAACTTTCATTCGTTCCTTATATCATCAATTAATTATCACAAAGGAGGGTGTACCAAATTCATCCTTTAATATGATTTATTATGATTGTGAATTTTTATAAATGCCATTTCAAATTACCAATTCCAACAATATCGTGAAGATAATTTGATAATTTTGTTTAAGACCCTGAAAAAGTTGATTTTCATATTCAAAATTTACCAACTGTGAATTTTGGATAATTTTTTTCATTAATAGTATATATAATCTCATGGGAGTGTATAATTGTGGATCCTTTAATGAAAAATTTTATTGACCAATAGACCAGATCAACCATGTTAAATGTTATCATTAGTCTTCATAAGTATTATGGATACTATTGATGTTTTTTGAGGGACTTTTCACAGTTTCCTAATCTAATGATATTTTTTATATAGAGGGGATACGAGTTTTTTTAGACCAATGAATGTGATGATTATTTTTTAAATTGAAGAGATGGTTGGTTAATAAAACATTCCTCACACTACACTATAGTATAGAAGGGATTGTTATAGAAAATTATTCTTTAAATAAGGGACTACGATGCATAATCATACACAATCAAAATGTTATATCACATAACTGAGTCTATTTGAATGTTTATGAGAAACGTTAACCAATGAATGATTTTGTGTCCAAAATAATAAATTTTTTCATTAAAAATATAGATAAGTTATATTAATTTTGAATGTTGATATATATATATATATATATCTCGATCATAAAATCTTGAATTATGTATTCCTAAAATGTGTTTAATATATACTAATTTATAATGTCGCAACATATTATTGATTATGACTATTCAAAATATTATTCCACAATTAATGTGAACAGGGTGGCCAATTCACTTGGTTGGAATTACAATGTAATTATTTCTATGATGAGGATTGATAGAGAAAGAATATTAATTTATTTAAATAAACTATAAATTAAAATCATGAGGAATTGGGATTTATAATACCTTTTATTAACTAAATGTTCAAACATGAGTCCACGTGAAGATTAAATAGGAGAAAATGAATAATGTGTAACTATATACAAAGGTGAAAACTGATCCCATATTCTGACATTATTTTCATTGGATATTAATGTTTTGAAACCATGTAAATTTCCAATCCATACATGATTTTAAAAATGAGATATTGGATGAATCCATTGATCATATTTATTTATTCATCTTATAAGTATGACAATGTAAAGGGATTTAGGAGTGTGGTTTTATGGGATATCATGAAAAGGGATATTGAAATACTTGTATCTCAAAACATGGTCCGAAATAATGTTAATGAATAAAGATAAACATTGATGGGTATTTTTCAACCATTTCTAATACCACAATAGAAATGGGAAAACATTACCATGGGTTTTTTATTGGACACCTAAAATATCAAAATGGGATCACTATATTTTTTGTATTCAATGTCCAACAGACGTTTTCATATTTCATCAAAATAATATATTATTTTACACATCTCCACGATTACATGATAGAAATAATGGATCTATTAAGGTATCATAGAGTACCACATTATATCATATCTTATCAAGATCAGAATATTATATTAATGTTATCTAGAATTCATCAATATTATTTGAATACATAGTTGATATTTTTAAATTAATTCCATCAATAGAAAGATATTTTGTTTAAGAGGACCGTTCATAACCTTGAATACATGCTGAGATCCAATTAAATGGATTTTAATAGTGGTTGGGATCAATGAATTCTTTTAGAGGAATTTTTTATAACAATATCATTCACTAAATAATTCAAATGGATCCTACTAAATCCCTATATGGAATTAGATGGACAACTCCATTGAGATAGGATGATGTTAGTGAAAAAAATTATTGGGACCTATTCTAGTTGAAAAAATAATACATATGATTAGTTACATTCAAGGGAAAATCAAGGTCATGTGGTGTCAATATAAATTATATAATAAAAATATTCTATGTCATTAAGAGTTCAATGTTAGTGAAAATTTATTCCTGAAAAAACCAAATTCAATGAAAGGTGTGAAATTAAAAAAGTAGGCAATGGTTTGACTTAAAAACACTAGTATCATTTTAATTCCTGAACATATATGGATTCTTTATTAATGTATAGATCTTACACCAAATCTCTATAACATTCATAATGTATTCCTTGTATCCCTATTGAAAAGTACATACTTGATCCATTATGTTTACTGAACATAGTTTTTATACAACTAGGATATGTTCCCATATACGAGGAACAACCCATGGGGATTCTCGATCAATTTGTTAATGTTATGTGGAACATAAACACTCACCATTTCAATGTTTTATAGAGAAACCATATGTTTTGGGACGATATATGGGAACTCAAGGATGTGATTTGAAAAAAATTTCCTTGGTTATTTATATTAGGGTGATATAATTTCTAGGATAAAATACATCAAATGGCGGATAAATATAGAAAAAAAAATGTTTTTGTGATATATTTTTCCTGAAACTAATTTTATGTCTTTGAAATCTTACATTAAATGAAATAGCAAGTTAAACTTTTCCAGTATGTACTATTGAAATACTATAATTTAATGAGATGGTGATCACCTAAATAATAGATTGGAGGGTTTGAACATGAATAATAAATTAAATGATTTTAGTTTTTACACATTTATAAAATGATTCCAATAGATATGTTTTTTATAAAAAAATAAAAAAAAATTAATTACTTTTTTTTATTTTCATAAAAAATATATTATGCGTGCAAATAGTTTTTATCTTATTAAAAAATTAATATATATTATAGACTGATTTTAATGAAATGATAAGATAATATATTCAATTAAATATTGTTACATTCATATAATGTTTTTCACTGTCCTTCAAACATTAATAATTCTTATTTTATTCAAATAGATGAATTATCATAATAATGGATTGTTATCACTTATTTTAAAATGTGTTCTTTGAACATGATAAATTATTTCTTAAAAAATATATTCAACCTATGGAAAGATAATAATTATTATCATTTATTAGGTCTAACTATATTTCTATAATTAACAGTAAAAATAGTAAAAACTTATCACACTAGTAATTTATAAAATTGGTTCATCATGTAGTGGGGGATTTAACATGGTGATATGTGTAAAAATAATGATTAAATAGTTATAAATATTATTATTTGAATAATGTTTAACCTTATACTATCCAAAAGTTTAATTCTTGTAATTTTTTTTAATCTTTCACATGAAAGTGAGCATATATTATATTCATATTTTAAATAATTACTAGTGGGTCGATCGCCTCATTTTAAAAAGGGATCATATTCTCCCCAATTATTCAAAAAAATCATCATTGGATCATTTTAAAACCCACCTAAAAAATATTTATTTATTACTCCACATTACTATTGATCTATTTGTTGTACCATAAGACCATCCTCTGAAGTATTAAGGTGTAAGAGAAAATAAATCTCTCAAATATTGGGTGATCATATTACCTGACTGAATCATAGATTATTTCATCTTATAATGTATATAAATTTATTATATAAATCCTAATTTAATTCTTCTATAATCATAAATACAAATTGATGTTATTATTCTTATTGAATAATCAATTTCTACCTCTATTTCATCAAATCTTAAATGAATGTATCACTCACACATTAGTATGAAGAACCATAGCCACATAGTGATATAAATAATTTTCCATCACTTTGATTCGTCGTTAGATAGTTTGATGGAATTAGGTTTTATATATTATATTTATAAAACAATTATTATTTAATAATTATAATATATTATCTACCTTCTTACCTTCCTGATTACTTGAGAATGAAAATGTCTCTAATTCATACATGCGGACAACAATCTCTATGAAGAGAGCTGACTTATTTTAAATTTTCACAATACATAGATGATGAAAATTATAGATTAAAAGAATATGTGTGATATTTATGATATATAATTGTTTTTATAATGTTTATTTTTAATATAACTTTTCTCCATTCCAAAAAACATCATTATTTCATATGTACAAACAAATATCTCTATGATGAGATATAATTAATTTTCCATCATCTCATTATATGGATAATTATAAAAATAATGAAATGTGAAAAAAATATGATATTTTTCACATGATTTATCATCTATATAGGTTGAAATGATTACTATGGTGGAATTATTAATACCATTAAACATAAATATTTATAGAAATTAAACCAGTTTTTACCCAAATAATTATTTAAATGAATAATTGTTCATAATGGGATAATTAGAATTAAAAATGCTATGATATATAGTAATTTTGTGTGAATATTTTTCCGAAATAGATATATATAAATATAATTTATGAATTTTTTTTCTTAATACAAATGATGCAAGACATGATTTATGGATTGAAATTATTTTTACAATACAATCTATTTTCAATGTTATATATGCTAATTTTCCATTTAATATAATATATGTATTATACACATTAACACCATATAATTTGTTCCTATAGTTATTTGTATTGTATTATTGTTTTATAATAATTATCCTATCAATGGTATATAAATTGATTGAAAAGATAATTTTATAAAATTTCGACTTTATTTTCTATGTTATTGATAATATTTTAAGAGTATCTACATGTTTTATTCCAAAAAAAAATAATCAATGAATTTATTATTATAAATTTACTGATTGATTTAATTTTTATCCATATTTAGAATTCTATAAAATGGTTTAAGAACATATTTATTATAATTTTGTGAGTGGGGAAGTTTTTCCCAATATAGTTTATTGTGTATATATTTTAATGCATACTAGATGAAATAATTTTCATACCATCAAGACTAATAATTTCATTAAATATGACATTATATGTTTCGAGGGTTCTTTTAAAATTTTAATTTCATTCTAATATTAGATAATTTTATTTATTTAAACTGATTTATTTAAAAATGAGAGGGGTACATTCCTCAAGAAATGTTAATGGGATCTTTTGATAGTATTATAATATATGAAAAGAATGACTAATGTTACATATAGTTTATAGGGTATATGATTCAAGGATACCATAGTTATTTTTCCCCTATGGTCATTTACTATTATGATGCAATCATAATTAATCCCATTTTCATTTCCATGGTTTATGGTATGGAAAATTGAGAATTATTTTATTAATATTAGGGAATAAATTTGACTAGATTATAAATATGTGAAATTTTGGTTTATTATATCCATCAAATCCATTGGTTAATAAGATGTATATCTAATTAAATAAAAATGATAATCCAAAAAAATGGTTGTGAATAGATATGTTTACATTTTGACGGATGGGTGTGATCTCATATAGAGATTATTGTGTTATTATTAACAGATGTCATTGTGAATAACTATTTTAAAATTTTTATCCTTCTGTATGATTCAAACATGTGATGCACACATTATTATGTCTCGATATGATTGTGAATATATTCATTTCCATTATTATCATTTTTCTAACGATGCCACATTAATATGTAATTAATACTGAATTATTATTACTGCAATGAAACCCTTATTAATAATTCATATTGATAATTCCTGACTTTAGAGTCTATGGTTTATAATTGTATGAGTATTATTATTTTTCATTGATATCATGTACTTGATTGTGCAACAATACCTTTAAAATAATCTTATTACCTCTTACGATTGATATCTCTCATGTTAAACCTTACAAACAATCTATTCTCATTGTTTTATATGGCTTCATTCCCACAGTATTTGATGAATGGTCATAAATGTGATATTTCTAGATGTTTACTAGTATGATAAAACATTTTGGGATATGATTAAGGTCATTTAATAAGAATTGTTATTATTTTTTTATTCTCTAAAGACCATAAATTGTTTTAGTACTCAAGAATGTATAATTTTGATATTTAGTGAATATTAATCTAATATGATATTATATTATATTTATTCCATTATTATGTCATATCAGTACTTGAATAACCTAAACTACACCCATGTAACTTTATTGTTTTGTAGTCTTATATTTTATAAACTATAAACATATCAGGTCTTAATGTAATTTTTTAGCCCTTGGTACCAATGAATTTATATAATTATTTTCATATAATTTATTAAGGATACAGTTTAGTTTGATAGTGTACACAAATTTTTTTCCCATCCAGTTCTGGATTTAAATTTTTATTCTATGGTTTTTTATTTAGTTTTTTTCTAGTAATAATATTTTGTGATTTATTTTATTGGGATGATAGGTATAAAAATCAAGATTTACGAAAATTATCAACTCCCAAGTAAAATATTGTAAATTTTTTATTAAATTGATAAACTCATGGTGAAGATCTAGAGGTATGCTAGATAATACCCATAACAATACCCTGGTTGAGATTATGCACTACTATATACGATGAGTTTCATTTTCTGGGAGGACATTCAAGGTATGGAAAGTATATAATTTGTTTTTGAAGAAACCATGGTGGAAAACAATACAAATGTAAAATCCATGGATAAACAGAAATATAATATTTTTAAGGAATACACCCCCATAATTTTACTACAATATTATATAGATTAAAAATTAGATGGGAAAGTACAAAATAATTGT
This sequence comes from Viscum album, assembly GCA_963277665.1. Lineage (NCBI taxonomy): Eukaryota > Viridiplantae > Streptophyta > Magnoliopsida > Santalales > Viscaceae > Viscum > Viscum album. The sequence goes on along the minus strand of OY728143.1, from coordinate 609,777,139 downwards.
GTTAATAAGACATGATCTTCTAAATTCTAAGACCTTATTTTTATATGGTTACAGGTTCAATAACTATAAAAAACTACAAATAAATAATCATTTTCAATAATTATTTTATTTCATATTGTAGAAGAAGGAGAAGAGTATTTACAACTATAAAGTGACTAACAGCTCATCCTAATATCATTATAATTCTATATATTTTGGTAACCTTCTCAGAGTTAGAAATTATAATATGAGTAAATCATGGCTCTCGAACACGGGGATATCAATGATGAATATTATAACAAGTATCAATCCATTGTAAAAGTAGGAGTGGAGTGATACTATGTTTGGATGAAAACTGGTCCATTTTTCATTTATTCATGTTATAAACTACTATATACTACCATAAAAAATAAATATGATTTCAATTAGAAATAGGGGAAGAGTTATCCTATACACAAAATAGGGTTAAAATGATTAATTCTGTGTTTTTTAAATCATTGTAATAATCCAATCACATGACAGAATTATGTAATCTAGATCAAAAAACCATAAATAATTATTATTTAAGTAATATGAAATATTTTAATAGCACTAAAATATTTAGTTATTTTTACTTTTATTGTACTTTTTAGTAATTAGTTTTAGGCTATCATTTGAAACCATCATATCATCCAACCTCTAACAAAAATTTCTCATACACTATTGTGAGATGACTTATTTTATAGGACCATTAATAAGGAATGATGAATCATAATGAATCAAGGGGAAGAAATATGAGCTTTTTTAATAGGGTTTTATTTTTTTAAACAACTAATTTTTATCCTCTTATTAAATTTTTGTAATATGATTTTAATAAGAAACTATATGGACCATACTTTTACTATTAAAAAATTTATTTTCTATGACCCATATTTTACATAGTAATATATTGATTCAACATTTTTTATTTAATTTGAATTAAAATTGAAAAATTAATTTTGGATATTAAATTATAAGATATTGGAATAAGATAATTAATTTAGAAAATCCTTATTTGAGTAATTTAGTTAATTTGGGTAAATTAAACATCCATACCCTTTCCATGATGCGAATTTATGAATTTCATATGGATTTTTTAATTATCAGTATTTCCATATTTGTCTAACCTTACTGTAACTTTATCCCTATTCCTAGAAGAATTATTATAAAAATCTATTTTTCCTTGATCATATTCCCTGTGTGACTTAGGGACATGTTTTCTACAAGGAAATTCGTTGAATATTTTTTAAAAAATAATATTAACTGTCACATTAAAAATTAATAGGAATTATTATTCAATTTTCCCTTATCCATGAGCCTAATCCATTAAATTTATCTTCTGATCTCATCGAATATATGAATGAAAATTTTATTGAAATAAAAAATTCCAATCCCATTTCAATCATTTATTACACATTCACATTTTTTAATTATATATAAAATTTGATTTGTGGGGGAGATTTTGTTCATGGATGAGTTGGAAATACAAGAATGTGGAAAAATATAGAGTTATTTCCATGTGATATTACAATTAATTCAATATTTCATCTATGATTGTATTATACTGTCTACCCCTCTTTGAAAAAATGTATATAAACAAACATAAAAAACTAAATCAAAAAAAAAATTTGTCTCTCAAGAGAACAAAAAATATCATTTACTAGACCGGCGATATTATTATATAGGTTTTGGTGGTGGATTTATTATTTCTATAAAGAACAACATTCAAAATAAGAAAAAAATAAATATTGATGAAAAAATCACATGGGTGTATGTCTTTTATTAAGATTTAACTTTTTCAAGGTTATTAATTTGGGCATGAGAAGTCATTGTTGTCACTATAATGTGATATTTTTATTATCATTTAATATTAAATATCATATATTATATATAATATATTAAACTACTTTTATCCATATATTTTTCTAAAATCATTACATATTTGATATAATCCTCAGAGTAATTTGAACCATAATTCAAGTTTCTTATGATTTATTATGGTATTTTAATTTAAAAAGTGGAGAAGATGGGTCCCTTTTAATAACATATAAAGGGACATGTACTCATGGTTTTTCCATAAATATAATTTAATTTTTCCCTTGATCAGTTTGAAATCTAAATAAATATGAGGTAGATCATAACTTGGTCAATATAATAATAATGGATTGATAAATTTAAACTAATGAAAGGAGAAGAACAACCATTAACTTTACAAGAATGTAAAATATATTAGTTTTATAATTTCTTTGACAAATGAGGTGGTGTATTGATATAATTGTATAATTCTTGTAAACAATCCCCATTTAGTATTATATTATTTTAATTCATTGATATTTTAATAATGGTTTTTTTATTATGTATAATGTTTTGTCTTCTTCATGAGGGTAAGCATTGGATTATGTGTCGATGTATTTTATCAAATAATTTTATGAATGAATATTAATAAATTTTAATTAATGAATTACATTTATTAACAATGTTTTAGAACTAAATTATTTATTTAGAATTCATTTTCAGTAAAAAATTATTAATTTTTTTTAATTTGAACTAATATATAAGTTTTGGAGTGTATATTATAGAATAATTATATGAATTAATATTTTTGAATTCAAGTTGTTTTTTATTATTTTATATCAAAAAATCTATCCCATATAGATTCATAGATGTAGAATTACTGACCACTATTTTAAGAACTCAGACCTTCGTTTCAGGTATGTTTTTCCTTTTTCTGGAGTTTTTGAGAAAATAAGAGTTTCTAGAAATTTTTGAAGTACACGTCGTGTAATTTATGAGTACACGTCGTGTACTCCCTTGTCGTGCGAGGCCGTGTGACGGCTGTGTCCAGGCCACACACATGACCATGTGGGGGTGACGTGGAGGCCTCTTAAAGTGGATTATGAAAAATCCTACTACACATCGTATACTCCAAAAGTACATGTCGTGTACTTTTTTTCATTAAATGCACCAGGGTCGCGTCTAATCACCGGGGGTCTATTCTTCTAGGTCTTGTTTGACCGAGAGACACCGTACGACTGCGGATCTTTTCCGAGCCCCTGAGCCTCTGTCCGTTCTCCGATTCAATAGCTGTCAATTGCATTGGAACCGCATCGGTAAGCTCTTACTTCTTTTAGAGCATCATTTTCCAATTTTTCCTCTTTTGAATGTTATCATGGGTTGAAAATTTTGTTCTTTTTCATAGATCTATGACATTATTAGCAGATTCAATCCTGGTGGTTCAAGTATATTGATCTCTTCGAATCAATGTAGGTGGTTTGTGCTGTTCTGTTCAAATTTTTTGAGTTTTATGTGAAAATTCCACTAATACCCTTGAATGGGGTATTGTGTGTCTCCTATTTTAACCATGTTGTTTTCCTTCCATTCATTAATGCTTGTTTATAGGTAATTTTGTGATGTATACGTATAATTGCAATGCTTTTATGTTTTTCCCATGCCTTTTTCTGTTTACAACCATTCATTCTTTCTCAGCCTATTGGTCATTATGCCTATTCTTCTATGCCTCGTGACCATAGGATGGAGTGTTTTTCCATGACATTCTTGTTATGCAGTAGATTGGTTATCCAAGTATTTTTGTAGGATACTTTGGCCATATAGCATTATTATGCAATGACTGGCATGAGGCCTTGAGAATCTGGGGTAATAGACTACAAGGGGATAGAACGAGTGAGCTTCATCAGAGAGTCTTGAACATTATAGACTAGATGGGATAGACCGAGTAAGCTACCCAGAGAGTCTTGGACATTATAGTCTAGAGGGGATAGACCGAGTGAGCTTCCTAGTGAGTCCTGGATATTATAGACTACATAATGATAGAACGAGTGATCTACCTCAGAGAGTCTTGTATGATTGAATTTCCTAAAACCACTCGAGGCTATAGGAGGAATTGACCGAGTGAGCTTCCTCAGAGAGTCTGTGATAGAACTGAGGCTATAAGAGGAATTGATTGAGTGAGCTTCCTGAGCGAGTCTCTAGACCTTGGGGCTATGAAGGGTATTGACCATCTGATCTTCCTCAGAGAGTCCCTAACTTCCCTAGACTATAAGAGGAATTGACTAAGTGTGCTTACTCATAGAGTCTTATAAATTCGTATGACCAAACCAGAGGGGTTAGGCTGAGTGTACTACCCACAATGTTGTTGGTACTTCTTGGATAGGACCATAGGGGATGGATGTGAGTACTTACAAACGGGTCTCCTGTTTGTGGTTACCTGTTTGCTTCACTGCTGCTTATTGATTTTTGGATTGCTTACTGCTGTGTATTATCTCATTTACTGCTTACTGTTTACTGTTTATTGTACTTTACCTACCATATACTCACAGACTGTTAGGCATAGATCATCGGGTGGTTTCCTACTAGGACTTAGTCTCACACCCTGTTGGGGTCATGTTTTGGGCCCAAACTGATTATATTTTTGCAGGTATAGATAATGGAAAGTTCCCTTCTACTTCAGGTACTTGACTTTTCATTGGAGCAGGAGATCATTGGAACAAGATGAGGATTGCAATGCTGAGGATTTTCTTATCTGTTTATTTATCTTTTGTACTTTGGTTTTGTTATTTTTTTCAGAATTGTGATTTATTTGGATTCTCTCCTAGAAATATATGTATCATACATCATTTCATATATATGTGTGTCTGCTCTAGTGGTTTACTATTTTAGTGTTCCACTATTTAATATTGTTGGATAGTTACTACATCCGTTATTGCATGTGGTGCTTACATCCACTGTGTACTCTGCCAATGAGGGCATAGTTTCCCCACTATCACATGTCATTCATTTTTTCCATGCCATCTAGGATGATTTAGTGATTTCATGTTGTTGCGATAGATGATGTGTGAAATATGCATGTTGTAGTGATATATTTCTTGATAGAAATACATGTTGTTTGATATAGATTTCTTTGTGATGATATTTACTGAAATGAATGCCATATTTAGATTCTTCAGGTGTTATGGGCCCTCAGAAATTAGAACATGGCGAATCATTGTTTTTTTTCCTTGTATGTGATATGTATGAGATGAAAAAAGTTTATTCATGGGGAGTATGGGACCTCATGTATAATAATTTGACTCCTTAACATCTGTTTGCAGTGTTTTCTATGCTTTAGAGCATTTTTTGAGCTACTTCCCAGAAAATCCTAGAATACATGGTGTGTACTTCATAAATACATGTCGTGTAGTTTTTAAACCGTTTCACTGACTGTGTGGGTAGAAACACGAGGTTGTGAAAAATCTTCAGGAACACACCGTGTTGTAGAGACAGTGTGTCTACTCATGTGACTAATGACACAGATGGATGAAATTTACTTTACACACCATGTCTTGCTTTCACACGTCGTGCCTTGTATTCTAGGTACTCGTCTATGTCATTAACAACACGTTTCGGGGAAAGCCTTTAATTACACATCGTGTTCCATTGGATCATGTCATGTACAGTGAGCCGTGTATCCAACCTTCTAACTAACAACATGGGTCATTGAAACCTTATCTAGTACTTGTCGTGTCATTCATTAACATGTCGTGTAGTCTAGGATTAAGAGGACCGTGTGAGTTAGCCATGTAAGGAGACTCAGGTAGGGAAATAGAGTTCAAGTACACGTCGTCTGTGGGGACAAAATGTCATGTGGTTTGGGAGTTACACGACTAGTTGTGGCAGAAGTACACACCCATGTGACTTGATTAAAGGAACATGTAGTGTAGTTTTTATACACGCCTTGTAGTCATGTTTTGTAAAACTTGAATGTTTCTTTCTCTTGTTCCCCTCTTGTACTCTTGTGTTCTTAGTCTTTGATAATCTTAATATAAGGTGTCTGTTTGACCTTGTGGATTCATACCACCGAGATTTCCTTCTATTGTGCCAGTCTTGTCACTAGCCGTCTTTCCGAACATTGGTGTCAATGCATAGTTCCAAGGGAGTTTGATAAGGTTCATGCAGACCTTTTGTGGAGATCAGGGTAGGTGGAATGTATCTTTGGGCAGCCATGTAGTATGCTACCAATGTGGGAGAAGTGGGACTACTAGGCCTCAGTGCCATAGAGACCCAATGGAGTGCCGATCTTGCGGTAATATGGGACATATTTAGATTTTTTATCAGTTCTTCTCACCTACAACTGGTGGTAGGGGTTCATCTATGAATCTGTGTTTAGGAGATGCATCACCAGTTTTTCACCAGTCTGGGAACTGGATTTCTTCTGGCCATTCGGGCTGAGGTGGAGGTCGTGACCATAGTGTTCAGTCACTAGGCTACCAGCGACAGCAAAGTGAATTCCCTCAGAGTGGTCAGGAAGGGTCACAAGGTAGCGTTACAGGCGAGACATCTACAGTGAAGCAGACCCATCATGAGCAAGATCCAGACCCTTCTACAATTCGAGGTATGATCTTAGTAGCCTCAGTTTTATCTTCATCTCTTTTTGATACTGGTGTTATTCATAGTTTTATCTCTATTGCTGTTGTGACAATCCTTTGGATTTGTATCTTTTCCTCTACCAATACTTTGACTTTAGACACACCATTGGGGACTATAGCGGATAGTGTACATCAGTGCAGAGAGTTCCCTCTTGAAGTTGTAGGGTGTCACTTCATATGGGACCTCTATGTCCTAGAGATGATGAGCTATGATTTCATTCTTGTAATGAACTAACTGGTTCCCTTCCATGCTTTCGTTGACTTCTATCTCCATAGAGTGGGTTTTTTATCACCAGAGGGTGGGTCCTTTATTCATATAAGCGAATGTGGTGTCCAGGGGAGAAGAGTGGGTCCAAAGCATCATGGGTTGGGGGAGTTACAGCCCAGATTGCTAGCCATTATCTGAATGACCAGGTGACTTCACAGTTAGACTTTCCTCTTATGGTGGCTCGATTTAGATATGTATTTCTAGAGGACTTTTCAAGTATTCCTCCAGAGCGTGAGGTAGACTTCTCGATTGAGCACGTACTAGGATCAGCACCAGTGTCCATTCCTCCTAATTGGATGGCTAAACTTGAGTTGTAGGAGCTCAAGAAGAAGTTGGAGGAATTGCAGGAGTAGGGTTTCATCTGACCCAGTAATTCTCTTTGGGGTTCACCTGTCTTGTTTTCAAAGAAGGAAGATGGTACCCTCAGGCTTTGTGCGGAAAATCAGAAGTTGAACCAGTTGATGGTCAAGAACTGATATCCATTTCCGAGGATCGATAATCTCATTGATCATCTTCGGGGATCTCAGGTGTTCTTGAAGATTTATTTGATATCTAGTTATCATCAATTGCATGTTATACCATATTATATACCTCTTACAGGCTTCAAGAGCATGTATGGTCTAGACGATTATATGGTTATGCCATTCGGTCTCACGAATGCGCCTGTAGTTTTCATGGCACTGATGAACCGAGTGTTCCATCCATACTTGGATTACTTAGTGGTTGTTTTCATGGATGATATCTTGTTGTACTCTCAGACTCGACACGACAATGCTACCCATCTTGATATCATTTTGATTACACTGAGAGAGCATCAGTTATATGCTAAGATCTCAAAATGCCACTTTTGGATGGACTAGATTCACTTCATGGGTCATGTTATCTAAGAGGCAGGAGTATCAGCAGACCTCGAGAAAGTGACAGTAGTAGTTTCTTAGGAGCAGCCGAAGAATTTCTTTGAGGTGAAGAGTTTTCGAGGGCTGGATGGATAATACATCTGTTTCATATAAGACTATTAATGCTTACCAGAACCACTGATGGGTCTGACCAAGAAGGGTGCGATGTTCTTATGGTCAGATTCTTGTGAGTAAACCTTTCAAGAGATGAAAGGGAGGTTAACTTCAGCACCGATACTCGTATTTCTAGATCCAGGAAAGATCTATACTTTTTATTGTGATGCTTCTAGTATCGGGCTGGGATCTGTGCTTATGAAGGGAGATAGAGTCGTAGCTTACGGGTCTCGGCAATTAAGGCCACATGAGAGGAATTACCTAACACATGATCTGGAGTTGGAAGCTGTTGTTCATGACTTACGTTTTTGTAGAAATTATATTCTGGGAGATCACTTTATGGTGTTTACTAACAAAAAGATTCTCAAGTACATATTCACTCAGTGTGATCTGAATTTGAGACAACGAAGGTGGGTTTAGTACGTTCAGTTTTAGACTTTGAGATTGCCTACACGCCTATGAAAGGCAATGTTCTGGCTGATGCACTAAGCAAGAGGACTCAGATACATGTAGTTCAAGATGCCAGCAGTGAGAGGCAGCTTACGGGTCTATTCTCAGAGATGCATTTGGAGGTGCACGATAGTCAGGGGTAGAGTTTTCCTTCTTCTGTAGTTGTTGCCTCTACTCTTCTTAATCGAGTATGAATGAGGAAGATATCAGATTCTGAAGGCCTAATCTTATGGGAAAGAATGTAAGGAGAGGACCATATTCCTAGGTGGACCATAGGTGAAGATGAGATCTTGCGATTCAGGGATGTGTATTGGTTCTTGTAGACATACGCGACGAGTGGATGTGGGATTTTCATTCCTCAATTTGGGCAGTTCATCATGGCCTCACCAAGATGTATTGTGATCTACATCATCAATATTGATGGCCAGGTATGAATAGGGGTGTTTCTGGTTTCATCATGAGGTTTTTCAGTTGTCAACAGATGAAGGAAGAGCCTAAGCGACCAACAAGGCTTTTACAGCATTTACCCATTTCTGAGTGGAAGTGGAATGATGTTGCGATGGACTTTGTGACCGGTTTTCCAAGGTATCCTAGAGGGTACGACGCGGTATGGTTTGTCATTGATAGACTCATGAAGGTTTCTTAATTATTACTGATCAAGAAGACCTTCAGTGTTGATGAGCTATGGTGGTTGTACATCCAAGTGATTGTACGTCTGCATGGAGTTCCACACTCCATTGTTTCAAACAAGGATGCTCATTTTACTTCTCGGTTCTGGCAAGGGATTTAGAAATATTTGGGTATACAAGTACTTTTGAGTACATCATACCATCCCCAGACAGATGGCCAGTCCGAGTGTACGATTTAGGTTCTTGAGGATATGCTCTGATCATGCATTATGGATTTTTGAGGTTCTTGGGAGAAGCATATACTTCTTGTGGAGTTTTCCTACAAGAATAGTTTTTAGGTGACTATTAAGATGGCACCTTACGAGGCTTTTTACGATAGGCCATGTCGATCACCTTTATACTGGATGAAGGCAGGAGAGGCAGCTTTGTTGGGACCTCATCTTGTTCAGGAGACCTCAGAGCAGATAGAGTTGATTTAGAAGGGGATGGCTATAGCACAGTCTTGACAGAAGTCTTATGTTGATCCACGAAGACGAACTCTGAAGTTTGAGGTTGGGGATCAGGTTTTCCTGCATGTTACACCGAGGATGGGAAACAAGAGGATTAAGAGATATGGTAAGCTTTCAATGAGGTACTTCGGGCCATTTGAGGTATTAGAGAGAGTTGGATTGGTTGTATATCGGTTGCAGTAACATCAAAGGTACTGGGATATGCATGGCGTCTTCCATGTTTATCAGCTCCGACGTTACTTCTCAAACCCATCTCATTTCCTTCAACCTAAGGAGGTTGAGATTGTAGCAGATGCATCGTTTGTGGAGCATCCTATCCGGATTGTCGATCATAGTATGAAGTTTCTCTGTGGTCGGCCTGTTCCTTTGGTACAGGTGCTATGGCAGCACGGGCGTGTACAGGATGAGACTTGGGAGAGGGAGGTTGATGTACAATCACAGTGGCCACTACTATTTAGGGTTTCTTCTTCTATGCCTCGTTAGTGAAATTAAAAGACGAATTTCTTTATGGGAGGAAGTTTATATGAACTCGAACCTTCTTTTCAGGTATGTTTTTCCTTTTTCTGGTGTTTTTGAGAAAATAGTAGTTTCTATAATATTTTAAGTACGCGTCATGTAGATTATGAGTACATGACCTATGCTCCCTTGTCGCGTGAGTCTGTGTGCAGGCCTTGTCCAGGCCACACACATGGCCATGTAGGGGTGATATGGAGGCCACTTAGAGCAAAGTACATAAAATCCTAGTACTTGCCATGTACTCCAAAAGTACACGTCGTGTACATTATTATTTTTTTAAATTCACCAAAGTCACATCTATTTTCTAGGGGTGTCTTCTTCTAGGTCTCATTCGACCGAGAGACATCGTAGGACCCCAGATCTTATCTAAGCCCCCGATCCTCCATCCGTTCTCCGATTCGACCGCCGTCGATTGCGTTGGACTGTAGTGGTAAGCTCTTCGTTCTTCTAGAGCATCGTTTTCCAATTCCTCTTCTTTTGTAAGTTATTGTGGGTTAAAGGTTGTGTGCAGTTTTGTAGATATATGAAGTTATAAGGATATTCAAGTCTCATGGTTCATGTATATTGATCTCCTAGAATCAAGGTAGGCGGTTTGTGCCTTTTTGATCAAAGTCGTTGAGTTTTATATGAAAATTCCACCAATACCCTTGAACTGAGTATTGTGTGTTTCCTATTTTACCCCTGTTGTTTTCCTTCCTTTCTTATATGCTTGTGTAGAGGTTATTTTGTGATGTATGAGGATAATTTATATGCTTGGATTTTTTTCCCATGCCTTGTTCTGTTTATGACCTTTCTATCTCGTTCAGCCTATTGGAAATTCTGCCTGTTCTTCCATGCCTTGTGACCATAAGATGGTGTGTTGTTCCCTAAAATTCTTGTTATGTTGTATACTGGTTATCCAAGTTTCTATGTAGGATACTTTGGCCATATATAATTATTATTCACTATCTGGCGAGGGGCCGTGAGAACCTGGTGTTATAGACTACAAGGGGATAGATCGAGTGAGCTTCCTCAGAGAGTCTTGGACATTATAGACTATAGGGGATAGACCAAGTGAGCTTCCCAGAGAGTCTTGGACATTATAGACTAGAGGGGATAGAACAATTGAGCTTCCCAGAGAGTCTTGGATATTATAGACTACAGGAGGGTGGACCGAGTGAGCTTCCTTAGAGAGTCTTTGTTTGTTTGAATTTCCTTAAACCACTATAGGCTATCGGAGGAATTGACCGAGTGTGATTCCTCAGATATTCTATGATAAACCTGAGGAAATAAGATAAATTGACCGAGTGAGCTTCCTCAGAGAGTCTCTAGACCATGGCGATATAAGGGGAATTGATCACGTGATCTTCCTGAGAGATTCCCTGACTAACCTAGACTATAAGGGGAATTGACTGAGTGTGATTTCTTAGAGAGTCTTACAAATTAATTTAACCAACCAGAGGGTTTAGGCTGAGTGTACTGCACATAGGGTTTTTGGTACTTCTTGGATAGGACTGGATGGGATGGCTGTGAGTACTTCCTAGAGGATTTCTTGTTTGTGGTTATCTGTTTGCTTCACTGCTGCTTGTTGATTTGTGGGTTGTTTACTACAGTGTATTATCTTTTTTACTACTTACTATTTACTGTTTATTGTACTTTACCTACCATATACTCACTGACTTTTAGGCACAGATCTTCAGGTGGTTGCCTTCTTGGATTTAGTCTCACACCCTATTTGGGTCATGTTTTCGGCCTAAACAGATTATATTGTTGCAGGTATAGATAAGGGAAATTACCCTTCTACTTCAGGTACATTACTTTCATTGGAGAAGGAGATCATGGGACCAACCTGAGGCTTGCGATGCTGAGGAGTTGCTTATCTGTTTATTTATCTTTTGTACTTTGGTTTGGTATTGTGTTCAACATTGTGACTTGTTTGGATACTTTCCTAGACATATATGTATCATGCATCATTTCACATATATGTGCGGGTCTTCCAGTTGTTTACAATTTTAGTCTTCTGTTTTTTACTGTTGTTGGATATTTACAGCTTCTGATATTGCATGTCTTTCTTACATCCGCTGTGTACTCTGCCAATGAGAGAATAGTTTCCCCACTATCACACCCAAGGCCCTCACTACTAGTTGGTAGCCTCTGGCATTCTGGTAAATGTCCTTGAGGCCATGTTACCAACCAGGTGCGGGGCGCCTCTGGGTGGCTTCCAAAATTGGGACGTTACAACTATCAAGGCCATATATCATTGTTTGTGAAGCACAAAATCTTAGGTTACCTGCATAAACCCATTTTAATGTTGAGAGGATCACATCAGGAAACATTAAAGATGATATCCAATTAAAAATTGTGTTATATGATCTTATTTTTTATAGGGATCCTTCCATATGTACACCCCCTTAGGAAATCCATGTAAGCTATATTTCATGTTCTGTTAAATGAAAATTGGCTATATGATTTTCCCTACACAATAAGGGGATTTTCCACGTTACATATGAATTTATTAAACTCAAATTATCTATGGTTAAGGAATATTGGTGGTTATTTTAAGTCCATATTATGTAATTAGGATAGGATATAGTTCAAATTTTTAGTTAATCGCTTACATAAGAGAGCTTTTGACATAGATGTATTAATTTAAACATATATTCTTGTTCATTTAACTACTCCCACGAACATCCAATGCAGATATTTTTTTGATTTTTGGAGATCAAGTTTTATTCCATATATACATTCATTAAAATATCATAAAAATGTGAGTACATAAAATTGGATAAGAACATTGATCTGATAATAAATATACATGGGATAAAAACGATATAGATGATCTAATCTCAGGGATAAATTATAGATATAAATTAAGAGATAATTGTATTCTACACATGATATCAAAATATGTTTTAAAGATGAATTAAAATAAATATAGGAGAAGAAAATAAAGGAGATTTTAGTGGTTAAATTTAATAAAAATTCTTAATATTTGTGACTGGGATTTTAGAGATCTTGGGAGGAAGGAGGCCCTATAAAATGATATTAATGGGGGGCCCGACAACTCTTCCTCACAATTTGATTATGTATGATTCTTCATTCATTATTTTATTCTCCCTCTAATTATTATAATTATAGTATAGACTTTATTTAGATAAAATAATAATTTATATATTGGATTTCATGTTAACGTTTTTCCTTAATTAATTCATTATGGTGTTTTTCATCAATATTAAATTTTAAAAAACACCACATTGATTGTAGTTCATGAAATATTTTTTCATGAAAAATAGTGATCTTTGGATGTACATATAATTTTAATTTATATAACAAATAATCCTTGGATGAATTTATGTTTCAATGTTTATACATGGTTTTATATCACTATTTATATTATTTAACCACCATCATTCCTAATAAAAAATGATTGTTAGTGAGAAATAAAATAATAAATAGGATAATGGGATTATTTATACATGCATCTGGTGATGCATATAACAATTTACAACATCTCTATTCACTACTACATGAATTTATACACACTATAATTAGTATTTTATTTTGAAAAACCAACTTCAATCATAGTTCATAAAAATTATTTTTAAGACAAATTTTCCTCTTTTGATGTAATTACAATTTTTATTTATATCAAAAATAAAAATTGGTTAAATTTTTGTTTCTATATTTAAACATGGTATTTAGTCCCCATTTATTTTATTTAACAACCATTTTAATGATATGAAAATGAGTTTTAGTGGGATATAGATTAACCAATAAGACCATTGGGAAATTTAGACATATGTCTGGTTAATAAAATAATAATTCATAACATCCTTCTTCAGTGGTTCATAAATTAATAACACTAAAATCAGTTTTTTGATTACATTTTCAACTGACCACCCTTTCTGAAAAATATAATTTTCTTTAGCTAATTTATATCATTCACATAGTTTTAGGTCTTAATTGTTAAAAAATGTTATTCTACCCCTTATCTTTTTAGACCAACCTCATTAATTGCACAACATCAACTATTACGATGTAATTTATGTTTTTTGATATATTATTTCCTATAAATTTAAAAATGTTCTATACTCAATGTAATTAACAATATCCATTGAGTATAGTTGAATTTAAAAATAAATAGATATTTACATCACCAAATTTAAACATAGTTAGAATTAATCATTCCATAATTCTCATAAAATTATAGTAAATGTTGAATGATTATATTTTAATTATAATTATTATATATCGTAGTTAATCCCTTTCCTTTTACATATTATTAGTCTGAAATCGATTTTTCATAGGACTAGATTAATATTATGATTTATTTAGAGTTCCATGCATTTGAAATTTTTTCATCTATCTATTGAGTTTGTCTATTATGTATATAAAGTGTGTTCTAAAACATGAGAAACCTTTAAAAATAGATATCTCCCTATTGAAATAGTATATATGGCCCTTATGTTTCTCATTGAATCTTCTTCCACTATTATATTTCGATAAAATAATAACACTTACAAAAGTGGAATTCATCCATATAAAAAGCAAGTTAGCCTAAAAAATATCATTTTCTATAATAGAAAATAATCAATCGCATAAAAAATATAATATTATCATTTGAAAAATGGATTTTCAATATGTAACTATATTTTTTATTCTAATCAATTGTGATTTACCCCATCAAAATTTATAAGACATTATTTAATCTTACAGATCTATCACAAAAATAAATCAAATAATCACATTAATTCATAGAATCATTAATTCAATTCATTACATTATTAATAACTCAAAATTAAATTAAAAATCATCCAAATTATTTTCTTCAATGAAATAGTATTACCCATGCTTAGTACTCCATAAATTATTTTCTCCAAAATTATATCTATTTTTGGATTCCTTTAATAACAAATTTGATGCGGATTTGGTGTCTAGTTTCTCCCAAATTACATGGAATATTTTTGTAATCATTGAATTAATATTACATCAAAAGTTGTGATTGATCTATTTAAAACCATCTCAATAATTATACCCTATAAATGGATTCTTATTTAAAATTTCCCCCAAGATTCCCATGTCGTATCCTACTTCGGAAAATTACTTTTCCATCAAAAAATGAATTCTCAAGACTCCATCTATAGAATAGAACTTCATTATCATTTCATAAAAGATTAAAAAAATATTGATAGATTCACGTTATAATTTTTGATTTTTTATTGATGATAAAAACAATAATAAAACTCATTTGGGATCTTAAAATTCTCCCTTTGAACTTGTTTTCAATAAAATTAAATTACTCTATACTAATATCTATTTAAATTTTCCATTTTCCTCTCCAAATTAATGATACTAAATACAAAGGGGAAATATTATGGGAACATATTTTTCATTTTCATAGATATTCCCTAATTAGGATTTACATCATCTCATTATATTCATTATACTATATTAATAGAAAAATTATGACTTTATTAAAATAATTATTGAATCATAATATGCAATGAAATTAGAAATAAATCAATGTACTCTATGTCTATTGGAGAAATGCATAGTTTTGAAAAGAAGTTTGATTAACACAAATATTTTTTATGTAAATAACTTGTTTAACATCTTTAAAACAATAAAATATATCATCTTTATGGGATTTATAAATAGATGCGTCATGAAGTTGATAACATCTAATCATCATTAATAAATACATAAAAATTATTCATGTGATAAAACGTTTTCCCCACTCTTTAACTCAACCCATTTCCCCATTTTTAATCATATTTTACATAACCAATATTGTAATGGGACAGACCTCTCTGGCCCATTACATTGTGAAAATATGGTGTTTGCGGTGTTTTTTGAGGTCAAAGTGACTTATCCCCAACACTTTTCCAATTTCCACTTTTTCTGAACAGTAGAATTGGAGACCCTCGGTGAACAGTTCCAACAGTAGACAGTTGTGAACAATGCATCGGTAACCTTCTGTGAACAGTGCCAATGGTGAGGTCTAACAGTAACCTATCCTTCCATTTCCAAATTTTGAGTTCTATGAACAATTCCATCGCTGAACAGTTCTATTGGTAACCTCTAATGGTAACCTCTCTTTCCATTTCCAAATTTTGAGTTCTGTGAACAGTCCCATTAGTGAACAGTTCTATTGGTAACCTTTAACTGTAACCTCTCCTTCCTTTACCAAATATCCAATTTCATGAACAATGTTCTATCGGTGAGGTTCTAATAGTGAGGTTCATGAAAAGTGTTCTAATGGTGAGTTTCATGAACAGTGTTCTATCGGTGATGTTCATGAACAGTGTTCTAACGGTGTGGTTCATAAACAGTGTTATAGCAGTGAGGTTCATGAATTGTGTTCTATTGGTGTGGTTCTATTGGTGAGGTTCATTAATAGTCTTCTAAGGGTGACGTTCCTGAATAGTGTTCTATCCATAAGGTTCTAATGGTGAGGTTTATAAACAGTGTTCTATTGGTGTGGTTCATAAATAGTGTTATATTGGTGAGGTTCTAATGGTGAGGATCATGAACAATGTTTTTCCTTTTCCAAATTTTAAGTTAATGAACAGTGTTTCCAACTTCCTACAGTTTCGCCCCTTTGAAGTTTCCATTGATATAAAATGCATTTAAAGCCCTATTTTAAAAAATCTATGGCCGATACAAAGATCTTAACTCCTATATTAATTATTCCTAAGGTGCAGGATGTTTTTACTTGGTCAACCTGCATGGTTTAATGTGATCTTCTTTTAATGGGAAGTTAACTGTATCTTAAACAATCACACCATTAAATATTTCAAAGGGATGGGATATCTTCCTCCCTAATTCTTTCTCCTTGTTCTCTGGTGTGAGATTCTCGAACATCCCATTCCTTATCATAGTATTTTCCCAATCAAACATTCCTCCTTGGATTGGTTCTGCTAGGTTTTGATGCAACTAAGTTGTTTCTATCAATCATCAATATATGTTGTCGTGAGAGGAGGATCATGACTCATTTTGTGGATTGTGCTCGTATAAATAACTTCATGATCTATTTCAGGTAGGGGATTAGTGTCTTCTCTTTTTATTTTATGTGCAACTGTATTGTCAAAA
This sequence comes from Viscum album, assembly GCA_963277665.1. NCBI lineage: Eukaryota > Viridiplantae > Streptophyta > Magnoliopsida > Santalales > Viscaceae > Viscum > Viscum album. The sequence continues at coordinate 609,760,267 of OY728143.1, read as the reverse complement.
TGTTTTATCCCAGTAGATCACAATGGAATTGACATAATGAATATTTGAACCGGATAAATAAATTGATATTGATCGTATGTTATTGCCTCTTGTTTTTCTAGATAGTGTGATATTTATTCTTGATTCTTATAGTTGTTCATTTGTGATGGAAATTGGTATAGAATGTAAACAAAAATTAATTGATAATGGTTTGGCTAAAGATAAAGAGGCATGTAAATGAATCTGGTTCTTTTTGTTGTAATTTCATGCTAATCAAAATGGTATAGGGAGGATTTTTAATTATTTTTGATAGATTACGATTTAGGCTTCCTAATTTTGGAACCTATGATTAATAAATTGGTTAATCCAAGATGGATTAAAGAATTTGTGGTTCGATAAAACATAATACCTTGTAGGGTTCTAAGTTACCCTCTAGATTGTTAAAGGACCTAGAGACAAATTGTTAAGAGGTTTTTTTTTTGCTGCTTGTGTTGTAATGTGAGTTGGATAGCTGTTGTGATATTTGTGGGTAGGGTGGCCTATAGATTGTGGGAATAGATGATGCCTAGAGTGGTGAGATGCATCGATTTATGAATGTGGGTGTCAAGGAGGATGCAAGGGATTATAGAATGGGTTGGATGTGAATGTTTGGATGCTTACTGGTTATTTTGGTTGTTTATGTTCTTTACTTCTCCCCACTACTCTAGTCTGCTGGTCTTACTTACCCATCTTCTAAAAGGGGAGATAACACGCAGGGTATGCCATGTGCTTTCTGTGTTTAGCTTCTCAAGGGAGAATGGGTCTATGCTCTTACTATAGGCAGCAAAGACTCAATGGGTAGTTCATCTACTCACATTATTGATCCCCCTGGTGTTTAGTAACATAGAATTTTTTTTTCTATAATGCCTTGGATTATGGGAAAATAATGCTATAAATAAATAATTGAATAAATGATGTTTACCCGTGGAGTTTGGAGCTTCCTAGGTCACAATGCTGAGGTTGTGATTTTAAGAAGCAGTGTACTATGAGTTTGATGCTAATGAAGTTTAATGTGGAATTGTAAATGGTTAATAAATTTTTAAAGAATTAATTAACATAAAGTGTAATTGATAAAAAGGGAATTAAGTAATTGAATAAATCTTTTTTAATGGTTGTGTGCTTATAGGATACCTAGTCTTAGAAGTGGTATCATGGAGTCCGAGAGACATTATCTACAGTTGAGTCTATGACTAGGTAATACCCATAGTGTGGATGTGAGATATAGTATATTCCGTAATTTTGGTTTTTTTATATGCTACTCCACCCTGTCAATAAGGTCAAGTGACACCCCAGAGATTCTGATCCCTGGGGGGTGTTTTTTCCCCAATATTCAGGTGGGAGGATGGATGGATGACTACCCCCATTAGCCCCACTCTCTTCTCTTTGTAGATACTTTTACTGGTTGGAACAGTGGTTAGTTTTCCCCCATATATTTGTGTAGAGGAGTGTAATGGATTGGGGTTATTCACACACATATTATCTGGATATAGTATCCTATAGACTACTATTGATGTAACTTGTATAGGCTATGATTACTTGAGGATCCTTACTCGGTGTATGGGATAAAATGGCTTGAGGTATAATACCCAACGTATGATACACGTTATGTGAGCTGTGGTGGTTCCTGAAAACTACCTAGTTATATTCTTTCATGGACATGGTGGTTTTGTTGCACGAGGTACATGTTGTGGTGCTTCTCCTTGGTGTCTGCGGTTAAGCCTTTTTAGAGAGTGATTCTTAGGATGTGTGATGTTGGGGCAAAGTAGAAATCTAGTGGGGAAGTAGTAGCGGGGTACCATTGATATTTTCTATTATATTATATACTCTTGTATGTGTTACTTGGTGAGAGTATCCATGGTGATGTTGGGAACCTAGTATACCTATTTAGGTGATGAGTTATTTTCTCTTGTTGTTCACTGTGATTTAATATGCTTCCATTACTTTTGCATGAGATGATTCTGGGTGGATCTTGCTGAGTATACTGTTATACTCGCCCTATGTATATATAAACTATTTTTCAGGTCACTTGGAGTAGTTTTGAGATCAATATGGTTTCTACGATATTGGGGTTGCATGAGCTATTTGGGCTTGTGGTTGCTGTAGTTTTTACTTTCTATTGGGTACTTTCAGTTTTCCCCTTCTTGTTGTAGTAATTTTTCATGACATTACATTTGTACACTTCAATTTTAATTTATATTTCACTTCTTAGTTGGAGTTGTTTGGTGTCTATCATATGTCACTATTTCGCATGTGTTCTCTTCGAGGGAAATTCATCCCATTTGGGTGTTTACAATACCATCGGTGCTTATCGCCAACTCAGGGCCTACTGGAGGCAGGACTCAAAGGTCATTATCTCCCTTCTCACATTGCCGGCCCAGGAATGGTACACTTTGTGAGGCAGGGGTTGTGATAGAGTGGTATTAGATTTTTTGTTGAGGGATAAGATGGAGTTTGGAGTTAGGAACAAGTCAGGTTGCATGGGTTGGTAGGGAAACATTTTCATTCATGTTTCAAAAGTGATGTAAAAATTAAAGACATGATGAGACATGAGAATTTCTGCCCCCCTATGATTTGATGTATGTACCTTTATGTTAAAAATGTCTTCTAAACAAGGTGATACTAGTTTCAGGGTAGAGACCTATGAAAGGACCATGCATCATTATTCTATGAGCCAGTTTTTGAATGGGTAGATGTTGGGATAGGTAAACCTAAAATGAATATAAGAAAATAATTAATTCATTAATTTTGAGTCTTCCAAATTCTAGTTTTAGGTGCCCTATCTTTTTGTTATTTCAAAGGTATGGCTCCAGGTAGACGTCCATGGAAAGATCGTATAGAAGATGTATTGTAGGATATTCTAGAAGATCGCCGCAGGGTAGAGGTTGATGACGATGAAACTTGGAGGAAGAAACTCTGAGAGTTTCCACACCAAAGTCTGGAGAAGTAGGAGGGCTCTGTTTTAGATACAGTCATAGAAGCCTAGTTCGATGAGGTCGAGATCAGCTTCAGTTCGATCTGTGCTTGTAAGGAGCACTGAATTTCATTGGTTATGACAATGTTACATGGAGGAGTGTGGCGGTGGTGGTTTCTGTTCCTTTGGGGATCGCGAGGATCCAGCGATATCATGGGAGGAGTTCTGAGACAAGTTTAGAGTCTAGTTTTTTTCTTTGACCATGATGGAATCAAATCGCTAGGAGATTCATACCGTTCAACAGGTGTGCTCTAGTGTACAAGAGTTTTGAATCCATTTTAGGAACCTTTTACAATATGCTTCGGACATGTTGCCAGATGAGGAGGCCAGGTCGAGGCATTTTGAGGAGGCTTTGAATCTAGAGATCCAATGCCAGGTCACCCCATTTATGCTAAAGAAGTATCTTGAGGTTATAGTAAGGGCAGATGTTTTTTAGAGGACTTTGGCCAGAACCTGATCATCATGTTAGGGGAGTCATCATGATTACTCACGTAGTTGAGCTGTGTTCTGGGGTTCCCGATTTCCAAGGTAGAAGAGTTTCCGTTTAGGCGGGGGTAGGTCCCAACCCTTCACATCTCATTTCATTAGAGGCAACAAATATCAGGCCTATGCCAAGGGATTAGGCGCTTGTTTTTCATGTGGTGGTCAAGGCCATCAGCAGCGAGAGTGCTTTTTCATTTAGAGTAGTCATCGTGCACCAGGTGCTCTGCTCTAGGTTCCTCTATTGAAGTAGTTCTAGTCATGGAAACAACAACTTGTTGCACCAGTAGTAGATATGAAGAGGGTATATGGGGTAGGCACATGATAGCCCCATGATGCTCCCCATCCTCAGAGATTATAGCACGGTCATGGTGGTGGTCGTCATTAAGGTCATAGAGGCTGTGGAAGAGGTCATGGTCAGCTTCATGCACTAGTGTTCACAACTCCATGTGAGCCAGATGTTGTTTGAGGTACTGTTTTCTTTTTTTAAATCTTGTTGTATGTCTTGTTTGATTCATGGGTGACACCTCCTTCATATCACCTACCATTGTCCATGCATTGGGACTTGAGGTAGAGAGGCTTCAAGTGCCCTTGGTTTGTACTATGCCAGTTGGAGGTCGAGATGACTTGATTGAAGTATGTAGAAATAGTGATCTAGTGTTGGGGCAGTACTGCTCTTGGGGATATTTCTTATGTTTATGAATACAACCATATTATGTCATCCTCAACATGGATTGGTTGTATTCAGTGTAGGTTATCGTGCATTGCTTCATGAAGCATGTCATTTTCTTCAATGTGGTTGGAGAGTTGGTAGTGTTTGTTGGTGAGCAAAATCCACAGATGGGTCATTGGCGAATTCTTCCCTTCTCATCCATGATGGCTGAGATAATTTTTGAGTTCTTCAGAGGTTGAGCAATTGGCATTTCCTTGGGTCACGGAAAAGTACCATGATGTCTTTCTTGAAGAGTTTGTAGAATTATTCCATCGACAAGAGATCGAGTTGGGGATCAAGCTATAACCAGGAGTGTCTTCTATATCTATGTCTCAATATAGGGTAGCCCCATATATGTTACAAGAGCTACGTATACAACATGATGGTTTGTTATAGTGCAGTTTTGTTCAGCAAAGTGTGTCACCATGGGGTGCGCCGGTTTTTTTCGTGAAGAGGGCTGATGGTAGTTTGTGGTTGTGTGTCGATTATCATCACATAAACAAATTTTCAATAAAGAATCTCTATCCTCTTCCACAGATTGGTGATTTATTCGATCAAATGAAGGGTTCAAGGTGGTTCTCAATGATCATCTTGTAGTCAGGATATCATTAGACCTGTGTGAAGGATGAGGATATCCAGATGACTACATTTTGTTGTCGTCATGGGCATTATGAGTTCATTTTAATGATATTCAGCATGATTAATTCTCTCGATGTGTTCATGGGATTGATGGATGTTGTGTTCTATGAGTTCCAAGACATGTTTGTGGTAATTTTCTTTGACAACATCCTTGTGTACTCCATGTCTGAGGAGGATCATGTAGAGCATCTACACGCTGTTTTGGGAGTTCTTCGTCAACATCAGTTGTTTGGGAAGTTTCTAAAGTGTGAGTTTTGGGTTTGAGAAGTCCTTTTCATGGGGAATGTTGTGTCCTAGAAGGGAGTAGTTGTGGATCCATTGAGTAAAGAAGCAGTTTTGTCTTGGAAAGCCCCCAAGATAGTGTTGTTGGTGTAAAGATTCCTTGGTCTCGCAAGCTAATACAGGAGGTTCGTAGCTGATTTATCATGAGTTGCAACTCCTCTAACAGCTTTGACCAGGAAGGATCATACATTCATTTGGACTGATTAGTGTGAGGTAGCTTTTGAGTATCTAAAAGAGAAGTTAGTAAGTGCTCCAGTTCATTCTCTTCCAGCAGATGGAGTTTAGTTTGATGTTTTCTACGATGATTCGCATCCGGGGTTGGGCTATGTACTAATGTAGAAAATATCAGTTGTTTCTTATGGGTCTCAGTAGTTGCGTCCCCATGAGTTTTACTATGACACCCATGATCTTGAGTTGCCAGCTGTGGTTTTTTCTCTGAATTTGTGGAGACATTACCTCATTGGGGAGTGATTTGTGGTTTTCATCAATTATAAGAGTTTGAGGTATGTTTTCTCCCAACTTGACTTGAACTTATGACAGCATCGGTGGATGGAATTCTTAGAGGAATATGTCTTCGAGATATTATATTCACCTAGAAAGGGGAATGTTGTGGCTGATGTGATGTGTTGGAAGTTACGTAGTGATGCTGTGCATGAATCCAGAGATTCCTGGAGAGTAATGGATGAAATTTCAGCATTACATCTTGATATGGGAGAAGTTGGGGGCAGAGGACGTATTTTTCAGAGGACGGTACATTCATCTCTAGTGCAGAAGGTGGAAGAGTCCTAGTTGGTTGATCTTGAGGTGGAGGAATGGAGAGACCGAGTTGTTTGTAGTGAGGCCCCTGATGGTTGGTTGTAGGATGAACAACATTGAGTGTTGTATCATGGAATTCTTTCTGTTCCTTTGACGATGTGCGACATGTTTCTCAAAGAGTTTCATAGTTCGCCTTTGGCGGTGAATCTTAGAGTGAAAAAGATGTACCAAGCCTTGAAGAGCTAGTTTTGGTGGCCTGGGCTGAATCGTGTGGTTGCAGAATTTGTGTCTCGATGATTGGTCTACCAGAAGGTGAAGGCCAAACACCATGTTCCTAGTGGTCTGCTCCATCCATTAGAGATTCCTTAGTTCAATTTTGAGGAAATCTTAATGGACATTGTTACTAGTTTACATTGAGCTCCAGGAGGACATGATTCAATTTTGGTGGTAGTGGATCACTTAACAAAGTCGGCCCAATTTATAGAAATCAAGATGTCAAGCTCAATGAAGGTTTTGTCAAGGCAGTATCTAGAGGAGTTGTTGAGACTTATTGGATTCCCAAGGACGATCATTTCAAACCGAGATCCTCGATTTTTTTAATAGGGTGTAGAGAGGTCTCCTAAATGATTTTAGTTCTCATCTATGCCTTAAAACTGCTTTTCATCCTCAAATAGATGGTCAGACAAAGCAAACCATCAAGACTCTTGAAGACATGTTACACTCTTATGTTCTTGATTTTGGACGTTTGTAGATTAGGCACCTACCCTTGGTGGAGTTCTCTTAAAATAATAGTTTTCACTACACCATATGTATGGATCCATTTGAAGCCTTGTATGGCCGACCTTGTCGATCTCTATTGTTCTATACTATGGTAAGAGAGTCATAAATTCTCAGACTGTAACTAGTGTAGAATTCTACATAGATGGTTCACGTGATTCATGAGAAGATGAAGACAGTGCAAGATCGTCATAAATCATATTCTTATTAAAGGAGGACACCCTGAGAGTTTAATGTTGGAGATCATGTATTTTTTAAGGTGACTTCCCATCATGGGAAATGAAGGTTTGGTCTTGGGAGTAAGCTTTCTCTCCGCTTTGTTGGGCCTTTAGAGATGTTAGCTCGTGCTGGAGTTGTGGTGTATCGAGTAGCAATTCCCCCACATATGAGTCGGATACAAGATGTTTTCTATGTATCACTGCTCCATTGTTATCTTCATAATTACTCTCACATCATCGGTTGGGGAGAGATCGAAGTTGATAATGATGCAACCTTTGAAGAGTGACCTTTGGAGATCCAATACCACAAGAAGCATGTGTTGTGTGGGAATTTTATCTCCTTGGTTCGTGTCTTGTGGCGACATGGTGGCATGGAGAAGAGTACATGGGAACGTGATTCCAAGGTAAGTGCTCAGTACCTAGAGTTATTTGATGTTTAACTCTTTTCATGTATCTATTTAGCCTTTGTGGTTATAAACCTTTCATGTTTTTGAGATTTATTCCTTTTGTTTCTTTTGTGGCTTTCTCTCTTTTTAAAGGTATCTCATTGGGTGGTTGTTTGGACCCCATTTCGTTTTCACTTTACATGGGTTTTGAATTATCATGGATGATAATGTTTTGAGAGGTATCTGATGTAATGTCCCGGACCACTTCCGCCCATTCTGTTGTGTAAATATTGTGTTTGAGGTGTTCCAGGAGGTCAAGGTGAATTATCCCCAACACTTTTCCAATTTCCCCATTTGTGAATAGTAACATCGGTGACCCTCAATTAATATTTCTAGCAGTGGATAGTTGTGAACAGTCCCAGTAGTGTGGTTCAACGGTAACCTCTCTTTCCATTGAAAAATTTTGGGTTCTGTGAACATTTCCATTAGTGAATAGCTCAACCGGTAACCTCTAACGGTAACCTCTCATTCCTTTTCAAATTTTGGAGTTCTATGAATAGTTCCATTTGTGAACAGTTGTCTCGTTAACCTCTAATGGTAACCTCTCCTTCCTTTGCCAAATTCCCAATTTCATGAATAGTGTTCTATCGGTGAGGTTCTAACGGCCAGGTTCATAAACTGTGTTCTAACGGTGAGGTTCATGAATAGTGTTTTATTGGTGAGGTTCATGAATAGTGTTCTATCAGTGGGGTTCTAACGGTGAGGTTCATGAACAGTGTTCTATCACTTAGGTTCTTGAAGAGTGTTCTAAAGGTGAGGTTCATGAACAATGTTCTAACAGTGAGGTTCACTAATAGTGTTTTATTAGTGAGGTTCATGAATAGTCTTATAATTGTGAGGTTCATGAATAATGTTCTATTAGTGAGGTTCATGAACATTGTTCTATCATTGAGGTTCTAATGGTGAGGTTTATGAATAGTGTTTTTCCATTTCCAAATATTGAGTAAATGAATAGTGTTTCGAGCTTCCTACAATTTTTCCCCATTGATGTTTATTTTGACATAAAATGAATTTAAAGCCTTATTTTAAAAAATATATGGCAGATTCAAAGTCTATAACTCCCATATTAATTATTCCTAAGGCTCTGATTGTTTTTACATTGTCAAAATTTGTGGTTTAATGCAATCCTCTTTTGATGTAAAATTAAGTGTATCTTAAACTGTTACTCCGTTTAATCTTCTAAAGGGACAAGATATCTTCTTCACTGATTCTTTGTTTTTGTTATCAACTGTAAGACCCGCAAACATCCCATTCCTTATCATAGGATTTGAATAATCAATACTTCCTCCTTCTATTAGTTCTGCTCTATTTTGATGCAACCAAGCGGTATCGATCAATCATCGATATAAGTTGTCACGAGAGGAGGATCATGACTCATTGTGTGGATTATAATCGTATAATGAACGTCAAGAATTATTTGAGGTTGGGGATTCATTTCTTATCTTTTATTTTATTTTCAACTGTATTGTTAGTTCATTTTATCCCACTAGATCACAATGGGGTCGACATGATAAATATTTGAACCAAATACATAAATTGATACTGATCGTATGATATATTCTCTTGTTTTCCTAGATAGTGTGATATCTATGATTTCTTCATATTTTTTTTCATTCTTGATTGAAATTGGTAAAGAACATAAACCAGAATTAATTGATAATGGTTTGGCTAAAGATAAAGAGTCATGTAAATGAATTTGGTTCTTCTTGTTGTAATTTGATGTTAATCAAAATGGTGTAGTTATCATGTTTAATTATTTGTGATAGAATACGATTTAGGATTCCCAAAGTTGGAACCTATGATTAATAAATCAGTTAATCCAAGTTAGATTAAATAATTTTTCATTTGATAAAAGATAATTCATTGTATGGTTCTGAGTTACCGTTGTGATTGTTAAAGGGCCAAGAGCCAAATTGTTAAGATGGTTTTTTCCCTACTAATTGTGTCGTAATGTGAGCCTGGATGGTTATTATTATATGTGGGGCATGATGGCCAATTTATTATGGTAGCAGATGATTCCTTGAGTGGTGAGATGAATGGGTTTATGCATGTGGTTGTCAGGGAGGACACAAGGGATGATGGAACGGGTTGGATGTGAATGTTTAGATGCTTGCTAATTCTTTTGGTTGTTTATGTGCTTTAATTCTACCCAATACTCAAGGAATCTGGTCTTACTTACCCATCTTCCGAAAGGGGTGAAGACATATGGGGTATACCACGTGCTTTCTGTGTTTAGCTTCTCAAGGGAGAATGGGTCTACGCTCTTGGTATAGGAGGAAAAGACTTGACAAGTAGTTCATCAAATCACTGTGTTGAGCCCCCTTGTGTTTAGTAGCATAGAATGTTTTTCTAGAATTCCTAGGATTATGGTAAATAAATTATATAAATAAATAATTGCATAAATTATGTTAACCCATGGGGTTTGGAGCTTACAGGGGAACAATACTGAGGTTGTGATTTGAAGAAGCAGTGTTCTTTGGGTGGGATGATAATGAAGTTTAATGTGGAATTGTAAATGTTTAATTTATGTCTAATGAATTAATTTACATAAATCATAATGGATAAAATGGGAATAAAGTAAAGTAATAAATCTTTTTGGATGGTTTTGTGCTTATAGGAAACCTAGTCGTAGAAGTGGAAGCCCGGATTGTGAGAGATGTTAGCTACAGTTGAGACTAAGTCTTGGTTATTCACATAGTGTGGTTGTGAGATATAGTATATTCTGTACTTTTTGTCTTTCTATATGCTACTCCACCCTATTAGTAATGGAAACTGACACCTCGGGGATTCTAAGCCCTGGGGGTGTTTTCCCCAACTTTCTAGTGGGAGGATCGATGGCTGACTACCCCCATTGGCCCAACTCTCTTCTCTTGGTAGATACTTATGTTGGTAGGAATAGTGGTATGTTTTCCCTGTATTTGTGCGTAGAGGGCTATGATGGCTTGTGGTTATTCACACACATATATTCTGGATATAGTATTATATGGACTACTATAGGTGTAATGTGTATAGTCTGTGGTGGCTTGAGGATCCTTACTCAGTGCATGGGCTAGAATGTCTTGTGGTATAATACCCGACGTATGATACATGTTATGCGAGCATTGGTGTCTCCCAGAATCTACCTAGTTACTTTCTTGCGTGGATGTGGCAGTTTTGTTGCATGAGGTGCATGTTCTGGTGCTTTTCCAAGGTGTCTGTGGGTAATCCCTTTTGGAGAGAGATTCTTAGGACGTGCGATGTTGTGGAAAAGCAGGAAACTAGTGGGGAAGTAGTAGCGAGGTACCCATGATATTATTTATTATATTATATGCTATTTTATGAATTACATGGTGAGAGTAGCAATGGTGAGATTGGGAACTTAATATACTTATTTAGGTAACGAGTTAGTTTCACTTGTTGTTCATTGTTCTTTAGCATGCTTACTTTACTTTTGCACGAGAGGCTTCGGGGAGGATCTTGCTGAGTATATTGTTATACTCACCCTATCTATATATAAACTATTTTTCATATAACTTGGAGAAGGTTGGGGATCATTATGGGTTCTACTAGCATGGGGTTGTAGGATTTGTTCGGGCTTGTAGATGCAGGTGTTTTTACTTTCTTTTGGGTACTTTCAGTTTTACCCTTCCAGTTGCAGTAGTTTTGCATGTAATTGCATGTTCTCACTTCGGTTTTGATTTATATTTCAGTTCTGAGTTGGTGTTGGTTGTTTTCTATCTTATCTCTCTCTTCCATATGTGTTCTCTTAGAGGGTAATGTCTCCATTTTTTGTTTTTACTATACCCTCAGTGCAAGTCGCCAACCCAGGGCATACTGGAGGCGGGACTCCGGTGTCATTATCTCCATTCTCACATTGCCAGCCCAAGAGGGGTACACTTTGTGAGGAGGGGGTTGTGAAAAATATTGTGTTAGATAAATAATGACCATCATAACTAAAAATTATATTTTTCGATTACAATCATGATTTCTAGGATTTTATGGAAGGATCTATATATAGATATCACTCTATATGTCAGCTAATGTTTCGGGGTATCACACCATCATCTTTTCATCTTTTTAGTTCTATTAAAAAATGGAATTCAATCTCCTAATAAAATTAATTGAAATGTTAAAATGTTTTACCAAGGAAATAATGATAATTCTCTATGATGGTTATCTTTTTTTATTGTATAGTGATTACAGAATTTCATTTTAGCTCACTAAGTAATTATATCTTAATTATTTAGTTACAAAATGTATCATAAAAAATAATTTTATATCAGATTATGATGAAATATATTTTTCTAATTATATAGAGAAACAAGGACGTGAAATTCATCTCAACAAAGATGAATTTTTTTTTTCAACTTTGGTTTTTAGGGAACTATTTTGGAATGAACCTCCTTTGGATTTTTAAGTATTATTATTTATGGGTAAAATGGAATTCTTGATTTATGTATCTTTTATAATATGTGGAACTGTCGTTTTAATAGTTGATAATGAAGAAATATCATTAATTTATTCATGTTAAATATATCCAAAAAATAGTGGATATTTGAATTTCATTACCAATATCTTCTATTATTGTCAACGAAATATAATTCACTTTGTGGGGTTTTATGATATGTTTACACCTTACACGTATCTCTTCATGACTTTTGTGGTGTTCCTTTTTATCCATCCACTCTTCAAATTTGAGTAATTATTCAAGTGCAATGACATGATTCCCTTTACCACTAGTAGATTATTGTTCATTTTCAATTTATCTAAAAGTTTATAATTTATTTTTGGAAATAGTTCATCATTATAAGGTAACAAATTTAAACATTGGTATATTTGGACAATGTTTCCTTTTATTTTAATGTTTAAATTTTTTTGAAACTTCTAAGGAGCTTCAAAATGGTTTTCCACCACTAAACCAATCATGGATTTACATTATTAAATTTATTCTTTAATTGATTCAATATATAATTATATGTATATAATCTATATTGGTTTTGTAAATGATCCTTGTTGAGACCACTTGTTTCAGTGTATAATCATATCCACTTCATTTTTTCATCCCTTTTAGTTTTGTTCAATATTTTTGTTTTCTTAATAATTATCTTTTATTTAAATATATTCTTTACATGAATATATCCTGATGAAGTCTTAATTTTATTTTCATTAATATTTTTCATTAATAGTCTTCTCATATCATAAAAATGTGGATTGGTGTAAGGGAAATTATAACAATACTCCTTAATTTTATGAATATCTTTCTCAATATTATCACAAGTATTTTAAATTTAGTCTACACTATTCATGGTGAACATATCTCTCATATATATGTACTTTTAATCTTTTAAATGGATCTTTTATTCAAATATATATATATATATAAAATTATTTCAGGCTATCTGAAACAACTTTTAGTTAACATTATATGTGGACAATCAATTAATCTATTCACAACATCTAACAGCACCAAAAAATGGCATGTTAGTCTTTATTTATTGTTTCTAATTACAATCCATATAGAAATTAAATATTTTTTAACAAATTATTTTTTATTATATGTATAATTATGTTTTTATGAGTTTAGGGATATGAATTTATTAAATATATTAACATAAATTATTTATTATTTAGTATATATCTTATTAATTATCTCAGTTGATATTTTTTTGAATTTTTTATATAGAATCTTATACTATCATGTGAAACAGGATTAGAAAAATAATAATGAATTGGGTAAATAGTAAGATTTATTTAAAATAGATTGTTTAAGATTGAAAAATATATTATTTCAAGAACATTTTTCAACCAATATGAGTTCCCATTAAAGAAAAACTAATTTCTTAAAGTATTGTAGAAGTTGTTGTGTCCAGAGTTTCATGGTAAGCCTCAACATGTGTCTCCAATTAATTCTTCAATTTAAATTTTTATTCATGACTGATCATTTTGAGAGAAAAATTGTTATCCTTATACAATTTTATACGTTCTTCCCAACCAAATTCAATCTTATAAATCAGTGAATCATGGATTTTATATTTTATTTGGATGTATAGTTAAGAATCATAATCAATTAGTGTTATATCACTAAGGGATTAATATTTTCCACCAATATATCATTATTCAATTCATACAATGAATGAATATTTTCATTAAATTAGTTCATAATCAAAATTTTCTAAATAAAAAAACTTTGTAACTCTTATTCAAAAATATATTAATTTTAATTACAATTTAGGATAGCTTTCTGTTTTTCTTATACCAATGTTTGGAATATACTAAACACATGTATCTTCTTAACCAATGAATTTTAAAAATTATCAATAACTCTGTATATATTTTATTTTTTATTAAAATTTCTCTTGATGAATCCAAATATTAACTTTTCCATGTCAATAGAAAATTTCTTCATGTAATCCTCAATAACCATGTATTGGTATTGAACTATTTTAATGAACACATAATACTCATGAAATATACTTATTAAAGTTGATTTTTCAAATGTAAAAACCTCATAATATCTTGAATATGAAAATTTTCATTATTAATCCAATTTAATTATTTTTTTGTTGATGTTTAATTTTTAAATTTTCCTCTTCTTTATATCCATTATATTTAATTATCAATTTTCTGACCAAAACACTTGTATTGTAAGCATCTGTAGTAACATAAATTATATCCATTGATGTCATCAATTTTTTTCTAAATTTACACAATTGGTAAATACATTTTCACATAACTTGGAATAAACTAGATTCAATTAAAAATTGTGGTTTTCCCTGATACCAATTTGTTTTTCAAATGGATCGTAAAGTGGTATTTATGAGGTATGATAATTAGTGTTCCTTTATTATACCATGGTTTCATTTCACATTTCATCCCCCCCTTAATATCGGGTTCACATCTTAGTTAATATGAATTGTTTTTTTAATATTCATTTAACATTCCTTGTAACATACATTGTTGGATGTAAATAATAATAACATTAACAGGGTGTTCAAAATGTTTTTTTAAAAGGTAGAAACCTACCCCTTCCTATTTTTTAATCACATTAAGACATAGATTATCAATATTATATTGAAGTTACATCATGTTATTAATAACAGAACATAAATTTTGGTTATGTAGTATCCACATATTTAGGGAATGTATCATCCAACTCTTAAAATCTATTATATGTAATAGATTCGTCCAAAGATCTATATAGTAAAATATATGTAATCCTAAGATTTCTAAACCTTATACTACCAATATTTAATTTTATTCAATGAAATCCTTGAATATAATCTAAAATATCATTTATATGTTTTTGAATCACAATAATATTATCCTCAACCTCAATGAATATGTATTTAATTACTATAATGTTATTACCAAAATTTTCGTAATGTTTTCCTTGTTCTTAATCACAATCTCTTTGCGATGTTTAGTAATAGTGACTCTGAAATCATCAAGATTCATGACTCAATGATCATAACCCATAACAATAATGTTTGATATTATCAAATATATTCTATGAAATGATAATATTGTATGGCTTTGACTTCTTATTTGGCACACATTTTAAATTTCCTTAACTTCATCAACCACTATGTTCGTAAAAATATTGATAATATTTATATAGAATTCATATTATAAACTATATTATTGAGTCATAGTTTTTTCTTCTAATAATGAAGCATCAATTTTTTTCATTAAATCAATGTTTTGTTCCTTGTTAATATTGTTGTTTTATACATTATTATGTGTAAATTATTTTCATATAGAAATATTTAAATAAAACTTTAAATATGGTGGTGTGATTTTCTCTATTGGATGTTGGTCAATAAAACATTTCATCAGGGGTTCTAATTAATAATACATGTGGTCTACTCCTTTTAATCCTATATTAAACCATGTATTATTCTTCATCAAAATATTCCATGAAATTGAAAGGTATATATATTCCTTCTACACTAGAATGAATGTATTCAAGCATACAATTTCATCAGTAAAAAGAATACTCCTGGTTGTGAAATTGGCTCTCACAACACAAGAATAGCCTTAGTCATTTTTTATTATTGTATTTCATTTTTTTCTATTTTAATTAACTGTGGAATCATAGTACCATAATTCTCATAAATGTTCATGAATCAATATCCCTCATAATTATTATGAACATTATTAAATAAAAAATTTTCATTCACTAATGGAATTAATATTCATTTGAATTCATCAATTGGGAAATCTCCTAAAATGTATCAAATTATTATACTCAAAAATGTTAAACACATTTCTTACACAGATCAGTGAGTCAATTTTAATTTTTCCTATTTTTAGCCCAAAAATGTTTCTATAATACTAGATGACACACCAAAAATAATTTTAATTCAAATATATTTCCAATTTTCTATATGTATATATATATATAATCTTATATAAATATAATGGAGTCTTATAGAACATGATTAAACATTATGAAATTTATTTCACACTTATCAAATTATCTTAATGAACTACACATAGATCAATGTATTATTTATATTTATTAGATTTCAATAAAACAAGGACCATTATGAATGTAGAATTTAGAATTTTAAATATTGGGTTACCATTATAAAATATAATTTACTCAACAATAATTTACTATTTCCCCTAAAAATATATCAAATTAACCTAGTGAAATACATGATAACTGATATTTATTTATATTTTTACACCACTTTAGAGATTCTATAATTTATCTCTACAAATAATCTATTATATATAGAGTTATCCATTGATAAATTATCCATTTTTATATCTTTTATTTTCTTTAGTTAATAACTTATATCATGCTGTTTTAGAATCCACTTTCTCAAATATGACTTTGTAACTATAGTATTCAGTTCAAAAATCATTTATCATCATTAGAAATTTATTTGTTTTAAAACAAATACTAATAATTTTCACCTTTATATGTCTTTATCATTAAATTGGTTTACCTAAGAATACAATGTTAAATTTATCTTCTGTAAATTCATTTTTTAACATAAAAGTACATTCTCTTCAGTACTTCAATAGTTGTTATCTCTATCATCTATACATTGGTCAACTAGAATATATTAGAAAAATCACATCATAATTGAAGGAATTATAATTGTAAAAAGATATAATCACCAATGTATTTTTTATTATAATAATTATTCACTTTAATTTATTTTATATAATAGTTTTTCTCAACTCCATGTATCCTTAATTCTAACATCACTTTGTTTTTTTTTTTCAATTTATTGTACAGGTATAATAATTATTTATTAAATCCTTAAAAATTACTTTTTAATGCTTCATTTATTTATCATATCTGATTTGACAACAAACTAGTTGATTAATTTGGAATTTTTTCAAGAGAACTTCTTTTATGAATTTCAACATAAACCCTATTATATAAACTATAACCCATTTTTAAAACACATAATCAAAAAATTAATTTTTATAGACTAAAAAATGTCCACCTTTGATAATATTTACTCTTTTTCCATGACATTACCTAGATTATATCCCTTTTAAAATAATCTCACCTTATTCTGGATCACATTTCAATTCTCATTTTACCTTTTTTTACATTTTATGCCCGGATAAAATTGCGATTTTATGAAATTTAAAAAAAAAGTTGGTCTATTTCATTCCAATTTTTTAAAAAAATATCTTTCATGAATTTAACACGTGATTCATCTCTTTTAATTTCCATAATAAATTCAGGTTCCACATAGGATTATAGGGATGTGTGTTATACCTACCTCATGTTTCATGTTTTTATAGGAGAAAAAATAATTCCATTAATATAAGAATCATAAATTTCAAGTATTCCTTTCCTAATTTGAGTCAATATTTTTCTATCTTTATCAACCAATTATTTCTATTATAATGCCTTTTTATCCTTATTAGGTAAAAGATTATGCAAAATGGTATAATTATTTTCGACGCCATCTTATTCATCATAAATTTTACTCAATTATAAATTTATTAATAGTTTCACAAAATTATATTAAATAAAATTGATATAATTAAATTCTGTTTTTATTCAAACTTTAGTTGCTTAATTTTCATGACCCACTCTTGGTTGGGTAGAATATGAAAACTACATTATTTGATGTGTTATCATATTTTGTTGTATTTTATTCATTATTATGGATATATAATTTAAATTAAATAAAAATTATTCACTTATGTGTTGGATTCACTCCAATCCATATTTTATATAGTGTTATCTTCTATGTAGAACCCAATAATACCCAATTTATTTCATACACTACCATATAAACCACTAACATAGAATAATAATTATAAAAATAACATGCAATGAGTTCAATCATAACTATATTTTTCACCATGTGGTTCTACAATTACCAAATAATATGTTTTATGTTTTCCATAAAAATTGAGAACCTTGTGTGATTACCTTATTGAAGTATACTCACTGTTAATGAGAAATCAAATATTTGTTACAGTTATTTTAGATTTTAATTTATCTTTTCTTAAACAAATTTGATGCACTACAAAATATCCTTCTTCGTTTTCATAATAATATTTAAAACCATCCAAAATTAATCACAAATAAATAAAATAATATATTTATGGAAATATGACTTATCAAGTGAAATTGGATAACATATATCATTATTAACCAACCAAATCAAATTGAAATCCCAATTCTTATACGGTCATAATTCTTTCCTCACTATATTTTATCCTAAGAAAGAACATAGAGTTCTATCACAATCATGATCTATATTTTTCATGTAAATGAAATTTTTTTTTATTGATAGAATCTATATTAATTATTGATTTGTTTGACCATGTCTCCACTAACATAAATTTACCAGAAATTCTAATATATAGATACAACTGTTCACTATAAAATCTTCATTCTAAAATTTCCAAACATTTCTCCAACAATTTATCATTGAGGACTTGGAGAGGATATTGATTATGAAACACTTTTATCTTTGAGAGGAATTTATTTCATTGGAAAAATTGACTTAAATATAACATAATGTGTCATAGAAAATTTTTATAATGAATAGTCATATTTTTTACATCACGCTCATCAAGAAAAATATTTCCACACCCTTTTATCATCAAAAAAATATTCATAATGGAAATGAAACATAGAATAAAAATAATTAATTAAATTTATTAAAATATTCCCATTTCAAATCATTTTTGATGGGAACTCCTTATTGAGAGTGTGCATGTTGTGGTTCTTTAATATTTTTGTGAAATAATAACTATAATTACTCTCTATTTCATACTCACATATATTCATGACACACTTAGTTATGTTAAAACATATCATATCCTCTCCATATCATGTATATAAAGTAAATTTTATACATGATATACAAATTCTATTTTGTAATAGATATCATACAATGGAATCATGATCAATTTTGTTTTCCCAATCATTAATTTCATTCCATATATTTTTTTTACTTCTACTATACCTAAGATAATTATCATCATGAATTAAATTTATTTGATTTAATATCCCTCATAAACATATTGAATTTTAATTATATAATATATTATCATCATATATGGTTTTATTTTTAATTACTTAAAATAAAATTATCTTTTACATCCTTGTTTTATTTCGTGGTGTAACCTATGTTGTCATATAATAGATACTTCATAATAGGGAATATTTTTTCCATACTCTTCCACATATACATACCCATTAAGAAACAAATTAATTCTTCTTATGATCTTGATATTTCATTTAAAACTCAATACCTTTTCATCTATTTACCATTCATATTTGTTTACTCAATGTTAAATGTTTGATATTCTAAATCAATTACACATTCATCTATGTAGTGGGGTATTTGATCATTAATCTCTATCTCAATACTATGGGTTCTTATGATATAACTTCCTATCATCTATTATTAAATTTTTTTTAATATATATTCAATTATTATAAGAGTCCCCTTTTATAATATATCAATATTTTCTTCTCAATGTAAAAAATCACACTTCTAGATATTCAATCTCCCCTGTTGGTTCCTTTATTTTCATATTACAGTTATTGATCCGGTTAATTTTTTTATAAAAAAATTAAAATAAAGGACATTATATCTCTTATACATTCCAGTGAATCTACATAATTATTCATAAACATACGAAATTCATTAAATTTAGAATATTCTTGGATTAATTTCCTCTAACTAATCACTTTATAGTTCATAATATTTCATTTTATCTTCTAATTTTAATCCAACTCTTTAACGGAACTATAAAAATTTAACTTATGGAATTATAAACCCTATTATTTATTTTGTCCATTATTTTTGGCTTGAAATATTTTATATATTTACATCATAATATTCATGGATTTTATTTTTAATTTTTATTCCACATTCATCGAATAAATTTTCAACCTGATAGTCACCTTTATTCATCATTATCATCTTCAAAAACCACATTCCTACCATTTTTTCGATATTTTAAGAATCATTTTCATAGAACATACATCACCAATTTTTTATTAATTAAATATTACATTTATCTCATTTAATTTCTATTACTCATCTCACTATATGATATTTAACTATTCCACATAAGAATGAATAAAATGATAAAATTTCCACCAATTTGAATTATCATTGAAGAAATATTAAATATATTTGTTTTCGAAAATAACCCCTTTCATCCTACAATTCATATATATTTTCATGAGTATCAATATTTTCCATGAATATAAATACCAAAACATTATTTTAATGAATCGTAGTTGCTTTCATCCAAACAAAAAAATCCTATATGACCAGAGTACTGTAATGATAATCAAGAGAATGATCTATGATATTATTATATACAATAAGGAAAAAGTATTTACTCATAATTTTGTAAATAATAGTGTGACTTTCGAAACATTTCATACATATTTAATATCATTCATGAGAAAAAAATGAAATAAAAACCTCAATATTTCAATCTAATAATCCATCAATGTTGTCACCTAGATTTATATAAAGATAATTATATATTTGTTGAAACATATGAATGTTATTTTATTTCACATTTATTTATAATATATATATATGTGAAATTATATATTGAATTATATCCATATATGTGTACACACTACATTAATGAAAATTTTATTTGATATGTATCTTGTTATGGAATTTTATTTATTTTATCAATATTAAGTAACTTTATATCTCTATTGTGAAGGAAAACTATTTGATATACATAAAATAATAATAAATATATTTAAATAGAAAAAATTTATTGCATGAATGAATATAAATGTCATTTCATTCTGTTCATTAAATGTTATAATTACCTCCACCAAAAAATGAACTCCATTCACATTCATATTTCTGACCAGTTCAAGAACCATTCATCAATATATTAATTAATACTATCCTAGTAACAATGATACCACATATTAAAACCAATAATCCCAAACAAATCTTCAATGAGTTTGGTAAAGTTAAATTAGGATATTGTATTTTCCTTATCAACTTCATTTGGGTATTTTTCTCATATTTTCCCCAAATATGTTGTCCATTGACTACAAACAACACAACAAAATAATCAAGGTATGGAATGTATATGCATGGTCAAAATGAATTTTCTTATTTCAATGTTAATGTAAAATTATAGAAGGAAAAAATTTAGGTGTTTATATATCAGGTGAATCAACACTCATACTTGTTATTAAATGTGTTTAGGATGGGTTCACTTCTAATCCAAGGGATCATCCCATAATTAATATACACACTAATTCATTGAATATATATAAAAAATATATAAAACACAATCCACTCATGTGAATACACACTAAAATGATCCACACCAATCAAATAGAATGTTCCAATAGTTTTTTTAATTCTCACACAAATAAAATATCTAAACTCACATAAAATACATTATCTGATGTTCCCCTCAAAATACCAAAAAAAAATAGTTCTTATTAATACATTATTTACATATATCATTAATTTTATCTACCACCTAAAAAATAGATATCATAATTTTTGTCCATTGAAATGAGAAATTGAAAAATTCACCCGTTTTTCAAAACCATCTATCATATATTAATTAAGACCCAATAAAGTCCAATTAAAATATCACATATATATTAAATATTATATTTTATTATTATTTATGTGATTACAAAAATAATAATATAAAAAAATATTTCATCCCAATTTATTTTTATTTTTATTCATTAAATAAAAAAAATATAATACATTAATACATTATCAAAATTTGGTACACAAATTTTAAATTAAATATCATTTTAAGATACATAAAAATCACCTGGTGATACTCAAATTTAATTTTTTAAATCTTCCCGATTAACGATTTGGATATCCTACTGTGGGATAACTCACTAAATTATTAGTGATCCTAATAATCACTACCTCCCATTTCAACCTAATAAAAACTTCTTATATCCTATTCAATGTATTATTATAGAGTGATATATATTTTTATGGAATAAAGAAAATTTTGGGGATAAAATATAATTACTGTGCCAGAAATTTTAGAATTAAACTACATGAAATTTTAATTGGGTTCTCATTATGGAGTAAAACCCCTGATCATAATAAAAACGAAAGTTATTTTAGAAATATATTGACTATATCTTCCATAAATTCACACTTTAATCAATTCAGTATATATATATATAACATTTTTTACATTATGCCTATGTTCATTTCATTATGGTTTTGTATTGTATCGCAAAATGAATTTTAAAAATCCAAAAATAATCTTTAAGGCTATAATATCTCTAATTTAGACTATTTTTAATAAAGAGATCCAAATACATTATTTATTTAACCAATATTATTTTTTGAAATAACATTTGATTTATTAAATATCACTAATTCCAACATTATGTTATTTTTTCTAGAACCTCAAACATTAATAACTTTGGCTATATAAAACCCATCCATAAGCATTAAATTCTCAAATTTTTGATAAACAAATTACGATTTTTCATTTCATATTTTCTAACAAAATAATACTTAATTTTAATTACTAATATAATCTTATATTCAATTTAGTTATGTAATATATAATTATACTGATTCAAAATTTATAAATTTTTAATAAAGGAATATTATAAAAAAACACTATAGTAAAACTCTGGAGAAAAAAATATTTAACAACATTAAATAGAGAGAAATTATTAGTATATCTAATAAAAATTAGTTAAAATATAATGGGAACTAAAAAGTGAAATCTAAATGTTCCCAATCAGGTGTAACATAGATAAAACTATTTCCTTTACACTATTTATAACTATATGTTTCCATTCACTTATGAACATAAAAGATAATCATGATTAAAAAATATAATATCCATTGAAATTATTATAAAATAATCATATTTTTAAATAATGATATAAATTAATCCCCTTACCTATCTAAGGATAACTCAAAAACATAAAACCAAATTTTAAATCATAATTTTTTTCTTGAAAATTAAGTGAGAGAAAGAAAAATAAATAAATAAAGGAAAAATAAATTTGATATTTTATGATATATATGATTAATCTCATTAAATATTTATAATATAAATATGATCTCTATTAAATAGAAAATTTTAAATCATAATAAAAATAAAACAAAGAGAACATTATCTGGGTTAATATAGTGAATATCTACCTTGAAATTATACCATTTTCAAATAAACTCTAATCAATGGTCATTTTCTTGTGGAATCCCTTTATTTATCTTGGGATGAAATTCATGTTGATCCCATTATGAACTTATGATGTAATTTGGCTTAAATATAAAATCTATTTAATCTAAATAGGAATTATATACCATTACTTGATGTTGAAATGTTGTTTAATAAAAAAAATGTTGTATATATTAAACATGAATCAAATGAGTGGAAATTATGATAAAGAATAATATTTTTCAAAAAAAATTAAAAAAATAAAAAAATAAAAAAATTATTATATATAAATAAAAAATATTTTCCATCACATAAAACATTAGTTTTTATGTACCCAAATGAGAATCTGTCAAAATCTAACAATAATCAAAATGGAAGCCTGGTATTATAATGATTAGTCAACATATGTTGGTCTCTAACTTATATATCAATAAGATAACATTTCTAATATGTTAAATTTTTCTATTGGTGAAACCCAAAATTCCCAAAAAGTATTAAATAAACCTAAAAATACAATTTATATTTGAAAAAACAATTATTCTACTTAAAAATGAAAGGAAAACATAATAGTTTTAGGGTAATATATATATATTGTAAAGTTATGTATCATTACTATATTTTAATTTCATTGAATAGAGAAGATCCACTGTTTTAATGCCCCTTGATATCACCATAAACATAGAAACAATCTAATTAATTTTGAAACATATTGTCATGATGAAAAAAATGTATTTTAATTTTAATATATTTAACAACATAATAATTTATATCAATAAAATAATCCCTAATTTTTGTAGAATCAAAATGAATTCCCATATATCTCTTATATTTTGATTAGTAGTGGAGTTTTATTTATTTAAAAATTATTAAACTATTACATATAAACATATATCATAATAAATTCCCCAAGAAGTTGATTATACACTTCACTATGAAATTGTTGCAGTGTCCTTTTCTCTTAGACCACATGGTAATTTATGTCAATATCTTAATGTTTGGTTTAATGTAAATTTTACCCACTTTTAAATAATAAACATAAAATTTTAGATTAAGTTTCCAAAAATAGTTCATCTCTTCTGAATATAAATGAATTGGACAAATGATTTCTCTTTTTTATTTTTCACTTGAAATTAGATGAGATTTTCTAAATTTTATCACTAAAATATTCAAATAAATCATAAATTTAATTTCTTCATTCTATATTAAATTAAATAGAAAAGTTTTTGTTGACACTAAAGAGGGGTTTTTTCAAAAAAAAATTGGGTAATTCATATAATCAAAGGATCTATTATTAAAATATGTGGATCAATATAATTATATAAAATATGTAACTATCATAAAATACATGTTAAAAGCAATTATTTATAGTCTAGTATTTTATAAACTATTTAATCAATTCTATATTTTTATTTTATAGTAATTTTCTCACATGAATCAATAAAATTTTCATCACCGTTATAATAAATTAAATCGAAAATTTTTCATAACTAGGACACATTGATCAACATTCTAATAATACAAAAAAAACAAGACATATTATTCTTTAATTTAAAATAATGATTTATTTACTATCATTACAATTTATTAAACATTTAAAATGTATCATTGATTATATAACTAATTTCATGACTTAATTTTTTGGTTAACTAACTTATGGTCTTCTATTTAATTATTTCATGGATATACATTTTTATATGTGTAAAAACACTATGGTGAAATTCTATATTCAAAAAAATTTATTTTTAATGCATAAAAATAATTTATAGAATGTAAACACTTCATATATTAAATATATTAAATAATAAAAATAAAATAGTTTTTAGTTTCAAATCATTTTAGAGTGTAAAATATTTAAAATTACAACTAAATATTTATTTTTAATATTTTCAAAATTATAGGGTTGATAATTTTTTGTAATTAACACTATTAAAAGAATCAATGAAAATAATTTTAGGATATTTATACATATAATTTTTTATTGTTTTAAATCATTATATATATTCACATTTTTTTATATCCAAAGAATTATATTCATTCCTTACATAGAAATGACATTAAAAATAAAATTATTCTAGTTATTATAACTCATTAATATATTAAACTTGTTCCTAACACACAAAACAAAATAAAATATTAGAAACATATCATAGCCATAGTGAAGGAAATGTTTATTGTTAGAATTACATAAATTTTTAAAACAATGGAAATAAGAATAATGAACATTAAACATGTTTTATCATGATTAAATGAAAATATAGTTACAAGAATCAATTATGATTGAAACAATGTAGATATTCAATATGGAAATCTAGAGAACAACACTAAATATAAATTAATAGTAGGAAGTATGAATATTTTTATAATATAATGTATCTTTGAACATAAAATGTATATTCCATGGTTTATAATACTAATAAATATTTTCTTTACACAAATTTTTATTAAATTCAATCTACTAAAAAACTAACATACAACCTAAATTGAAAAAATATGTCAATTTATAATTTAAGACATTTTTTACTAGTAATTAACTTATCCAACTTTTCACTTATATTATAAACATTCATTCCAAAATGATAAAAATAAACTACCTTATAGATTAATAAATATAATTGGACTTATATGTTTTTGTAAAATTAATTCAAATATAATTTATCTTATTGGTGAATTAATCATTTCCCAGAATAATATAAGAATTAATTATTTCAACACCACTTAGTTTATCAAATAAATTTATAATTATATTAAATAATAAATTAAAAGAAGAAAATGTTTTCACTATAAAATAGAATTTAAAACTAATATAAAATATATAAAATATCAATAGAACCCACCCAATAAATTTCTTTGCAAAAAAGGAATTGAAATACTATCATGTTTAATAAAAAAAGTATTCATGTATTAAATATATAAAAATATTTGAAATAAAAGAATGTTATTTTTCATTAAAAAAATACTATAGTGTGTGTTGGGGCCCTACTATATCCCTCCTTCCAAATATATCCATCTCTTCAATCATCCATCAATATTTTATGTCTAATGAGCCACCTCAAAATACATGGGAGACCCCTTTACACTTTTTAATCATTAACATATATTTTATAATAGTAAAAATAATACATTAAATGTTACATACACTATTCCTTATGTAATTATTATATATTTTAAGAAATTACACTAAATGATATCACAAACATCCTATCACTAATATTATTCCTAAATTTCCCTAAAGAAATATTTTTTCTAAAATTATATTTTTCTATTATCATTAATGGAGGAAGGCCATATATCCATTAATAAGTCCACATTCAAACCCTATTATTTAAATATAGGACTAATATATATTATTACATTAGTATTATTATTAGATAAACATGTTTCCCTAAATGGTGTCTGTAACCATCAATTTTCGTAATAAAACCCAAAATATATTATAATTTTCTTTCATTTAAACTCAGTCGAAACCGATGGATGAATGTTCTATCATTAATAATTGCTTGGTTAACCCCTTGGGAACATGACTCATATAAATGATATTAGCCTACCATCGGATGGTTTGATAGATATTTATAGTTTAATAAGACATATTGATGTCTCCACCATACTAAAACCATGTTTTGAACTATCATATATCAATTATTAGGATTGAGATTGAGTTTTGTCTCTATAAAACAGCATCCCATTGATAGAAATGCTTGAATTTATTTATCAAAAGCGTCATCAAACAGTATATTCATTCTACTAATCAACACTACATACTCACCTCTCTTCTTCAACCAAGATTGATTGAACACCATTTTATAAATATATTTTATGGTTTATTGATTCTCCATCAATATCATAAGGTTGCAGTTTTTTTAAATTATTCAAAAGATTATAATTTTTTTTCAAATGGGCTGGAATTTTTTCCTATCAGTTATTTTATTTCTGACTGGTTTTTATCAAAGCACCATCCATCTCCATCATGTCTCCTAGTTTTATTTAATTTATCTACAAACAGATCTTTTTTTCTTTCATATATCATCAAAATCCTTTTCCATAATATTATGTATTCATCAAGAATAATCTTATTCATCAATCATCATTGAAAAGATCAGTGTATTCATAATATGTCTTAAATTATTAACAGTCATCAATATATATTGATCCCATTTATTGGTCGATTTTATAAAGAAATTTTTTTATTGTTTCTGTGGTTAGGGGTCCACTAGATCACCCAATACCATTAATCATTATATTTATTTTGGGAAAAAAATTAATCCCCAATACAAAATCACAAATGAGTATTTTTCAACTATATTAATCATATGTAATTTGATGTGTTCCTGATAAATTTGACATAAAATATCTTATTGTTATTTCATTTTATCTTCATGTTTTCATCACTTTTATTCCAATATTTTTTTTTCTAATGTTTTTATACATGATTTCCCAATTGATTTTTATATGAAACTTGTACTGAGGCTATAATATTTCAATACATGTTGTTCGATGATATTTGACCACTTTCAATTAATCTTACATGGGACTTTTTTAACTAAACATAATTATTCTATTCTTAATCAAAGAAAAAAATCTCATATATTATTCATATTTATTGATCCCTATTTTATGTTCTTACACAACTCATAAAAAATTTAGATGTATAATACCCATAAAAAAAATTGGAAACAAAAATTGAAATTGAATAATTATTTTAACTTCTAATGAGAATAATTTATTATCGAAATTTATTTTAAATCCATAGAAGTTGTAATGTTTTACTTTAAAAAAATCAATTTCTATAATATTTCATTCATTTGATTCAACCGCACAAAAATATTTTCAAATTATTCATTAAAACAAACAAAAATCTTTCATTCCATTAAAATTAAATATTTTCCAATATGTTTTATTTCAAATAAAATCACAGAATCCCCTTTTTTTAAAATAAAATAAATAAATATTAAAAAAATTGTTATGAATTCAATTTGTAACAATAAATAGAAGTTTTTATCTACTTTTTAAATGAATATCTCATCTTCACAGATATCAATCAAATATAAACAATTTAAAATTTTAATATCATTTTCTAAGATTTAATTACTATAAAATTAATATAACCATGATTCACTATACATGATCAGTATAATTCACCCCAGTTTGATTATATTTTATGGGTTTCCATAGATAATTTAATATCATATATTGTAAAGAAAAATTAATAAATAATTGTATTACTCGATGAATATATTTTAATTAGGATAATACATTGAAATTATTGGTCTAATACACATTTTTAGGATTGTTATCCAATTGAAATTTAAAATATATTATTTTATAAAAGAATATTCCAGTTGTACAGTCATTCAATAAATCATTCCGTTAAATATAATCCATCAAATATGATAACCTATTTTAAATTACACAATCATTTTTAGTGGTAAAAATATATATATTTCACTATTATTTGAGTTCACTTTAGTGTTCCTCTAAATGTTTATATGTATATATAGACCGTAAAATCAATCATATTTATATGAATAATAGATGGATGAGTATAAATTTGTATTTCAAAATCCATTTGATGGATAAATCTAGCATTATTCCACTAAAATTATAACTCATAGGTTTTCCTAGATTTTATTTATGGAAATATTATTAAGGTGTTTGGTTATTTAACTCTTTTGGTTATCCATTTCCACCATAACATATATAAAATATTCCATGTGTTCTAAAATTTTTTATAAACCTATATTGTTTAATTATCAAGGTGTTAATATGTTTTTACTTTTGAAAAAATATAAAACCAAATATTTTTAGTGAATTTTTATCTCAAAATCTTTAATAATGTATTTTATATAAATATAAATAATTACATTCATATAGTTTAGTATCCTATACCTTTAAAAAAATTATACTAAATATTTATTAATGTATATATCTTAATTTAACACATTATTTATGTCAAATACATATAAAATCCAAATAATTCTACACAAAAATGAAATTATCCCTTGTATATATTAAATTAAACCCTTTATGTGTAATTTTATAATAATAAGAAATAAAAAGCACTATTAGTGATAACATGGTATTAAAAACATTCCCTTTTCCAGATAGATCATTAGAACCTAGGCTAGTGAAATGTTCAACAAAAAATCTCACGACCCATTAATAACTACAAAAGAGAGATCATGGTTAAAATGAAATGCTAAAGAGTATTATACGTAATCCATAAACTACATATACATTCTGGTCCATATGTTTTAGAAAAATTAGGGGCATGATTATATAAAACTAAAAATATATCATGCTAAGAATAAAATTCATTTTTAAAATGGGTTGATATTTACAATAAGATTTTTTTACTTTAATGTATTTCATTACTAAATTAATGACATAAACACTTTATATTCATGAATTATAATATAGTTAACAAGGAAAATAATCAAATAATCCAAAAAAATCCTGAGATAACTATTTATGAATATTTCCCAAATAAATAAATTATAAACACTTTACAATATTGGAATTTATTATTTCAATTACACAAACAAGATATATATATATATATATATATGAATATCTCATATATAGTTTAAGTTAAACACTATATTCTCATTTTTCGTTGTAGTTAATATAGACAGCATTTTATGAATATATATTTCAAATTTTATGAAAAAATTGATAATAAAATTAAATTTTATATTTTATGAAATCTTTTTACATAAATAAATAAATCAAAATAATATTAAATTTTATCATGGACTAAATAGAATAAAATATTGTTGGAATAGTCTAAATAATTTTTAAAAATAAGGCCTTCTATAAGGTAATTTTATACCAAATTTTATAATATATTTTATTTCGTCGTATCTTATAATTTATAAATACATTATAAATTTAACTTTTAAAAAACATTAATCTTATTTCATATCTACCATTTTTAATATTTTAAAATCCCCTAAAATTAAATGAGATCCTAGCCTATTCTATTGAGTTTCTGAAGAACTTTTAATAAAAATATTATAATTGAAAATATTTGATTTTTTCATAACCCACAATTGTTTTATATTATCTACATTATTAAAAGTTATATGGTTTTAATGGTCTTTTAATAAGACACAATTAAATTATTTTTCAAAATAATAATTCATTTAAACATATTTAAATGAAATTATAGAAAATCCAATTCAATTTTAATTGACCCATTATATTATAAGCATTTGATACAATTAAATGGATTCATAAATCAATGTCATGGATGTCATAAGGTGAAAAAATTATAATAAATAAGAAAATTGTTTTTAATGTAGGCCATGATGTAGTAAAAAAATAACAGGATTCTTAGTTTTTTATAAAACATTTATATGATCATTTTTATCAATCCACACTGTAATAACATTTTTAAAACCATTATTATTTCTAAAAAAATGTGATATAGTTATTTAAAACATCATTAAATTGGAAAATCTAAATATAAACACATCATGGTTATAAAATATTTTATTTTTTGTGATTTAAAATATTTTCAAAACCAAAATACCATTTATATAGTGACACAATTAATATAATTAAATTGTTTTGGAGGGGATAATAATTGGTTAAAGATAGAAAAATCCAATGATATACCGATTCTCACTAAAAAAAGTTATTTTCTTGAACTAAATAAATAGAGTGAAATATTTCACTATGTATCAAGTTCATCTAAGCTCTAATATATAAGCCTGATTGGGAATCAGTAGAATAAACCAAAAAAATACCCCCTCTAAGTGTATATGTAGAGTGATTGGATGTCCTAAAATATTTTATGTATATAATCTAATATATAGTATAATACCTCTATTACTAAATGACGTCAATAAATAATATCTAGATATTTTTGGGGGAAAAAGTTTTATATGACATAAACAATTAACACACCATTGCATGGTGTTGGAGAGATCATATATGCGTAAAAGGCTTACATTTTACTTCAATATGAAAATTTTAGAATTTCATATCATAAATAAACACAAAATCCTATAACACAATGTTTTTTTTCATTATATAATTTCTATATAATTTTTTTTTTCTCAGTACTTCTTAAGCCTATCCAAAACATTTATACAGATATAACATCCTTTTAGACATATTCCATCTTATAATTACCTAGGTAAATGGTAAATAAAATAAGTACTGATATAAAAAACTCACAAAAGGACAAACATATCCTAAAATCTTAAAATGGATAATTCATAACAATGTGAGACATCATTAACATAAGTGAAATATCTTACTGAAAATAATATTCCACCATAAGTGTTTCCCATTAGCCATGAAAAAATGTTGAAAACCTCCATAAATCATCTTGAAATCATAAAATTTATCATATAACAAGAAATTGGAAGCCTGTATTAATTAAGATCCATAGAGAATTAAATAATTATGAGGCACAAGTATAAGAATAAAAACAAATATCACTATGAACAAAGATAGTGTAAAAAATGTACGCTAGTAATTTTTTTAGAATAAATTGCCTGAATAATTCCCACATATAATGATGTGAAAATGTATTATCTTATTCTTATACAAACAGATTTGAACATATATAACCGTAATCAAGTCTATATGTTACACCAGTATTTTATAATATATAAATATTCACCAAATGTGTTTGGGCTTTATAGTGGTGCCACCAATCACTTTATGATAAAATAATAATATGTATTCTAAATGGAATGAATCATCAATTATATTATGAAAAACTAATTAAATGAAAATATGATTCATCACATTTTTATGAAGAATCACATACAAAATAATGAATAATTTAATTGAAAGATACTGGAAAATTAATCCTATAAAAACTAATTTTTGAAAACTGAATTTCTTGAGTTATATATTAAACAGAAATCCACATTTGTAGCGTTTTTATGAGAAATGTAAGAAAAATGAAATAAATTTGAAACATAGTGTTTTACAAAAATATTATTAATGTTTCATAAAATTAATTTTTTTGGAAACATTCATAATGTTCACTTTCAAGTTAGTGAAAAATAATTTTTTTAAGAAAATAGTTTAAATGAAACATCAATAATAGAAATATAAAAGGAAAAATTGTAATTTTGGTAAAGTTTGATAGGGATATTAAAAATCTATTAAATTTAAAATAAATTACATAGTATGCATTTTTTAATATTTTAAATCAATTTCATATCAATCAAAGTGATATAAAGTTTTTTATTGAAAAGGAAAAATAAGAAGAAATATAAATATAAATTATTGAAGATATTTTTATTTAAAGTAATGAAAATATTTTTTTTCTAAGAATGAATATGAACATATAATAGAATGATATAATATAAATGGTTTGATTCATTCATAAAAACATTAAAATTTTAGGAGGAAATAAATAAATATATTCCTAATAATTTTACATGAATAATTCATTTCATATACAAAACGAGAAAATTTTATAAATTAAAGAGACATTTTCAAACACAGCTAACTTATAATTCTATAGTAAATTATAATGATTGTGATGTAAAAAATTGTTGAGTCAATAAATACTTTAAAAAAATTTCATTTTATGAATGAAAATATTATAAAGTGTGGATAAAGATATAAACATGTAAATATTATGAATTGTAATTGACTAATTATAATAGAAGTGAACGATGGTATTATGTATGTCATCTAAGTTAAATTTAATGCATAATATAAAACAAAAATAAATGATGTGAAATAAGGATGAATAAAATATATTAATCCTAATTCTTGATTTTATAATATTTAAAAAGTATTTTATGAGAAAAGGATGAGAAATCCAAAACATTAAAAATAAAATAAAATATAATAAAATCATATAGAAAAAAAATATATAAATGAAGTACATAGTCAAATATTAATATTAAAACTAAAATAAAGGGGCTTGATTCTAGGAAAAACCATTTAATAAATATTTCAAGATGTAAAAGTCAATTAATTTAATGATTTTTATAATAAAATGAGAATAGTAATAATATAATGAGTACAAAAAACATAATACAATAAATCGGTAAAGTAATTCAAGTATAAAACATCATAGTTAATGAATAATTTTAACTTATTAATGAACAAATATTAAGAATACAAAAACTATTTCCTTATATTAATACATGTTTTTCCCTATATTAGATTCTTATATATTAATTATAGACTACTTAAAAATAAATTTAAGAACATTATTAATTTATATTACATTTTTAATACTTAAATGATTATTTATTACATTCCTATTTTAGAATGTTAGTTTATGATTATCTTTAATTATAATTAGTTTCAAGTCTTTATTTGGTGGTGAGAATAGTATTTTCTATATTATGGTTTAATCATATCAAAATTTATCCATGATACATTAATATTGGTTCTATAAAGAGTATATTTATTTTATGTTCATTCCTTCAGAGAATGAGGCTTTGTTATTTAATATGAAATCTACAACAAAACTATTTTATTATTTTTTAACAAAAATTATTTTTTGTAATAATTGTGGTTAAATATTTTTTATAAAATTTTAGAAAAAAAATTGTTTGTTATGTTCAAAATATCTTAACAAAAATTATATTTTTAAAGTCAATTTTTAAAAAAAATTGCATTGCTTATGTAATTGGAAATACCAACCCAATCATGAATATTTATTTATTAAAAGAGAAGAATGATAATAAATTTAAATTATTATAACATCATCATTAAATAAGTATAATTATGTTATGAAAAATTATATTAATGAGATATATCTTAATTTGGATGATGTATATGATGATGATAAAGGAAACAAATATGGAAAATAATTCATTACATACAAGGAAGAAATCATATCTTCCCATGGAATTTATGGTTATGATATAATTGCTAAATTATATTAAAAATATAATGTATGAATTGTGGGAGAAAGGTATTCGATATATAGTATGGTAAATTATTCAATTGGAAAAAAGGAATGGTGTGGGGTTTAGTTTGTAGAGGACTTAACCTTTTATTTGTGATCTCTGTGAGACATTTTCAAAAATACCAATTCCACAATGAAAAAAGAATGTAATTTCACTTGTAAAGTGGATACGACATAGTCATATATATATATATATAAGAAATTGGTATGTTTATATGGAGTTATACACATTTATATGCATTTTTTTGTGATATTTTAGAACATTAATTTTTAATTTTAGATTTTTTACTCATTTTACCTTTACTGTGGTGAATCAAATTTTACATTAGTATTTAATCATTATTTATAAAATTGTTATTGACCTCAATAATATTATTTCTACAACTATTAAAAATATAAAAACTATATTATTATAATAAATTACAAAAATGTTAAATATTGATTTAAATATCATAATTTGTCACACATTAAAATAAATTTTAAAAATGATTAGTTTTAAGAATAAAAATTTATTTATTCTCACAAAATAGTATGTACTAATAATTAAGTTATTTGTACATTATATAAATATAGACCTAAAAAATTTATTTAATTTAAATAATTATTTAATAGGGATTAGATTAATTCCCTAATATAAAAAACTCAAATATATATAAAACTAAATCTTGGGAAAAAAATTTCTATTGACATTAAATAATAATATATTTATTAATAAATAATTTATTATTAATTTATGGATGAATATTAATTTCAATACATATATCAAATTTTCATTATAATTATTTAAATTATTTATCTTAAATTGAAATATTAAAAATAAACATATAATTTGTAAAAAATCAATGTTTTGAACAAAACATTTTTTTAGCTATGAATACTTTAATTATTATATTTAAGAGTTAATTATTTCCCAATTATTTGTGTCTTTATTTTATTAATCATTATTATAAAAATTCAATACATTTCATTGATAAAATTAATTAAAATTGTTATACTTTAGAATAATATGTAATTTATAAAACTAGATTCTTTAAAATATATTTCCCAATCTCAAGGTAAGTAGTATATTTTAATAATATTACAAAAAAAATTTATTTCATTTCTAATATATTATTTACAAGGTCAATTTATAATTTTTTGCATCAAATTTTTTTATTTTTATTAATTACATATAAGTAAATCCAAAACGGTATTATATTTACTAATAATATACTTAATAACTAAATACTCTTTACTAACTATCATATGACATCAATATTTCTACCATTTCATACTAATGATTTATTTCACTTTAACTTCCCAAATAAAACTTCACATTGTATATGATTTAATTTTTTTACAACATGATTTCTACTTTTAGGATGTTGATTTGAATTATAGGGTTTTTTTCACTAACAGTAATTCCCAGAGATAATGATGATCATGGGGATATCATAGTTATAAATATATTATTATAGTAAAGTTTTTTATCATTTTTAATTCATGTTATTTTAAGGAATGTAACTATACATTGTGTCTAATAGTCTAGGGTATGAGTTACTAGGTATCTTGTTATTTTTTTAATGTCCAATTATGATTGAATAATTTTTTTATTTTGATTAATTTCTTATTTAATTAATTTTTAGTCAATATTATATTAAATATAACTAACAAATTATGTAACATAGGTAAATAGAAGTTATACTTAAATATGGAATGTAATTTTCTCCCCCTTAACTATATTTGAACCTATTAATATTATATATAACTAATTAATAAAAATTATTAAGGGTTCTAAAAAATTAAGCAAGACTAAAACTATAAGTACTAATTCCATATCATCCTCATTCACCATAGTAAGAATAGGAATGTTATATTTCCCTCCATAATTTGAATAAATTTGTATTTTAACTTGATTATCCATTTTTACAAATATGGTTCATTTCTTGGCTATAAGATAGAAGTGTTTTGGTCAACATATATTTCACAACATCATTTTCATGATCTTAACTCCAACTATAGTAAATAAATGAAATAGTAATCTAAAATCACGACAATATTTCACAAAATAAAATTAATCGATCATAATAATATAAAATATCAATAAAAATTTATCATATACCATAAAACCTATATTAAATATTATAAGACATTCAGTTGGACTGTAATATTATTGGATGAAATTATAAATCATTATGCTTGAAGTTGGGTTCCATTACTTTCCCCTCATAATATCAATAAATCAATCCACAATAATTAATAAACCCCACTATTATACCAACTCAGATAACCATATCATTATAAGATTATTTTTTATATCTATTATATAATTTAAATATAACATCACACAAATAATAATACAATCCAAGAACCCAATTGTCCTTTGTATTTGGATATTATATACATAAATATCATATATCACATTACATTTTCAACATAGGCAAAAAAAAATTATACACAAAAAACTCCATTATAAAAATTTCCCAACATGTAATTTCACGGGGAATTGGGAAACATATGAACCAGTGATCTCAAATTCTATATAAGGGTAAAAAATATCAATAAGTGAAACTATCATATTCCATTAGAATGTGATAAAAAATGAGCATGGGGGAATATCTATTTAAAAAATGAATTAATAATGATATACCATAAGACATGATAGGATAATATATATCCTCAAAGTATCATCATGGACGAATAACATATAGAATAACATAAGAAATTAGAGACATGGGGTAGTAATCTTGATCCATGAGTAATAAAAAAGCAATATAGAATAAATTTATCATTGGAAAGTAAAACATTGTTAACATATCTAAGAATTTTTTTAATGAAATAAATTTCATTGAATTGATAACTATAATCTTTCCCAGTAATATAGATTTTTAAATTTTAAAATTTATTTAAATCCACATATAATGTTGTGAACACATCTTAACAAAATCGAGAATAAAACTAAAAATATAACCTACTAATATATAATTTTCCCACAATGTATTAGTGGGATATATCATACCCACAAATCAAATAATGATATACCAGATATATTTTCTACTAATGTAATAAAAAAATTCATATCATAAAAAACCCATGAAAATAAAATTTGTTATTGAACTTTTTCATGATTTACCAGATATGAGGACATGATGTGTTGGATTATAAAATACAAAATATTCAATCACCAAAAAACCAATATATCATAAGAGAATATAGAAGGGGATTCATAGAATGAAACTCTCTAAGAGATTGTTGTTTTAGTGAAATAGTGTAAATTGTAAGAATATTCCTAAAATTTTTCTACATGAAACCATTTTCATTGTTCTCATAAAAATGATGTTACATGTAACAAAAAAATGTAATTTCCATGATGGATAAAATACTATTTTTTTAAAAAAATATAAATATTAATAAATAACAATAAAGTATCCATGAATATAAATCACTTTTGGGTAATGAATTTATGTGTATAAGATATTAAATAAACTAAAATGAGATGAATCTCATTTTATGGGTTTTATGATGTATTAGAGGTACCCTAATTTGATAAAAGAGATAAAATTATATACTGAAAGAAAATACATGTAAATATATTTAATTTAGAAGATAATAAAAATTTTTGTTTAAAAATTAGAAAATAATACAATTTTTTAATTAAAAATAAAGACATGGGAAGAAATGTTCCTATAGAGGGGATGAGAATTTTTATCAATATTGTATTTTTTTTCTAATGAATGAAATTTTGGAATGAAGAATATTATGAAAAAGAAATTTAATGTTTATAGAGAGTATTAAAAAAAATAATGTTAAATTTAAAGATTTAATATTATTAAATAAATTGAAGAATATAGTCAGTATAGATGGGTTTTAACCAAATAAAATGTAAATTTATTATATTAGAACCTATCAAATTAGGTAATGAATAATTCAAATTAATATGAAGGAGGAATCTTGAAATACAATTTAATATCTCATAAAAAATCAATCAATGATAGTAAATGTAAATAGGGTTTTATGTAACCTATATAATGAAATAATTGGTTTATAATATGATACATGCATTTATAAAGAGAAATTGAGATGAGAATGCTTAAAGGTGTTGTAATTTATAATGTAGGGATCATTTGAAAATAAGTTTATAATAAATAAATTTAATTCAATACGAATTAGTGGTAATGAAATATTACACAATAATATTGTATTAAAAACCCATTCTTATATGAAAATTGACAATGATCAAATATTATTTCCAAACTAAATGAGTTTGAGTCATGATGAAGCCTTTAAATAACATATTTTATTATGTATATATCAGTATAAAAAAGCATATTATTAGAATTAAAGGAAAACACAATTAACAAAAAAATAAAATAAAATTTATCTCAATCAAATTGTTTAATTAATAGAACATATATAGATGTAGCTAATGAGGAAGGTGTGAGACAGAATAAAAAATTATTGAGTCAACAAAAACCATTACCTTGTATCTCTTCCGACTGAGACATACTCTACATCCTATATTAAAATCATAAAATATATTAACCATATATTCAATAAAAATTTCATTTCTATTGAATTTTATATTAATTTTTATATTAATTTATTACATATGTATTGCATATTTTTAGTTTATATTTATATTCAATTTCTAGAACTTTTAATTGTTCTTCAATAGCTTCATTATTTCATTCTTGATCACCATTCATTCATTATAATAACATATTTCTTATAGTTGAAATGGATTAGAATTGAATATCCAAGATTATTTATGATATTTCTATTTCATTTCATGGGTATTCTAGGTATGATTTTTCAATGCCACTCCACACAAATATAGAAAAACAGGAGAGATGGATAGTGAATACATGTATCCTAACACCAGAAAGCCATGGGTTTCTAACTAGAACTAAGGTTATGGTAAACAAGTAGACGAGATGAATTACCCTATAAGAGAATGATGAATATAAGAGAGATAAGAAATATACAACATGAAAAACCTTCTTGGAAATATATATTTTTGATAACCCATGTGAACAATGGTATATTATACATTAATGAACAATATAAAATTAAATTAAAAGTAATAAAAGGTAAAGACGCGAGAGACCATGAATCCCAAAAACCTCCTACAAAACCCAAATCTAGTAATATTTAGGATTATATCAGTCCTTCTCTAACTAATCATAAAATATTTTGTATATACATTAGGTGAGTGTAATAGTATACTCAGTAGGATTTTCCATGGTGACTATTGAGTAATATTTAAATAGAACATGTTAACTAACAATGAACAATATGAAAATAACTCTTTATCTAATCATGTATACTAATCTCCCAACCTCTCCATAGTTTTCTCTAAGTAAGTAACCCAAAAAATAGATCATATAATATAATAATAAAACATAAAGCTTCCCCACTCCAACTTCCCCACTGGTTTTCTGCTCTTCCCCAATAATTCATGCCCTAATAATCTCTCTCCAAAAGTAACCCATCGAGAAAACACATGGGCTTTGATTCACAAAATTCAACACATGTATCAAATAACAAAACCATCCCATCCATGTATGCAATCATTCTAACCACATAGATTTCAGAAGCCACCACAACCAGTATGATGTATATCAAACACCAGGTGTTATACATAAAGACCATACAACCCATGTAATGAGTAATTAAATCAAGCCTCCATAAACCATAAACGTCTTACCTATAATTATCATTTAAATACTATATCTGTTAATACATGTGTGTGAAATAATGAAAATCCAACATAGCTCTTGGTACACATATATGTGAAAACAAATGGTAATGCATACTAGAATAAGTAACTACCAATATAAGAGTGGGGAAAGAGGGTAGTCATCCATACATCCTCCCACGTGGATGTTGGGGAAAACACCTTCCTAGATTAATCTCG
The DNA here is from genome assembly GCA_963277665.1 of Viscum album. Taxonomy (NCBI): domain Eukaryota; kingdom Viridiplantae; phylum Streptophyta; class Magnoliopsida; order Santalales; family Viscaceae; genus Viscum; species Viscum album. The sequence goes on along the minus strand of OY728143.1, from coordinate 609,720,539 downwards.
TCGTAAATTTCCATAACCAGCATGGGTGGGGTAGAGTATTAAATCATATAATATTTGTGATATAATATATTTCACAACCACACTATGGGGATAACCTAGTCTTGTAATAAACTGTAGTTATCCTCACTCAAACTCTTGTATGCCACTCTTAAGACCATACATCATATAATAACACAAGTATACAAAAATCCTACATTAAATTTTTTTCACAACATTATCAGTTTCATATTTTAATTATTTCATTAACCATTTATTAACCATTTTCATTATTCTATATTTCATTAAACTTTATTAAATTAATTATCTGATTATTGTCTTTACCCTCTGATCATAATCCAAACCAGTCCTATTGTTTATCATGATTAACATATTTTAATAATTTTCATTCCCTCAATAACAAATCCCATGAATTAGTTATTTTTTATTTATTTTTAGCATTATTATATATAGAAATATTCTATAAAAGACATCATGAGAAACCACTATGAGAAAACATGTAATCGAGAACATCTAAATGCCTCAATCAGTGGTGAAATGAATACAGATAAACCAAAAAGATAGTGATTGATAATTAAACAGATTCAAGTGATCATACTATCTCTCAGATTCTCAACTACAGTTAATTTGTTCATTAACTTGTTCCATCACCTCTAGAACCTTCCCCAACACCCACATACACACACCATTAATACCTCCATCACAGGTGTCAAATGCTACCATGTAATCTCGGATTCCCTACCCATATATCGCAATAGACATCCCAAGATCAGCAAACCCAGTCTCACATCACATTTGGTAATTCCCACACCATATGACACAACATCCCCCAGTATCAAAAATACTAGGTTCCCAACATAAGGATTATATATAGAGAATACCATATGTATCAGGAATAAACAAGAAATCATTATGGAAATTGGTCCATTAAAAAAGGAATTAATCTTTCTCATAGAAAAGTTCTCTCACCACTCCACAACAATATTCTAGAACATCATAATAAAATGGGAAACATATGTCCTAAAGAAATATCAATATCACACCTCCATATATTATTCAATTCTGAATTAATTGCTTCATTTATTGACATTTTCCAACAATGGGAAACCTACAACATCAATAAATAACCCTATAAAAATAGAAAAACTCCTCCTAAAATTTATTACCATTTCAACAAACCTAGATAATTACCATTTTGAATTAATATTCCATTTCAATTTCTATAAATAATAAGTATCATGTTTTAGGTTTTTTAACCAATTTTAATTTAACAGGCATTCTTACATCAACTTGATCAACAACCAATTACATTGGAAACCAGATTCAATAAACATGCCTCTTTAATTATTAAACTAATTGATTATAAATTAATTTATGGATTTATATTATTTACCAATTTCAATATTTTATTCCAATAATAAACTAACATGTTATTAATAAATAAATAGATAACACACTATCTATAAAATCAAGAGGCAACACACTATCATGGTATAAAGAAAAAAACATCATTAATAAGATATCACATCCAATTATTTTATTAGGATAAATAATTATTAGGTTAATTAAACTACCATAAAAACTGAAAAAAAAACATGTTGAATTTAGTATTTCATATAAATAAAGTAAGATAAGTAATGAATCCCCTACATTAAAATATTTCAAGGTTCTTTAAAGGTGAATGGACCATGTTGAAAATCTCATATGACCAATCCCATAATAAATATTACCATATGAGGATTCCATGACACAAACATAAAAATAAACAAAAAGGAAATACCATTAGAAATACAGGTCACAAAACCATGATGAAATGAAATGGGAAAAAAATACATCATACTAAGAGAAACTGCTATAATTAAAAGTGAAGAATGCACCTTTTACCACTACAGATTGAAGAAAAAAGTGCATGGATTGATCCCCATCAAAGAAATATTGAAAATTACAAAAGGGGGTCCTACATGTCTCTAAATATGAGAGGAATAACTATAGATGTATGGTTTTTGAACAACACAAGAAGATAATAAAATTTAAAATGTAATTAATTGGGGATTTATAAGAAATTTAATCCCCTTTAACTTAGTGTAATAATCTAGGTTCTGTTTATACAAAAAAACGTGTCACCTCATTTTTATTTTACTCGGAAAAAAACACATATTAAACTTACACCACACATGTATTGAACCTCACTTACTCTTCCTGTAAGGGTTACACAACATGTAAACTCCTTTCTTCTATAATTTTACATCTAATTCCCTCCAGAACACTTGTAAACCCCATACACGATCCACTAGCCTCAAGAACAAACAGTGGGTCAGGATACATTAATCTATTAATTTCCATTACATAACTCTCAAATGATTTTCATCCCCTATAATCCAAATTGAAACTAGATAGAAAAAAATCTGCTTTTCAGAACATCCAACTCATGAAATACCTCTCAAATATCCCACCACCACAATAGTTCAACCAACTCACTCAATGAAAAATATCATACAACCAAAAACCAAACACAACGATCTCTTCATAAATATCTCACGTGAGATACCTCTCAAATGACAGTAAATCTTAAACAAATAATAATGTGTAAACCATATCATAAAATAGAAAGTTTAACATTTAAAAAATAACAATATTACAATATAATAGATAAAAATCAAAAAGAGCATATTAATGGGAGTAAATATATGACTCAGATCCCATATACTCTTGTCCATGCCAAAATTACACCATGTGACACGAACCAAGGGAATATAATTCTTTCACAATACACTCTCCTAGTGGTATCAGATCTCCATAGTTTTCCCCTCGATTGTTTAATCATCAAATATATAAATCATTCCCTAATAGATGTCATGAAATTCATTATGAATATTACTATAAAACAGTGACTTTTGAAAATACTCATTTATTAGGATCATCTGTGGATTAATTACTATCTGATACACCAAGACTCTAACATGATAAAAAAACTCAAAGGACCAAAAGCTTACTCCCATAACCAAACCTTAAATCACCATGATTAATATTGACATTTATATAAACATGATATCTTATATCAAACTCTAGTGGTCACCACCTATGATAGACATTAGCATTCTGGTGGTCCAGTGTTACTTTCATCCTCATGAGAATTACTTTAACCATATCGTCCATATTCTGTACCAGTTCAGGTCTAAGGGTTTTTTCCTCTTCAACCCCAGTCAATCATAATGGAGAACTATAATGGTCGACCATACAAAGCATTAAATAGAGACATAAAAAATGGTGGAGTGGAAACTATTATTTTAAGAAAAATCGTCCAAAGTAATGTGACCCATCCACAAACCCCCAAAATCGATGACATAAGATCACCACATGTCTTTATGTTTATGGATGATTAGATCTATCAAATTGTCTAAATGAGGGTAAACAGTGGTTCTAAAAAATAGTTGTTAACAAAAATAATGTTGGATACCACTCCACACACTAACAATAAAATAAGGATCCTTATCAAAATAATTGTCATCGGGACTCCATAGAGTCACACAACCAACTCTAGATACAACCTTAATAAAACTACCACTCGGATCAACTCCCTGATTACTATATAATGGGTTCATTTCATTATGTGGTCCACTATTACCCATATGGTGTCTTATTCTCCCATGGATTAAGGTAAGATGATATTGAATTTCATCAAGATTTCCTCCCACTTCAACTGAGGAATATATAATGGCTAAAAAACCCAATCGGAAAAAATCCCTCTATTCACTTTCCAGAAGACCAAAAATCAAGAAACAAACATGGAGATTGCATGCTTCAACCCAGGACACCAGAAATGACCTCTCAAATATTCATACATCTTTGTATCATTTAGATATATCCATAAAGTCCGAGATCCAAGCGAAACCTGCTCCCATAAATTAATAAAAAAGTTTAAAAAGTACAGACGACTCAGGGAGGGGGAGCCTTACATAACCTTGTGTACAGAGTGCCAACTCTGTCATTATAGACTAAGTCATTGCAAAACTCAGGTAGGACAAAGGACCAGCTAGAGCTTACCTCTAAGATAGCTCTTTCTGATAGAGCATCAGCAACTTGGTTTGCTTCTCTGTATACATGAGAGACATCCAAGGAGAGCAGTTCAACAAGCTTCAGAGAATCAATCCAAGCTGGGAGCATCCGCCATGGCACATTCCAGGATCATTATTTAAGAATATACATGGAAACCAAATAGTCTGATTCGAGCCAAAGCTTCATCCAGCCATATCGAACTTCATACCTTATTGCCTTTATTATTTCCCATAACTCCGCCTCAATAGCATGACCATTACAAATATAATGGAAGAAGCATCCCTTCACGAAGCCTCGGTATGTCCTGAATACATCACCACATCCAGCAGATCCCGGTGCACCCAAAGCTGCCTTGTCAACATTGACTTTAAGACAATCAGATATTGGAGGAATCCACCTAACATGCTTCATCATCCTCGGCTTCCTCTCTCTACCACTTACCCCAAGGGTTCATAAAAGTAAAAAGTCCAATATATCATTATTCGTAGATCCATATTGCTTCACCGAGGCGAGATTGATGTTCCAGTGGATTATCATCAAACCCTCCTTGATACATGGACTGCCACTATGGAAAGAAATAATGTTCTGAGCTTTCCAAATATATGAAATTGTGGAGACAGCAGCGGAAATGAGCAGCGAATGGACCTGCTCACTGCCTTCAAAATGCATGACAGAAACCAGCAGCGCACTAATAGAATTGAAATCAAAATAGTAGTGTAAAATAGACTTGAGGTAGCTCCAAAACCGGACAGAAAAGGAATAATAAATGAAGAAATGATCAATAGTTTCGTCCACATCCAAACAGAGAAGCAGACCGGGGAAATGCACATACCTATTTTCTACAAGGAAAATTGGATGGGAATCCTATGCTTCCAAATTTTCCAGATGATTAGGGCATCATATGGGAAAATTAAGTTCCTCCTGAATCCCATCACCCTAGAAGGAGGGTTGGGTGAACTTCCACATAGAATGTTATAAGACAGTCAGCTAGAGAAAGAACCAGTCAATTTCGGCTCCCATATTAGAGTGTCCTGATCCAGAAATTCATATACAACAATCTCATGCTACAGATTGATAGGAATTATATCATAAGCCTAATAATTTCCCTAAAGACTGGAGACAGAGGTATTCCTTATCGATGGAGGGATGTTAAGAGCCTGAGAGATGGGGCAGGACAACCATTTTGTATGCCAGAAGTTAATCTGGGAATTGGCGCTCACCAGCCATTTAGAGTGCCTCGTGAGTTGAGAGTATTTGTTCCTAATAGATGTCCAGATTGAAGACTTTAGATATGTATTATGCCTCTTGAACAATCTATTCACAAACCTGATATATAAAAATTCCAAAGAAAAATCATTCCCATATATTAATCTCCAGGTAATGTTTTGGAGCAGAGCATCATTGAAGACCCTAGCATCTTTGATTCCCAGCCCTCCCATTGAGATAGGCCTGATGCAGTCCATCCACTTTACAGTGAAAATTTTCCTTTGATGTACTGAGCCAGTCCAGATGAAGTTCCTGATCATGCTACACAGGTCTTTTAGAAGAGAAGCAGGCCACTTTTAAAGTGAAAAAGAGTAAAGAAACCATGAGGTGCTAACAGAATTCACCAGACATATCCTCCCAGCTTGGGACATTGTCTTCCCCTTCCGATTGGCCAACTAGTTCATAATTTTAAGAGAAGTAAATTCCAGTTAAGATATTTTCACTCTTCCCCAGAACATAGGTTGCCCAAGATATTTAAAGGTGAGTGTACCCCTTTTAACACCAAGCCTAGTAGCAACTCTTTTTTGCTTGATAGCTGGAACTTATTCCCCAAAGACAACAAAGGATTTTCTCCAAATGATTTCTTGCCCTACAACATCCTCATAATGTCTGAATATAGACTTAATATTAGAGATAGTTTTTCTATTAGCCTATGAGAAGAGGAGTATGTCATCGGCATAGAAGAGATGGGAAGGAGTGAAGTAGTTCCTCCCAAATGAGATCCTTTGATAAATCCCAGAGTTAACAAGATCATGGATGCAAATGCTCAAATAATCCTCATCCAGAGAGAACAGAAATCTAGATAGGGGATATCCCTATCTTACACCCCTTGAGCATTGAAAGAAACCCCTTAGAGACCCATTTATCAATATAGACAGTCTATCACTTACAAGGACAGCTCTAATCATACCAATAAATTTGCCTGAGAATCCATGCATACTCATGATCATGAAGATGAAATCCCATATAATGGTGTCAAAGGCTTTTGAGATATAAAATTTTACTTCCATATTACCATACTTGCCCTTATTCCTCATAATATTGACACATTATGAGGTAGTGGTAAGGTAGTTCTGAATGCTCCTGCCAGGAATGAAACCAATTTGATTAAAGTAAATGAGAGACCTTACAAACTCACTAAGACGAACTGCCAGAATCTTGCTAATGACTTTGGGGATGGAGTTCCCAATGGCAACAGGTCGAAATTCCATTATTTCAATTAAATTCATCTTCTTGGGAATTAGGGAAATGAAATTTGAATTCATTACAAAAGGCATATAGGAATGAATAAAGAACTCCCTTACAGCATCATTCACCTCCTTATGCATTATATCCCAGTAGAAAATAAAGAACGTGTTAGAGAAACCATCTGGCCCAGTCATGCTGTCAATATTCATAGAGAATAGAGCATCGTGTATTTCCTTTGTAGTGGGGATATCAATGAGTTTTTTTGTTTTGAACGTCATTCAGAATGGGCTCAATACAGCATATAATCCTGTCAGAATTATCCTCCCTAGATTCAGAGTAAAGGTTTTCAAAGTAGTGAGTCACATAGTTAACAATATATTTTTCAGAAGTGAACATGTTCTCATCAATTCTAAGAGACTTGAGGCTTTTTCTCAATTTTCTCTATCTATGCATGCAGTGAAAGAACCATGTGTTCCTATCACCTTACATCAACCACCTTACATTAATCTGATTTCGGTCCAGATTATCCATGAGAGACAAAAGGTTTTCAAGATTTGATGCTGCCTGTATCTCTTCTTGAGATGGGGGTCTTGCCTCATACTACCTTGTTGGCACTCAGACAGAAAAGAGTTAGCCTCTTTAATGTCATTATCAGGTCTGGAAAAAGACCTTTTTCTCCATTCCCTTAATATGGATTTAACAATCTTCAATTTTCTAACAAGAATGTGAAGAGCACTGCCATGAACAGCCTCCTTCCATGTAGCCAGAATAGTCTCTCTACACCCTGGAGCCATCAACCGGGAATTATTAAATTTGAAAGGTAAAGGGTTTGACCTTATCATATTGATACAAATGTCATTTAGGATTGGATGATGGTCTGAGTTCAATTTGGAAAAAGTTATAACACACACCTCCAGCTCCTCCCTTTGATTATCTATCTGAACCAAGCATCTGTCAAGTTTGTTTCCTTTCTTTCCATTACGAGTGTACCTATGCCCAGTAAAATCAGCTCCTAGAATTGGAACCTCAACCATTCCACATTGATCAATACAGTTGGAGAACTCCCTAGAAGAGGCTCAACAGAAGTTATTCCCAGTTGTCTCCTTAGGTCTCAAAACAGTATTGAAGTCACCCAGGATGATCCATTTTTTATCCATGCTTCCAGCAATGCACAGAATATTACTCCATGAGCTCCTTCTTCTAATGTACTAATTGAATACATAAACAATGGTAACACAAAAGAGACATGACTTAATCAAGCAAGTCAAGGACACATATTAATAGTCACTTTGCTGGGTTTCAATAGTCACAGAGCTGTGTATTAAAACCCAAAGAGTTTTTGTTCCATTATCAGATAGATTCGCTGTAACAAAGGAGTATCCTAGAGTATCCCATTTGAAGTCCATCCATTTTACAAACTGCATTATAGGTTCAGAAATTCCAATCAACATTGTCTTGTTGGTCAAGATGAAGTGTTTCAGGGCCTTGACTGTTGGAGAATTCCCTAGGCCCTGACAATTCCAGAAAATGACTTCCATTGATGAGAGGCATGCTGCCTAGTGCACGGGACAACATATTCAGTGTTTGTGTCTGTCTTAACCTCTCCTTCCTTTGGTGAGGATCCTTCAGGCTCATTTATGTTATCATCATCATGAGATTCATATTTGTTATCCAAGGTGATAATGCCTTCCAAGGTGGTAGGGAGCTTCCTCCTTGCAACCTTCGGGGACTGAACTTTGGAGAAATTCCCATGCTCATCACCATCATGTCCTGCATTTTTGAGACTCACATGCACCTCCTCAGGATCCTGAATATCAATCAGCATAGGGGGTTGAGTGCTAATCAGATCCTGTTGAGTGTGATGTGAGACAGGTGTCATATCCTGATCATCCTTCAGTACTGGGGGTCGATTACTAAATTGGTCATGTTGTGTCTGTTGTGTGACCGGTGCCACCTTATCATGGATGGTGCCTTGGGTGGTGCTCCTCTGCACATCCTTCATAGTCATATTCATAGCAGTGGGTTCGGTGGAAACATGCATCTTCAGAGTCTACTGTGGATCAAGTTCCATCTGCTCAGGAACCTCATACTTTTGTGCATTATCCCCAGCATCAATCCTTTGCCCTTCCTCATCATGACCAGAGTTAGGATCTGGATTATCATGCATAGGTTGAGCACCATCAACTACCTCCACATTGACTGTCAGAGTCTCTTCCAGCACATCTTGCTTCACACCCACCACAGTAGCCCCAAGTTGATCCTGGGTTTTCCCCTTCCTTTGACAGTTCAGGTCATCATGTCCATTCATATTACATGATTTACAAAATTTGTTTTTATTACATTCAAAAAAAATGTGCCCAAAGATGTGGAAATTTGTGCAGAATCTGGGCTTCCTCTCAAAACCAATCTCAAGATTAATACTATCATCTCTTGTAGTAAAGACAACTTGCTCCACTATAGTGCTAGCCATATCATCCTCAACCAGAACTCTAGCAAAATGCCCAAATTTTTCAGTCTGTTTGCCAAGTCTAATGGGATTACCTACAGACGAGGCAATATCCCAAAGGATCTAGGGATGCCAATAAAGCCAGCTAAGTTTATGGATGCGGATCCATACCTGTGCAAAGGTGTTCCTAAAAAAACTGGGATCAAAATTGTGATCCCTCTCATGAATGCGAAGAAAACCTGGATTAAGGGAAACAGATCCCAGGCTCCAAGATCTCCTCTTGAAATCTTCAATAGGGAAGACAATGTGGTTGAAACCTTTCCCCATTGCCATAATCTTCCGGTCGCTGAAGCCCCACAATTCTGCCAGCCTTGTTGTTAGTTCTTGAAATTTCCATGACCGAATTCCCATCGGGACAATCTCCCTGGAAATAATCAAAAAAAATCATAGCTTGACACGCTCTTCTACTGCGGCTTGATTTGCAGAAACATGTGCAATGCGTCCCTTTCTGATAATTCTTCCTGAATTATCAGCATCGCAATCTAAAAAAGAGAGACCTCCATGTTGCTTGAGCACATCCGCAAAACTTTTACCTTATACTGCGATGTCCTTGCCAAAATATATCTCGGGATTCATCCTCGCACAGAGGCTGAATAGATCATGATGACATATCCGCTCTTCATCTTTAAAATCCTCATTCACATTCTCCACCGTATCGACATCTCCCTGATTAGGGTTCGTGTCCTTAGCTCGATCTACACTCATCCCTTCCATTGTTATCATTTAGATATACCACTAATGAAAAACTATGGATGTCCTAGGTAACCATCCCACACATCATTGAAGGAACCAAATGAATTCCCTAGAAACACACTCATTATTTTCAATCATCGAACCAATCATTATGGGATTCACCAAAAACAACTTGATCCCTCCAGATCTCCACCTCAAAATCCCCCTACTGTGACTCCTCCACATGAATCACACAATATGACAACACAATCATATACAAAGATAACTGATACCTATAACCTCAAAAATGTCAAGATTCATATTTGTGAGTTCTTCCATGACTCTCTAGGAATCCCCAAATTCACACATGGAATCACTACATGTGTTCTTTATCATAGAATCAACTATGTAATTTCCATTTCCAAGAGTATATGATATTAAAATTTCATAATAATACAATAGTTTCATCTACTAATGTTGGTGTACGTTCATGAAACATTGGGAGAGTATGTACCTCAGGATCTTATAGTCTTTAACAGCCACATAATTATCATTGATGAAGTAATGTTGTCACAAATTAAAATCAAATTCCACTACCACTAAATTGAGATCTTAGGTGTCATAGTTTCACTTAGGGGTATGTATCTTCCAAGACCAAAAATAAATAATAGATCTTTTATAAATCATGAAGAAGATCAATCCAAGATGTGAAGGGACAATGAAAACCTGAAAATGAACTCCTTTAGCTAGAAAAAAAAATCCTTCAGTGTTGAAAAACATGTCCATTAGGTACTCAAAAGATTCCAAGAACTAGATATTTCATAAGAATTTTTTTCTTTCTATGTCAAGGCTATTAGAGTAGTCACCACCTGATATAAATTGAATACTAAAATACAATAATATCCAGTAAGAATAATGAAACGTTTCTCTTATACCCATTGTTTTGTGGATATCCAAGAAACAACTACCTCTATATTCTTGGGATCTATAACTACTTTTGATTGGGACACCACATGCCCCATGAAACCAACTTCATAAGACCAAAACAAAAATTTAAAGAACATCCTGAAAAACTACTCTCGGTGAATAACTCTTAAAAAAATACATAGATCCTCAAAATGCTCATCCTCATATGCATAGTATAGAAGGATATTGTTGATGAGAACTATAATGAACATATCCAAAATCTCTAAAATCAATGTATTTATGAATAGGATTAACATAGATCGAGAATTATTTACACCGAATAAAATCAAAATAAACTCATAATGAACTTGAAGACAATGAAATGTTGAGTCATAAATATCATCATCCTCAAACCACATCTGATGATATCCAGAGTTCAAATCAATGTTTGAGAGCCAACATGATTCCTACATCTAATCGAATAAATAATCATTCATTGGAATAGGATAACAATTCTTCAATCTCACATGGTTTAATAGAGGAAAATATATATAAAGATGAAAACAGCCATCAGCCATCTTCATGAAAATAAATGGTGCACCCTAGGGTGACACACTTGACTTGACAATATCATGCTACACCTGATTTTCAAGCATTAATCACTTTTCTAAAAACTCCTTAGGTGTTATACATTAGATATAAATATTGATAAGAGACATGGATGGTTGTATCTCAACCCCAAAATCGATCTACCATCATTTGGGTAATGTAACAACCACCTATTAAAATATATTAGGGTACTCTTCCACAACCATGGGAAAGACTAACTATTCATCCACTGATAAACTCATCATCAACTTGATCATAAAATATGTTATGGATGGAACATTCCTTTGACCCATATGGGGGTCGCTCTCACAAAAAAACACCACTAGATCACCATTACCATCATCGAACACAACTTTCCTTTTAATGAAATCCATGATAACCTTCTTGGAATAGAACCAGTCCATTTCATGGATCTTGTCACATTGATATATTCATAATCATAAAAAATATACCCAATAGTGGTTTTCCCCTGACAATATCTTATAATATCTACATTATTCATTCAATGTAGATTGACCTCCTACTAGAGCATTTAATGAAAAGTGAACTTGAAGCCTCTCAACTTCATGTCCCAAAGAATGGACTAGGGTAGATGATATAAAGGATGTTTTCACCCCTAAACATAAAATTCATAAACCCAATAAAAAATAAGTAAATTTTTCCTTGAAAATTAACTATTTCTTCTTACAATTCTAATGATAAAGCATGAAGCTGACCATGACCTACTCCAAAACCTTGTTAACCCTACTAATGACCATTTTTGTGGATGTTCTTTTCACTCTGAGGATGAGAGGATAATTTTGAGATTGTAGTCTATGTGCCACATACCCTCTCATTAGATCGCTAACTGGAGAACCCTGCTGGTACTGCCTCAGATGAAACTATCCCAATATTGGAACCAAATATAGAAAACCAAGCACATAATGATTGTCCTAAACAGGCAGACATCCTAGCTACTAATTTCCTTGTCCTCCAATAAAAAAATACATCTGATCCCTTATCATAGGTGTGAGTGCTACCACCCCTGGATAAATTAGATGATGAGGATTGGGACCTACTCCTAACTAACTAAAAATAATTTTGGCATGACAAAATAAAACCTTAGTCCTCATCTTTTCTTCATTATGAATACATACAAATCTCCCCTCATGACTACCTCAATCAGGCTAGCATCATCTCTATAACCTATTCTCTCTCTAGAACCATAATATATGTCTTAAGAATAAAAGGGTTGACTTGGAGCAGGATCTATAGATGATAATCCTTCTCATAATTCATCACCTTGTCCTCCTCATATATAAATAGGTCTCTAGCATATCAAAGAGGGGTACTAAACTAGATATAAAACTCCCCCACACTAGAGCTCTACATTGGATGGGTAAGACTCTCCAAGTATTTAGCCTCATTCATAGTCAAATAAAGAATATCGACTCAAAACTAGCCTTATAACATATCCCGTGAGACTTTCAACTCTTCATGATCCCACATGAACAAAAACCACCATTGCATCACTACCCTAGGAAGCATTGTTACCGCCAATGGATCACAGTGCTCATGCTGAGAATGGATCAAATAGAAGGCTATAAAAAAACTCCTCCAACTAGTTATATGTGGATTTATATAAAATGGATCCCTCGTACTTATTCAGAATCTAGTACTAAATCTTTTAGAGTTTCCTCCCCTAAGTTTCAACATCGTTGACCTCCACTCTATGAAAATATGCTAGAAAAACCTACTAAAAATATTTTGTTTGAACCTAATGAGGACATAGACCTGGATCCATGACTATAAAATTAGATACTATAACATATCGTAATCATAGAATACAGAATACTTTTCCTTAATTGATTAATTATTTATGTTTTATATTTTATGAGTTTTTTCTATCCTATAATATACCTACTTCAAAAACTGGTGTAAAGAAGAATGAAGAATGATCCTTTACTTGGTCTCTACCCTAGAACCAGTATCACTTCATTTAGTTGGATTAGTAAACATAATGGTCTGTGCATCAGATCATAGTTGTCCTAAATACATATGTCTTAGTCGGTCTCCCATGATCACATCACTTACTAAACATAGCTGACATCATCTCCCAACCATCAATTGAATCCTCTCATGTTCTTACCACCATTCCCAGTCCTATCCCTCAAACATAAATCACAGATACCACTCTATCAAGATCCCCTCCCAACAATGATATTATAACGAGGGGAGAGAGATAGTGACTATCCATGTACCACCTTCATAATTCTCTAGGATTGAGACTAGATACAATGGTATAATAAACATGTATTTGGGAGGTATTGCCTTCTACAATACCCATGCGGAAGATAAGGATTAGAAGGACAAAAAATCCAACATTTACTCAATCATATATATTGAATAAAAGTAAAGTGAAAAATTAAATTTCATATATTAGTAAGAAACTTGAAGGGACATACATGTTCTAAAAAGTTAAAGATGAAAGTGACCATGAATCCTATACATCTCTTATAAAACCCTGAGATAGTAATTTATAGAATGATCTACACACTCCTCCAACTAACCTTAAAATAGTATATATATACTTAGGGTGATTATAATAGTATTCTCAGTAGGTTTCTCATCATAATCTCTCATAAAAACCCAAGAAAAATATGCTAGAGGATAATTAACTATAGTGAAACTAATATATCAAATAAAATTTCATACAAGGATCCTAACCTCACCATGTTTATCTATCAAAAATTAAGAATATACAAGAATTAATATAATATAATAATAAATTATCATGTATTCCCAACTCAATCTTCCCTACTTGTTTTTCACTCTTCCCCAATATCCCACATCTTTAGTATGTCTCACAAAATGTGATCCATCCTAAATCCACCCGGTCTAAGAATCACAATGAGAACCTTCTGTATCATATAAAAACACCATCACATCCACGTAATGAATAATAGATATAATGTAGCATCTAGAGGCTACCAAATCTTGTATAACGTATATCAAACATCCGATGTTATATCTCATTCCATTTTATCTCGTACACCGAGTAAGTAATTCAATCCATCATTTTGTACACACATCATGAACATAATAATTATATGCATACTATATGTTGTAATACATGTGTCAGAAATAACCACAATCCATTATAGGCCTCTATAAACATAAATAGAAAACCAAACATCTTGCATAAAAACACATGTGACAACCAAGATAAGAGTGTGGGTATAGAGGGGGTAGTTACCCATCCATCCTCGCACTAGGATTTTGGAAAAAACAACCTCCTAGTGTCTATTGGGTGTCAGTTTCATTTACCATCAGTGGTGAGGAAATAATTGAAATCACAAAAAATAAAAGATATAATAATTCTCACCACCACACTATGGGAATAAACTATTCTTTGTCTCAAATACAGCTAATGTCACTCAGACTCTGTTCTATCATGGTTATGAACTGATATCCTATAAGAAAAAAAATAAAATAAATAACTACATTTATTTTATTAATTACATTATTAGTGCCTTACAATATTTAATTCACTAACCATTAATTAACAATTTACATTATTAAACATTTCATTACATTGAATTAAATTAATTATCATAGTAAAGTCCATCACCTCCATGCATAATCCAAAACAATCCCATGGATTATAAATATTAACATATCTTTTGAATTCTCATTATATCATCAACCAACCATGTGGGTTAGATGATTATTTATAAAGTTTTAGTTTCATTCCATATACAGGTACACTAAGAAAACAATATTAAACAATCAATAAGAGAAAACATGGAATCAAGCACATCTGGCTACCACGAGTATAGGGGAATGGAATGCAGATAAATAATAAACTCACCCATCATCCATTAAATAGATTCAAGAGGTCATACTCTCTATTAACATATCATCAATGGGAAATCCATACATTGACTCATTAAATCATCTTTGGTGCCATCCCTAACACCCACATTTATATACCTATGCATATTTCCATCACATGTGTCAAATACTTCTACTTCATCTGGACTTCACTTCCCCATATCACAACACCCATCCCAGGAATAGCTATCTCATACCTACATCAAATTTGGGCCTCCCCAGTGCATTTCAAGCATCATCCCCCCAGACATATCAATTCAACATTCTCATCACAATGGTCATTTCTAGATTAAACTACAATCAACATAAATATATAATAAATCAATAGTGAAACTGGACACCTAAAAAGTATTCATTATTATTAGGAGAATGAGCCCTCCTGGCTCCAAAACAAGGCACTAAGCCTTCCCAAGACAATGGGAAACTCATGTCCTATAGTAAATAATTTATCAACAATTGGTTCTTATTCCATAATGAATTTTTTGATTCTTTTAATAATAGGTTCCAACAAAAAGTAACCTAATGAAATAAGATATATTAATATAACAATGGGAAAACTTTCTCCTAGAATATACTTTAATTTCAAAAGACCCATACAAGTATAATTATTAATTTAAATTCCACTAAACTAATATAAAAATTACTTATCATTCTTTAGGTTCATTAACAAATTTCAATTATTCATGCATGCTTGAATCAGATAGATTAATTCGAAATTAAATTGACAAATGAATTCAATAAACAGTTTTATTTAATTCTTGAGATAATTAATTTTTAATTAATTCCCATCATTATATTGTTTAACATTTTCCACATTTTTTTCTTGAATAAAAATACCATGCTATAATTTAAGGAATATATGAAACCATATCTTGAAAATCAAGAGGAGAACCGATATCACGGTACAAAGTAACAGAATTAATAACATGAAATCACAACCAATTCCATAATTCATGTAAATAATTATTCGTCTAATTCCATTTCTATTCAAATGGTTAAATCATTATCAATAAATGATTGGACATAAATAAAGTAATATATGCAATAAATACCCTACCATTAAAGATGATAATGTTCCTCACATGAGAACGGATCGCATTATGGAACTCAGATAATCTAACATGTAATAACTACATCAATATAATGACGTTATAGAATAACCAAAAAAAACAACCAATAAAGAAACCCCATTGGAAACATGGGTGATAAAATCCATAGTATAGAGATAAGAAACATTAGGAATCAAGAAAAAAAATGGAGAAACTAATTGAAAGTAATGAAATAAAAAATCTTGGATCACCATATATTGATGATTGAATCCCAAGGATAGCTCACCATTTATGAAATATCCAAAATGATGATGGGTGAAGATGCTCATTTCCTAGGATGAGAGGAAGCATCACAGTTGTAGTTTATGCTAAAAACCCAAGTGGGTGATACATTTTAAAACATAAAACATCATAGATTTAAATGATGTGTAATCCTCTTTCATATCATGTAACCATCATGGTTTAGTCTCCACCAAAAAACATGTCTCCTTTTTATTGATTAACCCCAAAATCTCACACCTTCTAAAATTGTACTTCACAAGTCATGAATCTCACTTACACTGTGTGTAATGGATACATTAACTACAATCCCCCTCTGTTGATTTTACATCCAAACCACTACATTAATCTTCCAAGAATCCTCTTTTCATTATTATCCACAGGAACACGAAAAGTGTTGTGATACATGGATTAATCCCCTTAAATGACTCTATAATAATAAATATGTAATGATCTTGTTTTTATAATCTTCAAATAACACCAAGTAGTATGATAATAATAATTTAATATAATTTTTTACATTATATTGAAATAAAAACAATAATATTATTTTAACATTTTATTAATAATTATTTTTTCATAACAATTCATGATAGAAAAATTTAATGAATCCTAAATGTAGGTTATTAAATAGATCCAAAATAAAACATACTATAATAAATGGATGAGTATAATTATGAATTTAATTTATTATATAATACATATAAGTTCATCATTATATTATTTAGATGTTATTAAAGTGATAAATAATATTTATTAAGACCCATGTTAAAAATATAATTGAAAAATAATGTTATGAAGTCTTTATATATAATTTTCAAATCATATTTTCTCTAGGAAGCCTTCATAGTTTTTCAAGAATTGGGTAATTACATTGAAACTAAAAAACATCACTACCTAGGAGTAAAATTTTATAGAGATAATTTTTTTAGTGAATAAAAAGAAAAATGGTGTGATTTGAATTTTTTATTGAGTGGTTACTTGAATAGGTCAGTTCTAAAAATGCTCATTTCTTATTGAACATCTTCATCCATGGATTTTATATATAAATGAATGTTATCCTAAAATTTGTATATAAACTAGAAAAATATTTTTTACATGATAAATGGATTCAAATAATCTATTATTACATATATTTAGGTATTTATTTATGATATTTAGACTTAGACCATTAACTTTACATTTTTATATTATTTTATCAATATCGTTCTACCTTAATATTTACCACCTTAACAAATGTTTATTAAAAATAATTAAGTTTATATATATATATAATGGTTTAATAAGTATTCCAAATAATAAAGAAATTATTTTAAAATAAATTTATAAAATTTATATAAATATTTTTTATATAAGAACACAAACATATTTGTTTTTTGAAATATCCATTTTTCATCCAAAAAATTATTTTGTTCTTATTCCTTACCAAACAGTAATCATTTTGAGAGTTTTACAATGACTAAATGTGTATATATATATATGATCTCATTGAAATAATTCCATGAAAGTTGAAATTTAAATTTTAATAAAATTAATATAAAAAGTACATCAAAATGCTTCATGGAAAAAATGGGACATTTGACATTAAATGGTTTTATCATTATCAAAAAATAATTAGTAATTCATCCAGGAATATATTTTCTCTTAATATATTGATATATATAATAAATTTATGTAAATATCAAGGACCAAATATGAGATATTTATCATTCTATAATATCATAATATATAAAATATAAATAATGTTCTTATAAAAAATATTATTGTTTAAACATGAATAATAAAATTAGTATTCTTTATTGTTATGTAGTTACTTGTAGTATACTACAAATTTTTTTTAATAATTTGTTTTTTTAAATTTTAAAAATATATGTGATTTATATAATTCTTCAAATATAATAAATCTAACAATGATATATATTTTATAAAAATATTTTTCTTAAAATAATTTTAAATGTCCAATGTAAATTTTAATCATTTAATTTTACTATAGAAATTATTTATTTTATTCCAATAAAATTAGTTAAAATAAGAATGTCAATTTTTAAATTATATGTAACTAATATTTATATTAAGTAAATAAAAGTAATATAAAACTTTTAATAGGTTTAATTGTATTATTTATAATGATTAAATAAATTTTAAGACTCGAATCACTGTAGAACCACCTAGTTTTGTGGTACGTGAAGATTTTCATGTTATTAATGTATTCAATAAACCAGGGGATGGTGACTAGAAATTATTTCATTTACCACACCCATGAGAGAAAATTCCATATAATATGTGCACATACACACATACATCTCCGTACATACTGGGATAATGATAAAGATTAATAATTTGTGTAATAATTTCATGTATAACCTTTAAACCCAAAAAATTGATTACAATAGTGTATAAAAAATAATGTTTTGTAAAATAAAATAACATAAATTAAAATTGGGTCCCACATACAAGTAAGTTACAATATTTTGTCAGCTTTCAACCTCCAGAGTCTGGCCATGATCTAAATGACCCCAACACCAAGAACCGGTTGCATTGTATATAACTATTCCACCTAGAACACTATCATAGTTCTTATAGTCTGTATATGACAAGTCACATGTTGTTAAATACCATGTAGGGTAGATTAAAAACATTCATAGCAGGACACCCGAAAATCCCCAAAGAAATAAAAAAAATGTTTTTTTATCTAAACCATATTCACAAGGTGACATAAATAATAATAATAATTTCCCTATAAAAAGTTAAAAAGTCATACAGTAAGGTCTCGGTCACCATATCTAGAAAAAAAAATTATTTATTCTATAATTCCCCAACCCTAGTTACCCAGAGTCGGTGCATTATTACATAACAATGACATGATCACCTGAGATCAAGTCCTGAATGATCGTTCAATTTAGTAGTCTTGGAAAAAATATTACATATATGAACATTACATTACAATTTCTAAAATAAAACACAACATAAATATTCCTTTGTGAACACCATTATTCCCCTTGCTTAACCCTGAATATCAATCATAACACACTTTTTCGTATCCTAAGAAAAATAAAACATAAGAAATGGGTGATCTTAGATACTCAGTAAGGATAACAATATAGTGAAAACTATCATAAATAAGCATAAGCATGTAAAGAAAAGTATAATAATAAAACGAAATCATTTTAAACTTAAACTTCAGCATAATATGGAAAATATAAATCAAATAATTCGATTTATATATTAACATGGATATTATACTTTGCGAATAATCACATGTAATATCAATAGCTAATTTCATAATGATGGAATGCCTAATGTTGGACATCATAACCACATAGTCATACCCTCATGCTAAGACTGAAAATAATTATTTTGTCAAGGACTTCTAAAAAGACACTAGTTTGTCTCGTGAGACCTACCAATGCATCCGAGAGTATTATCAGGCTCCACCCATCAATTACTAAGTCCAATTCATTCCTCATATGAAAAGTTTGACATATAAATCAAACATTCGTATTAAAACTAGCATACGTAATGTTAATAATTTAACCATAAACCATAAATGGTATACAAATAACACATCCAAAAAAACATATCATAAATCATTAAATACAATATGGAATATTGTATTATAGTAAATCATCCTCAAAAAAATAATACCCAATAATGGATGATGACATAGTTGAAAATAATCAATAAAACTCTTTGAGAAAAAAAACCCCTTTTCAATAAATCATTTAAAAGTCAAAAAAATTATAAATGAATTAACTTAAAATAGATTGTTTAATAAAATTGCCCCATACAACTTTTAATCTTTTTAATGAAATTTACACTTTAAAACAATCACGTGTATGAAAATAAATCCTTGAAATCATTTTGAAAACATGGACATTAATTAAAAGATTTAGAAAAAAATTCATTAAAAATATTTAAAATGATGATATAATAGAAGAGTACCTTCCATAAAAACATAAATTATTCATTTTTAAAACATTTTAAAGAAACATGGACATAAATTATTAATATTTCCAAGTATATAAATATAGAGAAACAATCTCTGATAATAATGAGATTGAGGAAATATCCCCAAACTTATACTTTCTTTTGGTAGAGGGTATGTTTAACCTCTTTTATAGTAACCATTGTATGTTATTAAATTATACCAGAACCAGATTTATATTTATGATATCATTAATTATTAATTTATTTCATTATACTAACCATTTAATAATAATTTCTATGTTAAAATAATATTTCAGTTAATAATCGCTTTCTCTATCGTACATGTTTTAACATGTTATTCTTGATCGTATCACTTATATCATGATTTAATTGATTCACGAATATAAAACATTATTTATGTATCATGTGTATTCAGAATATAAACATGTATAATATATAGATATATGAAATGTAAAACACCATTTATGGAGATTGTAGGCCATACGTATGCAAAAACGTTGTTTCTATTTTCATGTCGTATGGAACAGAAGTAAGTAAATGATATATATGTATATAAACACACAAACACACACACACACACACACACAGATATATATATATATATTAACTTTATATTGTCCTATACTAAATAATTATTAATAATATATATTTTTATAATCACTGTTGAATGGTGACTGTGGAAATGAATCCCATCGCATCATGGAGACGGTAAGTTATACGTACGCACGAGTGACGATGCCATTATATTGATAATGAAAGTGTATATTATTGGATGTCATTTTATATATAAAGATTCATTAACATGTTATATTTATTATTTACATCAATTATAATCATTATTATACCCATCCAAATAATTAAGTGTTGAATAACAAACTACACCACGACGTGGAGAGGGTAAGTCGTATGTACGAACTTATGGTGAATTTTTCACTAATAGGATGGATAGAATAAAATATATGATTGTAATATATTTATAATAACATCTATGTATGTATATGGTACTAGATATGTAATTTTAGTATGGAAAAAATCAAATAAATATGAAGTGGAAGAAAAAAAGAACTTTGAAAGAGGTGATGAAGTATTTACCTCTTCTTTGGATTCTTCCATTTGATTTGATAAAATGGGCTTAATAGGATGGAATATGATTAAATTAATGCATCTAGGTTGAATTTAGGGTAGTTTGGAGGATATTTTAGCATGGTTTGGATGAGGCAAATGTCTTTGGAGGTGTGATTTTGAGAGAAGGGGAAGTACCCTTTTATAAGAGAGGTGAGGGTCACTTTATGAAAAGCTTGAAATATTATTTTATGATAAAATTATTTTCGGTTTTTAATAGATAGAAATGGATTCATTTCGAGGATAATGTGGGTATTTGTCAAAATCCTCTCAACCAATAGGTTTTTGACAAGTTTATGTCACCATATTAACCTTATCTTTTATATTTAACTCTTAGTTAAATAATTTAACTTTTACAATGTCTTCTTGTATTTTTATATTACATGGTTTAAAAGAATACTATTAAATTCCAAACGAATATAAAGTGGTTAATTAATGATATATATATATCATTATATAAGTCTTTTGTCCAAACCATATATTTTTAAGAATATTATAAAATTTAATTATACAGTATTTTTTTTAAGATATCATTTATGTCAATTTTGACACTATTTACTATTTGTTTACTTTTTTAACATCAAAAAAACATTATTAAATAAAACAATTAATTAAATCGACCCTAACATGTCATATTAACATATATAATTCATGGAATGCATCAAAAGTCTCAATTTAAATTTATTTAGATATTTATGACATCAATTATTTTAATCATTCATTAATAAGGTAATTACAGCATCATCACTGTGTCCTAGAAAAATTTAATTATTTAGTGTCTAAAAATTACAAATAAAATAAAACGATTTAGGAAACACTTTTAAATTTATAATGAATATCAATTGTCTAATTTTTCTTATGTATGACCCTATATTAAAAATTCATTAGTAATTAAACTTTGAATTTAACACTTTTAACTCTATTTAAATAAAATAATAATAAATGTCCTAATGTAATCCAAGTGGACCAAAATGATCATATTTTATTCCTAAGGTTGATTTTGGTTGAAATAAATTTATCCAATAGAATTAGGACATGTTTTAGGGTAATTATAATATCATTTTTACCTTTAATTACAATATTTATTTTTAACCATGGAAAATAAAATTCAAAAGATAATATTTACCAAAAAAAATTCATCCTATTGAACCAAATTTTACATAATGATGTCAACTATGCCCTTTGGATTTATAAATTCAATTCATAGAAGTGCTAAAATTGCAATTTATGCATATTTTCAAATGTGCCTAGAAGGTGGGTAAAATATGTTAAAAAGTTCAATAAATTTTTATACATCTAATATTATTATAAAATGACTCCAATGAAATAAATTGAACTAATATAGGTATTATGTATCTATTTTGACTGAAAATTAATTGAAATAATATAAATAATTATTTAAATAAAAAATTGGTTTTAAAAAATAACGCAGTGTTTTTCACTATTCATCAAAAATAGAATATATTCAGATAAATACCACAAACTCACCCTAAGATAATTTTGATATATGAATCAAAAAATTATGTATAATCTACTGAATTCAAAACATATGAGTTATATTAATTAAATTTAAATTTATTCTTGTTATCAAAGCCAGAAAGTAGGTTTTATGAAGTAAAACTATCAAAAGATTGGCATGTGTTTATGTACAATTTAAATTTTAATTTACAACCAATAACATACATTATATTAAATGGTAAAACTATAATATAATTAGACATTAAAACCACTAAAATTCTTAATTTAACATTGTAAATTATTTTTATTATAAAAGTTTTTTTCAATTAAAATTTAGCAGTTTTCAATATTCATCAAAAAACGAAAGTTCCTAGAAAAGTACCAAAAATTTATCCAAACTATATTTTTATGTACCTCTTCTAAATAAGAATTTGTTTTCATTATACTGAATATATAAAAGTGTCAAATATTGTATTTAATAAGGGTTCTCCATTAAAAGGTGGTAAAATTGTGTTTTTTAAAAATACTTAATTTATCTGAAAAATATGAATTTGTTCTTAAATTATATCTATGAGACACATAAAATGGATTCTAAAATTATATGGAGTATATAAAATTAAATGTTTAGTTAATACTATTCATAGCTTCTTTCTGAACGTCTAGTTTGGTATATCGTGGTGCGCTCGAACTTGGTATTGTGTGTACCGCAAGCAATTGAATTTCATTAAAGAGATAATGTTCTATGAAATCCTAGGGTGTCACACTCTCCTATCCTTCAATAAATTTCATAATTACAATTTTAAATTTGTTTTTATAAAATAAAATATTAAAAATAAAAGCTACCTTTGTGGAAAACCCACATTAGAAATTGGGTTAATAAAATTTATTGTTAATAAGAGGGAAAGGGAAATGAACAAGTCGCCACAAAATTAGGATTTAGAATAGGAGAAGATTGGTGTAAATTTGGGACATATAATTTTAGGAAAAACATAAATACATATAGGGAGTGAGTGAGGTCATCAATCACAACCAAGTGAACAATAAATTGAAAATTGAGTGGCTTAAATACATAATTATATGATGTGTTAATATTATTAGTTCATTAAAAAATATGTTATTAGGAAAAAAAAAATTGGTTTTATGATTTCCATAATGATTAATTATTAATTTCTTCATAGAATAAGAAAAAAATACTTAACAAGTAGAGTTCCAAGGATTATCTAATTTCTACCACAAACTCATCTTTCAGTACCAAATAATAATAGATCTCAAAAATATTCTATTTATATAAATCATATAAGGTTATGAAAAAAAATGAATTTATAAATCATATTTCATCCTTTTAAAAATTACATTATACAATTTAGAACATCACGTAGTACTATGGTAGGTGATGCACCATTGTCTCCCTTCATTTTAATGTTCAAGTCACGTGGCCTTTCCAGACATGATGGGTTGTCACCTGACCTCTAGGTTTTTCTTTTTATAAAAATCCAAAAATAATCTTAAGAACTATTTTAACCCTAACAATAGTATTCAATGTCAAACATAATACATTCCATCATTTAGAACTATCCATAATACGTTTGTCTAAACACACAATCCAAAATTGATAAAGAATGTCACATAATATACATGTGAATACCATCATTGTGTATTAGCTTAAAATGTGGTAATAAATTGAATTATTAGGAAACCATATTTGAATATATATATATATATATATATATATATATATATATATACTTCTTTATTCCTTATGTAAAATATAAAATATTGGATATACTCCTTAAATCCAAAAAAATTTTAATCTCCAACAATGATGGGATAAACATTCCATTAATTAGTTCCAAGGTAGTTAATAATAAACAATATAATTTATCAAAATCAATAATATCTTCTTCCAAATTCAATAACTAAGTATCAGAACCATATTAAAATTTATCTTTCCTTTAACCATTTATTTTCCAAAATGGTTAACATCTAATTTATTTACTTTTATTGGTACCAAAAAATATCAAATCCTTCATGAAATAGTATTGCAATGAAATCTTGATATAATCCATAATACTTATAACCAGTACATCATTGATACAAAACTGAAATGACATAATTCTTTAAGATCAATATATGAACACTAGTCATTCCTCTTCATCTGCGGTAGTACCATAAAATGATTATTATCCAACATAATCATTTTTGTTATACTCTAATGATTGGTTCATTTATTTGTTTAGTGTCCCAACTTCTTGCAGATGAAACATTGTACATTTGAAACCTTTTTCCTAACCATAAAATCTCGTACACAGTGTCCTTTTTCTCCACAATTATAACAAACTCCCATTCCCAAGAATCATTTACCAAGTGTTGAGTCAATAAGGTTTTGTTATGAATTTTCCATTCCATTATGTTTTTAAAATCACAAACACTCTATCTTAATGAAAATTTTATTTCCCTTAGTAAGTAAAATTTATCCTTACCATGTTTTCATTGTTCATGTTTTAGTTTCTATAAATCTAAGTATTTTTATTCCTATGTGCAAAATTCATTTTCACATATTAACCCTCGGATTTATATAAATACTTAGATATAGAGTTTTCTATTTTCTGGTTCCAAATTCAGACTACGAATTCTATGAGAATTCAGGTTCCGAATTCGTTAAAATTCAGACCCCAAAATCTCTGAAATTCAGACTTTGAATTCTCTGAAATTCAAAATCCAAATTCCATATGATTAAAACTCTTAATTCCTTAGAATTCAGTCATTGAATTCATTAGAATTCAGATTCTTAATTCCATAAAATTCAGGTTCTGAACTTTTTAGAATTCAGGTTCTGAATTCCTTAGAATTCAGACTCCAAATTCCATTAGAATTCAGATTTTGAATTCCATAGAATTCAGACTCCGAAATCTATAGAATTCTGATTCTTAATTCCTTGAAAAGAAAAATCCAAATGTTCTTAGACTCTAAACATTATTTTCCTTATACTCTAGAAAATCAGATTTGGTTGAGAGCCCATATTTTTCTTACTCATGTTATAGTTATGAAACAATGTCATGTATTATTTTTCTAACTAAACATTTTTTGAGTGACACATATACTGTTCCCTTAGATATTCAATGAAAAATATGACCATCGGAGGAGGGAGTTTACCATTTGAGAAGTAACTATAAATAGGATCTCAATTGAACGCACTCCAAACATTTGGATGACTAATCTACAAGTCCAGAGATTACATGTTATTGAAGCGATTTCTAGAGAGAGATACCCTTATGCTTTCTACATACTAATCATCATTTTCAGCTTTCTTTGTGAAACTCTGAATGTTTCTGAGTACATTCAAGGGCTTCTGGGGATATAAAGATAGACGTGCCGACTACCATGAAGTTCGAGTGCTTGTGGGGATAGAAAGACCGATTCTGATATTCTTATAGAGGGCTTACCCTGATGTGGGTAAGATAGACCTTCCTAAAAGTACTAATCAAGGGACCTTTATCCAAGGTGTTTAGATACCCTACCCTTTGGGTTAAGAGATTTCATTCTTGTAACTTGTATTGTTTCAAGATTGTTTTCTACTGTATTTTGATTAATAAAAAAGTATAATTATATTATACTTTATTATATTTGTACTCTGATTTAGTAAGATTATATATGCTTTAAGGAAGAATATTTGTCATTGTAAGCTTTTCTTAAGTTTCATTTCTGGAGCCATATTTCCAGAATCAAGTAAGTTTTTAGATTTATTTTCATTTTTGGAACAACATTTCCAGAATCAAGCAAGATTGTAGAACCAAGAGTTTTTGTGAATTTACATTGAAAAACTTTGTTAAACCATATAAAGGTTTATATATACTTTAAAAGATCCAAATAAAATTTTAAAATATACAATTCATCCCCCCCCATCTTGTATATTGAGCATCTGTATCATAATTCCATCCTAAAATTGGTATCAGCAATCCTATAATCGTTATTACGGATCCTTCCCCAAGGAAAATTAATCCTTACCATGTTTTCATTGTTCATGTTTTAGTTTCTCTAAATATAAATATTTTAATTACTAATTGTAAAATTATTTTTCACATCTAAAACCTCAAATTTCTATAAATATATAGATATATAGTATTCTATTTTCAGGTTCTGAATTTAGAATCTGAATTCTTAGAGAATTCAGGTTCTTAATTCCTTAAAATTTAGACTCTAAATTCTCTGAAATTTATACTCTGAATTCTCTGAAATCCAGACTCTAAATTCCTTAGAATTAAGACTCCGAATTCCATAGAATTCAGAATCTGAATTTTGTATAATTTAGGTTCCAAATTCCTTAAAATTTGGGTTCTGAATTTCTAATAATTTAGGTTTCGAATTCCATATAATCCAGACTCTGAATTCCTTAGAATTCTGGTTCTAAATTCCATAGAACTCAAACTCCGAAATCTATAGAATTCGGATTTCGAATTCCTTGAAAAATAGAATCTGAATATTCATGTAATATAGAATCTAAATGTTCTTATACTCCAAAAATTATTTTCCTTAGACACCAAAAAATCAGATTTTATTGAGCAACCATATATTGAATACTCATGTTATAGTTATGAAATGATTCCATGTATTCTGTTTCTGCAAAACCTGTCGTTTGAGTGACACGTATAGAGGTCTGTCTGAGATTCAAGGAAAAAATATAACTATTGGAGGAGGTAGTCGAATGTTGGAGAAGTACCTATAAATAGGAGCTCATTTGAACGAGCTCAGAACTTTCAGATGACTGATCTATAACTCTAGAGATTACATGATATTGAAGTTATTTCTAGAGAGAGATACTCTCATGCTTTGTGCATACTGAACATCTTTTTCAACTTTCTTCATGAAACTCCTAATGTTGTTGAGTACATTCGACGGCTTCTGGGGATAGGTAGATATAGGTGCCAACTAACTTGAAGTTTGAGGACTTGCGAGGATAGCAAGATAGATTCTAATATTCTTATCAATGGATTACCCTGGTGTGGGTAAGACAGGCTTTCATGAAAGTATAAATCAAGGGACCTTTATCCAAGGTTGTTAGCTACCCTTCTCTTTCTGTTAAAAGATTTCATTCTTGTTACTTGTATTTTTTCAAGTTTGTTTCTGCTGCATTTTGATTAATGAGGAAAGTATAACTATCTTATATATTCTTGTATTTGTACTCTGATTTAGTAAGATTATATGATCTTTAAGGTAGAATTTTTTCCCTTTTAAATTTTTCTAAAGTTTCATTTCCGAAACCATATTTCTAGAATCTAGCAATTTTGTATAACTAGTTTCATTTCTGGAACCACATTTCTGAAATCTAGCATTTTTATAGAACCAAATGGTTTTTTGAATTTACCTTCTTTAGCTTTGTTAAATAGTAGAAAGTTTTATATCTACTTTAGACATCAAAATTAATTTATAAAAGATAAAATTCACCCCCCCCCCCCCCTCTTGTATATTGATCATCTACATCATATTCTGATCCTACAATCGATATCAGCGATCCTACAGTCGGTATCAGCGACCCTACAATTGGTATCAGAGGAGGTCTTTGAAATAAATATATTCACATATATGTTTTCTTGCTCAAGTATTCATTGTTCATTATATTTCTCTTACTTAGGTTTTTTTTCTTGTTTACAAACTTTTATTACTCACAAGATTTTGTGGAAATATATTTTCTTTTAGATGGAAGGAATTAATGTTGGTTCGATTGAAAATCTTTATCCTACTAGACCACCAATATTTGATGGGAATGATTATGAATATTGGAGAGATCGTATAAAGACCTTGGGGATAATCACAGGTGTTGAAAACTATATTATGTTAACTAGAGATTATAATATTCTAGATAAGGAACTTAGAACCTTTACTAATACAGTAAAGGTGGAATACTAGCTGAACATTAAGGAATAAAATACTTTGATTTGTTCCATGACTAGAAATATATATAGTCAAATTTCATCTTGTGAATCATCAAATAGTATTTTGATAAATCTTGAAGTAACTCACTTTGGAACTTCCCATGTCATTGAACCTATAAGAGTTATGCTCAGAGCTAAATATCCTAGTTTTTTATTTTTTTTATGGAGAACCCATATGTAAGGTACAACAAAGATTCATGACCATTGTCAATAGTTTACAATCTAGGGGAGAGAAAGGATTATATGATGAAGTTGTTGTAGTAAAAATCATAGACATCATGACTAATGAATGGGAATCTAAGGGGACAACTATTGATGTGAATAGGAAAGTCTCATAGATTACTCTTGATGATGTTTTTGGAATGCTTCTTCCATATGAGAATATAATGAAGAGATATGATGAAAATATTAAGAAGAAGAATGGGAATGTAAGTGTTGCTTTTAAAAAAACATCAAATCATATGAAAGCCAAGACTCCTTAGAGAGTTACAAGATCCAAATATAAGAAGGTTTTTATTCAATCTGAATAGTGTGGAAGTGAATCTTTATAAAATGAGTTATCCAATATTTCTCATAGGAAGAACAAGATTTTTGGACAGAAGAACTTTTAATCTAGATACAAGAAGAAATAAAGAAAGGATGAGAAAGACTCATTAGTCATTTTCTATGAATGAAAATGATCATGGAATATAATGCCAGATTTTCTTATGCTTAAAAGAAAAGATAGAAAGGGAAATCATTCTGAGGGGACTAGAATGATATACTACAAGAATAAGGCTATGAATGTTTTGAAAGCCAATGACCCCTGGAGTGCCAGTGGTGGGGACTCTTCTGAAGAATCATCAGAGTATTAATCTTCTAATCAGAATAATCTTGGTATACATGTCAAGTTACCTGCTGAAAGTCATTGTTTAATGGCCAAGGTACACAATGATGAATCCATAACCAATGTATCCATGAATACTAATTATAGTGATAGTAAATATTAGAATTTTTTAGATGAGGAATCTTCTTCTAATGAAGATAATACATTACCTAATTATGAAGATATTTCTAGGTTTGCTAATCTCCTTGAGAATGAAAATTCTAAAGTTAAGAAAAATCTTGATAAGGAAAATTCTTGAATTTCTATTCTTACAAATTAAATATTAGAACCTATTAAAGTTCATGATAAGAAAAATTATTATTTTGAAAATGTTTCAAAAATACGGGCAGAAGTTAATTTTGAGAATGATAAACATTTTAAGGATATATAAAATGTAATTTCATAAGAAAAATGTTTTAGAGCCTAACTCTAGTGCTAAAACATATGTTTTTACGGATAAGAATTTAGTTTTTAAACTGAAGTCAAAAATTTTTTCCATGAGGAAGTGTTTGTCAAATTTTAACTTGGGAAGGAAAATTTTGATATGATATATTGCCAAATTTGAACTATAAGGAATATTTCTGGATTTGGTTATACTAGTTCAAAACCAATTTTTAGTAACAATTATTTTTTTCCTTAAAGTGCCTGGTTCTGCACTAAGTGTCATTATGGTCGGAATTGGGAAAAAAGTGGTTCCCTAAACAAAACTCAGTATTTAGGTTTTCATAAATCATTTTTTTCAAAGAAAATGTGGATTCCTAAAATTTTTCATACTGATGTTTTAGGATCCAAGAATGTTTGGGTACCGAATGCCTATCACTCTTGTTTTCAAAAAAAATGATAGTACCAATACCAATAAACAGTACATGGATAGTGGTTGTTCCCAGCACATGACTGGTAACAAAAACTTCTTTGAAAAGATTATCAAGATGAAGGAAGGAAAAATAAAATTCATAGATAATGATCAGAGAGAAATTATTGGTATAGGTAACATTGTTTTTCTTGGAAAAACTGTGATTTCAATGTTTTTTTTGTCAAGGGTCTCAAGCATAATCGCATTAGCAGATGTCAATTATGTGATGAATTTTACCTTGTGAATTTTAGGAATGAAAAGTGTTTTATACACAAATCCATGGAAGAGTTTATTCTTTCATCCAATAGGCAATTGAATGTTTACACGCTAAACATAGAAGACTATAGGAGCCAAGATCTACCTTGACTTAGTGTAATGGAAGATAATCTGTGGTTGTGGAATAGAAGGTTACGACACTGTAATCTTAGTAACCTATGAAAAATCTCTATGAAAATACTAGTTAAGGATCTACTAGAGCATATATTTGATTCTTTAAAAGTTGGTGATCCTTGTGAATATGGAAAGAAAAATAAATCAAGTTCTAAATCAATTGGTGAAGTATCAACTACAGATGAATTATTGTTAGTGCACATGGAACTTTTTGGTCCAACACAAACTGGAAGCATTGGTAGAAAATATTATTTATTTTTCCTAGTTGATGATTACACTAGAATTACATGGGTCTATTTTCTAGAAAATAAATCTGAAAATTTTTCTTATATCAAAATTATTTGAGCCCAAGTTAAAAATGAAAAAAAAATCATTTGAAAACAATTCATAGTGATCATGGAGAAGAATTTAAAAATTCTGATTTTGAAACTTTTTGTAGTAGAAAAGGCATTGCTCATAACTTCTCAGCACCAAGAACTCCTCGACAAAATGGTGTGTTGAAAGAAGAAATAGAATTATTCAAGAGATAACAAGAACCATGTTGAGTGAATATTTGATAGCCAAGCATTTTTGGGTTGAAGCTGTATGTATTTTTGTTATACTATAAATGGATTTTTGAGTAGAACTTTTCTTAATAAAACCCTTTATGATTTTGGAATGATAGAAAACATAGACTTTCCTACTTCATGGATTTTGGTTGAAAAGTATTCATTTTGAATACTAAAGATAATCTACACAAATTCACACCAAAATCTGATGAAGTAATCTTCTTAGGATACTCCACAGCCTCTAAGTCTTATAGAGTTTTCTATAAAAATACTTGTACTGTTGATGAAATAGTACCTGTTAAATCTGATGAAACCAATCCCTTTTTTTAAACAACCTCAACATACATCTTCAGATGTGTTTTCAAAAACTGATTATCAACCCTTGATAGAAGATCTTTCTAACAAGAAAAATTTTAAGAAAATGTTTATGAGGAATTTACCCAAAATGATTTCCTACCATATTATGATGAAAAAGTTTTACAAAACCCGAATTAGTTGTTTACTGAGAATCATCCCAGTGAATGTATTATTGGTGATGTAAATAAACCTGTAAGGACTAGAAGTTCCTTATGAAATTAATTAGAACATCTAGCATTCCTTTCCCATTTTGAACTAAAAATTAATGTTGAAGCTTTATGTGACTATGATTGGATAAAAGCTATGAAAGATGAGCTAAAGAATTTGAAAGGAATAAATTCTGGACCTTGGATGAAAAACGGAATAAGACTTCTGTTATTTAAGTAAAATGGGTCTTCAGAAACAACTGTGATGAATATGGAATCATAGTAGGAAATAAATCTAGATTAATTTATAAAGGATATATTCCACAAGAATGAATAGACTATGAAGAAACATATGCTCCAGTAGCTAGACATGAATCTATTCGAATTCTACATTCCTTTTAATCATTCTTTAACTTCAAAATTTTTCAAATGAACGTTAAAGGTTATTTCATTAATGGTTATGTTCAAGTGTACATTTTTATTGAACAACCGACTGGTTTTGATAATATAAAACATGTTGAACATGTTTTCAAATGTACCAATGCTTTTTATGGACATAAGAAATCTCCTAGAGCATGGTTATGATAGACTTACCGGATTTTTGATTCAAAACCATTATTTTAAGGGAAATGATAATCCAAGCATTTTTATAAAGAAAGATAAGATAAAAAATTATTCTTCATAATTTATGTTGATGACATTATATTTGGTTCACCTCAACAATCTTTAACTGGTTTCTTTGCAAATGTAATGAAATCTGATATCGAAATGAGTATGATCGGTGAGTTAACATTTTTCCTAGGTTTTCAAATTTCTCAAAAACCATAAGGTATATATATATCTCAAAATAAGTATATTAAATATATACTTAAAAAGTATGTATTTGACAATACTAAGATTATAAGTACTCCCATTGGTACATCAAATTCACTTGATCTTGATGAAGCTGGGAAACCAGTAAATCAAACATCCATTAGAGGTATGATAGAAAGTCTAGTTTACATGACAGCTAGTCGTCCAGGCTTAATGATTTCAGTATGCTTATATAATATATATCAATTCAATCCTAAGGAATCTCATTTATATTAAGTGAAAAGGATTTTTTCTACTTAAAGGGAATTCTGGATTTAAGACTCTTTTATACTTCTAGATATGATTTTGTTTTAAAAATATTTTCAGATGATGACTTTTTCGGATGTAGAGTGGATAGGAAATGTGCATCTGGAACTTGTAATTTATTAGGAGATTCATTAGTTTCTTGGTTATGCAAAAATCAACACTCAGTAGCACTTTCCACTGCTGAAGTTGAATATGTAGCAGTTGGAAGTTGTTGTGGTCAAGTGTTGTGGATGAAAAACACACTCACAGACTATGGTATGTGTTTAACCAAAACACAAATATTTTGTGACAATACTAGTCTCATAACCTTAAGTAAAAATCCTGCACATCACTCTCTTCCAAATCACATAGATATTAGGCATCACTTTCTTAGAGATCACACATAAAATGAAGATAGCATTCTTCAATTTATCGGAATTCAAGATCATCTTTCTGATATTTTCATAAAATCATTTACATACAATAGATTTTAATACATTAAACAAAAGTTATAAATGATAATTATAAGGCAATATTCCTTATTAACTTCTTGTTGAAACCTATCTCTTTATATTACGAAACTCATTTTCATTGGAGGAGCAAACTTTCTTGTTAGTTAAATTTTTTTGTTAAATTTTTTAGTAGTCAAATATTTTTGTAATAAAATTTTCATAATCAAATTTTCATAATATAAATTTTTTTCATAATCTAAAATTTGTAGTATTAATTTTTTTTCTATGTTAAAACTTTTGTAAAAAAAGTTTTTCGAAGAAAAATTCTCATAATAAAAGTTTTTGTAATCAAAATTTTGTTTATCTAATGTTTTGGAAGAAAACGTTTCCTCATTTCGAATAATATTACTAACAATATGAAAGGTGCATTTACTTTCCCAAGTCATTATAATCATTTTTTTCCTTGCGGGTATTTTAATTTATTTTAAACTCTTCGGATTCACTTTTCCTTAAATACGAATGTTTTTAAAAAACTCAGAAGATTAGAACCTATTAAAATTCTTCTTCAGCTATCAACTCATCCATTAGTTATTCTCAAGAAGCATTCAACTATTGGATCAATCAGAGATGTTGAACCGTTGTGTCAATTTCCTATATAATGGCCACCCGATGCTTGTTCCTCTTCAAACCCCAAGTCTTCACGTGCTAAATCTATGCCTCTGTTTTTAAATTTGTTCCAGATCTTTAAAGTTATTTACATATTATTGTCTGTTGAAGCCTCTTCTCCGAAATAAATGTCAACTAGTAAGGAAATCTTCGAGTGGCAGATCTATCACAAAACGATAGTTGATCCATTTTT
Source organism: Viscum album (assembly GCA_963277665.1). Lineage (NCBI taxonomy): Eukaryota > Viridiplantae > Streptophyta > Magnoliopsida > Santalales > Viscaceae > Viscum > Viscum album. The sequence continues at coordinate 609,686,112 of OY728143.1, read as the reverse complement.
TATGCCAAGTATGAATCCATTATTTCTATGAATATCATGATGAATAGTTAGGAGAGTGTTTTTATATCAAAACCAATAGCACAAGATCTGATGTATCTAGATTTTCTGGTTGAATTATATGAGATAGTTAGTTTTTTCAATAAAGGACGAAGAGATTAATTTTCTTTCAAGAGCTATGGAAAAAACACTCTCTTTCTTATAACATGGCAGCAAATATGGTAGAAATTCCTTATGATGGAAAAGAAAAGTTTAGCTCTTCCAAGAATCCTAATATAATAGGATCGTTTAACAAGTAAAATGCAATAGACTGTCCTGGATTTAAGGAAGTTAAGACTCCAAAAATTATTCATCTCTCTAAAAATCATCAGATTCATCAGCTATGTGTTCAAGGTTTTATCATTATGAGAAAAGGGGACAAGGAAAACCTGATGAAAATTGATATTTACATTCAGGAATTCTTGGTGAACCTAAGAAAGAAAAACATGGTTATGCATATCTTGGTTACGATTGATAATATAAAGAATGGAAATCATAAGTCTCGGATCATCATGTATTTGACCATTATTTCACAGATCATTGTTCTTTTTCTTCATTCATTCATTATTACTTGTAGTTATAAGATAAGAAATTGTAAGGTGATTCTTTTGAGTGATGATGCTCTCAGAAGGATGAAGATTGGAGTTTATAGTCAATATGGATAATTTTATGATTTGTCGAAAGTAGATGTTGAATCCTCTTCAAAGAAACAAGAGGTGGATAAAACCTCTAAAAAGGGTGGATAGAAGAGTAAATTGAAGGAATCAGAAGGAAAATAACAAACATCAGTGTAAAAGGAAACCCATTATGCACCTCCAAATCCAAATAATCAAAAATCCTATCCTGATGAAGTTGTGGCCTAATGGAGATAGGATAAGAAAAACTAGAAGGAAGGGGATCCTATGTTTGGCCTGGACCCTACTAATGCAAAAGCATTGAAGTAAAAGACTACTAAGAATCTTTAAAAGGAATAAAAATAGAAAAAAGCAAAAGAAGAAGATGTCTGAGGCTGACATACTCCAATCCCTTCTTAAGTCTACTGAAAAAGCCTCTCAACAAATTCTGGTACAAGAATCTTTTTTAGTAGAACAATTACCAGAGACTTCAGGAAAGAATTTAGTGATTCTAGAACAACATCAAGAAGAAGAAATAGTTCAAGAAGAAAAAGTTGAAGTAGAAGAAGAAAAATTGAGTGGTGATATCAAAGATATAATAAAGTGAGTAGAAAATTATCATGAGAAGGAGTGTCCTTCTGAGAAGCTATCAATCTGAACTTCTGAAGCTGAGTCTTCAAAATGTGCTACCCCTGGAAATGATGAGAAGGGTGAGGAAGAAGTGAATAAGTTGTTTGAAAATGAAAGTAGCATTCATTATTTCATTCACCCTGAGTATGTTGAGGCAAGAGACTATAAGTAAGAAGTTAATGAAAATAAAAATTGTACAACCATCAGATAGAGAACATGAATCTCCTAATCAAAAAACGATAGAATTCTGACGAATGATAAGGGAAAACAAGTGGTTATGGATACACCTAGAAAAACATTGTCAAAGAAGAAAGAAGTTGGTTCTTCATCAAAGAAGAAGTATGTTGAAATATAAAAAGAATCCTCGCCAACCAAAGTCTTGGATTCAGAATCATCCTCACTTAGACATGACTTTGTTGTTCAGTCTTTTAAAAATCTTGTTGGAACAATTCCTTTATTTCTTAGTATATACTCAAGATTCCATATGCGTCAACATTAGTTAAATCAGAAATTTGATTTTGTTTCCTTGGTGATGAATATATGTGTTAGCCTTGAGGTATATTTCAAATCTTTTCTCATTAGGTATGAGGCTCATAAAAGATCTTGCAATAAGATGACAAGTTGTTTTTGGAAGACAATAGAAGAGATGAGAATCTTTGATGAATTTCAATATAGTACCAAATATTCTTTTGACATTGAAGATATGAAAATCAAGGATCTCGCTAATAGTTTTGAGGAAAAGTTATGTCTTTAACAGACTTATCGAAAGCAAGAAATTAAGGATCATAATGGGAAGATAAATTATGTGGCTATGAATTGGACAAGGGAAATGAATCTCATAATTGAGATAGAAGAGAAGCTTTTCAAGAAGGAAGAATTCTGGAAAGACCAGGCATAGAATATTATGGATTAGGAATAAAAGATAAAACCCTTAGAGAAGAAAACTGAAGATCAGGATCAGCTTCTCAAACATGCAAAAGATGATCACAAAGAGCTAAATATGTTGAAAACCATTTGTGAAGAATCTGCTTCTGAAGGAGAAATAAGGATAGCCTTTTCAAAATATGATCTTTTGTTGTATTTTTCATGATTGCACAAATTCTTCCAATATTAATGAAATTCAGGTTGAACTTCATATTTTTTGTTTCTTTAGTACTAATATTTCAGGTACCAAATTTATTTTTCATTCCATTTATTCCTTTTTGAAAATCACAAAGGGGTAGAATGGAATGACAAAAAAGAATAATAATTAAAGTAGAAATTTCTAATTAAGGGGGATTTAATCCAAGGGGGGGTTTATCATGAAGATTTTCATAAGCAAGAAAATGTAAAATATCATTCATGAAATCAAGAATACAATACTTATGGTTTTCAAAACCTAAGGGAGAGTTAGTCATATTCACTTTGATCCATAAGTAAGGGGCGATAAGTTTTTGTTGTTATGTTAATAAAATTTTAATGTCATTATATTCTTTTTTGTAAGGATGTATGTGCCTTCCAAAAATGGGGATATTGTTGAGTCAATAAGGTTTCCTTATGAATTTTTCATTCCTTTATGTTTTGAAAATCATAAACACTATATCTTAAAGAAAATTTTATTTCCCTTTATATGGAGAATTTTTCTTCCCCAAGGAAAATTTATCCTTACCATGTTTTCATTGTCCATGTTTTAGTTTATCTAAATATAAATATATTTATTCCTAGGTGTAAAATTTGGTTTCACATATAAAATTTAGGAATTTTCTAAATACTTAGATATAGAGTTTTTTTTCAGGTTGCAAATTCAGACTCTAAATTCTCTAAGAATTCGGGTTCTGAATTCCTTAAAAATCAGACTCTGATTTCTCTGAAATTCATACATTGAATTCTCTGAAATTCAGACTCCGAATTTCTTATAATTCAGGTTTTGAATTCCTTAGAATTCATGTTCTGAATTTTTGAGAATTCAGATTTTGAGTTCCATATAATTGAGACTCTGAATTCCTTAGAATTCAGGTTCTGAATTCCATATAATTCAGACTCGGAAATATATATAATTCTGATTCCAAGTTCCTTGAAAAACAGAATCCAAATATTCATGAAATATAGAATCCAAATTATCTTAGACTTCAAAATTTATTTTCCTTAGACTCCAGAAATCAGATTTGGTTGAGAAACCATATTTTTTTTACTCATGTTATAGTTATGAAATGATGCCCTGTATTTTGTTTAAAACTAACTGTTGTTTGAGTGACATGTATACAGATCCCTCCGAGATTCAATGAAAAATATGACTATTGGAGGAGGGGTTCAACTATTGGAGAAGAACCTATAAATAGGTGATCATTTGAACAACCTCAGAACATTTGGGTGACTGTTCTACCAATCAAGAGATTACATGCTATTGAAGTGATTTCTAGAGAGATAAACACTCATGCTTTGTGCGTACTTAACATCTTGTTCATCTTGATTCATGTGACTCTGAATGTTTTTGAGTACATTCAATGGCATCTGGGGATAGGAATACAGAGGTTTTGACTTCCTTGAAGTTTGACGGCTTGCGGGGATAGCAAGACAGATTCTGATATACCTATAGAGGGATTACCCTGGTGTGGGTAAGACAAACATTCTTGAAAGTATAAATCAAGGGACCTTTATCCAAGGTTGTCGGATACCATACTGTAATGCCCCGACCCTAGATATCCAGAGTCAGTGCATTATTACATAACATTGGCATGATCACAAAGGATCAAGTCTCGAAAGGCCGATTAGTTTATTAGTCTTGGAAACACTAGATATATTCATAATTCTTACGTTACATTATAAGGTAAAAAATACAACAACATCTTCTCTTCATATCCCCTCATACTATCCCTGCAGGTCATTCATAAATTACTTCTTCACATCCTGGAAAAAATAAAACACTGAAAGGGGTGAGCTGAGATGCTCAGTAAGGATAAAAATATAGAACAAGCTTTCATAGATAATCATAAACACTTAAATCAATTTATAACAAAAACAAAAGCCTTTTAAACATGAACTTTATCATAATATGGAAAAGATAAAATGAAATAATGTCATTTAATTATTCACATGGATATTATACTAGTCGAACAATAACATGAAATATCAATAACCACTTTCATAATGATGGAATGCATAATGCCAGACTATCATAACCACATAGCCAAGGCCTCATGCGAAGACTACAAATAAGATTTTGTCATGGCCTTGTGCCAATACACTAGTTTGTCTCATTAGACTTACCGATGCATCGAGGAGCTATAGCGGGATCCACCCGCCACTCACTAAGTCCAATTCATTCCTCATATGAACATGTTTAAACATAACATAAACGTTTGTATTAAACCTAGCATACAAAATGCCAATACTTTAACCACAAACCATGAATGGTATAAAAATATCACATCCACAGTCAAACATAACTCATTCGATACAATATGGAAGATTGTATTGTATCATATTAACCTCAATCGATAATAATGAATGATATTGACATAGATGAAAATAACCATCAAAACTATTTGAGAGAAATATCCCCCTTTTCATGAAAACATTTAAAAGTCACACTATTTGTCAAGAAGCCTTTTAAAAATAGATTTTTGAATCAAACTGTCCCATACCACTTTGAAACTTTTAAAAGGATTTTGAATTTTAAAACTTTAATGTTCATATAAATAAATACTTAAAACCATTTTTTAAAACATGGGCATTAATGAGAAATATTTAGAAGAATAAGTCTTTAAAACATTTAAAATGGAATTTTAGATACAGTTTCTAACCAAAAGAGAGACACATAAATACAAATAATTGAGGTAATCAAAACATTGTAATATCATGAGAATAAAGGGATTCATGATATACTATGTCAAAGTACATTATATACACTACATAAAAGTGATTTGGTGTATAACAACAAAAAAGTCTCAATGGAATGTAAATTGAGATGAAATCTTTCATAAAGGTTGTATCCTTATGTTAAGGATAAATCAAAGACATAGTTATGGGTGAAAAATATAAATACACTAAATATGATTGGATATTCAGTTTAAAACAATCAAAGGACATTCACACATAATCTAGTAAAAACAACACCAATGAATTGTACGTTTAACTCAACAAATGGAGAGTGAGTTAAAATTACTCTTATCAAATTAATATCGATGACTTAAGAAATTATAAATGGAGTGATTATGTGTATCAAAAGTATATCCACAGGAAATGGGAGTGGAAATTATGACATAAAAAAAAGAATAGTGATTCCACACATAATCTCGGAGTAAAATAATCGATGAAGTTTGCGTAAAGCTGAATAAATGAAAATTGAAATTTCAAATTCCCTTATCGATTAGATAACTTATGAAACAGACACCCATGAAATAAGGATCATACAATTATGATGTAAATACCCATAAATTAAAGTATATTACACAATGAATACGATCATTGGTAGTACACATACACCACATGCAATAAATAAGTGGTGAACAATGGAATTCTCACGAAATTAAGAGTGAGATAAGAAACCCCTTACTTTGTACTTTCCTTGGTTGGGGGTAGGTTAACCTCCTTTATAATGGTGAAATAATTTTTATTAAATTATAAAATAATCATATACATCAATATGATATCATATATGATCTTTTAATATTTATTTGTTAATAATATCTTAGTATTATCGTTGTTTCGGGTGTTAACTTACTCATTTTCATTTATATGTTTTGTTACGTAAGCCATGTTCGTCATGGATAGGTTTTATATTAATAATATATAGAATGATTTCAAGTCTTTAGATAATATTATTAATCATCAAATGAGAATTATACTTGAATGGATACAATGGAGAATGAATCTCATTGTGTTCGTGGAGACGGTAGTCCGTACGTACGCACGAGTTACAATATCATTCATTTGATATTAAAATTATATATAATTTGATGGTATATCATATATACAGAATTATTATCATTTTATATTTCTTATTAACATGAATTACACATCATTATTATACCCATCCAAATAATAATTTATTGAATAACAATTACACCACGACGTGGAGACGGTAAATCGTACGTACACACGTATGGTGACATGTTATTCAAAGGATGGATAGAATACTGAAATATGGTTGTAAAATGTTTATAATAACATCAAATTATATATAATATACTGTTTTTATTATTTTAGAATGGTAATAACAAAGATAGAATAAGTGGAAGAAGAAAGGAACTTGAAAAAGGGTGGTGAAATCATTACCTCTTCTTTGGGTTCTTCCTTTTGATTTGATCAAATTGGCTCCTTAAGTTGGATTTCTGACTAAATTAAGGCCTCTAGGATGAATTTAGGGAAGTTTATAGAGTATCGGGTCAGAGTTTTGAAGAACCAAAAGTCTTATAATGTTTGAGTTAACGAGAAGGGAGAGTTCCCTTTTATAAGAGGGGTGAGGGGCACCTTTGGAAAACCTAGAAATATTATTTTATAATAAATTCATATTCGGTTTCTAATTGCTCAAAAGTGGATTATTTAAATGTTAAGGTGGGGATATGTCTCAAACCACTCAAACAATAGAATTTAGACAGGTTTGGGTCATTATATTAACCTTATCTTTAAGTATTAACTCTTAGTTAATTAGTTTCACTTTTACAATGTCTTTTTGTATTTTTATATTATATGGTTAATAAACATACTATATACATCCAAGAGACCCTCAAGTGGTACATTAATGATACACCTATCATGATATATGTCACTTGGGCGAACCTTAGATTTTTAGGAATTTAATATCAATTAATAATATAGTATTTGTTTTAAAAACTCTTTTATGTCAATTTTGACACTATTCAATATTTTATTTTTCTGAAACTCATAACAGAATGATTACTTCCAAAAATTTCAATTAAATCAATACTTATATGTCATATTAACATAAAAAATTAGTTTAATTCAGTAAAAGTCTCCAATTATATTTATTTGGAAATTTATAATATCAATTATTTTAATTTTTTCACTATTATGATAATTACTGCATCATAATTGTGTCATAAATAATTAAATTATTTAATGATTAAAAATTATAAATAAAATATCATTATGTATGAAATCATTTTAGATTTCTAAAAAATATTTAAAATCGATTTTATATTATGTATAACCGTATATTAAATATTTTTTAGTAAATAAACATTGATTTTAACTCTTTTAACTCTTCTTTGAATTAAATAATAATAAATGTCCAAATCTAATCCAAGTGGACCTAAATGATAATATTTTATTCCTAAGGTTGTTTTTGGTTGAGATACAATTGTCCAATAGAATTAGGACATGTGTTAGGGTAATATTAATATCATTTTTACCCTTAATTACCCTATTTACTTTTAATTGTGGTAAATAAAAGTAAAAAGTTACTATTCACCAAAAATTATTTTCATCTCATTGAACCACATTTCACTTCTTGATATTAATGGTGTCTCTCGGATTTTCAAAATTCCATTCACATAAGCGGTAAAATTAAGTTTTATGAAAAATTCAGTTTTTTAACTACCACTTAGTGGTTTCACTATTCATCAAAAATTGAAGTTTTTCTGAACAATGCCAAAATTTCACCCTAAGCTATAATTGATATTCCAAATTCAAAAATGATATCTATTTTACAAAATTCCAAACATATAAGTTGCATTAATTAATTTCCTAGTTAATTCCCGTTGTCACAACAAATAGCGTGTTTTTAAGAAACAATATATATCAAAAGATTGACAATTGTTTATGTCCAATTTCAAAGTGAAATTAATTCTAATGAACACCACTGGATAAAATGGTAAAAATATATTCTAATTATACATTAAAACCACTCTATAAGATAATTAATCACTATAAATTATTTTGATTAAATAAGTTGTTTTTAAGTATTTTTCACTATTCATAAAAATTGGAAGTTCTCGGAAAAATACCAAAAATTCAACTTAAGATAATTTCAATATTATGAATCCAAAAATCAAGTCCATTTTGAAAGATAAAATTTATAAAATTTCAAAAATTAGGTATTACTATTCATAACGGCTATTTTGATTGGTTGTGGTGTGATAGAATCTCGAAGTTGCGTACAATGCACGTCATTGCATTATTTAAAGGGAAATGTACCATGGAAGCTTGGGGTGTTACATTCTCCCCTCCAATAAATTGCATCCTCGCAATTTTTTTAAAATTGGGTTTGAGAATATAATGGAATTTCCTACTTTGGAAAAAGAGTCAATAAAACTATAACTTTAAAAGAAAGGAAGAGAGGTATAAAGGTCACCCAAGATAACCCATACTAGGATTCCATATAGGAAAACATTGATATGGACGATAAAATAAGTGTTCAGTTCTGATGGAGAGGGATAGAAAACATGATCATGAGAAAGTTAACAATAAAAAAATCACAAACTTGTGTTGGGACAAACGGTCCTTAATCTCCCAGTAGGAAAAGTAAATAGACAACATTTTTTGTTTTAAGTTACATTAGATAAGGACGAGGAATTCATTTATGATATTGACTAAGAACATAAAGAGATATACTTACTTTTTAAGTAGAGTTTCATTCTTTAATAACTTTTTACCACTAACTCATATTTTTGAACAATGAGTATTCAAGAAGACTTGGTCAAAATGGAAGAGATAGAATAAACTTCTATATAAATACATGATCCACATAGGATAAAATATATATTTACCATGTCTTTAGAGATTAATCAAAACCAAAATGGTTAGTATAATATCTGATGACCCCCCAAATGGATATTCCATTAGACAAAAAAACACTAATCTTAATTTCTAAAATTAAACCATCAATTCCCCAAAGTTAAATAAATTCCATTCAATAATCAATTGTCCTTAAGATCCTTAAATATAATACAAACTAATATTGAAACTCAAAACTTATAAGAATGTGGTATTCTACATTATATTGTATCTCCAAATGACATTAATTACTCTTAAAGTCGCATACTTAGAAGTAATTAACCTATTCATTTCCATAAACAACCCTAATAACTATAAATCCACAATAAAAACATAGATAGAAATACACAATTACTCCTCAAATGAAATCCCATACTATTCTATTTTCCATACATCAAAGCGAACAACGTCCAAAATAACATTTATCACTTAATTACCAAATCATTTTCCTATACTAAGGTTATTCATTTGATAAGACATAAGATCCCAAATCAAATTATTAATGATCAATAAAATCATTTAACTAAAAATAATAGTCACACTAACCAGGGACTTCACGTAGTCTAGTGGTAGGTGATAAATCCCAATCGCACTTTGGTTGTGGGTTCGATTCCCATAGCTTTGTCCGACGCGACGGGTTCTCACACAGTCTTCCTGTTGTCCTTTTTCAAAAACTATATTTTATAACATTAACAAAATGAGATAAGTTCCTTAAAATAACCATAACATAATTAACCACAAATCTTATCTCATACCTTTCATTTTCATCCCAAATCATAATAACTTATAATTGCCTCAAACCCAACGATCATATAAAACCAAATGGTTATTTATAACTATATTCACAAGAGAAAAGATAATTCTTCCACAAATATCATTCTCACATGGAAAACTGCAGGGTTAAAAATACAAGAGAAAATTATTCCAAAGTAAACCCATCAACAAGGAGCACTTATAGTTTTTAAAAATTTCTCTAACCATTTATTTCCACATAGCTTCTTCTTTGACCAAGAAAATATCCTATAGGGGATTCACTCGGGTAATGGCCAGGTCCCCTACATTTACGGCAAATGACTGTAAATGGACTCTCGGGACCATTTTTATCTTCTTCTATAGTACTATTCATTTTTCTTCATCAATTCTTCACTTTATGTCCTTCCTTCCCGCACGTAAATCAATTCTTTGTCCCATTGAGACACTTTCCTGGGTATCTCCTTCCACATTTCCTGCATGATGGAAATTGAGGATTCCTTTCTCCATGGTCTCCACTGCTGGAGCTCTTATCATTCATCAAATTTCTCTTCTTTGTTGAGTCCGAGAATTGGTAAATATATATATTGTTGATCATATTTTTAGAAAATTGATTTGGCATAAAGATGATGTCTTTTACGCCTATCAATATTCCATTATGTTGCTCATTACCACCATCGTTCCAACCTTGTACATCATTCTCAAAGTCACTATGAATTTATTGGAATCCAGCCATCGACTAAAACCAGAAGGCATTGTGTGAGTAACAGTAGTCATAATATAATTTAGAGATTAACATGTCACCATATTCTCAATTTGAAACACATTAGGATTAACCAAGGTCATTTACTCTCATCTTATATAGTTAATACTTCAAATTAGTTAGTAAAGAAAATGTAAATTATCCTAAGCATATTCCCCAGGAGTTTCGTAACCAAGAGTGAAGCAAGGCACGTTGTTGTGCACCAGTTCTCATTCGAGTCTAGCTCAAAGCGGTGTTTTTGGGTTTTACCCCTTGGTACATCTGTGCCAGAGCCGCCTCTACCAGCTCGTATCCAGACAGGGATGTATTGCTCGGAAAACTCACAAAATCTCTACAATACCAAAATTCTATGAAGTTCTTCTATACTAATCCTCAAAGTCCATCTTAGGTCTATGTTCTCTAATCAGAGTTTATCTAAATATAGCTTCCAAGATTTGTACTAAACATCCTCTGATACCAACAGTAACGCCCCGAACCTAGATACCCAGAGTCGGTACATTATTACATAACATTGGCATGATCACAAAGGATCAAGTCTTCAAAGACCGATTAGTTTAGTAGTCATGGAAACACTAGATATATTCATAAGTCTTACATTACATTATATGGTAAAAAAACTACAACAAAATCCTATCTTCATATTCCCTCATATTATCCCTGCAGTTCATTAATAAATTACTTCTTCATATGCTGAAAAAAATAGAACATTGAAAGGGGTGATCTCAAATGCTCAGTAAGGATAACAATATAGAATAAGCTTTCATAGATAAGCATAAACACTTAAATCAATTTATAACTAAAACAAAAGCCTTTTAAACTTGAACTTCAGCATAATATGGCAAAGATAAAATGGAATAATGCCATTTAATTATTTACATGGATATTCTACAAGTCGAATAATCACATGCAATATCAATAACCACTTTCATAATGATAGAATGCATAATGCCAGACTATCATAACCACATATCCAAGGCCTCGTGCCAAGACTACAAATAATATTTTGTCAAGGACTTGTGCCAAGACACTAGTTTGTCTCATGATACATACTGATGCATTGAGGATCAATAGCGGGCTCCACCCGTCACTTACTAATTCCAATGCATTCCTCATATGAACATGTTTAAACATAACATAAACGTTCGTATTAAAACTAGCATACAAAATGTCAATACTTTAACCACAAACCATGAATGGTATAAAAATAGAAAATCCACAGTCAAACATAACTCATTCGATACAATATGGAAGATTTTACGGTATCATATTAACCTCAATCGATAATAATGAATGATATTGACATAGATGAAAATAACCATCAAAACTATTTGAGAGAAATATCCCCCTTTTCTTCAAAACATTTAAAAGTCACATTATTTGTCAAGAATCCTTTTAAAAATAGATTTTTGAATCAAACTGTCCCATACAACTTTGAAACTTTTAAAAGGAATTTTAATTTTAAAACATTAATGTTCATATAAATAAATCCTTAAAACCATTTTTTAAAACATGGACATTAATGAGAAATATTTAGAAGAATAAGTCTTTAAAAAATTTAAAATTGGTATTTTAGTTAGAGTTTCTAACCAAAAGAGAGACACTTGAATACAAATAATTGAGGTAATAAAAACATTGTAATATCATGAGAATAAAGGGATTCATGATATAATATGTCAATGTACATTATATACACCACATAAAAGTGATTTGGTGTATAACAACAAAGAAGTATCAATGGAATGTAAATTGAGATGAAATCTCTCATAAAGGATGTATCCTTAGGTTAAGGATAAATCAAAGACATAGTTATGTGTGGCAAATATAAATACACTAAATATGATTGTATATTCAGTGTAAAACAATCAAAGGGCATTCACACATAATCTTGTAAAAACAACACCATTGAATTGGATGTTTAACTCAACAAATGGCGAATGAGTTAAAATTGCTCTTATCAAATTAATATCGATGACTTGAGAAATTTTCAATGCAGTGATTATTTGTATCAAAATTTTATCCATAGAAAAGGGGAGTGGAAATTATGACATAAGCAAATGAATACTGATTCCACACATAATCTCAGAGTAAAATAATCAATGAAGTTTCCGTAAAGTCGAATAAATGGAAATTGAAATTTCAAATTCCCTTATCGATTAGGTAACTTATGAAACATACACCCATGAAAGAAGGATCATACAATTATGATGTAAATACCCATGAATTAAATTATATTACACAATGAATACAATCATGGGCATTACACATACACCACATGCAATAAATAAGTGGTGAACAATGGAATTCTCATGAAAATAAGAGTGAGATAAGAAACCCCTTACTTTGTACTTTTCCATGGTTTGGGGTAGGTTAACCTCCTGTATAATGGTGAAATAATTGATATTAAATTATAAAAGAATCATATACATTAATATGATATCATATATGATCTTTTAACATTGAATTTTTTATAATATCTTTGTATTATCGTTGTTTCGGGTGTTAACTTACTCGTTTTCTTTTATAAGATTGTTACGTAAGTCGTGTTTGACATGGATAGGTTGTATCTTAATAATATCCAGAATGATATCAAGTACTTAGATACTATTATTAATGATCAAATGATAATTACACTTGAATTGATACGACGGAGAATGAATCTCATCGCGTTCGTGGAGACGGTAGTCCGTACGTACGCACGAGCGACAATATCATTCTTTTGATATTAAAATAATATATAATTGGATGGTATATCATATATACAGAATCATTATCATGTTATATTTATTATTTACATGAATTAAACATCATTATTATACCTATCCAAATAATAATTTATTGAATAACAATTACACCACGACGTGGAGACGGTAAGCCATACGTACGCACGTATGGTGACATGTTATTCAAAGGATGGATAGAATACTGAAATATGGTTGTAAAATTTTTATAATAACATAAAATTATATATACTATACTGGAGTTATTATTTTATAATGGTAATAACAAAGATAGAATAAGTGGAAGAATAAAGGAACTTGAAAAAGGGTGGTGAAATCATTACCTCTTCTTTGGGTTCTTCCTTTTGATTTGATCAAAAGGGCTCCTTAAGTTGGCTTTCTGACTATAGTAAGGCCTCTAGGATGAAGTGAGGGAAGTTGAGAGAGTATGTTCGCAGAGTTTGGCCGATCAAAAAGGCTTTTAAGGTGTGAGTTAATGAGAAGGGAGAGTTCCCTTTTATAAGAGGGGTGAGGGGCACCTTTGGAAAAGCTAGAAATATTATTTTATAATAAATTAATATTCGGTTTCTAATGGCTCAAAAGTGGATTATTTAAATGTTAAGTTGGGGATAGGTCTAAAACCACTCAACCAATATAATTCAGACAGGTTTGGGTCATTATATTAACCTTATCTTTAAGTATTAACTCTTAGTTAATTAGTTTCACTTTTACAATGTCTCTTTGTATTTTTATATTATATGGTTAATAAACATACTATATACATACAAGATACCCCCAAGTGGCCCATTAATAATACATATATCATTATATAAGTCTCTTGGATTAATAGTATATTTTTAGAAATTTAATATCAATTAATAATATAATATTTGTTTTAAAAATAATTTAATGTCAATTTTGACACTATTCAATAATTGATTTTTTTGAAACTCATAACAGAATGATTACTTCTCAAAAATTCAATTAAATAAATCCTAATATGTCATATTAACCTATTAAATTAGTTTAATTCAGTAAATGTTTCCAATCATATTTATTGGGGTATTTATAATATCAATTATTTTAATTTTTTCACTATTATGGTAATTGATGCAACATCATTGTGTCATAAATAAATTAAATTATTTAATGTCTAAAAATTATAAATAAGATATCATTATGTAAGAAATAATTATATCTTTCTAATGAATATTTACAATCTAATTTATCTTATGTATAACCCTATATTGAAAATGTTTTAGTAAATAAACATTGATTTTAACTCTTTTAACTCTTCTTTGAATTATATAATAATAAATATCCTAATCTTATCCAAGTAGACCTAAATGATAATATTATATTACTAAGGTTGTTTGTGGTCTAGATACACTTGTACAATATAACTAGGACATGTGTTAGGGTAATATTAATATCATTTTTACCCTTAATTACCCTATTTACTTTTAACCGTGGTAAATAAAAGTAAAACGTTACTATTCACCAAAAATTATTTTCATCTCATTGAACCACATTTTACTACATGATATTAACGGTTTCTCTAGGATTTTTAAATTCCATTCACAGAAGCTTTAAAATTATGTTTTCTGAAAAAATCGGTTTTTTATCTACCACTTAGTGGTTTCACTATTCATCAAAAATTGCAGTTTTTCAGAACAATGCCAAAATATCACCCTAAGCTATAATTGATATTATGAATTCAAAAATGATTTCTATTTTACAAAATTAAAAACATATAATTTTCATTAATTAATTTTATAATTAATTCCCGCTATCACAACAAATAGCGTGTTTTTAAGAAATAATATATATCAAAAGATTGACAATTGTTTATGTCCTATTTCAAAGTGAAATTAATTAAAATGAACACCATTCGATAAAATGGTAAAAATATATTCTAATTATACTTTAAAACTACTCTATAATCTAATGTATCACTAAAATTATTTTGATTAAAAAAGTTGTTTTTAAGTATTTTTCACTATTCATAAAAATTGGAGGTTCGCAGAAAAATACCAAAAATTGAACTTAGGATAATTTCGATATTCCAAATCCAAAAATGAAGTCCATTTTGAAAGATAAAATTTATAAAATTTTAAAATGTAGGTATTACTATTCATAACGGCTAGTTTGATTGGTTGTGGTGTGTTAGAATCTCAAAGTTGCGTACAATGCACATCATTGCATTATTCAAAGGGAAACGTACCGTGGAAGCTTGGGGTGTTACACATACTCTTTCGGTAAAAAGATTTTATTCTTGTTACTTGTATTTTTTCATGTTTGTTTTCTGCTGTATTGTGATTAATAAGGAAAGTGTAACTATCTTATACTTTCTTATATTTGTACTCTGATTTAGTAAGATTCTATATGCTTTAAGGTAGAATCATTTTCCTGGAAAACTTTTCTTATGTTTCATTTCCAGAACCATATTTCCAGAATATAGTGTGTTTGTAGAACTAGTTTCACTTCTAAAACCACATTTACAGAATCTAGAAAGTTTGTAGAACCAAGGGGTTTTGTGAATTTACCTTGATTAACATTATTAAACAATATAATAGTTTATATCTACATTAAAATTTCCAGAGGAATTTTTAAAAGATACAATTCACCCCTATTGTATAATGAGCATCTACATAAAATTCTAATCCTATAATTGGTATCAGTGATCCTACACTAATGTGATTCTTTCCACAGTTATCACATGTGGGAAAATCCTTCTTTCCCTTCTTCCCTTTATCCATATTTCTCTATTCCATCCTTTTCTTCTTTAGGTTCCTATCAAATCCATTGGACTTAGAGAATTCTTTATTTATATTATTTACACATGATACTATTTATTCATATGATGAGAATACAAGGGAGATAATTTCACTTTTAAATGTTGTCTTAAGACCATGAAAGATATGATCCTTCTTACTCTTTGTATCATGTGTATTATTGTAGTTATCATTCCTTCTTCTAGGCACCATTTCTAAACAACAACATACATTAGGATAGTTTATGAATTGAAATACATAATTCTAAACATGTAAAATACCTAACATAAATTGAACAATTTATGCATATAATCCATAATCATAAAAAATGTTTTCTTTGAGGAGGTATATACTCATAAATCCTTCATAAGGGTTTGTAAAGAAAATATGAATTATCCTAAGAAGATCCCCATGAGGGTGTCATAACCAAGAGTACAGCAAGGACCATTGTCGCGTACCAGGATACCCTAAGTCCAACCCGAAACTCCTTTTAGTTTTTTCACTCCTAGTTACATCTATGCCAGATATTCATGTACTTAATCTTATCCAGATAGGGATGTATTTCATATGAAATTCAATAAATTTCTTCATTACAAAAAATATAGGGTGTTCTTCTATTCTAATCCCCAATTTCTATCTTAGGGTAATGTTTCAAAATCAGAGTTTATCTAAATCTATTTATATAGTTGTTTTTAAACTTATTCTCATACAAACTGTAATACTCCTACCCTCGTTACCCAAAGTCAGTGCATTATTACATAACATTGGCATGATCAAAAGAGATCAAGTCCCAATGGAATGATCTATTTAGCAGTCTGGTAAAATATATTAAATATCTGAACATTACTTTACAATTTCTAAAATAAAACACAACAGAAATAATTATTTGAGAACACCATTATTCCCCTAGAATAATTCTACATATCACTCATAAGACACTTCTTTACATCAGGTTAAAAATAAAAGAGAAGAAAGGTGTGAACTCAGATGCTCACAAAAGATAAAAATAAATCTCAAACTAGCATAAATAAGCATAATCATTTTAGGAAATGTATAAGACAAAATCAAAAGATTTTCCAACTTAAACATCAACATAAGATGGAAAAGATAAATCAAATAATGAAATTTTAATATTCAAATAGATATTCTACTCGTCGAATAATAACATGTAATATCAATAGTTAATTTCATAATGATGGAATGCATAATGCGAGGCATTATAACCCCATAGTCAAGGCCTCGTGCCAAGACTACAAATAAATATTTTTTCAAGATCTTGTGCCAAGACACTAGTTTGTCTCATAAGACCTACCGATGACATACATTATATTAAATGATAAAAATATATTCTAATTTTACATTAAAACCACTCAAATGCATAATTTATCACTATAAATTGTTTTGATTAAAAAATTTGTTTTCAATTAAAATTTATTATTTTTCACTATTAATCAAAATATGAAAGTTCCTTGGAAAGTACAAAAAATTAATCCAATCTATTTTTTATGTCTAGATTCTAATGTAGAATTTAGTTTCATTAAATTGAATATATAAAAGTATCAAATATTGGATTTAAAAAGGGTTTACCATTAAAAGGTGGTAAAATTTCCTTTTATTTAGAAACTACTTTTTTTATATGAAAAAATGAATTTATTCTTATATTATGTCTAAGAAATACATATTATAGATTATAAAATTATATGGAGTATATAAAATTTAATGGGTAGTTAATACTATTCATAACTACTTTTGAACGTCAAGATTGGTATGTCGTGGTGTGCTCGAACTCGCTGTTGCGTGTAGCGCCAACTATTGAATTACATTAACAAGTTAACATACTATGAAATCATGTGGTTTTATATATTCCTTCTAAGATCATCACGCTAATAATATACTGAACCAAGTAACATCTATGTACCAATAGATAAAGATCTCACACTAGTAGTAGTGAAGGGGTGATTCATACTCCATTAGAGGATCTTGAATCCCCCCAAAGAAATTTTGACGCGGGCATACTAAATCTAAATATATAAGATTCTAGGTAGTAAAATAATATGGTGGCTATTGAAATTATATAATCCCTGGAAATTCATTCCCACACCAAAAAACCATTGAGGGACTACGACATAGACCAATAGATTGTTAATGTAATGTACAATTTGATGTAATTATAACATTAAGGAATGTTTCTATTTAATGAATATTACCATATACATGTATATTCTCTATAATTTTGATGCATTGAATCATGCAGATTTCACTATATGTTGTGAATCTGTGGTCAAAATTATGTCCACTTTCATATACAATAATGAAACCCACCAATAACGAATTACCCACGAGTCATATTCAAGGCTAAAAAAATAAAAAATATTTATTTGTTGGTTCTGGTGGACGTAAATTGTATTTTTTCAATAGTATATTGTGTGGATTCCTTAAATATTATTCTCCCATTGTACTAGATCCTTAAATGTTTCTAAATGTCCAAATACAGACTGTGTAAGACAAAATACATGTATTATAGTGCATGTATAGGTACAGTATATATACAATGTCATTCCTAGTAAAGTAATTCAATCTGTCTCTTTATATTCTATAATATGATTTTTGGCGTTCAGAATGTTCATAGAATTTAAGGATTGAGTAATAACCTTGTGAATTTATATAGTAAATAATGATTGTATCTATTAATATACTATACATTTAATTCTTCATTATCGAACAAATTCATTTACTTAACACATTGTGTGATGTTCAGACCTACATGTTATGTTTTTTCTAAATGGCCACTAGGGTGAGTACTCCCGATAAAAGATATGTAGCTGACAAGAGAATAAATAGATTATATCATATGGTTACACTACATATTATCTTAATATATATATACATATATATAATCCCCTGGAACACATCTCTAAATATACATGACATGTGTTGTTTTGAAATACATTCGATATAGTTATGTTATTTAAAAAAGTCAATATTTCTCTTAAAGCATTTCCTTAAGTGAAAGATTCTCATAAATCATCACATAATATCTATCCTAATATATTGATGACATCATCAAATGTGTTTTCAGAATTGGAGGATTGATTTTGGGAAACTATACCTTAAAAACCATATTCCTACAATTTGAATGATCCACTAGAAGCCTAAATACATCTCCGTATAGAATATTCTAATACCAACCTCACATGATCTTCAACCATCACCCAAGATAGGTCCACCATGATACAATACATGGTTTTTAATAAAAAATTGAATTTTAGAACCAATTTAAAATCTATCAATGAACATGTATATAGGTATGGTGAATCACTAGAAAAACAATGGATGATAGTGAACACATGAATAATAAAGGTAAAAAACCGTAAAACCATAATTTAAGTTGCATAAATTACCCTTCATAAATAGTCATTAATATTGGTTGTGTAATGTAAATAAATTAAATATGTACCTACATGTCCTAGTATCAAATAACCCAAAATCATAATTTTAGATAAAAAAATTTGTTGATAGTGATGGGTTTCTAATAAGTCTAATAACAATGATCAGATTAATTACAATCCATTAAACCCCAAATACAAGGATCTCACATTCATGATATATGAATCCTATAAAAATTTATGAAATTATTATTATTATAAAACTTTTTTAGCATAATAATTAGAGGTAAATAAATCAACTATTAATTCCATAACATATGTTTGAGAGAGACCACTATGTGAAGGCTAAATGATATCCCACCTTCAGAGAGAAAACTGAGTCATACAACATATGGATGTGATTCACCTTGCCTCTATTTTTTTCAAGTAATGAAATATGAAATAGAGTGTGATGATAGAGATAAATGGTTCTGGGAGTATCGAAAAAGCATTATTATCTAAAATCCTAACACACTAAACACTAACATATTGAATTACACATTATAAATCCCTTATGTATAATCATTGATAGTAAAATCATTATATTGGAAATTAAGGATGACTGTTAATTACTAACTCATTTATTACATTTTTTAAATGAGTGAATTTACATTATAGATTTTTCATGATTGTAAGAATTCATCATAGTTATTTATTACGTATAATTACATCCCAAATAATTCAACTTAATGATATCATATATGGAGTAATAATCGTATAATGATTTTATGCGTGGAATCATATTTCTTGTAAGTTAATATAATATAATCAAAAACATTTAAATGTTATTTTCTTATTACTTATCTATATTTTAGGAAATAGACAATTCTGTATCATATAGACATGACTTTTGGGAAAATTTGATCCTTCAATATCTAACATATACATAATCGAATCACCTGAAGATTCATGTCCCATTATATTATATCGTATACGATAACATGTGATACCATAACCTAAACACTTCAACGTGAGCCTCATCCCGGTTGTTGAGGAATATTAATGGAATCTAGGTGGCCCATGATCAAATCCAGGAAGAGGCATAATTTTTGAGGGTACTGTAGCTGTACTGTAGCAGCATTGTAGTAGGTACTATAGCGGAAACTATAGTAGGCAATGTTTGGAACCGTAGCATCGGGGGATTTTCCCCTGTTTGGGCCTTCAGGCCACCAGTTTTTTCCCCGAGTCTTTTAAGGCCTTCGGGCACCCAAGCCTTCAGGCTAGTAAGGCATATGGGCCACATCAAGGCCTTTGGGCCGCCTTGAAGTACATATGAAAACTAGACGACCTACAAGGAATAATCTCTATAAGAAGGATGAGAAAAGAGCTTTCACCACAGTAGAAGCTACACGGGTTGTAAGAATGAGAGGGTATGGAACCTGCCATCAGGATAAGCATGTGCATTCACGTGATAGCCTAGACGAACAGCCATGCGAATTGGAGAGCTGATTTCATGATGAAGATGCTGGGGAGGAGCAGTTCCAAGGAGTTAGTATGGGTTGTATATAATGTTTGAAGCCTACGGGCAATGAATTCCTCTAAGGCCTATGGTCTATGTAATACTTACACCTACGGGCCTTGTAAGGGTTCCACCTCACCCATTGGAAGGTGGATTATCAAAAATCAATAAAAATGAAGGCCTTTGGTCCATTAAAATAATAACCTAAACACTTGTTGGATATATTTTGAAACTCATTTTGAATGTTTTTATTGGAAAAATTTTGTTCCAAAACATATTTAATATATTTTCAGTACCTATATATATTTTGGAATAAATCAAAAATACTTCTATTGTACCTCTATGAGTTAATGTCAACCCCTATTAAGTCAACCACAACGAGTCTATTATAATCAATATAAAAATGGGCTCTCACATGATCTATATCAAAACATTATCGATGTTTCTTTTTACACATGTACCCAAATTATGATAATGTTAATTCTCATATATTTTTTCCAAGTCATTGAGTCACCATGGGACACAAATCATGCCAATACCATGTGTCCAACACATCCTCTCTCGAATCAATAAGGGTAAAATGATCTGATCAATGAATAAATCATAATTTATTCATTCTGATTGATAGGAATATAAAATATTAATTAACAAAAATGATATATAGTAACTGGGGGCTTCCTATCATGACCCGTCCCCCGAGGCCCATGTTGGGACTACCCCAAGCCTGCCTTCTATATACAAGGGGCTAGCGACTAGCACCGAAATGGTGTATCCCTATAACGGTAAGGCATTGACTTTAAACATGTACAGACACAAAATCCATGATCCCAACAAGAAGCAACCACAAAATAAACAACTGTAGTAAAAATTGTACTAAAAGTAAAAAATCCGGAATACAAGCCCAACTGAAAAGAGAAAACAACTCATGCATCATCCACCGAGGATCCTACCTGAATGGTAGTTACAGCTCATGATAAATATTCACTGCATTAGGTGATGTCAAATGGTCCACCTCTGAGCATTCTCTTATCCTAGGTCCCTCATCCTCAATGAACGTTTTCCATCGTCTGTATAAGAAAAAGTAAGGTGGTGGAATTTCTCATGTAGGGGTGAGTATTACACTACTCAGTTGGGACCTCGAGACCCCTGAAGGTCCCCCAGAGTTCCACAAAGGATAAAACACATAGAAAGACCTCAAACAGAAAGCATGAAGCAGTCATGAACTCTACATAGGTATATGTCCATATATATACCCAAGTTATCAAGATATACTCATCTCATATGTGTGGAAACATAAGACTCCAAATTTTAAACCATTATCACAACTGATCCACGAGGTAAGAATTCCACAAAGGTGACACCACAAAGATAACACCACAAAGGTAATAGTACCACAATGGTATCCCCATGAAGGTAACACCATAAAGGTAACACCATGAAGGTAAAAGTACCACAAAGGTAACACCACAAAGCTAAAATATCCTCGAAGTTAAATACTAATCTCACACATGGTATATAACTCAAGTACAAAATTACAGATGATTAGATGTACATCAAGATCACCTTATTCTATTCAGAGGCTCTACTACTGGCCCACACAGGATCGATAGATGTTGACCCACACAATATCACTTGGTGCTGACCCACACAAGATCAATAGATCCTAACCCACATAGGATCTCTAAGAGCTCACCCACACATGATTGATAGATGATAACCCACATAGGATTGATTTTTTTCTTCACGTGACATCCATCCACGAGATTCCTGCACTAAGCACGCATGATTCTGGGAGGATCCGCTCCTAATTCCATTGATTGTACCTAAACTGCCACGAAAATACATGAATATGTATCCCAAAGGATCACCTTGTCATATGAGTTTCAACGTGAGAGATGGTGCTTCAATCAGACACATGGTCTCTGACATATAAGTGTTTTAGTACAGAGATCCCGGATGGATTCTGGTTTGATCCAACTCGGTAGTACTCCAACTTTCTCCAAAACTCCGATGGAGTATACCAAAAGTAACATCTCACTCTAAGTATCCTATCATCATAGATGGTTCATCAAATAGGCACCAAATACACAAGTTATGAATATTTTTAGAGTAATTGGGCCTAGAAGGGTCTGGGTCCGGTCCCACCCGCTCAGATAGACCCTATTTGGGTCGACCCAACCAGGCCCGAACCAGTCTGGGCCATCCTGGTTGGGCTGGGCAATGGCGGGCCCATCCCCCTGGGCTGGCACAGTCCAGCCTACAGAGGGTTGCGCCCAGCTGGTATCGCGCCCCCCGGCCCCCAGAGGGGTGCAACACAGTGGAGCAGGGCCCGCCCTAACTGGCACGGGGGGGGGGGGGTCCTGTCATTTGAAGTCGATACAACAACACCATGGGGAGCCACCCAGTCACCCGTGGGACCTGTAGATAGTGATTCCCGGACTTCTTCCATGGCTTACAAGTCACGACCATCTTCACCAGCGTCCGACGGCATGCTTCTCGCCTCCACATGCGTCAGCCACTGCTGTGTATCGTGACTATATGTCGCTACCCTCTCTTCGGCAGCGCACCGTTGCAGGCCACTCCATCTTCCGCAGCCATCCCAATTTGGTCTCCCTCCTCACCCACTGTAGCCATTTCGACGTCCTTATTCACTAGAAACATGTGACAGGGTTTCGTTATCTCTTTTTTCGTCGGTGCTGGTTACTAGTGGTCTTCTGCGTGTTATCAGGTGAGCTCTGGATGCTTGTTTTTTCATCCGAAGGTTCTAATAGAATCCCCAGGATTCCCTCTTTGTCTCTAAACCCACCATTCCGGGTTTCATTAATCCCAAATAAATCACTCATGAAAAACACATTAAAATTCAACAAAAGGAAGAGGGTTTGAGCCTTGTTTGTTTGGCCCACACCCTATGTGTTATCTTGATAGAAAGATGGTAGTATACTGATTCAACAAATCTTGAATTTAGACCAAAAATAAACATACCTCAATATTCATTGATGATCTTCTGCACATGAGGTGGATTCGATGTTTGTCAGTTCGTGATACGATATTCCTTGTCACTATTCGATGGAACTGGTCTTTTCCTCCAAGAGGTTAGTGTCATGCTATTTTACACGAGCTTCGTTGCTTGGGGAAGCAGTGCCAACACCCCTCTCCAAGATCCATATAAATAGGAGGGGAAATTGGTGGGTAACACAATTGGTAATTTATTATGTTCTTTTAATAATGAACCATCCTAATTTCAACAGTACGGTTACAAACATTGAGGAGTCAATCCAATTAATGACTTGACATGACGTTGGTCCTGCCACTGCCACTCGTCCATTTGAATAAAAGAAAAGAGAGAAATAAAATAACTTGGTTATTTTATTATTCCTTTTAAGTTCCAAAATCTATGTTTTTCTCTCGACTTACTCTGGTCGATGTGATGCATTCCTTAATAGAATCTCAGCATTGCAGATTCATCGGGTCTCTCATATTTTTAATCTGAGCACCAGTTCAAAACATAGAAAATGTCACTCGCACGTTTACTGAACGTACCTTAAAAATTTTCAGAAATTTATTCCTATCAAACCAGGCCTCATTATCACACGCCGTAAATTTTTGATAACTCGTAATATTTACATATAATTAAAAAAATTACATGGAAAATTCAGGTCTTAACAATCTCCCCACCTTAGGGATTTTCATCCCTAAAAACAAAAACATAGACTATGGAAACGAAAGGGGGTACTGAGCATGAATCTGAGCCTCCCACTCTCATGTGATCTCCTGGAGGATCTCGTGTTTCATGCGAACGCGCACCAGAGGTATCGATCGTCCACAAATGACCCGCTCCATTTGATCCCCAATCTACACAAGAACCTCCTTTAACATCACCCCATCATCAAAGTCTATCTTGATATGGTCGATGACGTGAGATGTGTCTTGTATGTATCTCCTCATCTGGGATACGTGGAAGACGTCATGGACCCTCTCTAACTATGGTGGTAGTTCTAAGCAGTATTCCACCTTTCCAGTCCTCATAAGTATCAGAAATTATCTGATAATACTTAGTGAGAGTTTATCACCTCAGCCAATCTATGTTTTCCTCATCGAGGGGAGACTCACAAAAATACTTGGTTCCTCTCCTATAACTCCATAGGTGACCGTCTCCTAACAACATAAGAATTTTTTCTGCCATGTGCAGTCTTCATCCTCTCCTAGATGATCTAAACCTTATTAGTTGTAGCTCATACAAACTCTGGACCCATAAGTGTTGACTCCCCTATGTCTATCAAGCATAGAGGTGATCTACATGGTTGATCGTAAAAATCCTCAAATGGTGTCATACTAATTGATGAGTGATAACTATTGGTGTATGAAAACTCCAAAAAGGGCATGTGATCCTCCCAACTGTGGGAAAAATCAAGGATGCAAGCATGAAGCATGTCCTCTAGTGTCTGAATAGTCTGATACATCTTACCATCTATCTGTGGAAGAAAGGCGGTGCAAAAATGTAGTTGAATCTCAAACATCTCATGTAATCCATTTCACAACTGGGATGTAAAACATGCATCATAGTCATATACAATTTTTGATGTCACCCCATGAAGTCATACAATATCCTGTACGTAGAGGTATCTAAAGCCCTCTACTAATCCCTGCTCTCATATGGGTAGGAAGTTGGCAGACTTGGTGAGTCTTTCAACCATCACCCAAATGGAATCATGTCCCATGGACATATGTGGAAGACCTATCACAATGTCAATGGATATATTATACATCTTCCACTCCATCACCTCTAGTGGCAGTTCTAAGCTGGTTAGAACTTGATTCTTGGCCTTCACTTGGTGAAAAGTTAGGTATCGAGAAACAAACTATGCCACCACTTTATTCATCCCTAGAAATCAGTTCTAATGGCAGAGGTCTTGGTACATCTTCACCACACCAGGATGTACCCCCCATGGGGATGTAGGGAACTCCCTCAATACCTCCTCCTGTAGCTCCACTGGTACCATGGTGTGTCCTCTAAAGAAGATGATGTGCTACCCATCTGCATAAAATCCATCAAGTTAATATCTGGAGGATATCTATGCACGTCCAGCCTCGAAGTCATTATCCCAAAGCTATGATGCCCGAAATAACTGAAGAAGTGGGGCAGTGATAGACAAGGACTATAGGTAAGATTCTCCATCTCTATCTGCAAAGGATATTAGTGACACGACTAGCTACTTTGTTGCCTCACTCAGCAACTATAGACCAGACCTTCAGTTGAGTGTGTCTGCTACTAAGTCCCCCTTCCCATGAGTGTAGAATATCTCAAAGTCAATATCCTAGAGGAACTCTAGCCAACTTCAATATCTTAGGTTTAGGTCCTTCTATGAGAAGATATACCTGAGAACCTTGTGGTTAGAGTAGACAGTAAAATGTTCACCCATCAAGTATTGTCACCATATTTTCAAGGTGAATACAACTGCTTCTAACTCTAGGTCAAAGGAAGAATAGTTCTGGCTCATGTTGTCTCAGATATCATTAACCATAATTGATCACTGCTCACTCCTTCAACCAGACCCATCCATGTATTGTCCCTAATTTGTCATAGTAGACAACATACCCAAAGCCTTCTTCTGGTAGCCTCAAGATGGGGGCACTCATCAGTATCTTCCTCAAATCCTGAAAACTATTCTAGCCTCTCTCTCTCTCTCTATCCATTCGAAGGGTTGTATCTTCTTCTTCAATGCTGAAAAAGCTTTCGGAACTCTGGAAATGTTGGGTACGAATCTACGGTAGTACCCAGCCAACCCCAAGAAGCTCCGCAGCTTGATAACACTCCTGGGTGTCTCTCAAGTAAGCAAAAACTCTTTCGTCACAGGATCCACTGCAACTCCAGCCTCTAAGATAATGTATCCCAGAAAGTGGACCTCCCATATCTAGAATTTGAACTTTGAGAGTTTACCATAAATTTGGTGCTCTCAGAGTGTATCTAGAACTATCGGCAAATGAAATGAATGCTCCTCCTCTGTCCCTGAGTACACAAATATGTCATCAATACAGAACACCACAAAGAGATCGAGGTATGGCTATAAGATCATCTTCATGAGTCCCATGAACACTTTTGGGGTGTTGGTTATGCTGAATGGAATAAACAAGAACTCATAATGATCATACCAACATTTGGGGGTCATCTTATGCACATCCTCATCTCATACCCTAAGCTGATGATAGCCTGATCGGAGGTCAATCTTCATATACCATCGAGATCCCTTCAGGTGATTGAAATTATCATAAATACTCATAATTGGATACTTGTTCTTCACATTCACCTGGTTTAGGTGCTGATAGTCCACACAGAGTCTCAAACTCCCATCTGCCTTCATTGCAAACAAAATTGGGTCTGCCCATGGAGAAACACAAGGCCTTATGAACCCCTTACTTTGCATGTCCTCCAGCTGTACTCATAACTCACGAAGCTCTGCAGGAGCCATCAGATTTACTATTAGGATATTGGTGTTGTCTCAGGGTACAGTTTGATGTAAAAGTCCACCTCTCTGTGAGGAGGTAGTCCTATAACCTCATCATGGAATACATCGGCATACTAGTCCACCACTATAGGATAGATCAGACACTCAACATCAACTACTCTAAGGGTAATTTAATCCAACTATTGTGTGATCGGCTATACCATCCTCTGAGAAAGTCCATCCTATACTACAATGGTTCCCTTCTCACCAAATCATAGACACAGCGCACTTTGTGCTTAATAAATTCAATCAATACATGG
The DNA here is from genome assembly GCA_963277665.1 of Viscum album. Classification (NCBI taxonomy): domain Eukaryota; kingdom Viridiplantae; phylum Streptophyta; class Magnoliopsida; order Santalales; family Viscaceae; genus Viscum; species Viscum album. Next base: position 609,658,465 of record OY728143.1, on the reverse strand, counting down.
TCTATAGATAACCGGTACATACACAAGATGACGTCATAAGGCCTCATCGCCGCTAATAGAAGATCCCATATGAAGCTCTCTCCTCTTATAGTAAGCTCGCACTACCAGAACCAGTGTGTAACCATTGAATCACCTTCCGTAGGAGTCTCTAGCAGTAAGGATTGATCCCAATACCCCATCGGAATCTCTGTGCTCCGAACGAGTGTTGTGGAAATAAAAGAGGGAATGGAACTTCTGTCTACAGGAACAAAAACTAGAGTGGAGAAGAAATACATCATACCTCAAATCATATCTTGAGCACCGTGGTTATAGGCCTTAGCTGCCTGGAGCTGAGCTCTTCCTTGTCTACCTGCTCCCTGGGGTTGGGGTGGACCACTCATAGGTGGTGGTGGTAGAACCCTGAATCACCTCCCACCACCTGCTTCACAGCCAACTCCGCTGCCACGTCGGCCGGCTACCTGAAGAGCACCTCGATCAAACCACTTTCTATGCCACATCAGCCCCTCGACCGTCTGTTGGTCATTCGTATGACTGGTAAAGAAGTTACGAGCCATGAGACCCTACATGCCGCATGAGTAGCACTACCTACTCCTCATCTATCCTCATATATCTCGTGATCCCATCACCACAGACCCTGTATCCTGAGGACATCCATCAAAAGTTCTGGTCCACTTGGTCCCATGCGTTATCTGTCTATTGCCTTCTATGAATGACTTTGCTACCAGACGTCTGATGGTGGCTCTCGCTGTCAGTGCTTGCTCAGCTTGGAATCTTTCCACCGAAAGTTCTCTCTCTAGAACCCCACCACATGTCGGAATACTGAGTTATATCCTCAGTTATATGATCTCTTATCAAAGACCCTTCTCAAAGGCATGGGCCCTAAAAATGGTCTTGAACCATGTCGGTGGAGTAGCGGGAGAGATCAGTTTTCATTTCCAAGTACTGGGCCACGATCATGATGCCATGCTGTAAGTGCAGAAGCTCCTATATATGCACTGAGCATAGGGTCTTTAGGATTAAGTCTACCCTAAAAAGACTTTCAAAGTCTACCCAGGTGAGATTCATCTCATCGTGCAACAAGAGTGTCAGACTCCACCATCTCCTAGCTACTCCCTGAAAGAGACTAGCAGTTAGGATCACCTTTAGATCAGTTGGTGTCCCAACTAAAATAAAAAATCTATCCACAACATCCATCTAGTCCAAACCCTCCTTTGTATCCATCTCACCTCGGATCCTCGAAGGCCTCTTCCATTGAAACTCGTGCAACACGCTCAGTCGGCCTGCACCATCTGGTGGTGGGGATGGTGGCATCTTCTACCCAATGGGTGGTGGTTCTACCGATGCCCCACGGAATGGTAGTATTGTCGTAGGAGGTCCCTACACCAAACATTTATTGCTCGGTGGGCCATCATCATTTACTCTCATGGGAATCATGGCTTGTAGTTTTCATGGTGGCATCCTAAAAGAAAAATGGTGAGCCATGGTCAATAAGTTGTACCTGGTGAGCTGACTCAAGAGATAAAAAGTAAAACACTTTAAAAACACACGCAATAAGTGTTTTCCTTCTCTGAGTCAAAAATTAGAATTCAGGGTCCCGGTGTATTGATATGTTGGCATCCACATCAACACTGGATTTACCAAACTGAAAACCACCCTCATATCACTTAACACTATTTCCACATTGAAAAAATTAGAGTCATAGTTCTTCAGTGGAACTAACTCCTCTGATACCACTTTGTCACGAATAATCCCCTAGGGCCCATGTTGTGACTACCCATGCTGCCTTCTATAGGCCATGTGCTAATGACTAGCACTAGAAAGGTGTATCCCTATAACGAGAATGCATTCCCTTTAAACCAGTACAAATAGACAATTAAAGAACACAACAAGATGCAACCATGAAGTAAACTACTGTTTTAAAAAGTGCACCTAATGTAAAGGTCCATAATACAAGACCAACTGAAAAGAGAATATAGCTATTGGATCGCCCACCGAGGATCCTACCAGAAGGGCATGTATAGCTTAGGATCAGTAGTCATGCAGCACATCACGTCAAATAGTCAACATGTGAGCACCATCCAGTCATGGATCCCTAATCCTCAATCAATGATTCCGGTCAACTACACTAGACACAGTAAGGTGTGGGTATAGTCCGTGTAGGGGTGATAAAAACAATACTCAGTAGGGACCCTGAGACCCGAGAAGGTCTCCCGATGTTCCACAAAAGATAAACCACAAAGCAAGACCTCAAACACAAATCATGAAGCAATCATCAACTCTACTTAGTTATATTCCCATACATATACCTATGATATCAAGACATACTCATCTCTTACATGAGGAAACATAAGGCTATAACTTTTATTCCTTCAGCACAACAGATCTACAAGGGAAGAACACCACAATGGTAACCCCATGAAGATACCCCCATGAAGGTAAAATTACCAAAAATGTAACACCATGAAGGTAACAAACCGAAGGTAAAAGTACTACAAAGGTAAAGACTCATCTCACACAAAGTATATGACTCATGTACAGAAGCACAGATGATTATTCATAAATCTAGATCATCTTATTCAATCAAGAGGATCTACTACAGACCCACACAACATTGATATTTATTGACCCACATAGGATTGAGACGCACTGACCCACACATGATCGATATACACTGACCCACACAGGATCACTAAATGTTGACCCACACAGGACCGATAGATGCTAACCCATATAGGATCAATGTTCTTTTTCACATTACATCTAGCCCTGAGATTCTTGCACTTAGCACGCCTGATTCCAAGTGGATTTGCTCCGAAATCCATTGATCATACCTGAAACTCCATGATGTTAAATAAATAAGAATCCCAAAGTACTTCCATGTCGTTTGGGTTCCAACACGGTAGATGGAATGTCAATCAGATGTTTGGTCTGTGACTTATAAGTGTTTTAATATAGAGGGCCCGGTTGGATTCTGGTTCCATCCAACCTTGCCATAATCTAAATTTTTCCAAAACTAAACTATATTATACCAAAAGGACCATATTTCTCTAAGGATCCCACTACGGAGGACACTTTGTCAAATGGATGCCTGGTTCACAAGTTATGTCTTTTTCTAGAGAAATTGGGCCTCAAAGGGTCTGAGTCTATCCCGGCCCAACCCTCTTGGGCAGTGCATCCTGCTCGGCTGGCATGACCCAACCCCTGGAGGGGCGCGGACCACGTGGCTCGCATAGACTACTAGTGTCACGGCCCACTAGAGCGGGGCCCACCCTATTTGGCATTGGGGGGGGGTGTTTCCCCCCATTCGGATTCGAAGTGGCAGTGCCACAGGGTGCTTTTAGGTCATCCGCAGAACCCGTAGAGAGTGGGTCTTAGCTCTCCATTATGGATTCTGAGCCGCATCCATCTTCAGTGTAATGCAACAACGCACCTCCGCTGTCCACCACAACTTTATGTCATAGACCTCTCTCCAGCAGCGTCCCATTACGTACCTCTCTGCCTTCCATGGCTAGCCCGAGCCAGTCATCGTCTTATCCCGCTACAGGTATAGCGGTGGTCGTATTCAACAGTGGTGCGCGATGGTGCTCCTCCATCTCCTCTTCTGCCAATACCGGTTTCCAAAAGTTTTCCTCAGGTCATCGAGGGAGCCCTGGTGGCCCATTTTTTCATCTAAAGGTTCTAACGGACTCCCCGAGATGCTCTCTTTGTCTCTAAACCCACTTTTTTGGGTTCTGTTCCACTAGAATATATCTCTCCTGAAGAACATTTCAAATTTCAAAAAAAATGCTAGGGGTTGGGGCCATGTTTTTTTGGCCCGCGCCCTCCATGTTAGCTTGATAGAGAGAGGGTATTGTTCTGATTCAACAACTCTTGAATTTAGATATGAAATAAACCCTACCTCAAGATTCATTGAAGAACATCCATGATTGAGGAGTAGTCAGTGTTCATTGGTTTTTGATACGGTAGAACTTGTCAATGTTCTCTAGAACTGGTCTTCTCCTCCTAGTGGTTGGTGTCGTGGTATTTTACTAGAGCTTCGTCGCTTGGTGAAGTCGTGCCAACACACCTCCCCAAACTCTATATAAATAGGAGGGGAAAGAGGTCGGTAACACCATTAGGAATTTATAAGGTTCATATAATAATTAGCCCTCTTAATTCCAACAGTACTATTAAAAACATTGATGTGTCAAGACAATTAATGGATTTACATGTTGTTGGTCTTACCGTTGTCGCTCATCTATTGGAGGAAAAATAGAGAGAAATAAAAAAACATTGTAAATTTATTATTCTTTTAAAAGTAAAAAATCTATCTTTTTGTCCCAACCTACTGTGGTCAAAGTGATGCCTTCCTTAAGTAAATAACTGCACTGTGGATTCAATGGTTCTCTTGGATTTTTTATCCGAGAACCAGTTCAAAAGTTAGAAAACACCGCTCGCGTGTTTACTGAACATATCTTAAAAAAAGATTAGAAATTCATTCTCGGCACACCGGGCCTCAGAACCATGCGCTATTAATTTTCATAGACTCATAATAATTCTATATAATTAAAAACATTACATGGAAAATCCAGGTCTTTACACTTCCCCACACTCTCATAGTATATCTCAACTGAGCGAATTGATTTTATACTCTATATATAAGAGGAATAATCCCATATTGGTTAAGATCTTACCAATGAAAAGATAAAAACATATCCAACCACCACCCATATTAGTTATGTCAATATGTATAATTTCATAAGTAGGATATCAATATATGAAGGTTCTTATTCAGGTATCTCGCCTTCCTCAAGAAGTAGGGACAGCAATATGATACATGGAACTCTATTATATCAAATTCATCTATATGAAACTCTTTGTGGCCTACTTTAAAATTCATCTAGTGAAAAGAGTGACTCTTATTATTTTTTCTTCATAATTATCATGTTATATATTCTTATACATGAATCATATGCATTCTAAAAATAAATAATCATTATAACCTATAGTAATCTATGATAAATATCGGTAAGGGACAAAAAAATCATTATTTGATAGGTCAATTATAATTTAACTTCCATAAATTTATATATTTATATAAATTTACATACACAATATTATGTAACGAAAAAATTGAGTTTTCCATTAAAATGATTCATTTTAATAACCATTAACCCTATATTAATACATAATACAACCAAAATAAACACCAATTTATCACATTGTATATCATGTAAATCTATAACCATAGTACATGTGTTATACTTTATTAGTTTCTTTATACATTATGTCATATATAATCAATGTCAAAACTCTACTTGACTATTTGATAAAATCAAACTACCAAAATATTTACTAAAAAACAATCAAAGGTGAGATGTGAGGGTTAAGTTCAAAATAATTCAGCTTCTTAATTTTATTCAAACATCATAACTTCACAAAATAAAATGTTATGATGCTTATGATTCATGTCTATTTTGAACTATTTAAATATTCATCAAAATTATCCTTAAAACCCTATTACCACAAAAATATTCAATGAAATCATGGAACTAGTTATATAATTTTTTACAAATACATACCAACCTTCGTATGATATTTTGTAATATTCACATTAAATATAGACTAGTATAATTATTTATTTAATGAATTTTAATATCATATAGACCAATCATACTCCCAGTATCATATTAGATATTATATTATCTTCATAATATCTTTCTATGATACTAAACCACTTTTTTATTTTGAAATAACATTTATCTCATTTTCAAATGAATGTTAGGAAAATAAAATGCATTATATATGCAATTATTTGTTCTTGGAACATTTTTTAGACAAGATTTTAAAAAATTACACCATATATGGAAGGTTGTAACACATTCCATTATATTTTCATAAATAACTAGATAAAAACATTTATCTGGGATAAACACTTTTATATAAATATTCTTCATAAATAATTGTATATAACTAGAAAAATAAATATTATATTCCCCAAAATTTGTATCATTTATTTTATAAAACAATAGTTTTCATGAATTTAAAATGATTAAAATGTGAAAAATACACATAATATGATATCGTTATCCATACTTGTTGTATTTATGGTAACATTGTATAATATCTATAGATCTACTATTTTAAATCATACGTCACTCTCTAGTCTTATATTATTTCTCATTTTATGACCCCTTTTTTATAATATATTTAAGAAACATTTGAAATCATATATCTGTCAAAATAATTGACATGACTTTTACAACAACAATATCATTACAGAAATTTTTAGTATCATCAATTCATTTATCATACACAATATTAATGAACATAATTTTATATTTCAAACATTATTTTTTATATGAGACTAAAATTCCATAAATCATAAACATAAAAAATACAAATGTGTACATTGGTGGATACTAGGTTTCAAGTAGTCATTTTCTATACAATTCAATTGAAATCATAAAAACACTTTTATATTAAGAGTCAGACTATTATAGAAAAATTAATTCTCATTAATAAATTTTTATAAATCATTAATCAAGCTTAATAGATTTCCCTAAGTTACCAGTCTTAAGAGTGTCTTACATTAAATTTATCTTTTGTTTGATTGAGCACTACATTTATTTTGATGATGTCTGAGATATTTATTTAAAAAATATTCTTAGTCTACTATCATGTATTATTCACCATTTAATATATAAAAATTTATTAAAAAGACTCCAATATAAATTATGACAGCTTTTAATATTTATCATTACCATTAGTGGAACTAGATACATATTTCAACAAATAAATAATCCCATGTGGGAATAAAACTCACAGCTTAAATATTAATTTGGGGTTATTCCCAATCCAATAAAACATGACTAATTTATAGTAATAATGAAAATTATTTATTCATTCTATCAAAAAGATAAATAAAACTATATTCCACTATTATCCCCCCCTTTTCGGTTTCCCATATAGTGTACCCTAAAGAAAATTTTAGAAGCAAGCTAATCACCATACAATCCAGGGGATTTCCACACTCATGATAAACTACCCTTATATGATCTAGTGTCACTCATTGGATTCATTCATTATAAATAATATTCTTGAATCACCCCACATTAATTTGAAAGGACAAAATTGGATGGTCTAGGTCTTGACTATTTTTACTCTTGAAGGAATCCGACACTTATTATTTTTATGGGGTTTTAATATCTTCATCTTATATCATGTCTTTCATTATACATATGAATTATTATAGTAATTTATTTTGGAATTTAATTCCATCCACCAAAATAATATGTGCAAACCAAATTCTTTTATAAATATTTATAAAACCCATGTGTTTTTTATTCCCACCAAAAATAGAAGTCAGGGGTATTCATAATTATCCTAATTAATTGTGTGTATGAGGTATATGAACCCCTTATGTAATGGTTTATAATTATATTAGATCATAAAAAATCACATTATTAATCCCTTATAGGCATATATAAATCACTATTCACCAACCCAAACAAGTCAGAAGCCTATTAGTAAGAATGTAGCCCAATACCAACACAATTTACCCTAAGATGCACTACTTAAGAGAAAATCCAAAACATCATAATTCTAAAATTTACTATTTTTGAACTATATTCATAAACTATAGTCAATATAATAACTTCATTTAAAAACTCAGGTCAATATAGAAGGAAAACTAAATTTATTATCATACAAAGTCTCTAATGAAAGTATATATTTAGAGGAAAATGATCAATTAAACTAAATAATCATCCAATAATTATATAAAATTATATAAAAATATATAACTCTCAATAAAATTGGTCAAAACTTTTAAATAAATTAATAACTCTAGTTTTTTACATGGGATACATTTTTAAGCACAATTCAAAAAAAATCTAACAATAAACCCATTTTATAATTATAAAATTCACTTTATAGACATTAAATAATTTTTAATAATAAAATATTTTTGAAATTCCTATTTAAAATATTTTATAATTACTGTTATATAAAATTTCCATTTAAAATATATATTATATTATATTAATTATAAAAAAAATATAATTGAGTTTCAATTATTTAATCATTTTGTGTAATCCACCTATCAAATAAATAGTAATTATTTGATCCTTGATTATATAATTAATCAAAAAAATTATTTTTCCTGAATGATATCTAAATAAATCCCCATTTTCATAAAATTTATAATATTTAATTATAAAAAAATACATCATATAAATATAATCTTGTATATATTCACCATATTTAAAAATTTATAACCCTTTATAAATAATTTATTATGATTTATATGTAGAAACAATTATTTATAGATCATAATTTATAGATTATACTTTTATTAAATGGTATTTAAAATATTAAGAATAAATATATTCATGAAATACTTAAAATCCAATGACTAGTTATATAAAATTTATATTTAGGTAATTTACAAATTAATAATTGTTAAAATTATCAATAAATAACTTCTATTATGATTTAGAAATGTTTTATTAACTATTATAGACATTTTATCTATAATATTTTTACAATTTTAATTTAATTTTTATTACCCATACACATAGTGGAATTATTACATAATGAAATCCATCTAATCTAATGTAATTCATTTTAAAGAACATTTATAAAGTTATATAATTACTTACTTTTACATAGTTTATATATAACTTTTTTCATAAATGTTACAAGATTATTATCTTTAAATTTACCCTTATTTATAATAGTAATAAATAAATTACATTTATTTGAAGGATTTTAGTAAAGGTATGTCACAATTAACATTTATATGGTCTTTTGGTACAACTATACAAGGGTACTACCTTCAAACAAACCATTTTCATGAAGGTTACATAGTGGTTAACCATACATTGACCTTTTATTTAAGGGTAATACCTTTATACAATAATTAATATGAATGTGTAATATACAACAAATTATCTTTACAATACCCTTTTAAAAACACATCTACTACTATACATCCCTTACGTCACACAAAGGTAGGTTGTGATGGACCATCTGAAGACCATTCTACATAAGAGTAAGTTTATATGACTCTTAAATAGAGAAATCATCCTATGGTTAATACCTTGGATACCCTTATTCACCTTAGCTTCATAATGGTATGGTTTCTATTACATGTACATAGTGTTTCTACATAATGGTATACCCTTTATGAAACTGAATTTATAGAATGAAAATCATTTTAATGTTCTTTATGTTTCTTCTTTCTTTCATTAATTATGTCATAAAACTAAACATATTTACCATTGATTGCTATTAAGCATTATAAATTAGTCTTTTAATTATTATCAGATCAAGAATAAGTGATTAAAACCCAAATATGAGGATCTTCTATGCATGATATATGAACCATACATAAAAACTAAAACAAAATATATTTTTAAACATAAACACCATGAAACATACAATGAACTTAAGAACCTTTGAAAACCATCACATGGGATTGGATAGATAACTACATGGCATTTGAATGTTTTCTTGCCTCTGGATGCATCAATTGAAAATCATAATCAATCAAAATTTTGATAGGCTTCAAATTTTCTCCATGGTATTCGTATACCTCTGTATAAAATTTTGTAAGATAATATTGTGAAATGGGTCAAGGAATTTCAGAACAAAAATAATTATAATATTAAATCCCCACACACTACCCACCATTATATTTATTTATTGTTAATAAATCCATCATGGATGCTCATGAATAGTGAAATCATTAATATGAAATTAAAGCTGCTCATTAATTGTTGCCTCGTTTTATAATTCATTGAAACAGGTCAATAAATAGCATGGTTAGTTTGTGAATAAATGGACACATAATATTCATTTAATCCCAAAAATTATATATAATAACATTCCTTATAATGGTTAGTTACTTTTAAGGCCTCTCATATACAAGTTGAATTCATAAAATATTATTTTCTCAAAACTATATAAATAAATCAGTAGTAGATAAATAGTAAAATCCTAATAATTTATGAAATATATCTTCTAAAAATAATTTATATTATTTTATATAACTTTTTAAACATGATTAAAATTATATCATGTTTTATACACACCACCATGTTTATCTTGTTTTTCATACAACAACATGTTTGTCCGATAACATTTGTTACATGCAAAGTGGAGTCTTATCGAACAACAAAATACTATTAATATTATTATTTATCATAAAAGTTATAATCATAGCCATTAGAATAGTGGAAATTAGTATTACTGACTATATTATTAATATATGGTCTACACATGTTTATATATTGAATCCTTTGGTGACCAGTTCAGTATAAATGAAAATAAAAACCAATTGAATATAAAGGATGTATTTTTATAAAAACTATTTCTATAACCAGAATGGATTTTTATATTAATAATTTATGTTAATCAAAATTAGTGATAGATCCTAAAAATAATTAAATCATACATATTAAAAAAATTATTTCTAAATTCATTGATAATGTTTAATAGGACTAGGATAAAAATTAATCAATTTTTATGAATAATAGCTATCTTTTATTAAAATCTATCTTTTCATCCTTTTAATGGAAAACATTTCAGAAAACTAAATTTTGAAACTTTAGAAAATATTATTTGTAAAAATAATCTTATTTTTAAAATAATACTAACAGATTTTGCATTTGGTAATTTTTTGTATTTTTCTGAGAACTTCCATATTTTTATAAATAATGAATGATTCTAAATTTAAATTTTAAATAGATTTTTCAACTATATAATTTATAATTATAGATTATATTTTATGTTTGATTTAAGGAATAATTAAATAATTTTTATGTCAATTAAGTCATTTAAGTTAATTAGAATCATTTTCATAATAAATATAGATGTAAAATCTTTGTAATCTTTTTAACATTTTCATATTAAAAATCCACTTTGTGGTCTCATCTACAAGAATAATTTCACGTTAATATCTTCCCACTACTATTACTGGAATTTAAAAGAATGGAATCAATATTTTTAATAAGAATAATTTATAATTTCTAGTATTTTTAAAAAAAATTACAAAAATACTGGTGAAATAAATTATTATTAATTATAGTGATTATGGTAATGACAATTTTCTTAGTTGTTAAATATTAATATCAAGGATTAATATTACCTATAAAATTGTCAAAATATAATTTTATGGAAATATTTTGACCTGATTCACATATTTATAAATTATTTTTCTTATTGGAGGATTATTATTCAAAGGAAGACTCCCAAAAAATTTTACCTTTTATATTTACAAGAATGCCACTACACCTCCACTATAAAAAGTCCCTCACCCGCCTTGCATATCCAAACATATCAAAAAAATTATTTTCCAAAACCATCCCAATTAAGATCCCAATATTCATACTCTCATCATAGGATCCACAAATTGGTATGAAATAAAACCAAGGAATTCCTCAGGTGAAAACCAATAGGTGTTACCTGAAGAAGAGGTATCATTATTCAAAGAAATTTTTTTTCCTATTTATTTCACCTAATATTAAATTATTTGTATTACATTATAATATAATATCCTCAGTACCCTAAATATAATTATATGATTCCTTGTTATTGGTTTGACATACACCTACACAGACATATCCATAAAATGGGTAAAAAATCATTGTTCATGTGTAAGGTGTATTATCTCCTAGTAAATTGATGTTTTTAGTTTTTGTAATAAACATAACTCTTTGAAGAAGGTACGGATCATTAGTTTTTCATTTAATAATTTATTTAATGGTCCTATTGAAATATGCTAAAAAATAGAAATAATTCAAAAGAGCATCTGAGAAATTCCGGAGCCCAAAGCTCTGAAAAAGGGGAAGGCAGGTTCGGTCACACGGTTATGAAAAACTGTGCAGGCCTAGACGTACGAATGTGAAACCGAATTTAGAGATTTTAATAATATGAATAATCGTTTCATATGGTTTATAAATATTCTTGTAAACCTTGTGATCTATATTTTAGGGGGAAAATTACCATTTTCCCCCTAATTACTTTTATGTTATAATTTCTTTTTATTCTCCCTTATGTGAAAATAATCCTCCCACATTCCTCTTTAAGCTCCCAAATACATTTTCCATTCAATATCATATTACTCCATAAGATGGTGTGTGATTTTTTATTCCATTAGAAGCATTGTATAGACCTCAGTAAGGTTAACCTCTAGTTCCCATTCTTCTTAACATTATCTCTCCATCGTTTTTTCTATTTAGATGCTAGATCATTAACCCTATTTTTAGTGTTTTAGATGGAAAATAAGATCTTCTCCAAACTACTATGAATATGTGGTTGGTAATCAGTGAGTATTTATCTACAACAATATGGTAGGTTGTCATGTAGTTTTCTTTTCGAGTTTTAGCAGTTTTATATTTAATCTCATTGTTCTAGGATTAGGCCTTTGCTGATCTTCCATGTAGTGTGGATTACATCATGTCTACTTAAGCCTAGTGTGTTGACATAGGTTGATTAACTCATTTTTAGGGGTTTTGTTATCTCCCATTTCTTTTATGGACTCCCAAGGGGTGTTCAGCCTAAATTGTTCATTTTATTCCAATTTTACCTAATTAATGAATTATAGTTTATGAATCTAGACTTATTTTTAAATTAAATTAATCCATTTTCCATCTTTATTTTGACTTATATAAACCTGTATCAAAGATTATATGAATACATAGAATTGGAATTGAATATTTCACCATGTGATGATTTGATATGACACTTGATCCTTGATACCATGACTTAGATTCAAATTTCCATAAGAGGAAATTTGTATAGGATGTCTAGGATGAGATATCCTAAACCTAAAGGATGAATTTATATCTAATGAAATGGATTAATGGAATTTCATGGCCATTAACATGACTTGAATTATTTATGAATACATTTTATATAGGTTTTGTTGTTTAATTAAAATGAAGTATGATGGGTTTCCTTACATTATAAAATATAAATGTTAAGTCTTTTTGGTGTAGAACCAAGGATCTTTAGAGCTTTTAAGTATGGAAGAACATGTGAGATTCTATATTTGGACCCAAGAACCATGATTTCCTTGTGGTAGGGTAGACCATGAAAGATCCCTCTTGTATTTTCAAGAGACTGTGATAGCTCATGGAGTTGGTCCAGTGGTCAGATCAGGAGGGTTACCCTAGTATTGGTTGTCTGAGAGTTACATCCTGATCCATCCCAACATGTATATATATATACTTATCTAAACTATATATATGTGTGTGTGTTTGTGTGTGGTGACTTGGTCATACTTACCATCCTTGAGCAGAAGCAGGTAAACCCACTAGGTGTACTTTAGGAACTTGAGTGAGTGTTTATTTATTAATTCAGCATAGTTTAATTTATCTTCTATATGCACACTATTTACTTAAGAAAACCTACTTGGATTACATGTAGATAATATTGGTTATGGCTTACTAAGATTTATCAAACACCCAAATCATGCCACATTTAGTACTCACATTGTTTGTTTTCCAACATTTATTGATAAGGGAAAGCATAACCCTTCTGGTGGTTGATCATTTCTATTTAGATGGAGATTAAGAGTAGAGGGTCGGGAATAGGCTCAAAATTCTGTGCGGTTGATTTTTGTTGTTTTTGTTTTGTTTTTTTTTCATGTATGTATTCTTCCTAAATTTTTTTCCCTTTTTTTACTATCATTCCATGCATGAATACAACTGTCAAACACAGCCTATAAGGCCCCGCTATTTATTCTTTAGTCTTTCATTGTTTTCTTATTTTGTATTTTAATTATTATTACACTATTATATGTATCTATTAAACCGTATTATACTCTGACATGGGGGTAACGTCTCTCCACTAATTTTACCTTAAAAACCCCCACTGCTAGTCTCTAACCTCAAGCTTATCGGGACCCATTCTAGGGTTCATGTGGCCATCTAGGCTCGGGGAATGGGTTATCTGGCATCTAGGTCTAGGTTTTCCAAAAGTGTTATTAGAGGAGGTTCTATTTTTTCTTTACTTTCTGGAAACAACATATTGGATATTAAGAACACTTGGGACTTGGTAAAAAGACATGCTCTGGCGTCGCGAACCCTTTATGGGGTTAGGACCAAGTTTCTTGAATTATTATTCTTATTGATTTTTCTATTACTTTTGATATCATTTCACCATTGGGTGATTCTAATGATTTTTAATGTAATTTATATTGATGATACTAAAATTGTGATTTCATTATTCAACTCGATGAGAATTGGGTTATGTGTTCGAACATGTGTCACAATATGCACAATATGAATTGGCCATGTATCATTCCATGTCATTCTTAAATATTATGTGAGAATTACCTATTGAATATTTTTTTACTAGTTTTACATATATTCAATTATGCAAATACTATTCTGTAGGGTTTGGATTATTCTATGGTATGTGTTATGGGTGACACACTTTGATTCAAAAGGTGTATGAGCACTTATGGATCAAAAAATGGAATTTAAACTAACTCAACTATTTTTGGAATTATATAATCATGGAGATACACAATATTTAAAATGGAAATTACATCCATGTGTGTGTCATATTTTCACTCATATGGTGTATGGGACCTTGTTGGCCGTAAAATTACAAATCATTGGATTCAACTCCTTCTAATGACTTTTAACTTGAGGACAACCTTTTTACACATACCTAACATAGAAACATGACTAGAACTCAACCATATTAGTGGGTAGTGTGTGTTTCGCCATTCTTATGGCCTATTATGGTCTGTTCTAACGTCTTTTCCTATAATTAGAAGTAAGAAGAAAGACATGTTTTTTATTATATGATGAATTTAGTACTTTTCAAATTTTCTCAAATGTAATCCTCTAAAATGATTCTTTTTTTTTCTTATGATATGTTTATTGGGAATTGTAGAATTATGCCTCCACAACTTCCTCAAGTCATGCACCCTGAAATTTGTGACTATTATGTCTTGGAGGTGTCCGGACATGATCCACCAGTTGTCCTTCCAATCGAGCCACCTATGGTAGAATTCCTATTCATAAATTGGGCACTAATTCCTAGTTTTGAAAAGGATTCTTCTGTATGTCGAAAAATATTAAATACGGAGTGCGACCTACCCCGATCATGGTAGAGTATACTCCCAAATTTTAGAAACAGTATCCTCCAATAAAAATTGGGGGGGGGGGTGGGTGGGGTGGTGGTGGTGGACCACTATCTATGGAGTCATGGATTGAGTCGTCCTTATCTATCTTAAAGCAACTAGAGATGCCTCCAGAGTGAGGGGTTAAGATAACTTCTTACATGTTATGTGACTCATCCAAGAGGTGGTGGGATTTAAACACCCATCTAAGATATTATAGGGAGATGGTTTGGGATAACATCTAGACTGACTTCAATGACTTTTTCTCTCCTCAGACTTCAAGGGATGATAGAGCTAAAGAGTTTATGAATCTACAGTAGGGGACTATGTCATTTGTTGATTACTCATCCTATTTCACTGAACTACTTAATTTTTCTCCCTCTATAGATTTTCATGACCTTATGGCTACTAGGAGATTCAAGGATGGGTTGTGTTATGCCGTTCGGTCATAGTTCATTGTTTTTAGGCTGATGTCTATTACAAAAATTGCCAACCAGGACCTAATTACAAAGCATAATATGGGACATGTTGAGGGTTCAAGCAAGTTTGTTTCAGCAAATAAGGCTTTGTGGATATTCTTCTAGGAGGAAATGGTGCTTGGAGTTTTTAGGTAGCGGGAGTAGTAATCAGTCTCGCGCCCTTGATATCTATCATGCTTGTCACCAGTGCGGATGGTTAGGAAACATTAAAGAGTAGTGTTCATGAGATATTATAGAGTGTACAGGTTGTGGTAGGATTGTCCATATTCATTATTTCTAGAGATATTTTCTGATAGTGACTAGCGAGAAATGATCTGCACCTACTCCTCGGCTAGAACCTGGGTCGATAGGATCATGATAGTGAGACAGCTAAAACACCACCGTCCAAAAAGGTCAAGTTGAAGGTCAGACCAGTGGGAACCAAACTAAAGATTCATAAGGCCAGCAAGCCAGGCTTACTCAGGGTATTCATGCAGTGACATAGGGCTTTGTTACAGGATAGTTACATGTAGTTTAGTCTATGCCGTTGAAGCAAAGCACCAAACCATCTACTATACGAGGAAATATTTTAGTATCAACCACATTAGTATCATATTTTTTTCATATTGGTTCTTCTATCTCATTAATATATGTGTAAATCACCAATATTCTCAGCCTCTACATAGAGTATTATCATTCAGTCATGATGGAAGATACACCCTCAGGTATCCATTCAGAGAGTGTTCACCGTTGTCAGAATTGTCCCCTTGAGATAGGTTGTTACCTCTTCGAATGGAACCTTTATGTTCTTAGTATGACATGTTTCAATGTAATCCTTGGTATGGATTAGATAGTTCTCTAAAGATCTGATGTTGACTGCTATTGTCATAGGGTGCTGTTTAAATAACTAAAGGGTGTTATGCACGTGCATAAGGGAGAATGATATGTTTGTGAAACATAATCAGGACCCAAGAAGTAGAGGTTTTTTAGTGTCACGAAATAGGTTTCCAATATTTAACTCGATGATCAGGGGCCAAAACACACAATTGTTTCCCTGTAGTGAATCACTTCTTGGATTTTTTTCCTGAATAATTCAATGATCTAACTCTAGTATGAGAGGTGGAGTTTAATATTTATCTTGTTCCTAGAGCAGCACCTATGACCATTCCTATATATAGGACGAGACCTAAAGATCCTTTGGAAATAAAAAATATATTAGGGGATCTGGAGGATAAATTTTTTTATATGACCTAGTATATATCATATGGGTACACCGGTCCTCTTTTCCAAGAAGGCAGACAATTCCATTAGGCTTTACATGTATTACCATCGGTTAAATCAGCTGAATTTCAAGAACTGGTATCCTTTTACTATAATCTATGAACTCTTTGATCAGATTTGAAAAGTGAAGGTGTTTACAATGATAGATCTGAGGTTGGGATTATATTAGGTGCGTTTCAGGACTGCATACATACCTCCTACAACTTTTAGTAGAAGGAATGGTCTCTATATGTACTAGGTTATTTTTTTGGACTCACAAAGGCACCTATTGTCTTTATGGATATTATGAATTGGGCTTTCAACCAATATCTGGATTCATTTTTGGTTGTATTCACAGATTTTATCTTGGTGTATTGTCGATCGAGATATGAACCTGAAACCCATCTTTAGATCATGCTGAGTATACTGAGAGGGAATCACTATATTCTAATATTAGTAAATGTCAATGTTGGATTGATAGTGTTCACATACTGATTCATATCATCTTATAGTTAAAATATTCTTTTGAACTAGAGAAAGTGAGGGTTGTGGTTTTTTGGGAGCCGGAAATGCACGTCTTTGATATTTAGTGTTTTATGGGGATTGTCAGATACTATAGACATTTAATTCATGGTTTCTAATACCTTCCAGCACTTCATATATGTTTTAAAAAAATGTTTTGAAAATCAAATGGTAAAAGGCTTTTGAAAAAACATGGAAATAGTGAAATGAAATACTTACTTCAGCACTGATACTGACTATTCTAGAGCCTGGCAGGGCTTACACAGTTTATTTTGATGCATCTTGCTTCAGGATTGGAGCTATTCTGATGTAGGATGAGTGATTCATTTCATATGGTTCTCATCAGATGAAGCCTCATGAGCGTAATTACCTGACGCATGACATAGAACTCTCTAGGTTTGTCTATTCCTTATTCTTTTGGAGACAGAGTTTAGTGGGAGATCTATTTGTGGTGTTTATAGACCACAAGAAGCTCAAATACATATTCACACAGTGGGATCTGAATCTCAGGCAGTGTTAGTGGGTTGAGTACCTATAATCTATTCATTTTGAACATGCCTACACTCTATGTAAAGAGAAATCAGTAGTTGATGCTCGGAGCCAAAATAATGGGACATAGGAATTTCAGGACTCCTGTGATGAATGGAAAAAATGGAATTACTCCCAATGATTCATGTTGAGGTCCAAGAGGACCTTGATTAGACTATCCTCTCATCCTTAATGTTGACATCTACTCTTCTATGATGGGTATAGTCAAGAGATATCTGATCCTAAAGGCCCTTTTATATGGGAGAGTGTCTCAAATGATGACGCATCTTCTGATTGGATGGTCGATAGGGATGATACACTTTTATTTTTTGGGTTTTATCAGTCCTAACAGACAACATAGAAGATATAATGAGGTATTTACATGCCTCATTACATGTGGTTTACCTTGGTATGAGCCAAATGTACCGAGATCTACGACATCAATATTGGTGGACTATCATGAAGTTTGAGATAGCTGGTTTCACTACATTATCCTCTACCTGTCAGTGGGTGATGGTGAAACACCAGCATCCAGCAGGAATTCTACAACCATTGTTCATTCCTGAATGGAAATTTGATAATGTTTCTATGGAATTCATGACTATTTTACCTAGATCACCTTGTGGAGACCATATAGTGTGGGTTGGTGACGGTCCACTGAAGATGGTCTCACACTTTTTATCAGTGCGATGGAACTTTTTAGTTGATGATATTGGAAACATATACATTAAAGTGGTGGTACAACTTTTTAGAGGACATCATTATATTGTATCTGATAGAGACACTCATTTTGTGTCAAAGTTCTGGAATCTGTTGCATTAAGACTTGGGTATTTATGTACTTTTCAGCACAACCAGCACCCTTCGATCGATGGTCAGACAGGGTGTAGTATTCAGGTACATGAGTATATAATCTGTTCATGTGTTCTCAACATTAGGGTTTCTTATGAGAAACACCTTCCCCTCATTGTGTTTTCTTATAACCGTTGCTTCCAGGATACCATTGCGATGGATCCTTATGAATCCTTGTATTTTAGTCCTTATCTCTCTCCTCTGTGCTGGTTGGAGGTAGGTTAATCTGTTGTCTTTGGGCCTCATCCCATGGAGAAAACTCCAGAAAAGGTCTAGCTAATTAAGAACGTCTATTAAAAGATCATTCAAGACATAATACTAATGGAAAAAAGAAGTGGTGAACTCATGATTCTGAGGTCAGAGACTAAGTTTCTCTTGAAAGGCTCACCCAAGTTAGGGCATAAATGTATTTGGAAGTAGGGTAAACTATCATAAAGATCCATTGGACCCTTGGAGGTTGTGAATAATATCATACCAGTGGCTTACTAGTTAGCACTTTCTCAACAATAATGGTCCATGCATGATTTATTACATGAATCTCAACATTGCTTGTATTATCCAGACCCATGCCTTGTCTTTAAACCTCATGATGATGACCTGAAAATGGATAATTCATTTGAGGAGTATCAAGTTGGTATTGTTAATTGGAGATTGAAGACACAATGGGGAAGGTTTTTTCATCTTGTATGGGTGATATGGTAGCATGAATATGTACAGGATGAGACCTGGGAGTAGGAAGCTAATGTACAATCATAGTGGGTATAAAACATTTCTCGTAGTATCTCTTTACACATGGATGTTCAACTCCGGGACAAGTTTCTTTAAGGTGGAGAGGTTGTAACGACCTGACACGTTGACTAATTTACGTATCTTTATTTTTTCTTTTTGAGTGTCTTGAATGGTTCTAGTGATGTCTTCTAATCAAAATTAGGAGGTCACGGGAATGTCAGGGTCACATTCACATCCTAGAGCTCTAAAAAGGGGGAAAGAAGTATAGCCCACACATTTAAGAGAAAACCATGTGGTCCTAGACCACTGTGCGACCTGCTATAGAAATTTATAGAAGTTATAGAATCATATAATATGGTTTATGCATGGTCTTGGAAACCATGAATTGAGACCATGCAGGATTTCTATAAAGGGACAAAACCTAGTGCATGGTTTGGGCATGGTTTCCAAAACCATGCGCACAAACCGTGTGATCCCAATTTTAGGGTAAAATTACCAATTTCCCCTAATACCTTATATGTTATAATTATTTTTTCTTCTCCCTTATAGAAACAAGAAGCCTCCCACATTCCTACTTGATATCTAAAATCCCATCTCCTTTCAATATCTTTCTACTTTTTCATCCTTTGCCTGATCATCATTACATTAGAATCATTGGTTTGGCCTCAGTAAGGATAACCTCTTGAGATCATTCTTCCTCACTTAATCTCTCTATCGATTGCACTATTTATATGCTCGTTCATTATCACTATTTTTGAGTTATTGGATAGAAAATCATATCATCTCTAACCTACTATTAATATGAGGAAGATACTCAGTGAATCATCATCTATGACCCTATGTTCTGCGGTCACATAGTTTTCCTTTTCATTTTTGGTCATTTCTTATTTAATCTCATTATGTAGGGATTTGGACATTGTTAATCACTCCTATAGTGTTTTTTAAATAATTTCTAATTGAACCCAGTGTGTGTACATAGGTTAATTGATTAATTATTTGGGGTTTCGTTATCTCCCTTGCTCTATATGGACTCTGAAGGGGTGTTCCACCAAAATCAGTCATTTTCGGCCAATTTACCAAATTGATGAATTGTGGTTTATGCTTCAAGGAAAGGTTTTAAATAAAATTATCCCATGACACATGCATATTTTGACTTATATAAATGTGTCTCAATGATTTTTTCACTCCATTGAATTCGAATTGGTCAATTGACAATGTGATTATTTTACTTAACACTTGAGCCTTAAAACCGTTCAGTGGAATAAAATTGACATGAAAGGTAATTTTTATTGGTTGGATAAGATGTGATGGTCTAAACCTAAAGGTTGAATTAATATAAAATTAAATTTTCTAAAGGTATGAAATTATTTCACCCTTTACTTAAACTATTTATTAATATATTGTATTTTTTGTTTTAATTTAAATGACGTAAGATGGTTTTCCTTAAATTATAAAATGTAAATGTTATGTCTAATAGGTGGGGACCCATGGACCATGAGAGCCTTGAGATATGAAAGATCATGTGATATTCTAGATTTATACCTATGTACCATGAGATCCTTGAGGTAGAGAAGACTATGAGATCCCCCTCATGTATTGTGAAGAGACTTTGAGAGCACTTGCAGTTGGGCCATAGGTTAGATCATGAGAGATACCCTAGTGTTGGTTGTCTAAGAGTTATGCTCAGATCCACCACAACATATATATACATAAATATATACGTATATATATATATATATATTTAGGTATACAAAATATATATATATGGTGACTTGGTAAGACTTGCAAGCCTTGACTTGTAACAGGTAGACCCTCTATGTGTCCTTTAGGAACTTGAGCGGGAGGTTATTTATTAATTCTGCATTGTTAACTTTTGATGCTTCCTTCAAACTATTTACTTATGAAAATCTAATTAGATTACATGTATACACTATTGGTGGTGACCAATTTAGATTTATCTCACACCCTATTCGGGCCTTTATCAACATCCGAACAGTTTTTTTCCCTATAGGTATGGATAAGGGAAAGAATCTATCTTCTGGATTTTGATTATTTTAATTTAGATGGAGCTTAGGAGAAGAGGATTAGGCTTAAGCTCAAGATCCTAGTGGGAAGCTTTTGGTTTTTTTTACTTTTAAATTTGGTACATGTATGCATGATTCCTTCATTTTTTTCCCTTTTTGTACTAGCATTTCATTCATGCATACTTGTATCAAACACAGCCTACGTGGCCCTGGTATTTATTCATCAATCATCTGATGTTTTCTTATTTTGTATTTAGATTATTCTTCCTCTATTGTATGTTTCCATTACACAGATGTGTACTCTAACATCGCAGTAAAGTCTCCTTGTTGATTTTACCATTAAAACACCCATGGCTAGTCAGTAGTCCCTAGCTTATGGGGAGACATTCCAGGGGTGATGCGTCCAATCAGGCTCAAGGAAAGGGTTATGCAGCAATCGGGTTCGGGACATCACAACATTCTCTTTACCACCTTATATGTTTGATTATTATCATGTAAATAATTTTTTTATATGTTTTATATGATATTTATTATGATCCATATGTCTTTAGTTATTATATGTCAAATACCTTCATGATTTCCATTTTTGGGAATATGTTAACATCATTTGAGGATGTGTGGACAACCACCTCCTTAAAGCGATGTTATATGTTAGCACAATACATAGAATGTATTAAGGATGAGGTTAATTAAAATATATGTAATAAATTAAATCATTATTATATTCTTTAAAAATTATCTATTTGAAATATAACATATCATTTTATTCTTTCCAAATCACACACTGAAAAAGTGTTAACATCAATCATGGACATATGGACTACCACATCACCAAAGTGATTTGATTCTTCCTTTTTCATCAATAAATCACATTAATGATATATATAATTATATATATTGAAATAATATTTTCTTAATGATATAATGGTAATTTTGAAAGTATAATAGTTACATACCTTCATTACTTAATGGTCATGGAAAAATTGGAATTTTACTCATGCATATGTTCAGCATAACATCTCCATAATTGTAACATTTTTTCATTTTTGATAACCATATTTCATGTTTGACACGTACACTAAATATGGTCAAAACATATGACCTTATCATTATTGATTTCATAATTGTATATAACATGTTATTGTATGAAATAAAATTAATAATAAACATGCAAAAAGATTTGAGATAGGTAAATAATTATGCTAAATTCATTATTCGGGATGATAGATGAAAAACATGACAAATCAGACTCAAGGAATTTCTTAACTCAATTTCAATTCATTGGGTTAATATTATATTTCATTGATTATGTTATTTCATGAATACGTATAAAAACAACCTTTGATTGTATTATTATGATTTACACTCCTATGGTGTGTATTTTAATTTTTCACACATAATTATTTCATTTATTTTTTATCACACCAATTTTAATATATTTGTATGGTATTTTCATGTCACATTTTTATATCTGTGAGAAAAATGTCAAATTCACCATTTAATTATTATGTGTGCTTAATATACTACCCGTTTTTATATTATATCATTAATTCTATTATCCTCGTGGTATTTAATTATTTTATATGATGATTATTACTTTCTGGGTTTCCAATTAAGTTGTTACCACCATTGTAAGGGGTTTTGTCTCAATTTATATTTACTTGGGACCTATTTTTTATTATGCACCTAGTTAATTTTATATGGTTTATCTACTACCCTATGACTTTTTATATCATTAATCTAATTTATTTCATTCTATTAAATATTTCTATAGCTTTTATTTTTTAAAAGATTTCATGATTCAAAAGTTTCTCAAGTTGTAAGGGGATTTCTAGGCTCACGTTCATTTCTGTAAGACTTATGCCATATTTCCCAATTATTTTTTTCTTTTATGTGTGTATAATATTGATGAATGTATTTTATTTTTCTTATACCTATTATTTTGGTTATATATATATATCCATTTGATGATCTATAATTCTTGGGGTTTATAGTTTCATTGTTACCAAAGCGATAATGGAATTTTTGTCATAACATTCCTTCATTGAGGAGTTTTGTTAAGGTATACACCTATATTATATTATAAGATGTGTATATTTTTTTTGACATGTTATATCTAAAATATTATTATTTTCATGATAATATAAGTTTCATTTAATGATATTAATTAATTTTAATTTTTATTCAAATGTTTCAAAGGAGTATTAGACACTTTAAAATGCTTTAAAGACTATTTTAATCACGTATATTTTTAATGGTGTTTTTATGGTGTTTTCATTCATCAATGTCAAAAACCATTATTGTTACCTATCTTAAACTACGGATACATTGTATTTTTACCATCATCGTTCTTTCTCTAGATGGATCAGGATTATTTTAAAGGGATTATTTTCAAACCAATTTCATTTTCATGGGTTCATCATCTTTTCAAAGATAATTTTTTTATCCCATATATATTATATGCGTTAATAATGTATTAGAGAGATTATTATTGAACTCATTTATTTTCCATGGGTTAACTATATTTTAGATTGATTATTTTGGAAACTAGTTCTTTTTTATGGGATAATAATGTATCAAAGATATTTTTGTGGAACTCATTTCTTTAAAAGAGGTTAACCACATTTAAAATTGATTGCTATGGAACCTGTCTTCATTCCATGGGTTAATCATGTTTTAAAAATAATAGAGGGTTTTCCTATGAGTTGGGAATAATTAAATATAAATTCTCTTCATGAAAAATATAGATTATGGGTGAACCCAAATAAATTTGAGTGATCCCATTACATATTGTATGTTTGGTGGTCCCAGATAACACAAGGTGAGGAAATAATAGCTTATACGATGGGTACACCAAAATTGTGTTTTGATGCATTGGGTTCTCCAACGATTGAAGTAAACCATATTTTTTATTCCATTTTATATGAATTCTATATGGGTTCTTCAAGGGTTTTAAGAGATGATTTTTTAATATACTAATATGTATTACCAATTCTTTCTTTTGGTTTGTGATGTTTAATTTGATTAATATTGATATCTTAAGGCTCATTATTATGTATTTGAATGCCAATTTCCTTTGTTAAATATTTACTCAATATTTTCATGTATGGTGATATTTGTATTTATGGTTATATATATTCTTATTTGATTCTCACACTTTTTAATTATTTCATCATACACTTTTTCTCATCATTTGTTCACTAATAATATTCAATTGTTAGTGTTTACAAATTCAATTTCATATCATTTGATCTAAAAATTATTTTGTATCATTTTCCCTAGGAGATAATGAAATACATTGGATGATTTATCTCTAGAAAATATTTCACATGAATAATTTTTATGACTTAATATAGTATAATAATATTTGGTTTAAATAGAACAAATTTTCATTTAAATACATGTAAATTTTTAATATATGAGGTTGTTATAATTCAATATAACTCTAAACCTAATGGTTTCTGAACAATGTTAGTAATAAAAGTATTCCTTTAGATATTGAAATATTATATGGAACAGAAATTGGGTCACATTTATCATAATCATAGCTAGAAAAGAAAATATTATGAATTCTGTATAGGATCTGAATGTACAGGTTCTAGCCTGCTATAGTGGGAATCAATGGTCGGTTTAGATAACATTTTAGATTATGATGTTTAAAAAGGATGTTATTTTAAGAGTCATGGATGCATTTATAGGACAATATTATTAGTTATTATCAAAATTTAAAATTATTAGACACCCAATTTGAGATTTTTATGTAGAAATTTTTTTAAGGTTATTAATTTCATTTTATGATATGTTTCATTGGGATGAAGTATATGTACAATTCGGTATAATTTTAAGTATTCATTGAATTTATTAGAAATATATCTTAATGCATTGTAAAACAATATATTTTTTATGAATTTGGATATTTAGGAAATTTGGGGAATATAATTACAATTGAGTAGATAACCACATGACTGAAAAGTAATTTGGTGACTAAGGGTATGATGTTAATTCAAAATAAGATCCCCATAATTTGTAATTGAAATTTGTATGGAATGAGATTAACATTGAGGTTAAAAATCTCATTAATTTTCTATTTTATTGATGTTATATGTGATATTGGACTATGGAATTATTTAGTTTCTTATTTGGTAGTAATATTGAATTTTGATGATAATCTTATTATGTTTAATTAATTTTGGGAATTAAATTACCATGTAATATCAATTTCGATTTGGATAATGTCTAAATTATGGTTAAATAGACTAAATATCTTTTTTATGGTTATGTGTTCCTCAAATTTTTATTTTAGTGCTTCAATAATTAAAAAGTCAACATTATTACTCATAATTTGGAAAAAAAAGTATTGATATTACTGAAAATTGATTAAAGGATGAAATTGAACTAATCAAGTAAGTATATTTCCCTTTTTATCTTGTTCTATATGGTAAGGGAAATATTTCACACAAAGAAATGAACTATGAAACAAAATTATATTCATAGTAACCTAAATTCAGAGGAACTGATTGATTTTTTTAACATATCATATTTATTTTTTTGATTACCTTTGTTTCCCTCAGAATTAGGGGATGACCCCCTTGATTGAAGGTTCAAACATTCCAATCAGTTTTAATGGGTTTATTTGTAGAACTGGAAACATCCAACTATTCCACATCCATTAGGACCTACTTTTCAAAGGTAGGCACTCATTAGTTTGTGAACTGATGAGGCTTAGAAATTTGCATTGGTCAAGAGGATGGGAGGTCGGACTCATCACACCTTTTTTAGGGGAATTATTTTCTACTCTGGGACTCTCTTTATAGATTTATGTTATGTTCATGAATCCTTATTACATTACCAAGTATAAAATGAGCTTTCCTTTAGTCTGACAATCAATCATTTATGTGTAAGAAATTAAGAAAATATTTTATATGTATTTGAGGTTCTTCATCGATAGAGAATCATCTGTATTTATTAGAGATTCTTGGCCAATGGTGTCCTTCGACACATTTATATAGAAGTCTCTTAGTCATTATGATGACCATGCTGGTTTTAGAGCCACTTAGTGGGGCACTTGAAGTTTATTATCATTCAGAAGGACATGGATTATTTCAGAGTTGGGATCGAACCCGCAGATGGGCTACCTACGTATCCTTTGTTTAGAAAAGGAATCAGAACCCACGTAGTTCGAGTAAGAGATTATGATTCTTATGCATGATTGATGGCTCAAAGAAAGAAGTCATGATTACTTATACACTCTAAGCTCACGTGAGTCATGATCGGTGTGAGAAACAAGAGGTATTGGTGAAACCAGACAATTGTGCCACGAAAGATTCAATGATGTGGGGCTTATGTGTTTATGACTGCCTAGATAAATGAAGATTAAGATTCACTTCAGGGAAGAAATCCAGGAACAGGGTCCATAAAGTTATATGTGCTTTATGGAGATTTGAATACTCTAACTTGGGGCTTACTCTTGAAAAGTATGCCCAAATTAGGAGAGGACTTATGATTGGGTTTTACTCCTGAGAAGGAATCCCAGATCAAAGGTAAATTATGACTGGTTAAGAGAAATTAGTATTGGGGCCTATTCCTAAGGAGGAGGTCCAGGTTAAAGGGATTTAAAAAGTAAGGGACTTGGGGCTTACTCCCAAGGAGAATGTCCATATTTGAGACTGGGGAATATTCCTGAAAAGGAGGCTCAGGTTATGGGAATTATGGTTGGGGCTTACTTCTGAGAATGAAGCCCATATTTGAGACTTTAAGACTGGGGCTTACTCCTAAGGAGGATTTCCATATTTAGGGACTTGGGGGTTACTCCTGAGGAGGATGCCCATAATTTGGGGAATTATGACTGGGGCTTACTCCTGAAAAGGAGGCCCAGGTTAGGGGATCTGGGGCTTACTCCTAAGGAGGATTCCCAGATTCGAGGACCTAGGGCTTACTCCTGAGGAGGATTCTCATAATTTGGGGAATTATGATTGGGGCTTACTCCTGAAAAGGAGGCCCAGGTTAGGGGATTCGGGGCTTACTCCTAAAGAGGATTCCCAAATTAGAGGACTTGGGGCTTACTCTTGAGGAGGATGCCCATAATTTGGGGAATTCTGACTGGGGCTTACTCATGAAAAGGAGGTCCAGGTTAGGGGATCTGGGGCTTACTCCTAAGGAGGATGCCCAGATTAGAGGACTTGGGGCTTACTTCTGAGGAGGATGCCCATAATTTGGGGAATTATGACTGGGGATTACTCCTGAAAAGGAGGCCGAGGTTAGGGGATCTGTGTATTACTCCTAAGGAGGATGCCCGGATTAGAGGACTTGGGGATTACTCCTAAAGGGGATGCCCAAATTTGAGAATTATGACTATGGATTATTCCTGAAAAGGGGGCCCAGGTGAAGGATTCTCTCATCTTAAAGGATGAGGTTGAATGAATGAAATATCAATCTATAGTGACATAAATATGTGTAAATCACTAGGTTTTGAGAGATATTCCACAGAATTCCTTTCAGATAAAGAAGTCAAATCAAGAAATCATGCCATAAATGCCTTTGAAGAGTTTCTTGAAGACTGAATCTTAAATAGGAGAGGTGGAATGGCATAAGAGGGGTGAAATGGGAAAGAAGGGCACCCAAAAAGGTAGGGGCACACAAGTCCTGACAGGCACGCAGGTGCTGTGTGGGCGTGCAAGTCCTGGTCGCACAGGTATACCTGTGCGACACATGGGTACTTGCGCGTTTGTAAACCGGCATGGTAATACTTGGGTGATCTTTCATCAATTCCTTTATAATTATCCCGAGGTACTTCCAGTAGAGTGGTGTGCAAGTTCTATTGAAAGAGTTAGGCGGCGCGCAAGTGTGGTCATTTTACTTAAGGAATGGCCACTCAGGCATGCAAGTGTTGATTAGTTTCAACACTTAGGCATTCCTCCCCCTCTTTAGATCTTCCGTTCTAGGTATGAAATTACCTTAGAAGTGTTTCAGAAGCTTTGAGAAGAGACTAGGGCGTCGGGAGCTCAAATATGAGTTTTTGGAAAAAACATTTCTCTAATGGGGTGCCCACCGGGGGTATTTATAGGCTGGAGAAGACCCCGGGTGGTTATCACTTAGGGCGCACAAGTGTACTTGCACGACCATTTCGGCGCGCAAGTGTACTTGTGCGGCCATTGTAGAACTTACGCAACCTTTGTAGAATGTTCTTCTTATTCCTTCCTTTGTCAATTATTGATATTTTTTCAAAGGTTGAATCACTTTGAGCTAAGATATTCCCCTTTTCCAATCTATTAGACAATGTAACAAAAAGGAGCGACAACAAAAGTCCCCCCTCAGAGTTGGATCCGGAGAGAAAAGAGCATTTGACTCTGAGGAAAAAGAAGAAAACATGGGTCTTTGTGGTTATTGGAAGTTTAAAGTCATGCATGTCGGACATAAAAAGCCTAATGCTTAAGGTCGAAATAGCTTTGACCTAATTAATTAGAATTGACTCAATTCTCTGACAATTTATCTGAAAACATATTACCATACTCAAGTATGATGGAAAAAATGTAAACTATGGCTTAAGGATATTTGAATCAGAGGAATGATTTAAAAAAGAGCTAAAAAGGCATTAGAAGAAGTAGTTTCCAGGAATGAAGTTACTATTATTTAACAAACCCGTTAGGGGGTTGAATTATGTAGGGCCACCAAAGGGAATTGGCTGCATAGTCAACTAAATAGCATCTTTTGGGTAACAAGTCTGTTATGTAGACTGTTTATGCAAGGCCGCCTAAGGGAACGTGCTTCATAGTCCGGAAAAAGAACTCTTGGAATTTAACTTTCCTAGTACTAAAAAGCCAATAAAGGTTTATGGAGATTCAAATTTTCCAAATTATATAGTTTGCTGTATGGAAAGAGGTACTTGAATATGGAGAAGATATTTACAAACAAGATTATCAAAGAACTAGATGGATATTACTCCTACGAAAGTCTGAGACAAATATAGGGAATGAGAATATAAACCATAGACTTGAATACTTTCAGATCATGAAAAAAGTTATGGGACAAATATGTTAAGGATGGCTATTTTTGCGGATCCCTACTTACTTTCATTTAAGACCAATAAAGACAAAAGAGGATTTCTTCCCAAGAATGAAGT
The DNA here is from genome assembly GCA_963277665.1 of Viscum album. Classification (NCBI taxonomy): domain Eukaryota; kingdom Viridiplantae; phylum Streptophyta; class Magnoliopsida; order Santalales; family Viscaceae; genus Viscum; species Viscum album. The sequence goes on along the minus strand of OY728143.1, from coordinate 609,628,853 downwards.
TACCAATATCCGACAAACCCATTAGGGGGTTGAATTATGCAGGGCCACCTATGGGCATTAGCTGCATAGTCAGATAATAGTATCTTTTGGCTGACAAATCTATTATGGAGACTGTTTATGCAAGGCCGCCTAAGGGCCCATGCTGCATAGTCAGGTAAAAGAACTCTCAGAAATTTGACATTTTGTGACTAAAATTCAAGAAAAGGGTTATGATGATCTGAAAATATTTATGGTTAGGATTATGACACATAAATATGGGTATTGTCCAATGTATACAAAGATACACAGATCAATGCTAACCATAATCATGTTGTAGCTGGGTCTGGAATGGAAATGTTTTACTTCACTATGTATCCTATAAGGATGGGAATCAAGCCATATGTAGTTCTTAAATTACAGTTTAACGTCGTGTGGGACAAAAGGATTAGAGATATTAGTTTAGGTTCATAGAGCTTGGACCATTGTAAGAAATACACTGTGTGTGTTTTCATGGGGACTTTTCAGCCAAGGGACTGAAAGTGGAATTTGGGGTTAGGCCCAAAAGGCTTGGGGCTAGATTCGAGGGACACTCGAATGTTCCTACGTATCCCATAAGGATGGGAATCAAGCCCACGTAGTTCTAGAAATACCCTCTCTAAAAATTTGGTTCGTACATGTGAAGGGTGAAAGGGGACTTTAGTACAATATTGTTTTAACCAAAGATAAAAGGTTTGGGCATTGCCATGTATGTACGTAGTCTTTGAAATTAAACATGATTGAAAAATCAATGTAAATAATGGTTCCATCTCAGTTGAGGGTATCAATGAATATTGTAGTTTATTGTCATACTGGACAAAAGTGTTGTATACTTTAACGTCGTATAACAAGGACGAAAGTGAATCAAATGTAAAGATATTGATTCTATGGGTCGTTTCACGAATCAAAATTGTATGAGATGGAGGTGAACCGATGTGAAGATTGGTTTTGGGCTTGAACCTTGGGAGGTTACCTATGTACCCAGCCTGGAAGGCAAGGATCAAAGTCCGTGTATTTCAATTATAGAATGAATTAATGATCAAGTTGTTCTTGGGGAGAACGACCTAAAAAATGATGTTGTTGGGACTTACACATGGTTAGTAGCCCAGAGAGAGTGTTATGGTTGAGGTTTGCTCTAAGTTCACGTGAGTCATACTCGTTGTGAGAAACAAGAGGTAACAACAACCTTAACGATGCACAGTTTAATGTCATGTAGGACATATAAAGGGACTTTGCAGTTTAAAGTCTTGCAGTTTGGACTATTGGTACTGCATAGTTTAGAGTCATGTAGTAGGGACAAAGTACAGTTTACCATCATGTAGGACATATCAAGGACTTTCTGTACAGTTTAGCGTCTTGTAGTTAGGACGATGGGGACAATATAGTTTAGCGTCATGTTGGACAAAAGGGGGATTGTGCGGTTTAATGTCATGCAGTGAGGACAAAAGAGTACACCATTTAACGTCATGTTGGACGTATTAGGGACTTTTTTCACAGTTTAACGTCATGTTGGACGAAAAAGGGACGATACAGTTTAGCGTCATGTTGGACAAAAGTGTGAATAGTTTAAGGTCATATGCATGGACTGTGGATGGTGCAGTTTAATGTAATGTTGGACGTAAGGGACTTATGTACGGTTTAGCATCATGTAGTTTGGACTTCATAGTTTAACGTCATGTGGGATGAAAGTACAAACAGTTTAAGGTCATATGTATGGACCATTGAGGATGAAGTTTAACGTCTTTCTGGACGGTGGTGTAGTTTAAGGTCATACCAGACCACTTAGGGAACTTTTTCCCAGTTTAACGTCGTGTGGGACGAAAGTATAAACAGTTTAAGGTCATATATATGGACCATTGATGATGAATTTTAACGTCTTGCTAGACAGCAGTGCAGTTTAAGGTCATACCAGACCACTTAGGGAACCTTTTCACAGTTTAACGTCATGTGGGATGAAAGTAAAAATAGTTTAAGGTCATATGTATGGACTATTGATCATGAAGATTAACGTCTTGCTGGACAGTGGTGCAGTTTAAGGTCATACCGGACCACTTAGGGAACATTTTCACAGTTTAACGTCCTATGGTACGAAAGTACAAATAGTTTATGGTCATATGTATGGACCATTGATGATGAAGTTTAACGTCTTGCTGGACGGTGGTGCAGTTTAAGGTCATACCGGACCACTTAGGGAACTTTTTCACAGTTTAACGTCGTGTGGGACGAAAGTACAAATAGTTTAAGGTCATATGTATGGACCATTGATGATTAAGTTTAACGTCTTTTTGGACGGTGGTGTAGTTTAAGGTCATACCAGACCACTTAGGGAACTTTTCAACAGTTTAACGTCATGTGGGACGAAAGTACAAATAGTTTAAAGTCATATGTATGGACCATTGATGATGAATTTTAACGTCTTGTTGGACGGTAGTGCAGTTTAAGGTCATACCGGACCACTTAGGGAACTTTTTCATAGTTTAACGTCATGTGGGACGAAAGTACAAATAGTTTAAGGTCATATGTATGGATTATTGATGATGAAGTTTAACATCTTGCTGGACGGTGGTGCGGTTTAAGGTCATATCAGACCACTTAGGGAACTTTTTCACAGTTTAACGTCGTGTAGGATGAAAGTACAAATAGTTTATGGTCATATGTATGGACCATTGATGATGATGTTTAACATCTTGCTGGACGGTGGTGCAGTTTAAGGTCATACAGGACCACTTAGGGAACATTTTCACAGTTTAACGTCGTGTGGGACGAAAGTAAAAATAGTTTAAGGTCATATGTATGGACCATTGATGATGAAGTTTAACATCTTGCTGGACAGTGGTGCAGTTTAAGGTCATACCGGACCACTTAGGGAACTTATTCACAGTTTAACGTCGTGTGGGACGAGAGTATAAATAGTTTAAGGTCATATGTAAGGACCATTGATGATGAAGTTTAACGTTTTCCTGGACAGTGGTGCAGTTTAAGGTCATACTGGACCACATAGAAAACTTTTTCACAGTTTAATGTCGTGTGGGATGAATGTAAAAGTAGTTTAAGGTCATATGTATGGACCATTGATGATGAAGTTTAACGTCTTTCGAGATGGTGGTGCAATTTAAGGTCATACCGGACCACTTAGGGAACTTTTTCACAGTTTAACGTCGTGTGGGGCGAAAGTACAAATAGTTTAAGGTCATATGTATGGACCATTGATGATGAAGTTTAAAGTCTTGCTGGACAATGGTGCAGTTTAAGGTCATACCGGGCCACTTATGATATATTTTCTGTTTATACAAAATACTTATTCAAAAATCTAGCATTTGTTGGAGTAGTGATGAGTTCTCCATCCCTCGAGATTAATGAATAACCTCCATTGGAGTAGACCTTATGTATTGAGTAAGGTCCTTCCCATTTTGGATCAATATTGGGAGGTTTCTTTCCTGGTATCATTGGAGTTCTGAGAACTAATACCATTTCTCCCTAAGTGAATGAACGAAGATGAACTTTTTTGTTAAAAGCTCATGCTATTCGATTTTGATACACTTCCAAGTGGTGCAAAGTGAACAATCATTACTCATCTAACTGTTCCAATTCAATCAATCGCTTTGGAGACTGTTCATCTTTAGATGACTGATCACAAATGGCTACTCTGAGCAAAGGAAATTGAACATCAATGGGCAAGACATCTTCTGTTCCATATACCAGTGAATATGGAGTTGGCTGAGTTATAGTGCGGGTGGTAGTACGATAAGCCCATAAAGCATGAAAGAGTCTATCAGGCCATGACTTCTTATCTTTATCCACCATATTTTGTAGTATATTTGAAAGAGTCTTGTTAAAGGCTTCAATCTGGCCATTGGCCGCTGCATGATACTGAGATTAATGGTTAGATTTGATGTTGTATTCTTGATACAACTTCTTCACCTCGGATGAACAGAAGTTGGTGCCTTTGTCCATCAATATGGTATGAGGGAAACCAAATCTGGTAATGATGTTAGAGTTGATGAAGCTAACAACACATTTAGAACTGACTTCCTTGAGAGGTATTTCCTGTGCACTTTTGGAGAAGAAGTCAGTAGTAGTAAGAATGTACTTAAACTGCTTGGCCGTAGCCGAAGGGTAAGGTCCCACAACATCCATTCCCCATGTGGAAAATGTCCATGAGTATTTAGCTGTATGAAGAAAATATAGAGGTTGATGAATGAAGTTGGCATGTGCATGGCATGAATGACACTTCTTTCTGAAATCAACACAATCTTTTATCATTGAAGGCCAAAAGTATCCAAGCCTTCGAATGTGATCCGACCGTCTATGTCCAGACTGGTGGGCACCATAGACTCCTGCATGCACTTCTTTCATGACAGCTATTGTCTCTTCACCATCAATTCATCTGAAGAGAACTCCATCAAAACCATGTTTGTAGGGAATTTTCTCTAGGTGATCTGGGCTATCATAATGAGTAAAATTGACCACACATCTCCAGATTTGTTCTTTCTCAGCTCTATCAGGTGGAAGTGTTCCATTTTGAAGGTATTCCCTAATAGATGACATCAATCATGTAGTATGAATATACAGTTCAGGAATGGGACTAATTTCATTAATTTCCTCTGTTCTGATTCGAACACAAGGTGAAATTGCACGACGGTGGGCAATACTGATGGTTGTCTTGTCCCGATTTGGATCTTCCAGAGCTGTGGCTATATTAGCCAGTGCATCAGCTTGAGCATTTTGTGATCTTGGGACATAAGAAAATTTCAGTTCCAAAGGGAATTATACCATTAACTCTCTGACATAATCATACAAAGGGATTAGTTCTTCTTTTCTGATGGCAGAATCCCCATTGACTTGTTTGATTACCAAGTCTGAATCACCTTTCACCTTTAAGTGATTCACTTGTGCTTGAAGCGCTAATTCCAATCATGCGATGAGAGCTTGGTATTCTGCTTCATTTTCGGTACCACCTTCCCATAATTAGAATGAATATGGTAACACTACCTTTTCTGGAGAAATGAGCACAATTCCTAAGCCAACTTTGTTGAATTTAGGATTTTCCATTTTCCTCCCTGTTGGACTTCTGGAAGAACCATCAAAATACATTTCCCATGTCTGAGAACCTTCTTGAATAGAGAAGACTTCCTCATCAGGGAGTTCAATATTTGAAGATCTGTCTTCCACTAATGGGTGTTCAGCCAGGAAATCACCTAGAGCTTGGCCCTTTGTCTCCTTTTGAGACACACACTAAATGTCGAATTGCTGCAAAATAAATGCCCACCTTTCCAGATGTCCTATAAGCATTAGACGTCTAAGGATGAATTTGAGCGGGTTATTGCGAGATACAAATTGGACATCGTGATGTTGCAGGTAGTGTCTCAACTTCTGAACTGCAAATATTAATTCCAGGTAGCACTTCTCAATACTTTAATACCAGGTTTCTCCTTCAAGCATAGTTCGACTGTGATAGTAGAGGCTGTTTTCATTCCCAGCATCATTCTTTTGAGCAAGAAAGGCACCAAATGATCACTCTAGAGCTGTCGCATAGAGGATAAGTGGTCTTCCTTCAACAGGTGGCATGGGTACCGGTGGACTCAAGAGGTATTTCCTAAGAATATCAAATGCGTATTTACATTATTCATTCCACTGGTAAGTGACTACCTTCTTCATCAATTTGGTGAAGGGTAAACTTTTGCCTGCCAAGTTGGCGATGAAACTCCGAATATTGGCTAGGTGTCCTTGAAGACCGCTTAATTCTTTCAAATTTTGAGGAGGTGACATACCAAGGATTGACTTGGTCTTCTTAGGATCGACTTCAATACCATGATGGTGTACAACAAAGCCAAGAAATTTTCCTGAGGTTACCCCAAAAGCACATTTTAAGGGATTCATCTTCAAATTATATTGTCGAAGCTTACAGAATATGACTTCCAAATAAGCCAAATGATTATAATTTTGTTTATATTTAACCACTGAATCGTCTAAATAGAATTTAAAAAATTCCCTAAGAAGGTTTTGAAGATACGATGCATGGCATGCTGAAATGTTGAACCTGTATTCTTTAAGCCAAAGGGCATTACCCGATAGAAAAACACACCCTGAGGGGCTCTGAAGGCTATGGATTTCTCATCTTCTGGGGACATTCGGATCTGCTAATATCCGGAATATCCATCCATGAAGGAAAGTGCTTAATATACAGCTGTTGCATCAATTAATAGTTATATAATCGGAACTGGGAAATCATCCTTAGGACAATGCCGATTAAGATCTCTGAAATCAATGCAAACTCTAATATGTCCGTTATTCTTCTTTATAGGGACAATATTAGCCAACCACTTAGGATATTGAACTTCTCTGATGAAGTTATCTTTGATATGATTATCCACTTTAGCCTCAATTTTGAAAACATAAGTTGGGTGTGTTCTTCTCACGGCTTGCTTAAATCCTTGATGTTCTTATGGTAAAACCAAATGATGAGTAGAAACATCAGGATCAAGATCGGGCATTTCTGTATAGTTCCAAGAAAATATATCTCTATTTTTCTTTAGAAAAGAAATATACATCTCTTGCTCTTCAAGTGTCATGGATGCACTGATTAAAGTGGGGCGTGGATCTTCTTTTGTACCCAAATTTATTTTTCTAAGTTCATCCACAATGGTAGAGATACCCTCTTCGAATGCTGGAGGAGCATCTCTGATATCATCCTCTTCTTCTTCTTCATGTGTTATTTCTTCCATTTCTGCTTGCATAGTTGATGATAAAGCAGGATTTTCATTATCAGAAGAGATGTCAAAATTTGCACATCTTAGAGAAGAATCTTCCATTTCTGACCAGATTGATGATGAAGGGTCTTCTTTGGGTAATAAAGAGGAGATGATGGATTGACAATCGACATCATTATTCACCTCCTATTTTGATATAACTTCTTCTGGCCTAATTGTAGAAGTATAGACTTGTTGGATTTCAGCAGATCAAATGAAGACGTCACCATTTGTGCTTTCATTACTGCTTGGTGGGTTACCAACTTCTCTCATGTTTTCTGGCTCGATTTCCGTAACTGAAATTATGGATCTTTCTATAAGAGTATTTTGATTTGTGTCTATCTTGTCAATTTGACAGATAAGAAACACATAATCTGTACTCACATGTGTAAATTTATTTACTGGAATATTCTCCAAACCATATGGAGCATTAACTTTGGTAATCTCCTTTCTTGTGGATTTCTCCCTTCCCTTCATGTGATAGAATTCTGCCTCAATGTATTGAGACTCACATGTATTGAACGGGGCCTTATCAACATATAATGTCCCTACTTGGCCATCAAAACAATATTTGAGACATTGATGGTATGATGAAGGGATAGCCCCATGTTGATGTAGCCAGAGTCATCCAAGAAAGATGTTGAAGGCTGAGACTTGATCAACAACCACGAATTCTGAATTGGATACAAGATCTCCAAACTGAGTTCTGCGTGTAACTTCACCCAGTGGTTCTTGTTCATTTTTATCATATCCTTGTAACATCATGACAGAAGGAGATAAATCAGATTTTGTGAGGCCCAATCGACGAAGTGTTCGAATGGGCATGAAGTTGACTCCTAAACCATTGTCAATGAAAGCTCTTCGGACGTCTACACCATTGACCTTGCTAGATAAGTAAAAAGGTCTAATATGCCCATGCACAAAATCATCTTCATCTTCATCAGAAAAAGATATTATAGAATGGGATTCTTCAGGATTATTCTCTATGTGATAGACTTAACCTACAGCAATTTCAGTTTCAAACTCCTGAAGACTTGACAAATCCTCGATGAGTGCTTCCCAAAGATCTTTTGAAAGATTCAAAGCATCCAGAATTGATAACATGGCTGGTACTTGGGAAAAGTGTTTCAATACATCAAACTTTTGATCCATAGATCTGTGTTTCCCAACAATAATATGTGGTTTAGCAGGTGCCTTGGAAGCATATGATTTGGAAGTTGATGCATTTTTTATTGGGATAGGAGTTGGCAATATTCCTGGTTTTGGAAGATTAGACTGATTAGATCCATTTACTTGATGAGAGGAATAAGATGGAACCTTCAACCGGGATTCCAAAATAACTGTGTCAGGACTGAATTTTCTATTGGTAGAAGAACTTGCTTGTTATTGCTGAGCTCGCTGAAGGGATCTACCATGAGTTTCTACTGCGTACACAGTTCTAGCAGGGGTAGAATTGGAGTAGCGGCTTCTAAAAGATCCATGTCTTCCCCTGTATCCGGAGCCTCTAGAACTTCCTCTGATTCCCTTGTTTGATACAAGGAATTCATGCTCATCGAAATCAAAACTGCGACTGGCATATGGATCTGTTAATTGATTCATATTAACAGAACTGAAGATTAACTATTAGTCTGATGAAGACTCTGCCTAATTAGCCTATTTTGGTTGTGCCGTTTGGTGAGGAAGTTCCCATGGCGTTGAAGTAGATGTCACGAAGTCTTCCACAGTCAAAGACAACTTAGGCTTTGACACATACTCAACTTCTTCTGATTCTTTTTCATTCTTTGAATCATGCCATTTCTTTGAGGACTTTCCCTCTGATGAAGAGGGTTTTTCCGCAACATTCATGGCATAAGACACAATCGATTTCTTTAATTGTGTTCGAAAAATAGCATGAGTTCGGTTGATTGTCTTTCTGACCATCCAATCATCATACTTCTATGCATTTTTTCATTTGACTTCTTTCCCTTCGTCTTCCTCCTTTGAAACTGTAGCATTAACACATGCTACATGAGCTGAAGAACCTTTCAGTTTGACTTGTCCCGAGTTGACCATCTTTTGAAGGAGGTATTTGAAGACAAAACACTCATGGATGGGATGACCGAACATTTGATGAAAGGGGAAATAATTGGGACGATCTTCATCTCCTTCCTTGTTTGGCCTTTTGGACCTTGGCAATTGAACCAGATTATTTTCCAGATCCGAAATGAAGTATCAGGAAATTGTTCATTTCAGAAAGAGTATGTTTTGCTCTTCAAATCCTCAAATTGTTTTCGTCTTTGATCGCATTGATCATCTATACGAAACGACCTTTGTTTTTGGCGCTCAGGAGGTTGATCCCTTCGAGAAGATGACGGTTTTGAAGTAGAAACAGGTACAGGTGCTTGTTTAATCATAACTGTTGCAGTTTCTACTTTACCCATTCTCCTTCCTAGAGCTGATGGAATTACACGAGATTTAGCCTTAGCCTGTATAAGGGAATCTTAAATCTGCTGAGCGATTGAAGTAAGGTCTCGAAAACCTCCTGTGTATTTCACAGGGATCAACGGTGTGCATAAATCGTCATGCAAATTTTCCACACAGATTGGCAAAAATTCTTCTTGAGGGAGTGCTAATCTTAGGGAATATGTTAATCCCTTCCAGAAAGTAATGAAATATGAGACCCTTTCATTCTCCCTTTTCTTACAGTTTGTAAGATAAAAAACTGTTGTATGTGGAAAAGTTGAGCTGAACTGAAAAAGGAATTGTTGATGGAGATCTTCCTGTCCAGTAATTGACCAGGAATGCAAGCTTGTATACCAGAAAAAGGCTGGTCCTTTCATGGCTCGAATGAAGCATCTTAGTTTTACTGCTTCTTACTGCTCCGGAGTTCCCATCATAGGATCACAACAAGACACGTAATGCGTCAAATGCTGTTCAGGGTCGCCTAATCCATTGAAAATAGGGAATACAGGGTTTCCAAAACTGGATGGAGGAGAGATTGAATATACCTATTCAGGGTAAACTTTCTTTTCTGGTTGAACCTATACACGTTTCCCTTCCATAGTTTCTAACCGAGCTGTTAATGACTCAATAGTAGTTATTAACTTTTGAAAAACATCTAGTTGAAATTGGACTTGGGTAGGTGCAATGACGGGAGCTTGGACAGATGTGGTGGTTGGTGCTGCAACTGATGGTAGCACTGCCAACTGTTGTTTCACTTGACCCGTAAGATTAGACCTATGAGGGTGTACTGATAGAAAAGTATATTCTTGATCCATCTCAGTAGCTGAAAAAAATTCATTTGGCTCACTGACTCCAGCATGCTTAAGAAGAAGACTACTCTGAAGTAATTCTACATTCAACCTCCTTAATTCCATCATTTCTTCCTCCTGTTGTGCAAACCTTTGCCCTAGTGAGAGCGATTGGCCTTCTCGAGAGGAAGGATATGTAACCTGATTCTTTCCCCTCTCTTTGTTGGATCCTTTTCGGATAGGGGGAAGTGGGTTACTCGAAGGATTACCTAGATTCTGAGTAATCCTTTGATTTCGTGCACGCACACCTTCTTCATTTGTGACGGTGCGTACATATTCTTGAGCGGGAACCTCTTCATCTGAGTCCCCTGAGTGAGCCTCATCTGGTGGATCAATAACAACGGCATTGATGACATTCATTGATGCTTAACGCATCGCATCCCTTCTATCAGCATTTCTGTGATATTGTCATCTTTTATTTCTTTGATGAGACATTGCCTTTTGTTGATTTCATCACTTAAGAACTTCTTGATGAACCATAATTTGGAGGGAATATCCTGATAATTTGGCTCTTAGTTCCTCTTGAGGCTTCTTTTCCAATCGAGAAAAGACCTACGTTCTCTGAGGAGGGGATTGATGATTTGAAAAAGTCCCTAGTCCGGTGGACTTGGGTTGTTCCTGTTATTCCTGCTCAACTCCTCGAATCCTATTTGTTGATTCTGAGGGTTGGTTTAAAAGAATCCCTAGTCTGGCAAGCTGGGGTGGCTCTTGACATGCTATGTCTGAGACTTTCTTAAAAGATCTCCTGATCTTGCAAACCGTAGTCCGGAAATTAGTTGGATGCATTAACCTGTATCCACTTTTGTCACCTGGTTCAAAAGTCCGTTGGATGATTTCCTACACTTCTGTCACTTGATGATGTGCTTTCTCCATACGGAGGCTTGTTCAATATTATCGTTTTCTTGATGCAGAAGTAATTCAACAACCCATTCTCTGTATGCTTGATTTTGAGAGGAACTAGTTGAATCCTTTTCTTGGGAAAGATTTTGATTACAAACAAAGCCCATTGACTTTGGCCGGCCATATGCAATAACATTGCATGAGACCATTTTCGGTGGGCTTTGATGACTGGAGAGTACAATGAAATGCAGTGCTCCATGAACACCCCATCTTATGATATGAATACCAGATGGGGCATTGGCAATTAACTGACACAATCTTCTTAGTGCGAAAGGCATGATCGTTGATGGGATCTCTGCTACTTTTCAGCCTTCAGATATTGAGAGACTGATATAGATGTCAAATTAATCTGACGTTGTAACCCTTCTATTATCTTAAGATGATTTTCATATTCATCATAATATAATACTTTCTTCTTCAACTGACAAAGAGTTTTCTATATGTTGAGACGAATATCATGGATTCCATCTTCCGTCAACATCTTTGGAATGTCATACTGAGAGTCAACCAGAGGCCAAAACATGACTGGTAATTCCCCTTTGGCCAGTTGTTTTCCCATGTTCAGCATTTCCTCTTTATCATTAAAAAAATATTATTCTACCTGATTTTACCAGAGCTGGTGATTCCTTGTTACTTCATCGGATTCAACAAGATTGGTAGAGAGATCACTGATTAAACTAGAAGATGCATGACTTAGGGGTGTTTCGGAGAATGACCTAAACCCTGGGCTATCTTCTGATTGAGAAAGTATTTCACCTGCTAGAGATGAAGCATAAGACATGACTGGTTTCGAATTTGAAAGTGCCTCAAGATAAGAGGGCTTTCTCGGCACTACATTGTCCACTGGAGAATTTTCCGAGCAATGTGCATCACTACTGCGGAGAGGAATTTCGCAACGAAATTCATCATCACGGGGAGGAGCACCATGGTGGGTTACAGTAAAAGATGAGATCTCTTTCTCCTTGGTCTTCTGACCACACAGAGGGTTCCAATGGCTCTCATCTGAAGATGAAACATTAAGATCGACCAGATTTTCATGAAGAAAGCCTTCATAAAGAAGTGTCTTTTAAAGACCTTTGGAATTAATGATCCCACTATTGGGAAATGAGGGAGTATAATCTTGAATTCCAATATATAACTGTCTGAGGGCTTCAAGAACTCGAGCATCAAGCAAGGCCTTATTACAGATTCTCTCTTGATCTTCTGACTATGCTGGGCGGGTCTTTTTCTTAAACACGTTCTTACTTGCCTTGGAAACCACTTGTTGAAGAAATTCACTGCTCTGAGCAGGTGTATGTGCCTGATTAGGAAAGATGTCCAGGTTAGAATGACGATCTCCACTCAATTAAGGTGTATGTTCCCGACATGGTTGTCTGTATGATATGGGTGAGTATGCCCCCCAACCCTCTTGGACTGGAACAAATGTGTATGTCTGTTTTGGAGTGAACTGTTGATGTGTCACTCCACCGGTAGGGATAGATTTATGTGTCTTTCCTTGAGATGCTGCTGAAGCTGTTATAATATCCTGGCAGGCATCCAGAATATGAGCATGGATTTGCTTCTGCTCTTTCACCATTGATAGAATATGCTTGATGACTTCAGCTGCCGGAACGGGGATATGCGTCCATTCCGGGCTTGGAGTAGGTGTATGTGCCTACTCATGTCCTCCTTTTCTTATTAGTGAATCCTGACAGTACACAAATGTGGGGGTAGAGAGTTGAGTCTGCCTCCTGTTTGTTGTCGGGGCTATCCGACTAACTTCTCTGAATGCTCCCAAGATAGACTGTTTGTAGGGTTGATTAATACTAGCAGGTGTATGTGCCTACTGATTGCACTTCGTTGAAGGTGGTTGATGAGCTCCATCATATGTAGTCAAATGAGCCTGCTGACTGGCTGATGATGTATAAACAGGTGTATGTTCCTGCCTATAGTACTCTGCCGGAATTGCTTGGCGGGATTGGCGTGATGCTACCAGACGAGTCTGGTGGATAGCGGAATTAAAATGGGCAGGTGTATGTTCACGCTCGTTGCTTTCCACCAAGTTAGGTTGGTGGACTTCTCTAGAGATGGCAGAGATGAGAACCTGCTCACTATTGACTGGATTCCACCTCTGGCGGTTCGTCTTGCCTGCTCGGGTTCGAGGAACCTAAGCCGAATGCCTAGTGTTGGTACCCTCATCATGTTGAGGGTGCACTGCCGCACAATTCTGGTGGTAATTGTTGATAAGATCCCTCCCTAAGGACTCCAACTTCTTTGAATTAAGGTCTTGAGGGACCTGCTCATTCACCTCCCCGGAATATGGGAGTGAATGGTGATTGCGTTCTGGGGATAACGACCCAAAACGGTTGGAGATGGTGGTTAGCACCACCATCTTCTTGATCACTGGTCGTCGTTGTTCGGACGACCGGTGTGAATTTTTCACTTGGAGGGCTTGTCGGGAAGCCCCCAGAGTTGGGATGGTACCGTGTTGATGGTACTCCTTAACCGGCCCATTTGATACCCAGCTTTGAAGATGCTAAGTAGGTGATGTCATCCTTAGAGCGGATGATGATCCAGCAAGAGTAGCAGTAGTGGCATTTGCAGCAGCTGTATTCACAGGTGTGAACTTGAGAGCATCCATTCTAGAAATGCTTAAGACCTTGGAAAAGAGTGCTTTTTTGATATAATAGACGTAATCAAGATAAAATCAGCCACTACATCCTTTGGATGACCACATATGTCAATGATTGTTTTTATTGGCCCTCTCATTGAGTTTTAAATAGGGGCCTATCAAATAGGTAAAACATCATTTTAACTTGGTTAAGGATTCATGTCGGGTTCACCATTTTTTTGTTTCCCTCGGAATTTGGGGATGAACTCATTGACTGAAGGTTCAAACATTCCAATCGGTTTCTAACGGGTTTATTCGTAGAATTGGAAAGAGAGGGGAATGATTTTCTACTCTGGGACTCTCTTTATTGTTTTAAGTTATGTTCGTGAATCCTTATTACATTACCAGGTATAAAATGATCTTTCCTTTATTCTGACAATCAATGATTGATGTGTAAGAAATTCAGAGAATCTTTTATATGTATTCGAGGTTCTTCATCGATAGAGAATCATCTATATTTATTAGATATTCTTGGTCAATGGTATCCTTCGACACATTTATATAGAAGTCTCTTGGTCATTATGATGACCATACTGGTTTTAAAGCCACTTAATGGGGCACTTGACGTTTATTGTCTTTCAGAAGGACATGGATTATTTCAGAGTTGGGATCGAACTCGCAGATGGGCTACCTACGTATCCTTTGTTTAGAAAAGGAATTGGAACCCACATAGTTTGAGTAAGGGAGTATGATGCTTATGCATCATTGATGGCTCAAAGAAAGATGTCATGATTACATATACACTCTACGCTCACGTGATTCATGCTCAGTGTGAGAAACAAGAGGTATTGGTGAAACCAGACAATTGTTCCATGAAAGATGCAATGATGTGGGGCTTATGTGTTTATGACTGCCCAGATAAATGAAGATTAAGATTCACTTCAGGGAAGAAACCCATGAACAGGGTCTATAAAGGTATATTTGCTTTATGGATATTTGAATACTCTAACTTGGGGTTTACTCCTGAAAAAGAGGCCCAAATTAGGAGAGGACTTATGATTGGGTTTTACTCCGGAGAAGGAATCCCAGATCAATGGTAAATTATGACTGGTTAAGAGAAATTAAGACTAGGGCCTATTCCTAAGGAGGAGTTCCAGGTTAATGGGATTTGAAAATTAAGGGACTTGGGGCTTACTCTGAAGGAGAATGTCCATATTTGAGACTGGGTCTTATTCTTGAAAAGGAGACCCAGGTTAGGGGAATTATGGTTGGGGCTTACTTCTGAGAAGGAAGCCCATATTTAAGACTTTAAGACTGGGGTTCACTCTTAAGGAGGATGCCCAGATTAGGCGACTTGGGGCTTACTCCTGAGAAGGATGCCCTTAATTTGGGGAATTATGACTGGGGCTTACTCCTGAAAAGGAGGACCAGGTTAGGGGATCTGGGGCTTACTCCTAAGGAGGATGCCCAGAAGAGAGGACTTGGGGCTTCCTCTTGAGGAGGATGCCCATAATTTGGGGAATTATGACTAGGGATTACTCCTGAAAAGGAGTCCTACGTTAGGGGATTAGGGGCTTACTCCTAAGGAGGATGCCCAGATTAGAGGACTTGGGGATTACTCCTGAGGAGGATTCCCATAATTTGGGGAATTATAACTGGGGATTAATCCTGAAATGGAGGTCTAGGTTAGGGGATCTGGGGTTAATCTTAAAGAGGATGACAAGATTAGATGACTCGGGGCTTACTCCTGATGAGGATGCCCATAATTTGGGGAATTCTGACTGGGGATTACTCTTGAAAAGGAGGCCCGGGTTAGGGGATCTGGGGCTTACTCTTAAGGAGGATTCCCAGATTAGAGGACTTGGGGCTTACTCCTAAAGAGGATGCCCAAATTTGGGAATTATGACTAGGAATATTTCTTGAAAAGGGGGCCCATGTTAAGGATTCTCTCATCTTAAAGGATGAGGTTTAATTAATGAAATCTCAATCTTTAGTGACATAAAAATGTGTAAATCACTAGGTTTTGAGAGATATTCCACATAATTACTTTCAGATAAGTAAAATCAAGAAATCATGTCATAAATGGCTTTCAAGAGTGTCTTGAAGACTGAATCTTGAATAGGAGAGATTGAATGGCATAATAGGGGTGAAATGGGCAAGAAGGGTAACCAAAAAGGCAGGGGCGCGTAAGTCCTAGCAAGTGCGCAGGTACTGCGTGGGCGCGCAAGTCCTGGTCGCGCAGGTATACCTGCGCGACACATGGGTACTTGCGCGTTTGTAAACCAGCATGGTAATACTTGGGAGATCCTTCATCAATGCCTTTATAATTATCCTGAGGTACTTCCAGAAGAGTGGCGCGCAAGTTCTATTGAAAGAGTTAGGCGGTGCGCAAGTGTGGCCATTTCCCTTAAGGGCTGGCCACTCAGGCGTGCAAGTGTTGTTGAGTTTCAACACTTAGGCCTTCCTCCCCCTCTTTAGATCTTACGTTCTAGTAATGAAATTACCTTAGAAGTGTTTCAGAAGCTTTGAGAAGAGACTAGGGCGTTGGGAGCACAAATATGAGTTTCTGGAAAAAATTCATCTTCAATGGGGGGCCCACCGGGGGTATTAATAGGCTGGAGAAGACCCCGGGCGGTTATCACTTAGGGCGTGCAAGTGTACTTGTACGACCATTTCGGTGCACAAGTGTACTTGTGCGGCCATTGTATAACTTGTGCGACCATTGTAGAATGTTCTTCTTATTCCTTACTTTGTCAATTTTTGATATTTGTCCAAAGGTTGAATCAATTTTAGCTAAGATATTCCCCTTTTCCAATCTTTTGGAAAATGTGATGAAAATGAGCGTCAACAAACTTAAATTTATAATGATTATTAATTGATATTTTTATCAATGATATCAATAACTCTCAATATTTTTTTATGTTTATCCCTTTATCACTTGTTTGGTCTCTCTATATGAATCCTAGACATGTGTTACTTTAGGTGACCACAATGTCTCCCACTTACCATTTCTTATGGTTGTTTTCTTTATTTATATTTTATGATGAGGATTTCAAAAATATAATTCTAAAAATGTTAATCCTATAATAATTTAGATTAATTTATAGGGAGAAATTATATTTAAGTGGGGTAGTATATAAAAAATTGTGATTTTATGAAATATACTCATTGATAATAATTTAAATTAACTGATTGATTATGTTGAAAAAAATAAAAAATAAATCTTCACTTATATACTACACCATGTTTATCTTATTTTACACAAAACATCGAATTTCATTAATAAATTTAGTTATAGTAAAGGTAGATTCTTACTGGAAAATAATGTAATATTAAAATTATTATTTTTCATGATTGTTTTCATTAATGAATTTTTATGGTGGAAGGAATTTGATTATCAATACTATGAATATATGTTTTTTACATATTTAAATAATGAATGTATTGGTTTCCAATTAATTATAACTAAAACTGAAAAAAATTGGACATAAATGATGTGGATTTATTAAAAGGTATTATTATGACCATAATCTATTTTTATAATAATTAATTAAATGGATCACTATTATTGAAATATATTAATGAATTTTATTTTTTATATATTTAATAAAATAACTTTCAATTCATTGAATATATTTTATATGATTTGGATAAAAATAATTCCATTTTTAGTATAAAATATATATTTTTCTAAAAGGAATTTTCTTCCGCCTTTGAATAGGGGACTTGCCTTAAACCTAAATTTTGAAAATTTTATACATTTCATTTAAAAAATAATCTTATTTTTTGAAATTAGACCATTTAATTTAATTTTAGAGATTATTTTTAATTTTTCATAAAACATACATATTTTGATGAATATATAATGACATTGAATTTTAATTTATACCTACTTTTTCATCTAAATAATTTATAATAATAAATTCTATTATTAATTTATTTTAAAGTATAATAAGATAAATTTGATATAATATAATCAAATTTAGATAATATTAATCATTTTAATTGTAATATTAGATAACAAAACTGTGACAGCCCGTCCTCGGGGCCCATGTCGTGACTACCCCAAGCCCGCCTTCCATTGGCCAGGGGCTGGCGACTAGCACCAAAGGTGTAAATCCCTAAGTTGGGAAGCCATTTCCTTAATAAAATTAAACAAACACAACAGAGTATGAAACATGATGTAAACACTAAGTAAAACTGAATACAAAAGAGTGTACTAAAAAGTAAATGGGCCTGTATACAAACTCAACTGAACCACAAGTACATGTAAAAAGGGACAAATAGCTAAAAGTAAAGAACAACTCCTGGATCGTCCTCCGGGGTTACTACCTGAAAGGTAGGTACAAATGACCACCTCAGCACTCACTTTCGTCAGTCTCCTCCATGTGCTGACTCGTCGCAAGGTCCACCTCTGGGTACCGTCCAGTCGTGGCACTCTTGGCCTCCGTCATCACAGTATGTCGTCTACATCAAACATAATGATGTGTGGGCATAGCCCATGTAGGGGTCAGTATAATGATACTCAGTAGGGACCCCGAGCTCTCAAGGTCTCACAATATCCACTAAGGATAAAAAAGAAGAAAGATACAATCACATAGTGTCAACCAACCCTACATAGTTATATGATCATACATATACCTATGTTACCAATCTCAGTCTGGCTCCAACTCTGGAGCCCAAGCACAAACCAATTCCACAAAGGAAGTAAAGTCAATCACCAGGATGATAATGGTTGAAAGACATGATTCATCTCACATAGGTATTCCACAACAGTAGAGAGATATAGGTGATCAGATGTATCCACTGGATCTTCTATGTTGTCGAACCCACATAGGATATATGACCAGCTATGCTGTTGGGACCACATAGGATACAGGACCAGCTATCTCGTCTAAGATGTCAGACCCACATAAGATACTTGACCAGCTATAATCCATCTGAGTTGTCAGACCGACATAGGATACAAGACCACCTATTCTGTCAAACCCACACAGGATACAAGAACAGAAGTCAGAACTGCCAAACCCACATAGGAATCTGGTACAGTAGTCGTTGTCGTTAAACCCACGGAGGATACCAATACATTAGTTGTCACAGTCACTACCTGCTCTAGGGTTCCCACACACAGCACACTCGATTTAGGGAGGGTCCGCTCCTTGAGAAAAGGGATCAACACATCAACTATCACGAACTCCTGAGTTGATGTATCCTGTTGTTCCATCTCATCAAAAGAAACACAACGCGATAGACTGTGCGTCAATCGGATGCCCGATCTAAAAGTTATTGGCATTTCCATTCCAGGGGCCCGGATGGATTTACACTCGATTCAAACCCAGCCATTTTAAAAATTCATCCAAAACTCACTTATGTTATTTCAAAAGGACCTCTAGGTCGCAAGGGTCCCAGTGCCGCAGAAAGCGCATCGTTCGAACGCACGGTCTTGAAGATATTTGCATTTAAGAGAATTCGGGCCCACCCCGTCAAGCCCAGTGGGCTGTGGCGGGTCGGCCGGACCCGGTTCGGAGGGTCCGACCCACCTAGGGTTGGACTGGACCTATGGTGCATGGCCCACCCGCGGACATTAATGAATACATTAATAAATTGTGTTGGCACAATTAAGGGGAAGTGAGGTAGAGAGTTCACCCAAAATAAATGAGGAGTGGTGGCCTTAATAAATTCAAGGGGAGTTAAAGAATTAAAAGGGGTTTCAAGAGGAGTTGAGAGGTTTGAACTCGTGCGGGTCCCACCACAAAATATCCTCCCATGGAAAGTTATGTGGGTGTCGGACCCACCTTCAACTTCCCTTTGGAGGAAATAACCACAACCGAAAATAAAATTATGTAACACATAAATTTTGTTTAATTTATTAAGAATCCCCCAATTTAACTTCAACTCTCGACCAAACGCAACTACAGTAGTGGTCTCCTTAAGATAAAACTGGCGCTGTGAGTTCATCAGTGTCCTCGGATTTCAATTCTGAGCACCAGTTCAAAATATATAAAAACCCACACGTACGTTTACTGAATGTACTTGAACGAAACTTTATAATGTGATTCCAGGCCCACTGGGCCTCAAAATCAGGCACTATTAGAAAATTCAGACTCATATAATTCCAATGAATTTAAGAAAAAAATTCCTTGAAATTTTTGGGTCTTTACATTACCCGCACCTCAGATATTTACGTCCACGTAAAGCTTAAAAAACACACTAGGGAAACAAATGGGGGGTACTGATCAAGCATATCAGCCTCCTGCTCCCACCTGCTCTCTTGGAGGTTACCGTACTGCCAGCGAACACGCACCAGAGGAATCGACCATCCACACAGGACCCGCTCCTATCGATCCTCAATCTCCACTGGAACCTCCGTGAAAGTTTCACCATCATCGATGTCCACCTCCCCGTGGTCGATTTTGTGGGACGGGCCGTGCACGTATCTCCTCAGCTGGGACACGTGGAAGATGTCATACACCCAGTGCAACTGAGGTGGAAGGTCCAGGCGGTAAGCCACCTCGCCTACTCAGTTGAGGACCTGGAACAGCCCGATAAATCACGAAGATAACTTGCCGCCTCATCCAAATATCTATAGACCTCATCGTGGTGAGACCCGTAGGAAGAGGTGGTCACCATACTCGAACTCCAATGGTCTCTGTATCCTATCAACATAGGACTTTTGTCTCCTCTGTGCAGTCTTCGTCCCTCTAGGATGATCTTCACCTTCTACATCATAGCTTGCACCATCTCTGGTCCTACAAGTGCTGACTCCCTTGGGTCAGTACAGTATATAGGTGATCTACAAGGTTGACTGTACAGTGCCTCATTAGGGGCCATCCTGATGGTGGAGTGGTAGTTGTTGTTGTACGCAAACCCCACTAAGGGTAAGTGATCCTCCCAGCTATGACCAATGTCAAGGATACATGAATGGAGCATGTCCTCGAGAGTCTGAACAGTCCTCTCAGTCTCACCATCTGTCTGAGGATGGAAGGTGGAGCTCAAGCAAAACTACATCCCAAAAGCCTCCTGTAACCCCTTCCATAGATGGGAAGTGGAACGAGCATCTCTATCAAAGATGATAGTCGGTGTCACACCATGAAGCTGTACGATCTCCTAAACATAGGGGTGTCCCAAGCTCTCTATTGAGGCATGCTCTCTGATCGGTAGGCTGACTAGGTGACTCGGTCTATGATCACCCTGATAGAGTTCTGTCCTTTGGATGTACGTGGAAGTCCCATCATGAAATCCATGGATATTTTATCCCACTTCCACTATAGAACTTCAAAGGGCTAAACCAAGCCTGCTAGAACTTAGTGCTCCTCCTTCAATTGCTGACAAGTCAAGCATCGAGAGACAAACTCTGCTACCACATTCTTCATACCTAGCCACCAGTGTTGTTCTCTGAGGTCCGGATACATCTTCAGCACTCCTAGATGTATGGCTTGATGGGAAGTGTGGAACTCCCTCAAAACCTCATCCTATAGTGCAACTGGTACCATGGTCCATCCTCTGAAGAGTATGATGTGTTCCCCACCTTCATAAAATCCATCAGGTGCCTGCCATGAGGATATTCGAGCACGTCACGCCTCACAGTAAACGTTCCCATGTTGTGCCTCTCTGACTCACTGAAGAAGTGGAGGAGTGACTGTGAGAGACTGCAGAAAGGCTACTCCATCACTATCGACAAAGGATATCTACAACGTGGCCAGCTGCTCTATCGCCTCTCCTAGTAGTTGAATGCCTGATCTCCTGCTAAGAGCATCTGGTACAACGTTTCCATTCATAGGAGTATAGACTATCTCAATGTAATAGTCAAGGAGGAACTCAAGCCATCGCCTCTATCTTAGGTTCAGGTCCTTCTGCAAGAAGATATAGCTAAGACTCTGGTGGTCTGGGTACACTATAAAATGCCCATACATAAGATAGTGCTTCCACTTCTTCAAGGAAAAGACCACTGCTGCTAACTCTAGGTCATGGTTAGTGTAGTTCTGCTCGTGTTGTCTCAACTTCTGTGAAGCATACATGATCACTGCTCGCTTTTGCATCAGGACACACCCGAGTCTAGTTGATGATACATCACAGAAAACTATGTACCCAACTCCCTCCTCTGGTAGCCTAAAGATGGGAGCACTGGTCAAACACTGCCTCAGCTCCTGAAAGTTCTGCTGGTATCTCTCTGACCACACGAAGGGTTGCCTCTTCTTAATCAATGCTGAATGTGGTGCTACAACTCTGGAGAAGTCTGGAAAAAATCTCCGATAGTACCCAGCCAATCTAAGAAAACTCTACACCTCCATCACACTCTAGGGTGGCTCCCAAGAAATTACTTCCTCGATCATCACTAGATCCCCTACAACTCCAGCCTCTGAGATGATGTGTCCCAGAAAGTGAATTTCTCAAATCCAGATCTGACACTTTGAGAGTTTACCATATAGCTGGAGATCTTAGAGTGTAACCGGTACTACCCACAAATGGTAGGCGTGCTCGTCCTCAGTAGTCGAGTAAATCAGTAGGTTGTCGATGAAGACTACGATAAAGCGATCGAGGTAAGGATGGAATATCATGTTCATGAGATTCTTGAACACTACTTAAGTGTTGGTTACTCCGAAGGGAATAACCAAGAACTCTTAATGGCCATATCGACAACTGAAGGCCATCTTCTACACATCCTCATATCAAACTCTGAGCTGGTGATAACATGACCTAAAGTATATCTTCGAGAACCATCGTTCTCCCATTAGCTAATCAAAGAGGTAATAAATCCTCAAGAGTGGGTACTTTTTCTTCATGGTCACATGATGCAGGTGACGGTAGTCGACACACAGTCACAAGATCCCATCCACCATCTTGGCGAACAAAATCGGGGATGCCCAGGGTGAAACACTGTGTCAGATAAATCCTTTCCCCTACAAGTCCCCCAGCTGTACCTGTAGCTAACAAAGCTCAGCGGGATCCATCCGATATGCTCGAGTAGATATAGATGTCATTCCAAGGTATAGGTCAATGTATAAGTATACCTCTCTATGAGGAGGTAGTCCTAAAATGTCTTCAGGGAAAACATCCTCGTACTGATCCACCACAACAGGAAAACTCTGACTTCGTACATCAACTGCTCTAAGGATGAGACTATCCAACTGATGTGTGATCGACTACCCCCTCCTCCGCCTAAGTCCATCCTGCACTACAGAGCCTCCCTTCTCATCGGTGAAGGTGAACCTGGTCCCATTCATGCGGACACACCGCATGTTGTGCCTAATACAGTCGATCTGAGCATCGACTGTAGATAACCACTCTATACCCTAGATTACATCATAATGCCTCGACACTACTACAAGAAGATCCCATCCAAAGATATAGCCTCTTAGAGTAAGCTCACACTGCAAGAACCCATGCGTAATCATCAAGTCTACTACTGTAGGAGTCTCTATCTGTAAGGATCGGGCCAACGGCTCTGTCGGAATCTCCGAGCTCCAAACGAGGGCAGTGGAAATAAAATAATGACTTTCACGTGTGTCTATAAATACTGCAGCAAGGGTGGAGTAGGCATATATAGTACCTTGAAGAATATCAGGTGCACCATGGTTGTAGCCCTTGACTGCCTGGAGTTGATCCCGTCTTTTACCGCAATCTCCCTATGGTTGGAGTGAACCTCTTAGTGGTGGTGGTGGTAGAGTCTCGAAACATCGTCCACCACCCCGCTGCTCGGCCAACTACTCTGGCACGTCCACCTGCTCTCGGAAGACCACCACGGTCGAACCTCTGCCTCTTTTAGGCATGTACCATTACTCTATGATTCTTATCTTCATGGCGGGTCATGCAGTCACGAGCCCTGTGGCCCTGCCCGCCGCATGCACATCACTGCATGATCCTCGTATAGATGACTCTGTCTCGTGTGCCCCGCACAACCAAACCTGTATCCTGGGATCGCCCACATGATGGCCTGGTCCGCATGGACCTCTACGACATCTGTCTACTGCCGGCTGTAGAAGACTCTACTACGTGTCACCTTGTGGTGGGTCTCACTACTGGTGACTTCTCAGTGAGAAAGCTCTCCACTAGAAGGGCTCGCTCCAGTACCCTTGCCTGCATCAGAATGCGGAGGGGAATCATCAAAGCCCCGATCTCATGCCTAAGTCCCTGCTCGAAGGTTTGTACCTTTAATAACGGGTCCCGCACTATATTTGTGGAGTAGCATGAGAGGTTGGTGAACCTCGCTAAGAACTGAGCTACTGTCATGCTACCCTACTGCAGATGTAGTAACTCCTGAATCTACACCGCACGAAGGGTGGATGGAACAAACTCTACCCATAACTGGCTCTTGAAGTCTTCCCAGAATAGTGATGTCTCGTCATGCACCTGGAGCATCGGGCTCCACCATCTACCTGTTGCTGCATGCAAGAGACTCTCGGTAAGGATCGCCATAAGGTCGGCTGGTTTCCCTAGAAATTTAAAAACTCTCACGATAGCATCTAGACAATCCTCAGCTACCTATGGGTATGTATCTCCATGGAACCTAGGCGGCCTCTGGTGCTAGAAATCATGCAGTGCACTCAGTTTGCGTGCACTCTCTGCTGCTGGTGTCGGGGGTATCGGTGGCCCGGTGGGTAGTGGTACCGCTAGTGCCTCCGCTGTGATGGGGCCCTATACCGAGGCCTCATCGCTTGGTGGGATACCATCTCGTACGTATCTTGGAACCCTAGATGGATACCTTTGTGGGGGCATCTTGAAAACAAATAGGTGTGCCTCAGTCAAAATAGTATACCCGGTGAGCTGACACAAAGTAATCACAATGAATACCTTTTCAAGGGAAACACACATGCAATCAGTTTTTTCCTTCACTGAGTCGGTAATAAGAAGTCAGGGTCCTAGTGTATGGATACGTCAACCACCACACCATCACTGGTTTCCCTAAACTGATAACCACACCCAAAACACTTAACACTATTTCCATTAAAATAATCAATGTCTAAGTTCTGTGGTAGAACCGGCCACCTCTGATACCAATTTTTCATGACCCATCCTCAGGGCCCATTCCTTGACCACCCCAAGCCCGTATTCCATAGGCCAAGGACTAGCAACTAGCACCAATGTCATTAATCCATAAGTTGGAAAGGAACTGCCTTTCCAAAAGTAAACAAACACAATAGTGTACACAACATGAAGTAAACAATAAGTAAAAATGAATACAAAAGAGTTTACTGGAAAGTAAATGGGCCAGTATACAAACCCAACTGAACAACAAGTACAAGTAAAATGGGACAGATAGCTGAAAGTAAAGAGAAGCTCCTGGATCGTCCTCCGAGGTTCCTACCTGAAGGGTAGGTACAGATGACCACCTCATCACTCACGTTCGTCAGTCTCCTCCATGTGCTGAATCGTCACAAGGTCCACCTCCAGGTACCATCCAGTCATAGCGCTCTTGGCCTCCGTCACTGTTGTCCGTCATCTGTATCCAGAACAATGAGGTGCAGGCATATCCCGTGCAGGGGTGAGTATAACGATACTCAATAGGAACCACGAGACCCGCAAGGTATCACAATACCCACTAAGCATAAACAAAAGAAGAAATATAAAATCACGAAGTGTCAACCAACCCTACTTTGGTATATGCCCATACATATTCCTAAGTTACCAATCTCAGTCCGGCTCCAACTCTGGAGCCCAAGCACAAACCAATTCCACAAAGGAAGTAAAGTCAGTCACAACGATGATAATGGTTGAAAGACATGACTCTGTTCACACAGGTATGCCACAATAGTAGAGAGATATATATGATCAGATGTAGCCACTGGATCATCTAAGCTGTCGTACCCACATAGGATACAGGACCAGCTAAGTTGTCATACCCACAGAGGATATAGGACCAACTATCTCGTCTAAGCTATCAGACCCATACAGGATACTGGACCAGCTATAATTTATCTAAGCTGTCAGAACCACACAGGATACAGGGCCAACTATTCTGTCATACACACATAGGCTACAAGAACAGAATTCAGAACTGTAGAACCCACATATTATTATGGTACAGTAGTCTTTGTCATCGAACCCACAGAGGATTCCAGTACAATAGTCGTCGTAGTCGCAGCCTGCTCTAGGGTTCCCACACACAGCACACTCAATTCTGGGAGGGTCTGCTCCTCAGGAAAAGGGATTGATACATCAACTACCACTACGTCCTGAGTTGATGTATCCCGAACTTCCTTCTCATCAAAAGAAACCCAACGTGAGAGACGGTGCGTCAATCGGACCCCCGGTCTGAGAGTTATTGGCTCTTCCGTTGTAGGGGCCTGGTTGGATTTACGCATGATCCAAAACCGGCTATTTTCAAAAGTCTTCCAAAACTAACTAAGAGTATTGAAAAAGGACATCCTCATTGCAAGGGTCCCAGTGCTACAAACGGTGCCTCGTTCGAACGCGCGATCTTGAAGATATTCACATTTAAGCGAATTTAGGCCCAGCCCGTCAAGCCTAGTGGGCTGTGGCGGGTCAGCCTGACCTGGTTCGGTGGGTCCAACCCGGATGGGGTCGGACCGGACCGGTGGATTGTGGCCCACCCACGGACCCCTCCCGGCGGGTCTGACCCGATTAGGGGGTCGGCCCGGCCCTGTGGGGCGCAACCCACCCACGGACCCGGCCCATGTTGTGGGCTAGTTCGGCTTGGCCGATGGTGCCAAGTGGCGCCGCATTATCCTGCCCGGCCGGTCGTAGCCCGCCGGTTCTGCCAGTGTATGCGACCCGCATAGCGGGCCACAATCTTCCTCCATGGGGAACCTGAGGGTGCCGCCATCTTCCAGCCTATCCGAAAGGCGGCCGACCGGTTCTTCCAGCAAAGCGGCCTACGGTTTGGGGCCGCAGTTCCCTCCACGTGGCACCTATGGGTGCCGCGGTTCCCAGCGGGCCAGCCAGATTGGCCGGCTGGTCATCCCACGGACCGGACCGCCTGATTGGCTCCCGGTCTCTTCACGCGGCTAGCGCAAGGTCGCCACTTCCTCCAGTCACCGCCGCCTCTGATCGCCGCCAACTTCGGTTTCCACTAACTCTTAAAAATCCACCTCCATTGCCAATATAATAAAGAATCAATGGAGGGTCTTTGGGCCGTATTTTTTGGGCCCACACCCTCAGCGTTAGGCGATAAAAAATGGCGAAAGATGAACCAAAGCATTCATCCAGAACGAGGGTATAATTTTATTCATTTAAAATTATACAAAAACTTCTACCTCGTAATCGGCGTTGTACGTTGACGAGTCGCGGAAGACGGGCATCGTGGAAGACGGGAGTCGTTTCGTCAACGTCAGAGGAAGTAGAGCTCGAAACTGCATGTCGAGAAAATGCCTTCAGTGTACTTCATGGGTGAGGGTGCCTCCTTTCCATTCTCCAGTTGAAGAAGTGGAGGTGAAGATTCTTCACGTCCTTCGGAGACGTTGAGCATTCATCATTGAGGGGAAGATGTTCTTCGCGTTCTTCATGGGAAGAACTCTTTCTTTTTAATTCTCTAATGACTCTCCCAAGAGCTCCTCCCAAGATTATGCCAACACCCCCAAAGAAATAAAATAAAAGCTCCACCCATATTTTATTATTTTCCATGCAACAAATAAGGATTCAAAAGTAGTTAAGTCCTTTAAATTTAATTAATGAAGACATTAATTAATTGTGTTTGCACAATTAAGGGGAAGGGAGGTGGATAGTTCACCCACAATAATTGAGGAGTGGTGGCCTTAAAAAATTCAAGGGATTTAAAGAGTTAAAGGGGGTTTCAAGGGGAGTTGAGAGGTTTGAAATCGTGTGGGTCCAACAACAAAATATCCTCACATGGAATGGTATGTGGGGTGTGGGACCCACCTCCAAATTCCCTTTGAAGGAAATAACCACCACCTAAAATAAAATTATGTAACACATAAATCTTATTTAATTTATTAATAATCCACAAAATTAACTTCTACTCTCGACCAATCGCAACTGCGGTAGAGGTCTCCTTAAGCGAAAACCAGCGCTGTGAGTTCATCGGTATCCTCAGATTTCAATTCCAAGCACTGGTTCAAAAGATATAAAGACTCACACGTACAATTACTGAATGTACCTGAACAAAACATCAGAAATTGATTCCGGGCACACCGGGCCTCAGAATCAGGCGCCATTAGAAACTGCAGACTTGTATAATTACAAAGAATTTAAGAGAAAAAATTTTCCTTGAAATTTTTGAGACTTTACAAAAACATAGAACGCTTTTGAAAATTTTCACATTAAAAAACCACCTTTGTCATCTCACCAGCTACAGTAAATTTAAACTAAATTTTTTCACGTTTATGATTTGAATTTTTTAAACTATATTAAATATTTTAAAGCATAATAATTTTTATATTCTAATATGTTCACCATTATTTTTGATAAAAAATATTACATAAATAAATTAAAAATAACTTCCATGATAACAATAAAAACATGTTTACATAATGGTTAAACAATAATTATAATTCACCGAATTACCTATAAACTAGTCCAAAACTCATTTTTAGCCTTATTTTGACCATATCAGAACTTTTATAAGATTTTTCTATTATTTTAGAAACATTATGTTAGGTACACCACCTAATAGTTTTTACCTTTTTGTATTCACAAGAATGGTAATCCCCATACACTATAAAAAGGAACTCACCCTCACACCATGTCAGACCTCTGAATCCCTTTACGATCATCCAAACACTGAAAAATTAATCGATAAAAATAACTAATCAAATACTGGAGGCATAAAAATAGGAATAAATCAAACAAATGATGTACATTGGTGAAAATAAAAATGTGTTACACAAAAAAGATATAAGATTATTCAACGAGCACTTTTGTTTTATTTATTTCTACACCCATTAAATTATTCTTATTCTATGATTATATACTAAACTCAGTATCCTTAAAATACTTATATGTTTTATTAATAATGGTTCTACCTATTGATAAACAAAATTACCTCAAAGGTGAAATGAAATAATTGTTTGTGTGTACGGCTGATGACCACATCTCAAAATGATGTCGTTCATTTTTTCTTTACCGCCTCTTATGTATGGGAATTATGATGGACATACTATTTCTATATTATATATTTTGTAATTAATATTTTTTCACACATTATTTATATGTTAATAAACACATAACATCATTTTTTTATTTTTTGGGAATAAATTTACATCATTTGTAGATGTGTGGACTATATCCTCGTCAATGTGATGTCATATGTTCACACATTACATGGATTGTATTTGAGATGGATTAAAAAAATAAGTTAAATAAATGAAATAATTAGAATATTAATTAAATAATTATCTATATTTTCAAATAACATGTCATTTATTCGTTCCATTTCACACACTAAAAATGTGATTAAATCATTCAAAGGCTTAAGGAATACCACCCACTTGAAGTGATGGGATTATTTATTTTTCATCACCATTTCACATTAATGATATATATTAAATTAAATAATAAATAATTTATTATAGAGTAGTAATTATGGAATGATAAATGTTACATTAATTCTTTTTATAATTATTATTTAAAAATAGGAATGTTACTCATCCTTACATATAACCTACCATCTCCGTGAACGTAATGTTGGTTCATTTTTCATAACCATATTTCTTGATTGATTTTAAAATATTATTTTTGGTAAAAATTGAATGATTTTTTCATGTTAATTATTTTGAATATTTTTTAATTATTGAAACCATTAACCTTAGTCATCCAATCAATGTGGGTTTTGACACATAAGTCAAATATTTTCAAAACATCTGACAAAAACATTATTGATTAAGTAACTAAATATATCCTGTTTATAAATGAAAAAAAATTAAAAATAGACTTGTTATATATTTTAAATGAATTAAGTAATTAAAATAAGTGTTTTATAAGGAAGATAGATAAAAAATTTCATATCAAACTAAATATAAGAGATTTCTTAACTCAATTTACATTCATGAGGTTTGACATGTAATTAATTAATTATGTTTTCTAAAGATAATCAATGAAAAGAACCCATGATTCAATTATTATGTACATAATATTTTTTGGTGTTGATATAAATTTTTTATACATAATTATTTCATAGATTTATTCTCACTCCCATAATATGGTCTTTATAAGGGGATGTCATCGCACTTTATTACGTCTATGAGAGAAATATCATTTCACCACTTAGTTATTTTATGTTATACATATTATGAATATTTTGGTATATTATATCCTGAATCTTTTTATTATAATAGTAATTAAATGTTTTATTTTAAGATTATAACTTTTGTATATTCTAGTTTATAAGTGACCCTAGTAGTATTGTTTTTCATCTCTATTCACATTCTATTGAGAGTTATTTGATATTATGAACCTAGTTACTTTTATATGGTTTATATAATTAACTATGATATTCTATATCATGAGATTAATTTATTGCTTTATATGAAGTTTTCAATTTATTTTATTCTTTCAAGGACTCCAAAATTTAAGAGTTACTCAAATTGTAGTGGGATTTCTTATCTCACTTTTATTTCTATGAGATGTATACCATATTGACAACATATTTTTGTTCTGTGGTTTATATAAAACCAATGAATATATTTTATTATTAATATAATTGTATTTTTTTTTATTTAAATATATTTTTGATAATCTATTTTTCATAGGGAATAGAATTTCAATTTTAAAAAAATATGAAATGGAATTTCTTCTCAAAATTTTCTTTATTTGAGAAATTTATTATGTTATACATGTATCTTGCATTATGATGTCTATATTCTAATAATTTTACATGTTATATCATGAATAAAATTATTTTAATGATATTATATGTTTCAATTAATGATATTCACTCATTGGGATTTTTATTTACTCATTTTAATGTGGTATATGAAACTTTTGAAAGCTCAACGATTGTTTTCTTCAAGAATGTTTTTAATTTGAATTTTTGGTATTTCCATTCCTCAAATTCAAAATAAAATTTTTTAAATTATATTCCACTTAGTATACTTTATGTTGATACCATCCTAATTCTCTCTCTAAAAAGATAATATTTGTTTCCAAGATATTTTCTCGAAACCCATTTATTTTCCATGGGACAATATTTCTTTAAAAGTGATTGTTTTTTGACCAATTTTATTTAAATGGATTAATAATATATCATTGATATTATTATAGAAATATTTTATTTTCATTGGGTTATCCTTTTTTCAGAGAGATGTTTTTTGAACCCATTTTTGTTCCATTATTTAGTCTTGAATCAAAGAGACTGTTAAGGAATATGTTTCTTTTCTAAGGGTTAACCCTGGATCAAATAGATTGTAATGGAACATGCTTCCATTTCATGGGGTAATCATGTTTTGAAAATAATCATGGGTTTTTAAATGATTTTTGTATGAATTATATACATATTTAGTTCTTGTATATTATAAATTATGGCTGCGCCAAGATAAAATCGGGTGATCCCATTATAGATTATATGATGTGTGCCCCCAAATAGTGTTGAGTGAGCCAGTTATATTTTATATGATGGGTGCGCTAAAAAGTGATCAGTGAGCCCATTATATCTTATATGACGGGTTCTCCCACAACGAACATTGAGGAATTTCATACTACATATCTGGAATTGAATCATATTTTTTATTCCATTTTAAGGATTCTTTAAGGGTTCTACAATGGTTATGTAAGGATTTTATGAGATTACGTTCCCAGGTACCTATATGTATTATCTATTAATTATATGGGTTTATTATTATTATTTTTGTTTGAAATGATTTCTCATGGATAATGATTGTTAATTATTATGACTATTTACTTTGTTAAAGACATATTTGGTGTTTTTATGTTTGATTATATAGGTATTTATGGGTATGAATATTATTTTATTATAATCATGATTTGTTAGTATGTCATTATATTATTATTCTCTTATTATTCTAACTAATGAATTTAATTTTTTAATTATTATCTTTTACATTATTGTGTATTTTATCTCACCTTTATTTTGTTTCCTTTTCCATAGGCTATAAAAAAATAATTAAATGATTTATGTCTATAAAGGATCTCATAAGAATGGTGTTGATTTCCAAATATGAAATAATAAAATATGGGATAGATGGGATAAATGTTCAATTGACAACACTGGAATTGTTTATATAGGATGTTTTCATCATTATCTAAAACAACAGACTGAAAATTCCTTCTTGGGTGTATGTGAACCAAGATTTACATTTTTGGTATGTTTTGTTGGAAAAAAATTGGGTCACAATTACTAGAGTCATATTAGGAAATGTAATGTTTATGAAATTATCATAGGATCAGAGAGTGTGTGTTCCAGTCTGTTATATAAATATTATTTTGATACTAATTATCCATATTACAAAAAATAAATACAGTTTTATCATATAAAATATTATCAAGTCATGATAACTTCCTCAGATACTATCACACAAAGAGAAGAAATATATTTAATTTAAGATAAATTAATCCACGTTCATAGAAACATGAAATATTCATTAGATCCACAAACAAAGAAACCCTATCATGGTCAAGATTGATCAATTTTTAAGGATGAACCATATTCAAAATCATTGGAAATATCAGTGGAGTTTTTTCTCAATTCCATTAATACTCTATTTTTTATATGGCTTACACTATTTGAATCTCCTATGAAATCCATGATTTATGTGGCTGACCCCATGGATTCAAAAGGGTGATGATGTATAAATATATTCTTGGTCAAAATTTTAATTAAATATGTTAATTTAATTTATTAATTAACTATTTTTTAATTTACTAATGATGTCAAAACATATTAAATTCAAATGAAAATAAATCTTAGGGTTTTTACTTTGTTAAAACCCACTTCCATATTCAACCATAGGATTCATTCCATATTGAAAACTATATTTCAAAAATACATCATTATATCCAAAACATGTTGAGAAAAAAAATTGTTCATGTTATTTTATATACACTATACTAATTTTCAAATGACACATGATATTCCTGCCCAATATATAAATAAAACCATGGTTATCCTCGATCATTTTGAATGCGTCCAAACATAAAATCAAGAGTCATTGCACACTCCACACATTTAAGGGTTTTCCCCTAAAAAATAAAAAAACCATTTCAAAATTGTGTTGGTTTGAAGCATCACATTTAGTAGTGAAAATATCATGAGATCTCAAGAATAATTCCATGATACCATGTAATTTCTATAATAGGAATATGTAACACTTCAATATTTTAAAATCAGAACATTATATTCGATTAAGTTATTGACACACAACACTGAGCGTAAATGATCCATGAAATATTTTAATTTTATAAAATAGATATTAAATTCGATTGTAAGAATTTTATTAAATTTAATATGAAATATATATATATATATATAAAAAATTTTAAAAAAAATTAGTAAAATTAGATCTAGTTATAGTAATGTAAATTTGTTTATAAAAAATATGATTTCTTTGTTAATGTTTTATTATTTTTGTGATAACATACTATAATTAATTTATGGAGATGTTATAAAATAATATTTTTTAAATGAATTTAATTTTTTAAACAATAAGATAAAAATTAACATAGGTCTATTTTTTAATTTTCCTAAAAATATTTATTTCTCTGTGGATTGTGAAAAATTTATATTTTTTTCATACTGTCATTTTATTTCAATAAATTATGTAATTTGAATGATAAATTTTTATTTAAATTTTAGATTACGTTACATAATTATTATTTATTTATATTTCATCATTTTCATTACATTTAAATCATATTCATACAGAATTTTAGTATTAGTTTAGTTTCTCATATAAAAATACGTTTTTCGGAAAACAACTTTAATGTAATTTTTCCCAATATTATTTATCCAAAAAACCTCTAATAATGTAAAATTTATATTAAATTTATGCATTATCTAACAATAAAAATGAGTTTAAATTCATATAATTTTTTTAGAACTCAATTATAATATATAATTATCTTATCCTTAGAAAATAGTTTTCTAGAAAAACCACTTATTCCTCATGTGTGTGGTTTTAATTTAAAATTAAATTCATCCAATTATAAGAGATAAATTTGGTGAAATTGAATCCTTAATTCAAATTAGAATAATTTATATTATCTAATATGTTCGAACTAAACTGTTTGTCATGATGATTAATGAAAATAGTAAAGATATTTTACCATATATGAGGTTATAACAATTTAACAATTGGAGAGGCAAAAAAGATAAGTGTTATAAAAAAACCAAAAATACTTATCTAAAATTCATTTTATATTCATATTTAGACATTTATTACATAAATTTCTGTTTTTTGTTGTTTAGAGACACATTTCCTTGAATTTGACCAATATACAAATTTGAGTAATTATAGTGATAAAATTTCACTTTCTTGACTTTCAATTTAAATTATGTGTTCACGTAAGGAAAACTAATTTTATGAATGAATATTAATAGTAATTATGATATCAATAAAATTAATTTCATTAGATTAGATTTTTTTTTATTTTTTAGTTAATATATAATAACATTAAATGCTTAATAAATGGAAAAAATCAATTATATAAATAATAGAGAAATGAAATAAATAATATTAATTTTATAAAAAGTAATATAAATATATTGAATTATTTTTCTCCATTAGTTTTTTTAATAAAAGTAACATGATATTATTTCGTGAAAATATCATATTTTAATTCAACCATTGTCTATATTTTTAAAATATAAAATTAATTTAATAGTGTCAAAATGACATTAATGTTATTTTATAACAAATAATATTTTATAAAATAATTGAATTTTTTTTTAAAATCTATCCTCATC
Organism: Viscum album; assembly: GCA_963277665.1. Taxonomy (NCBI): domain Eukaryota; kingdom Viridiplantae; phylum Streptophyta; class Magnoliopsida; order Santalales; family Viscaceae; genus Viscum; species Viscum album. The sequence goes on along the minus strand of OY728143.1, from coordinate 609,594,476 downwards.
CAATTTATTATTATATAATTAAGAATCATAATACATTCATGAAAAAATTTCGTTTTATAATAAATACATTGACCCATAAATATTAAAAATTTGTGTTACCATTGTAAGGGGAAAATGGGGGTTTTCCCATTACATTGACATATTTTAAAATAAATATTCCACAACTTTTGTTTTTTTTTGAATTATAAATTAGATTCTATATATGTTAATATTGAATACAAATGAATTAAAAATGTTAATTTTATTTTTAAATTTATTTGATAAATAACATGGGTAAAAAATTAAAATACCAGCTACCATGGTGGAAACTAAAAAGGTAAAATCAAGTGAACATAAATGATATATAATATCATGTTTGAAACATGTTTTTATTGTTTATGATTTTTTTAAACATATCATTTACAGGATAATTTAATTATTAATTTTTATTTCACATGGGGAAAGAGTGATTTCACATTATTTAATATTTTTTAGTATTAACAAAAATTCCACTCCACCTCCATTAAAAAAGGACAACTCCTCCCCACACATCTTCACACTTCCTAATCCATTTAGATAAATAAAACCCTATAAAAATATTTCCCCAACGTCGATATCCATCATCAATATATTCTCATATTCCCATAATATAAACCATGGGGTCCTTCTTAATATATAAAAAACAAGTTCTTCTAAGCAAAGGTAATTGTATTCACGTATCTCTCCATTCTTGAACATCTTATAAAAACCTTATTTGATGTATTTATAAATATAATATAATAATGAATGTATATATTACATCCAAATATATTATTATAATGATTTAATAACATATATATGTCTCATATACCAACAAATAAGAAATGAAATTGTAGATTGTGTCTACAATAGATTGCCTTTTATTGAACGGAGTTTATTATTTTTATATTCTCACAAATAATGGATGATTACAGTGATGTATTAATAGAATATATATATGTGTGTGTGTGTGTGTGTGATATTTTTTAAATAATTACACTTATGGAATTTTGAAATAATATATATGATGTGATGAACATAATGAGGACACACTCAAAAACTATTACTGAACTGAATTTCTAATTATCTAAAAGGAATTATGATTTCCCATGTGGTAGCTACTATCACCATGGAATCAAAAAAATAACAAGAGAGAAAATTTTCATCCAAATTTAAGAAACAACATAGATTTTATATACTTATAAAAATAATTTTAATAAAATACCCGAATGGTAGATAAAAAATATATATCATAACAATAATGATAATCGCATGTGTTAGAGCATAAAAGCAGCTAAAATATATCCAAGATTAATTTAAAATAGTAATAGAAAACATAAACCAAATTATATCACTGTGGATCATTGAATTTATCTTTATGCAAAGACATACAATATTCAACATACAACTCAATGAGAATATAGGGTGTGAGATAAACATGCTATATTGGGTCCCACCTAGGTGTTTCATATCAAGTATCTATATAATAATTCAATAATGATCTAATTTAATGAAAAATATAATGTTAAATAGTTAAAATGATTTTATACCAATATCTTGGTAAAATAATTAGTTTCCAAATTTTCTGTATTTTCAAAATAATCTAGGTAAAAAAGAAAAAAATCTTATTACATATACCAATTCAGTAAAATCAATGAAAATAATGAATCACATATCACATAAAATGTATTATATTATAATGTACAAAATTATAAGAGATATCATATGTAACATCACACAAATGGTTACTAATGGAATGTTTATAAGACTACTTGTACAAAAATAAATTACTAGTTCACACTCATGCCTATATAACACAAGCCTATAGAGAAGATAAACTCCCCATAAGTGAACCCATCCTACAATTTAAATATAGTCCCAAGAACAACTGACCAAGGTAGCATAGTACAACCCCATTAGTTAAAACTAATGTAGTACATAGATGATGGCCTAAGGTAATGCATTCTAGCTTTGTTACCAAGGAATCGCATGTGCTACATTCTCCAACCCATTTCATCAAAACCATGATTTGAAAATACTTTTAGAAACCCTTTTTATAATTTGTTAAAAATACAAATTGTTTTACCAAATCAATGGGGAACCCATCCTTTCTCAAAAACCTATATCCACACACAAAAAATAATAAATCAATCATTCCATTTCATTTCATTTTTAAAAAAAATTATAAACACTATAGATATATTGTCCATCCGATATAGGATGAATATGGAACCACCTACCTAAATATCATGCCGTACACACCCGTTATGTGATCCACCAACCAGAATAGAATACAAGGCCAACAAAATAGGCCTTAAGATTGATTCTAATGTCTTCAAATTGCATCACACAAACAAAGAAGTTGGTATAAAGGATAGATCATGATTATAATAAAAAAACATAAACATGCTACACCATAACCAAAAAAATATTATCCGCAAGAGAAATACCACATCAAAAATCTTGAAACTATCAATAATATTATCATCATTGATCAAAAAATCCAATATCACAAGACAACTATAAACCCATAATCAATGGAAATTAAAATACAGAAGGATTACACACCCAGAGAGATGTAGACCAATAACACTAATGATCAATCAGAAAACGAAGTGATCAGGATATAGACTAGATCCCCAAAACATACTATGAGATATCATTAGTTTAGAGATATGTGGTTGTGGATGAATAATAAAATAAATCATCCCTCTGTCACACTATAAATAATAGACCATGAAAATTACTTATCTTGTATTCTATTCACATCATTTAATTTTTGATTATGATGTCCCTCCAATCAATGAATTTAGTCTTATTAGAAATATTGAATTTATCATTTACTAATTTATAATATTTTCATTTTTTGTAAACCCCTTATTCCATGAACCAATTCACTTATTCATAGGTTATACAATGCGAACTAAATTCATGGAATGAATTAATTAATTCCTTCTATTGGTTCATGATGTCTTCTTGGTGACTAATACATGGTGTGTACACATTACATGAAGTATCAAATATTCAAAATTTATAATCATTACATGAAGTGAAATATTCTTGATGAGGAAAAAATTCCATTTACTGCTAGAATTCTACTACCAAAACTGGTGTTCTCTAAAATTGGGGGTAAATTCTTAAATTGGTTAACACATTTACAAAAGGAATCCATTAATTAAAAATCATTAATCCATAAAAATTAGGAAATATCCCCTAATAGAGGATATCCATGACTAAGATTCGAAAAACATATAAAATTAAGAATTCAAATGAATTAGGCAGCCAAATGACAAAAAATTAGGTTACAGGATGATATAAAATCCCCACCATAAGAATCTACCTCCCTATGAATTCACAAGAAATAATGATGTCTAGAAAATAAGAGAGGCCATTTTTCCCTCATCAAAGATTCACACTCCCTTACCACATGATAATAAAATCCATGTCATGATAATTCTCTAGCCACATGAATCTACTTCCCATAGAAGATAATCACCTAAGAATTGATGATCTCTACTATCTGTTCCACAATAGAAATGTCTATCTCCAACTCAATCTCTTCCTGAATCCGAACTTGATAGGGATCAGGATGGTACTTCATATATTATGATATGTGGAATATATCTTGAATAAAATTCAACTATACCATCAATTCTAATAGGTAATACTCCTTCCCCAGAAACATAGTGACATAAAATGCTTCAAATTACCTCATCCAAAATATAACCAATTTTACAATATGACTTTAACCCAACTAAGGATAAACAATAAATAAAACTGGGAATCTAATAAAAACTAAAAAGGAATACACAGATGATTTTCATATAGATTCACTTGAATCTCATATTTAACTAAATGAAAATGTATTTCTTATATCCTTACAGATGAATCCTAAAAAAATTGGCCCCACCAAAGAGGATTCACACACCTCTTTCTAATAAAGAGTTTGTCTACATGGGTGACCACACAAATCCTTAAATAGATCCATTTTGATCGATGATTGATAGTTGTAGTTATAATAAAAATAAACAAGTCCCAGATGTCTATCCCAAGATCCTCACAAATCCAAGATTTAATTAAAGGCAATATTCTATAGGTTGTAAATAACTAACTTCATTTTATATCTATATGTGAATGGTAAGTTGTACAATTCATAACCAAATTTCCCATAACCTATTGGAAACTTCTCCAAAACCTCAACGTAATCCTAGAATCCCTGTATGAAATAATGTTAGAAGAAACACTATGTGTCCTCATAATTTCCACCACATATTTCTTACCTAAATCATCAAAATTAGGGGTGTCCATGATCATAATAAAGTGAGATGAATTTCTCAACCAACCATTCAAAACCTAGATAGCATTCATCCAAGTATTATTCCATATTACTTTGTTAAAAATACCATCAATAGGTCATCTCATTTCTAATAGAGTTCCAAAAAATTATAGAGAAATCAATATGGTTTTAGATGATCTGAATTTACATGTTGGCACATGTAAGGGCACATAATCTTCAATGTTATGCATCCTAACAGCAACCAAAATCATCATGTAATTACATATTACATATTAATAGTGAAAAAATTAATGGACCAAGAAGAATTATACAGTCTCACAAAACTAATCTCCTAAAATATGAATAGAAGAAAAACCAATCCATGGAATAAATAACATCATCAAAAGAGAGATACCAACCAATAGTAGTCTCCCCACCTTATAGGGTTTTATAAATTATTCTCAAATCATCATTTAATTATTGAAACTTAAGAGTAAAAAAAATTAGAAATGATGATAACAATAAACTATCCAGAACCATACTGAAAAATTACTACTTATCATACATATGAAACTAATTAAAGATCCCCATGAGGTTATATTATTCCTTTGACTCTAGAGTATCCCATTTTGTACTTTCATACAAACATTTCCCACAATGAAATTCCCCGTCCCTTTTGTGTAGGTTGTCCTAAAATCAAGCTTCGGATGGTATTCCACCAACCACATCAGTCTAGGAATCATATATTTCATAGAATAGATATATCTCATACACTTATGGTTATAAAATATTTTTAACTTCAATGTAAAAAAAGACATTTCATCCATTATTTTAGCACATTCATGAATTTAGAAAGAACTAAATCATTAGTGGGTAATTTTTCTCATGTGTTTGAAGATTTAGAGATGTGTTATTTTTTTCATGTGTTTGAAGATTTAGAGATGTGTTAGAGAATATATGATCATATTATATAAGCACACACCCCAAAATAGAAATAGAACAACCATAGAAAACTAAATTCTACTTATTCTTCTCAAGTAATATTAGAATATGGGATAATGTTAGTTTTATTTTATCTCATCGATATAAGATAAAAACATTGAATTGCATTTTAATTTCACCCTTTTACTAGTAATATAATTCAAAGGATCCAAAGAAATTAATAAATGATTTATGAACCATTGATAATATCTAGAAAGAATGAAGAATATCTAAATCTAAAAGATGTTATTTGGATCCTTCCAAACAAAAAATCCTTCACCTTCTCATGATGAATTGGTAATCCATGATCAGAAATCACATTCCCAAAGAAAAACAACTCTTGGATCTATAATGTTCAATTCAAAATATTTCCATAAAAATGATTACACATCAGGATAACTAAAACCAGAAAAATCGATGTTGTTTTTGTTCGTGGATCTCAAATAAATAAAAATATCATCCTCGAACACATCCTAATAAATATCAAAATACAAAATGAACATATATTTTACCCAATCCACAAATAATATAGCATATTTTTTCTTAAAAATGACATATCATGATATGAAAAATATAAATACCTTCTCCTAAAATCCTCCTTTAGTATATTAAACTCTCAAACTCTTTTCTGATGATACCATGATAGAATTCCATACTTTGAAATCAACTTTTACCACTTTTATTGATCAATAAAATCATTCAAATGTGACCAATGATACTTATTTTTTATTGGTATTAGGATCATTTTTTATAGTCCACACATAATCAAAGTTAAAATTAATATTACTAGGTAAATAGTACATGGGATACCTGAGTAACACTAGGGTGATCAAAACCTTTCACCATCATGTCATAAAACAAAATAATAATCTCTTTCACCTCCAGTAGTTATATATGATAACATGGTATAAATATTGATTTTTTTACAAGGGACTATATAAATGATACTCTACCACCCTCTCTAATGGATGACCCAACTATTTTTTCATTGACAATTTCACAAAAATAGCATAGAAAAGTAAGAAGGTCAATAAGAGAAGAAACCTCATCAGCCTCAACTGCTAAAATAGACAAAAACTCATGTGCTCTGGGTGGGAAGGTCTTATATGACCAAACATCATATCCCACTCTCCCTAAAACAACTAAGATCACCCATAAGATATAAAAAATAAGACACACTGATGATAAAAAATAACCTAAATACAATGAGTGATAAGACATTCTATCTCGTTGAAGACGAAAAGTTAATTCAGATTAATAATGGGGAAATCCCAGACTAACTTCTGCCCAACTATAGGCCGTGAACAAGTAAAATAAAGCCCATTATAGTTCCTTATTCAATAAGGATACTTTAACTCTATAACTAATAACATTTAATATTTTGAATGTTTAGGAATATCAAATAAATGAACAGATATAAATGAATGGGAAGCACCTGAATCAGATAAATAAATAATTACTTAAGATAAAGTATTGATCCTACTTCTCACTATCACATGACTTGTGCCATAATCCAATATAAATTAATCTAATATGTTAATGTTCTTCACTCATGAAGCATGTGGCCAGATCGTTATAGTCATGGATGTATCTGACGACACTATAGTATAATTTTTAACTAACAATCCCTTACCATAATGAGGAATAGACATACCCTGAAGGGGAAATTATAGATCACTATAATGTCCATAATGTTTTATCATATTTGTAGGTTTAGAACATGAATTTTTTTATGTATATCCATTCCATTATTACTATGATTTTGGGGAAACTATTTGATCTAACTAAGTTTTCATTGGAGGTCATCCATTAAGAACTAGTCGCACCACTTCAGTGATGATCTTTCCAAAACAGATTTTCCCCTACTTACTGATAAAATATTCTTTTTTTTGAAGTGAAGTGGAAGAATAATAAAATTTTCCTTCAATATTCTTCTCTTCCATAATCTTTCTTTCTAAAATATCTACATATTTTGCGTGATTTTTTTAAATACATGCGATATGATTTTCTTTTTTATTCCCAACAGGTACTTTTGAGCCATTGGCTTGTCACTCTTTACTACCTCTATAAAAATGAAAACTAGCATAAAAAATTAATTAGAGTATTTAAAGATTTAATTATATCTCTCCTATAAATAGGGTAACTCTAAATGATTTTTTATCATAATATACTTTTGGTAAATTTCATCGAATAAGAGTGTCCTAAAACCCTTCCAATCCAACCCCACATGCCAATTATCCTATTTGATGGAATCCCACCATTTTATTCTTGGATTCTCATGTCTAAACACCACAAAAATCAAATAGATACTTCCAATTTTATCTAGGAAGTCAAATTTCTGATCCATTATGTCCAACTAGTCCTCCTACTCATAATGTTCATTCATAAACTTAATGGATGGTGGATTCTCATGCAAGAAATATCATGATTGATCATTTTCTCCTCTATATCTAGGATATAAATATGCAACATAGTAACAGGTCTGTGGTACATTTTGATCATCCTCATGAACTTCTAGAACAATATCCTTGATAATATATCTATATATAGGTGTATTCTTTTAAGGATCATATGTTACACCCCCATAAGGAACCTGTGGGTGATGTCTCGAAGCTATAACACATCACACTGAAGTAGAAAATTTGATCAAAGAAATAGAAAAATCTTAGTTAAACTAGAAACCCATAATAAAAAATTGAGATTATGATCAATAAATCAAAACATGTGACACAGATATCAACAACCGATGGTAACTTGATTCTGGTTATGGAATGAGATGGCCATAAACTCACCACAACAAACCTATCTTGTCTCAAAATTATTATTTATAGTCCACCAAATGTGTCATGAAAAATAATCTTGACTGTAGAACACATCTGATTCCAAAAAATGATGCAATAAATCTAGATACCCTCAGTAATTGATACCCAAACTAAATATCCACATATACGAACGGCATTCCCGGTCCCCATAGGTTGGTAACCTGAACACGTGCATCAAAAAATCATAGGGAATTATTTCACTTAAAAAGGTGCATTAAATGGTATATATATTTAAACATGCAATGGGAATAAATAGAAAAATAGTAATGAAGAAATATATTTCTTTAAAAAATGAAAAAAACAAAAGTGATACAATTCAAATGTTTCTAAAAAATATCTACAATAAAATTCCTATAGTAAAGGTAAAGTAAAACTAAAACAGATACATTATATGATAGAGTGTAAAATATCCCACTATCTCACCCATATCTACCCATAATAATATGATAGAAACCACTCTATCATACTGTGGAGACTTTCCTTTCCCTATATTGAATTACATGCAATGGTTTAAACATCACTGAAGAGGTTCTAAGGCTGCGAGGTAAACAAGCTTAGAATAATCCCTCCCATGTGTTCGATGAAAATTATCCATACAATAATATGAACATTCTAAAAATTAATTAAAAAATTAATATATTTTTTATATCAAAATAATGGAAAAATGTTTAATTTCCCCTTTTCCACATTTCAAAAATAATAATCGTAAAAATGTTCAAATAATATCACATATATCTATGAATTCAAAATGAATAAAATCCTAAATCACAAATCATATCAATACCATGTAATTAAATGTGAAAAAATATAATACAAATCACAATTAACACACGCCATGTAACAATAAACTATAAGATATAAAAATATTCAGACATTAATTGATGACTAGTGTGCACTCAATTCTTTAAAATACATGTCTATGGAGTAGTGAAACACCCCTTGTGATCGCCCCCAAAAATTTCAATCATCTCCAAATAATAACATGCCTTGGGAGCATAGAAACACACCCTGAGTGAACACCCAAGAAATACTTGGATAATGTTCCTAAGCTACACATACCATTAAAGAACCCATGGCTTCCCATGTGATTCAATTGACAAATATTTTAACCAAAACAAATATTTCAAAACTATTTTATAAATCCATTTCACAATAACTAGATAATAACTTTTATTTGACTGAAATAAGGTTAAAACCATTTTTCTAAAAAAATAATCCTCAAACACACATAAATGAATATATCAATCTTTTTATTTGATTTATGTTTTTTTATCAAAAGTAGATAATTAATATTCATTGAACGTATTCTAGAGATGAAAACACCATCCTCGAACTGGGATTCTACAAGCCAGTAATGGGATCCACCAATCAGAAAGGAATACATGTTAAAAAAATCATGACTTGTGGTTTATTCAAATGTTATAGAATAAAAACCCCCCACAAATGTATATGGTAAAAATGGGTAATCTGGGAAAACCTCAACAAACACTAACCAAATGCACCGCAACCAACAATGAATCGACCACTACAAGAACATTACACAATAGATCTAGAAACAATCATGAATATTTTAATCACATATCTACAATTCCAATAAAATAATACAATAATTCCTCTAAGATCAATGAAAATGAGTAATGAGATAGAATAATCACTTAGAGAGATGCATCACAACAACACAGATGATCAATTAATGAATGATGCAGTCCATAAGTAGTGTAGGTCCCCAAAATCACCTAGGAAAGACCCTAAGAGATAGAGAATAGGCCTTAGTAGAATAATAATATAATTACTCTCTATAGTTCTATATAAATCAATAATTATAAGAATTACCAGATGTTTATTATTTTCATATAAATTAATTCCTTATTAAGAAGGGAAACCAAAATATTTATCACATCGAATAAAAAATTATGATTTTAATATTTCTTTTCGTCAAATATTTTCATGTCTTCTAAACCATTTATGACATTAAAAAATTCACGACATGGTAAAGGACATCAAATAAAACAAATTCATATCATATAAACCACTCATACCTTGAACTAGTTCCTGAAAAATTATTTGCGACCAATGCACAACATGTACACCTTACACATCACGTAAAATAATCACGTCATATAATCATTACACTACATGAAATCATTGAAAAAATAGAAAAATACTCCATATTAATCTAAAAATCCCAATTATATACTAGTGTTCTCTAAACATGGAGGCAACCATGGAAATAATTGAACACTTTGATACCTAGACATCATTAATTCAATGAAACATGCATATTCAAACATTAAGTTATTATCCTTGGGAACATTTCTCTATCCTCAACTCTCTCAAAAGGCACCCAAATAAAGAGGTAAAATAAATATAGAATATAAATACCTAAATTTTTATAATATAATGTTACATACATTCTCACTTTCTATTATATCAGGGATATGAAAAAATAATCTTACATGTACGGTAGATTGCCTCTTATATATTTGTGTGATTATTTTTCAATAAAACATTACATGGAAGTTAATACGAATATTGTTTATGATTATATGTGTTATATATGAAATACATATGATATTCATGAAAAAATATATCATTTCTAAAAAACATTTCAATTTTTTAACTTATGTTTCCAATCATGGAAAAATAATAACATTGTTCATGTATATGTGTATACTATCTCCTCCAAAAATTGAAAGGATTATTATTTTTCATCACCACATCACATGTATTATATATATATCTGTGTGTGTGAGTGTGTAAATATAGAAAAATGAAATTTTCATATTAATATTATTCAAGAATGATAATATAAAACTGAACAGCATTCCATACTGATTGTTTAAAAATGGAAATGTTATTAATGGGCACATACAACTTACTATCTAAATGATTTTAATATAGTTCAATTTTCATAACCATATTTCATGTTTGGTTTTAGAATTATAATTGATAAATAAATATAATAATTTTTATTATTATTATGCTTGATATGTTAATGAAGTGACCACCTTGACTACGGTCGACACACCGAAGCCATTTTGAAATAATGAATCGAACATATTCAAAACACATGGAATGGACTTATATGATTAGGTATTTAAGTGTTACAATTATAAAAAAACAAATTATTCATTTAAAATATTATGAATGTGTAAAGGGTAATTATGGAATCATATAAATTAAATATTATTATTATACATGTGCCAAGGGACACACATGGAATTTCATGACTCCAAGTGTTGGTATTCATCTATATATTATTTAATTGGGGAATACTTTTATGTTATAAACCTTATTTATTTTAAATAGTGTACTATTACACACTGAAAATTATTATTATATATTTTCTGAATAAATTTAATTTATTTGATAGATTTTGATAAATTCACCACCATATTTTGATAACAACAAAAAACTATTTATATTATTACTTATGAATGAAGATAATTACATATATGTTAAAATTGGAAGCATTAATAGGAATCAAAAAAATTAAATGTTGTGTATAATGTTTTTAAATAATTAAATCAAACAGATTATAATTTTCATCATTTTAGTAATGTCTTCTTATGTTTTGAAATTTACATGTTCTCAAAAAATAAATTTTCATTTTTTAAATAATGTTATTTAATTTTTTTAATATATTTATATTTATTATAAATAGAATTATTTTATAAATAATTATAAAAATATTTAATTAGGGTTGAATTTTGGGAATTTATAAAAGTTATTTATTTTTCAATGAATAGAAAAAATATAGATTTCTATAAAAAATGTCATTTAATTTCAATAACATTTGTAAATAGATAGAATAATTATGTTATAGTTTTTATTTCAATTAACATAATTATTATATATTTAAATGTATTACCATTAATTAATTTTTTATTAATGTTGTATTTATTTTTTTTAACATGCTTTTTATGATAATCATTTTAACACTCATAATGATATCCTTTTTAAATAATTAAATCAACCCATAATAAAGAGTGAATTAAATTAATTTTTTACATAATATATTTATAAATATTAATTTAAATTAATATAAAGAATATTATTATTCATTGATTTAATAAGAAATCGTTATTTAAATGAAAAATACACTTCTTGAAGACTTTTTTTATCAAAACTATGTGTTCCATATTAAAAGAAATTGGGCCACCTTAATGTGTTAAATATTTTATAATGGATTCCATATTATGAACTAGAATTTATAATACTATATAATATGTTCAAATTAATTATTTTCATAATGAATTGTGAAAAGGTAAAAATATATTATTGTGGTTAAGGTCCAAACTAATTTTATAAAGGGTTAAAAATAAAATATATGTGTTAAAATGATCTGAAAAAATTTCTTAAATCAATTTTTGGTGCATAATGTAACCTTATAGTGCATAAATATTTATAATATTCTATTTTGAGGCCATTTTATATGAAACGCATGGTTACACCTTTATCTTCTAAAAATTTACATGTGTTCCACATATCTCACTTATAAAATGCCACCTAGTCTCTTCTCCACTAGAAACCTTGAACATCTATTAGATTAGTCACCCTCATACCATAAATCTTTATCAGTTTTATCCACATAAACTAGAGACCATATAACGATCAGAAATTATTCCTAATAATATTTTTGGTGATTACCTAAGTAGGTTGTCTGAAGTAGCGGCATCATGCTTTAACTAGCTTGATTATTTTATTTTATTTTTCACCTATTTAGGATCATTTAAATTATTGTGATATAATAATAAAAATTTTCTAACATACTCATTTATGTTTTTTGTTATTATAATGGCTAAAATATATCTACTCATATAAAATGGGATACAAAATCACTATTCATTTATATAGAGGATTACAGCCTCTAGGACTGATGTTATTCATTTTCCATTACCACATTATATGAATAGATATAATTATGGATTTAATATATTTATATACTATATTTATGATAATATTATAAATAATTTGTTATGATATCACATAGAAATTCATTCCTTTTGTGGTATACATGATAATTTCATTCATATGTATGGCATACTATATCTTTACGAAGTGATGTGATTTATTTTTTACTAAAACATTGAATAGATAGTAATTTGGATAAATTTATTAAAAAATTGTCCCAAATATGTAATTAAAATTAATATATATAAATTTTATATTATATATCCTCTTTTCATTTTATCCATTGAGAAAATAGAAACATAAATCATGTGTACATGTGGCCTAACATCTCAATAAAGAATATATTTCATTTTCTATTTTTAACGTAATAGATTTAGATCTCACTTTTTTTCCATAAGGAAAATACCATAGTTCTCTCATGATTCGTTTATATGGTTTATAATAAACCTTACTGAGTAAAAATTTGTTTCGACTATCTCTTTGATCTTTTTTTAAATTACAAATTACTTCAAGTTTATCATGTATGTTGTTTTACAATGTAACCGGATATGTTGTTTTGTAACCGTAATCACATGTTTTTTTTTCAATCGTAACCACACATTCTATTGATTTTTGATAATAATCATATACTAATTGTTTTCAATAATAATCATGTTATGTATTGTATTGTAATCATATTTTGTAACCATGTTATGTATTGAATCTTTGCCAGGAATCATGATCATGTTATTTATTGTATTGTAATGAGGAATTGTAACCAGGTTATGTTATGCATCATAATCATAAATATTTTCTAGGATATTTATTATATACTAATTAGGAATCTTAAATAGGTTATTTATTTTATCATAATCAGTTAATGTATCATTTTAATAATATATCATAATCATGCATCATAACTGGGTTAAGTATTTTATCCTAATGATGTGTATCACAACTAGGTTATGCATCGTAACCACATGCATTGTAATCACATGTATCGTAATATGGTCATGTATCATAACCAGGTTATGTATCATAACCATGTTCATCATAACTACATGTATCATAACCAGGTCATGTATCTTAACTAGGATATGTATTGTAATCATAATTTGCATTGAATCCTATATCATAACCACGATATGTATAGTATACATGTTAATCATCATAACCATGTTTTCCATCATACTCATGTAATGCATTGTACTCATATCATACTTCAATACTAATTAAATTATTCACATACTAATTTTTTCATACTTTTCTACTTAATATTTCTAACTACAACGATGTCATTGAGTTGGTTATTCACCAATCTAAATGATTTCGTGTATTCTGTTTTTTTCATTATAATTCCAGTTTTCCAAGACCATCTGAATTTTTTGGAGAAATATGGTTGTTGGAGGAAATATGACCAATAGAACCAGACGGCTATAAATAAGAGTTCATTCAAACCAGAATACAAAACATTTACTAATATATTGTTCTAGAGAGATATGATGTGACTTCTCTCTTTCTTTGTGTGTAAGACAAGAATATACAAGAAGTTAATAGCTTGTTTTATGTTCTTGTATTTCTATACATGATTTGTTTATTCTTTGTGAGTCTGATCATTGTGATAATGTTCAAGGGCTTCCAGGGATAAGAAAATGTGTTTCTGATCATCATATTGAGGGCTTTCAATTGTTTTAAAGACAGAGTTTTCAATTACATTCTTAACCAAGAGATTATGGGGATTGGAAACATTTCATTCTGATCATCATATAAAGGGCTTAAAAATGTTGTAGAAAGATAAACCTTTTAACCTAGGTTAATGGATACCCTACTCTTTGGGATAATATAATTGTAATACCTTTACATTTCTATTGATATTTGTAATAGAAAGGGAATCACTTAGTTTCATATTTTTATTCCTATTCTATAACTATTGTAACTGTTTCAATTATAATTCATTCATTACATATTATATAAAGAGATTCTATATGCTTTATGGTAGAATCATTTTCCGTTTTTTTAATCTGATCATTTTATTCAATTTGAATAATTTTTATCATTACTTATGGTATTACAAAATATCATATTCATTAGATCAAAGACCTGTATGGTCAATTTTATTGGTTGTAAAATGTATTATTTTAAAACCTCTTAAAATAAGTTCAATGTTTAAATAAAAACTTTTTATAAAACCTAAAATTCACAACTTTCACTATTATGAATTACTTACATTAGTACTTTTAATAAGTCAATTGTATTTATATTATAAATATTTTGTTTATAAATAATTACTACAATAATGTGTGGAGTGGAAAAGTATTGTTTTAGAAAATGTAAAAAATGAATATTGGATCAATTGATAACCTAAACCCAAAAAGACCACCTATTTTTTATGGGAATGATTATGAGTAATGGAGATATTAAATGAAGATATTTTACATTAATAATGTAGTGGACAACTTTTTCATGCATAATAATGATTACAAAATTAAAGAAAAGGAAGTCAGAACCTTCACTAACCAAGAGAAACAAGAATATCAATTAAACTACATGGTATACAATACTTTTTTGTGTTTCATTACCCGGAATACATATAGTTAGATAACATCATGTGTCGTATCCAATTTTATCTAGAAGAAATCGGAAGTCACACATTTGGGTACATCTAATGTTGTAAAAAATAGAAGATCCATGCTCTGAGAAAAATATAAGGGTTTTGTTTTTCCTTATAGAAAACCCGTATACAAGGTGAAATAAAGATTAATGACAATCACAAATAGTCTTCAATCTATTGGAGAGAAGGGTATCGATGATGAAGCACTGGTGGAAAATATTACTGAGATAATTCCCAATGAGTGGGAATAAAAAAGGGTAGCTATTGATGAGAACAAAAAAGTTACTCAAATAATTCTTGATGAATTATTTGGAACTCTTCATCAGCACGGGACAAGAATGAAAGGAGATGATTATTTAAAAAAGAAAAATAATGTTAATGGAATTGTAGCTTTTATAAATACATATAATGAAATGAAACCAGAAATGGTAACAAGATCCAAATCTAATTAAGCTGTTTTTATATCAGAATCAATTGAAAGTGTTCACTCATAGAATGAGTTGTTCAATATTTCTTGAAGGATGAACAAGATTGTTAGAAATAAAGTATTTCAGTATAGGTTCAAAAGGAAAGATTGAAAGGACAAGAAGAACTCAAAAGTAACCTGTTATGATTGTAAAAGAGTAGTTCATATTAGACCAGATTGTCCTTTATGTAAAAAAATACAGGAAGGATAAAAATTCTAAATTAAATATGGAAAAGTATTATAAGTATAAGAAAAATAATTTCATAAATGAAAATGATATTTGGAGCTCAAGTGGTGGTGATTCATCAAAATAATATTCATAATATGCATCTTCTGATCAGAATAATGTAGGACTCATAGCCAAACTACCTATTAAGAATAATTGACTTAGGGCTATGTTACACAATTATGAATCTCTTACAAATATATCTTTAAATTCTAATTACCCAGATGATAAATATTATTACTCTTATAATGAATAATCTTCCTCAGTAGAGAAAAATTTACATTTTTTTGAAGAATTATCAAGATTTTCCAAATTACTTAAATGTGATAATTCTAAGCTGAAGAATCATCTTGATAAGTAAATCTCTATAATAATCATTCCAACAAAAAAAGTATCATATATTTAAAAAGATCTCAATAATAAAACACTTTATTTTTATAATATTTTAATAAAACTTATGGAAGTAAATTTTGAAAATGATAAACATTATAAGAAATTTGAACATGTTGTTTTAAAGAAAAATGTTTTTGAAAAAAATTCAAAAAAAAATCTTGTGGGAATGATAATTTATCCATTAGAAAAAAAATAAGGAATCTATTAACTAAATATTTTTTTTAAATCACACTACTTTAAGGGTATAATTTCATTAAAATGTATTCTAAAATTCATCCTTTAAAGAATAGTTTTGGAATTGGTTACACTCATCAAATACCATTTTTAAGTCATAAATATTTTTTTAATCAAAGTAACCTATTCTGTACCAAATGTCAATGAGGAGGAAATTGGGAAATAAATTTTTCCCTTAATAAAACTCAATCTTTATGATTTCATAACATAAATTTTTCAAAACCAATGAAGATTCCTAATTTTCATTTATCTAAAATATTCTGATCCAAACATGTTTGGGTTATGAAAAAAATAAATGTTTTTTATTCTGGGAAACTAAAGTTGTACCAAAATCATGAATATTTGGTACATGAATAGTGTTTGTTCAAGACATATGACTGGAAATAATGATTTCATTAAAAAGATTATTGAAATGAAACGTTTAATAGTTACCTTCAGAGATAATTATCAAGTAATGATCATTTTTATATGTAATATTGTTATTTTAGGAATGTTTTTAATTTGAATTGTTTTAAATGTTATGTGTTTTAATAACAAGCTTATAATCACAATTCAATTATGTGATGAAGGGTACCGTTTGAATTTTAGTAATGATAACTGCTTAGTTCACAATTCCAATGATGATTTCACTCTCTCGTCCCATAGGCATGAGAATTTATACATACATAACTTAGATGACCTTATAATCCAAGACTTACCTTGATTAAGTCCAATTGAAGTCCAATCTTGGTAATAGAATAAGAAGGTTAGGACACTGTAACCATAAAAACCTTTGTAAACTCTTGAAGAGTAGACTTTTTAAGGATCTATCGGATATAAGGTAAGATTATTTTTATTTTTTTACCCTTTTCAATATTAAAATCAACATAAAACTATCTATAAATAAATTAATGGAGTTACAAATTCTAATTCATTTTAGTTTGTTCACATGGATCGTTTCTATCCTACACAAACTAAAAGCATTTGAGGAAAATACCATGTATTTTCTTTAGTTGATGACTACACCAAATTCACATGGGAATATTTTCTAGTAAGGAAATATGAATCATTTTTATATATCAGAACTTTTTGAGCCCAAGTTAAAAATGATAATAACCTACAACTAATAATAGTTCATAGTGATCGTGGAAGATAATTTCAAAATTCCGATTTTTTAAATTTTTTAGTTAGAAAGTTAATACTCACAACTTTTTATCTCTTTGGGCCCCTCATAAAATTAGTGTTACTGAAATAAGAAATGATTTTTTTTAGGAAATGATAAGAACCATGCTGATTCAATACTCAAATGATGAGAATTTCTGGGCGGAAGATATTTTTATTACAAGTTATACTATAAATCGAGTTTTAACTAGAATTTTTCATAATAAAACATCTTATGAACTATGGAATGGGTGATAACCTAATGTTTTAAACTTTAGAGTATTGGGATTCAAATTATTCATATTGAATACTAAAGATGATCAACATAAATTCACACCCAAATCCTATGAAGGAATCTTTCTTGGTTATTCCACAACATGTAAGGATTATATTGTTATTTGCAAAAAATCTTTTACTATTGGGTAAACAGATCATGTTAAATTTGATTAAACTAACCCCTTGGTTTTTAATCAATCCTTAGGTACGTCTTCTAATGTGCTTTCAAAAACTAATTATCAACCTCTGATTGAAAACACTTCTAAAAAAGGAAATATTCAAGAAAATGATTTTAAAACATTCACCCTAGAGGATTTAATATCTTATGTTGATGAAAATTTTTTACAAAACCAAAATCAATTTTTTCTTAGGAATCATCCCTTAAGGATGAGAAATTCCTTGAGAAATGAAACAGAACATCTTGATTTTCTATCACAATTTGAACCTAAAACTTCAAATGAACCCTCAAGCGATGAATGGTTAATTACAACAATATAGAATGAACAAAATTAATTTGAAAGGAATCATATCTGGACCATGGTTGAAAGACCTTAATAAACAGCTGTAATTGGTGTAAAATGGGTTTTCAGAAACCAAGGTCATGAAAATGGAGTCATTCTAAGTAATAAAGAAAGACTTTTTGCAAAAGGATATAATCAACAATATAGATTAGAATACAAATAAACCTATCCTCCAGTAGCTAGACATGAATCTATTCGAATTCTATTAGATTTTATAGCATACTTCAATTTCAAACTTTTCCAAATGGATGTAAAATGTAATTTTCTTAATGGTTTGGTAAAAGAATAAGTTTTGGTAGAATAACCTCTAGGTTTTGTAGATTAAAAACATCACGATCAAGTTTGTAAATATACCAAAGATTTATATGGCCTTAAAAAGACACTATATATTGGTATGATTTAATCAAAGAATTTATTTTACAAAAACAAATATGCAAAAGTTACTACAGTTATAACTATTTTTTAAAAAAAATTAAAACATAAACATTTTGATTCATCAAATCTATGATGATGAAATTATATTTGAATAAACTCAGCAATATTTAACTAATTTCTTTGCGAATCAAATGAAATCTTAGTTTGAAATGAGTACGATGAGTGAGTTAACATTAATTTTAGGTTTTCAAATTTCTCAAAAACCAAATGGAACCTATATATCAAAACATATATATATCAAATACTTAATTAAAAAGTATGAATATTACAACACTAAAAGTACAAGAACTCCTATTGGTACATCAAATACACGTGATATTGATGATGTGGGGAAATTAGTAGATAAAACAACTTTTAGAGGGTTGATATGAAGTTTTTTAAACTTAACAACTTGTCATCCAGACATTCTATTTATGGTATGCTTAAGTGATAGATGTTAATAAAATCCAAAATAATATCATTTAAAATAAGTGAAATGGGATTTTTGCGACTTAAAGGGAACTATGGATTTAGGACTATTCTATTCTTCTTGAAATGATTTTTTTAATGATTTTCATATGAAGACTTTATTGTTTGTATAATTGATATGAAAAGTACATCTAGAACATGTCATTTATTAACGATTATTTGGTTTCTTGTCCATTCAAGAAGTAACATTTAGTAACAATTTCTACAACTGAAGTTGAATATATAGCAGTTTGAAGTTGTTGTTCTCAAATGTTGTGGATGAAATAGACAATCACGGACTATGGAGTGAGTTTTTCTAGAAATCAAATACAATGTGATAATACAAGTGTCATTTCTCTTATTAAAAACCCTACACATCACTCATATTCAAAAAAACATAGATATTAGGCATCACTTTCTTAGGGATCACACACAAAAATGATATATTTTTTACAATTCATTGGAATGAAAGAACAACTTGATGAAATTTTCACAAAACCATTATCTTCTGATGGATTTGAATACAATAAACAGAAACTAGGAATGAACGCTATAAATTAATCATTCATATCTATTTATTTTTTAAATAATCACCTTACATAATGTTACTCCTTTTCAAAGGGGTGGGGTATACATTGGTTTTATCAATCTTATCATTTTATTGGTTTTACTCTTTACTTTTACATTTTACCAGTTTTATTCTTTTGTTTTACATTTTATCAGTTTTGTATGTATCGATTTTGATTTTATCAATTTTATATGTTCATCAGTCTCTCGATAATGTTTTTGCTTTTATTTTTTTACACGTCAATTGGTTTTACCTCTATCCGTTTCTTTTTTTATATTATCGGTGAGGGATTATTGGTATTGGAATACATTATCGATACAGAATTATTAGTATTGGAATACATTGTCTGTACTAGAATATTGCTGTTGGATTACTTTATCATTACTGAACTAACTGTATCGGAATAATTTATCAGTACTAGATTATCTGTACTAAACTATTAGTATTGGATTACTTGATTATTGGTACCAGCTTATTTTATTTTATTGGTTTTAGAATTTGTATTGATTTTATATTTTCATTTGTATAATAAGAACTATATAATGAAACAAATATGTATATCCTGATACACTGACATGTACAATTTATAAAGACTTGTTTTCATTGCTAAAATAGTTATTTTTCATTTCTTTCTTTTATTTCCTAATTATATTTTAACTGAATATGATTTTATACTAACGAAAACCTTATGATTTTGAAATAATTATAGACCATTGGATATTTAGAGAAAATAAATGTTAGTCATCTATTGGGTGATAATATACTTATATCCCTCTATATGCAAGGGTTTTTGGTGTTGAGAAAGGGTGATAAGGTAACATTTCAAGTTTTAGATGTTTATTTTCATGATTATTTGGTGAACATGAAGAAATTCAACCTAATTATATTTATTTTCTTGAAAATTAATAATCTAAAATATGGTGATCTAAAATCACAACTGGTCATGTTTCCTACTATTATAAGTATGTTTCTAAAATAATTATTTAGATTTGTAATCCTGCAATAAAGACAGATCAGAAATCCTTTAAAGATCCATTTATCAGTAAGGATATAATAAAGAGGCTCATGTAACAATTCAATCTTGAATCAGAAAAGAATTGAAAAAAATCAGATGATGAGAAAGAAAATGAAGTAGTTGAAGGTATTGATAAACTTTCTAATCCATACATGGAGACTTCGAACTAAATAGATGTAGTTAAGACTAAACTCCCAAACCATCAATGAAACAAAAGTTAGTATTTGATGAGATTGATACTGAGTGGAGAAAGAAAAATGAATAAAGAAAAAAGGGGGATCCTCAGTTTAAACTGGATCCCGCTGAAACCTTGGAATTGAATGTAAGGTTAGAAGAAACATTTAAATAAGAAGAGAGAAAGAATAAAATTAATAAGAGGAAGGATGATGATACTGACATTGATATCCTTGTCAGAATACCTCAGTAATAAAAAATATTAATTGTAATAATGGAGTCATCTGTTCAGACTCAATCTGTTCCATTAGAGAAAGTAAAAGAGAAAAAAACTTCTGAACAATCAGCTACACAATATATTATTAAAGGATATGAAGAAGAAGAAGAAGAATAAGAAGAATAAGGGGAAGAAGATCAAGGTCATGAAGAATAATAAGTAGAAGTGGAAGAGGATAAAAACAAGAGAAACCATTCAGGTGAATCCTCAGAAGTTCTATCCTTCAAATTTCTATCTCTGGATCCACAACATTATAAGGAATATTCTCTAAAGGTTACATCTAGGAAATTCATTCAGATCACTAATAAAGGATAAGAATAGGAGGAGGAAGAATCCGATAAGAATCAGAATCAACCAGCTTATTCGGTCAGTATTGAAAATCACTTCGGTGATCTCCCTCAATACATAGAAGATAAGGACTGTAAAAGAAAAAACACTTTTATGGAAATTCAATATATTGAACAAGATTTTAATATATTAGAGGATATTATACGATTCATTAAAAATATTGGATCTAGGATAGAAATCCTTTAAAATGCTTGTAATGATAGAATAGACTATGTTAAGGTTCTAATGGACATGTTTCTAAGCCTTGAAGCTGATTTCAATATTTTTAAAGAATGTATCGCTGAGCACTGTAAGTCTTGTAATAAGGTTGTGAAGTGATTATACAATGTTGAAGATAATCTCAAGAATCATCTGAAAAAACAGGATGAATTGGAAGATTCGGTAAAAGTTCTCAATACTATGTATCAAAAGTTGGCTGCTTAATTAAATGAAAAACATGAAGTATTTAAATGACCCAGTACCTCACAAGGAATAGCATATGGAGTGAATGTTTCACTAAAGGTAAAATTGTAGAATGAGAGTAATGAGGTTTTTTTACTCTCCAATAGAGTTTTAATCCTATTGAAGGCCTGCAGACTTATATTGGATGCCATCAACTCTCATGAAGTAAAGCTTAAAGCCGAAGAAGAAATCAATTGTATTATAAGAAAAAGGCTCCAGATGAAGGAAATATTTAATTTCGAATAGGATGTGAAGGTGAAATATCATTAATAATCTCTAGACATGCTGATGGAATATAGGAAATAGGTCAAGAAAATAAATCTTAATATGTTCAATATTTTGGAAAAACAAAAGAGGAAATAATGATTTTTGTACTCTTGTCATAATATTACCTATTTTATTCAATGAAATGTATATTTTTTACTCTATTTGTCGATCCTTTTTTAGTTATTAAATACTTTCCCTTATTATTTTTGAAATTCACAAAGGGGGAGAATGGTTTTGAATAGAATAATTTGATAAGTACCTTATTATGAGGGTTAAATCTCAAGTAAATGTTTATAGAATACGATCCCTAAGGATTTTTAACCTAACGTGGAATTAGTCATTTTCACTATTACTGTCACAAGAGTTACTAAAATCAGAAAGAGATAAGTCATTGTTTTTTTTGTGCTTTCCAAAAAGTGGACAATTGTTGAGTTAAACAATTTTGAGACTATCACGTTGATCTTTTTTTCTTTAGAAATAACAAATTACTTCTTTTTTATCATGTATATTTTTTTATATTAATAATAACATAGTTTGTTTTCCATCGTATCAACAATTTTTATTTATTTTACATCATAATCATATGCTAGTTTTTTTCAATCATAACCAAGTTATGTATTGTATCGTTATAAGGAATCATAATAAGGTTATGTAAGGAATTGTAATCAGAAATTGTCACCAGGTTATGTATTGTATCATAATCAGGAATCATAACCATGTTAGGCATTTCATCATAATCATGAATTGTTTTCAGGTTATGTATTTTATCGTAATTAGGAATCATTACCAGATTATGTATTTCACCATAACCAAGTCATGTATTGTATTCAAAATATATTGTAGTCATGAATCGAAACTAAGTTAAATATTGCATCATAAGCATGTGAATTGCAACCAGGTTATGCATTGTGACCACATGCATTGTAATAACGTGTATCCTAACCCAGTCATGTATCGTAACCAGGTTATGCATCATAACCACATTCATCGTAACTACATGTATCATAACAAGGATATGTATCGTAATCATAATATTAATTGTAATTTTGTATCATAACCACGATATACATCATATTCATGTTAAGCATCATAACCATGTTTTTCATCATACTCATGTAATGAATTTTATTCATATCTTACTTTAATAAAGATTACATGTTCCAAATACTCATTGTTTAGTAATTTTTTACATACTAATTTCTAACTAAAATGATGTATTTTAGGTAGTTATTCACCAATCAAAATGATGTCATGTATTCTATTTGTTTTGACCATTGTAATTACAGGTGTCCAATTCCCTCTGATGTTTTTGGGGAAATATGAAAATTGGAGATAATATGACTGTGAGAACCTGATTCCTATAAATAAAAGGAAATTCAAGCAAGAATACACATAGTTTACTTCTATCAAGTTCTAGAGGGAGATTTTGGGACTTATGTCTTGCTTCTTGTGAAAGCCATGAAGATAAAAGAAGTGAGAATCTTGTTCCATGGTCTTGTATATCTATTACTGCTTTCGTTTTTCCTTTGTGTTTCTGATCATTATGACAATAATCGAGGGATTCTGGGAATAAAAATATGTGTTGTTGATCAACATATCAAGCGCTTTCAATTGTTTGAAAGACAGAGCTACCAATTACCTTTTTAATCAAGGTCTTCTGGGGATAGAAATCTTCTTGTACCAATCATCCTATTGACTGATTACCAGGGTGGTGGTAAGACATATCTTTTTCCCTCGGTGAAAGGATACACAAAAATTTGGGATAAAAGAATCGTAATACCTTTACATTTCAACTTATATTTGTAATAGAAAGAGAATCACTTTGTTTATTATTTATATTAATATTAATATTACTATTATAATTGTTTCAATTATGATTTATTCATTACAAATTTTATTATGAGATTTTATACGTTGTATAGTACAATAATTTTCATTTGTATTACTCTAATCACGGTATTCAATTCAGATAAAATTGTTTTTCATTACTTAGGGTATTAAAACATATCATATTCAACGGATACAATACCACTATGGTAATTTCTATTGGTTGTAAAATGTATTAGTTTAAATCCTCTTAAACTAATTTCAGTGTTTATAAATATTGTTTTTTAAACCTACTTTTCACCCCTCCCCCCTCTTATATTGTGTCTTCTAATATATATATACATCTATATTAGGATCTCAAAACCCCATGAATTTACATTGTGATAATTATCAGGAAAATTATAGGTATTTAGATATCTATTTTTGGATCTCTCATTCATGTTGTTTATGGTTTCAAATTTACCAATGTGGTAAGATATTATTGTCTCAATATGTATTCTTTGAGATATAAGTTATTTCACAAACATATATTATTTTATAAGTTGTATATTCAACCACGATAACATTTAATACAATATATTTATTTTTTTAAAATATATTTTTAGTTTCATCTAATCTTATTATTTCATGGATTATATGATTCAATGATACAAAAGTGGTAATGGTTTTATAATACATCTTAATAATTTATTTAGTTTTTTATGTTTATTCATCTAATGATAATGAATTATGATCCAAATATCTGGAAGATCACATATTTTAACATAATCTATTTATTTAATTTGAATACAAATTCTAATTGAATTTTACTCTCTTTATGTACAAGAGTTTTTAGAATAATTTTTGATGAAAAATAATATTAACCCTCTCATTGGTAGAAAACCCATTTTATTCCACATTCATTTTCTAATAGTGTTTTAAAATTTGAAAAATAATCTATTAAATAAATTTTTATCTATGTTTTAATTGTTTAAAAGTTTTTTCAAAGGATTGTTACTGATTTTTTCCAAACAGGGCTCATTATTCTATAACCAAATATGTGAAAGGAACAACAATTTTAACCTATATGACATGAAAAAAATAATCCACTATCATGTACATAAATTTTTTTAAATATTAAATTATATTTTTTTATGATTAGTTTCAATGAAACTTATTTATAAATTTATTAATGAATTTTTAGTTTTCTAACAAGGTTGTTTTGAATGTGAAAATATAACATTTCCTAAAAATTTACAAATGATTAATCAAAATAATTTTCCATCTAAGATGAAATTATTTTATTATAATTATTCTTTTCTGGGGATATGATATATGTATACCATTCCTATTCTTTAAAAATATAGTTTGTGTTTATGAGGGAATAGATTTTATAAGGGATTTTTCTTTTCAATGGTTTATGCATAGAAGAAATGTTCTTTGTAGCCAATTTTATTCCATGGGTTTTGATACGATGAATGGTTTATGATACCCATTTCATTTCATGGGTTTTGATATGATTAAGTTATTATAGAATATTTGGAACACATATGTATGATTTTCATTATGTGATATGTGAGACCTATATCTCCATCAAATACATTGGGTAAAGATTAAAATATAATGAGATAAAAAGGCTCTAATGGGGATTGTACCAAATTCAATAATGGGATTTGTCCAAAATGATAGTCTTGGTAGTGAACATTCCTTACTACAATGGTTTTTGGAGTTAAATTATTCCATGATAATAGACTTGTAATGGATGATTTACTACTTTGATAATGATTTTATATACATATGTATATGCCAAAATTCTATGACATTGGTAAATGTTATACTCACGTAGATCTTGTTAATTGATTTACATATGATACCAATCATATCAACTTCCAATATTTATTCCATGACTGATGATTTTTATCGTTGATATATAGGGAAATATTTTCATATTTTATGTTGATGGTGTCATACCCTTATAGTCATGTTATATTTACGAATTTCTCTTTTTCCCCTCAATGTGATTCTGAGATCACCATTTCTTATGTTTATTATCCCTAGGTTATGATGACTCATATTACATGTTATATGTCTAATAATGATTCTTGTTATGAGGAACTAATTGAGAGATCATGTAGAAATTGTTTGCCCTAGTTATTTAGGATTCCATGCTTCCAATATCCCATACATTTATAATTCTCAATAATTTTTTTCATGTAATATATTGAATATTCATCAAAAAAGAAGACACTTATGTATATAAGAGGTTTTGGATGGTAATTATTGTTATTATAAGATTTTTTAGATACCCATTGGAATATAAGAGGGAAAAAATTAGTGTGAACCCTTTGGTTAATAATAGGTATAATGAAACATTGAAAAAAATAGAATATATTATATTTTTTACCTAAAAATATATCCCTTGATAGATACTACATGTGGGAGTGGCTATAGAATATATATATCTAGGGAAAATAGATCGAATAGTGAAAATCTGGGAAGATCCAATCATTATCTAGTATATTACAATGGGAATTTCTATACACCTCATTTGACACACTTAGAGGATATGATTTGGTTAGATTAAATTTTCATTTTGAACCATAAAGAAGGATTTGAGATGATTATGACAAGGAATAATCGTGGTTAATTATTAGGATTATTGAATTAAAATTAGGGTTCCATGATTTAGACATCACACAAATAATTTTCACGACTATTTTTACCCACTCTAATTATTATTCATCACTATATAATTTTTGTTTAAGTAAGTGGATAGAAACTAAAGGGACCATGTTAAATATGAGTGTGATAGACAAGGAATTGATTTTCTTCTTCATAATAAAAAACTTATCGGTGGTACATTGTAAAATCATGTTTCCAGAATCATAATAAAATTCTGAATCAATGAAAAATACTGATCTTCCATATCAGCAAATGAGGGAGAAAAATTATATTGAGTCCTTCGTGAGGTAAGTTATGCCAATTTAAGTTGTTCCGTGGATATTTTAGTATCTAAGAAATGAATATGTACCAGTGAAAATATGTCTTATATTATCCAGTGTGTGGAAAATCAAAATGAAATTTGGTTTTTCTATCATTTGGATGGTGAAGCAGATAAATGATGGACTCCAATCATGAGTACAAGGAAGCAAATAAAAATTAACTCCATAAAGTGGATTTCTTTTTTGAACCTATTTTTTAATAATATCATTATACATATTTTTCAAATAAAATTGTAGGTTGAATTCATCGAGTTATACCAAAATAATGATGAATCATTTGTTATCTATGAGGTGAATATTTTAAGCCATTTCATTTATGATTATTATATTATCATCCAACACAAATATAATGTTTATAAATTCTATAATTTATTAAAAACAAGTCTCTAATGATAATTATAAAAAAATGAATTCATTAGTTTTGAACAAATCATTTGACATGATTTGAATGTTGAAATAATGACTGGAGTTACCCATCATTCATATAGTTTTGATAATAATGGAAATATCATGGTTAAGGGAAACACATTGAAACATGGTGGAAAAAAGATGATATTTATTTTAAGGTCAGCGGTTTAATAGAAGAATGGTGAAAAAATTATTATGGGTAATGGTAAATTTTTTATGTTTGGAAGGTATGTTCATTTGGTAATCTAATTCAAATGTTATGGGATGAATTTAACTAATGGTGAAAATAGATAGAATGATCCAAAGAAAACACCACCTACACTATAGTGTTTGAAATGTAAGGAGTATGGTACCCAAGAGAACTAGTGTGAACAAATCAATGGTTAATGATTTTTTTCTATGTTAGTAACCTCTAAAATTGAGGCACAAGGTAGAACCTCATATGATCACTATTTCTGATGATAGGTGTGATGAACACATAGTGAAAGGTTCACATACTATATATCACCCCTATATTCAAGTAACTAAAAAATTATTTAAGATTTTTTTGTATATAACGAGGTTGGAGATATTTGGGATGGTTTGGAAGACTTTTAGAATGTTTTGGGGATTTTATAAAGGTGAAAAGTTGATGCATGGTTTGTGGAAATTGGGAAAATCCAACAAGAAATCATTTAAAGTAAGACAAGTGATAAGAGGAAGCCACACAGATAGACATATGATTTTTTCAAATCATTCATCCTCCTAGGTGAATCCATGAAAAGTGTGATAGTGATATTCTTCATAGTTGGCACACGGTTTGTCAAAAAGTGTAGGAAAAACATGTTATGTCCTCCTTGAGAAAGATCTTTGTGCATGTCTAGCATATGGTTTTTCCTAATCATGCAACTACCTATCCACTGTTTAAAAACGAGGCCCTAGAGAAAGTTGATTTGCGTAAATATTTACATTAAACCCCACATTATTATTCCAAATTGACCCTAACTCGAGATTTCTACCACCCAAAGGTTATCAAAACATTCCCTCATTGAATTTGAAGAGATCTGAAGGTGTTTCATGATGTTTTGAGGCCTGATTACCTTGTAAAGTCTTCTTTAATGGTAGTTTTGTGTACTTTTTCTTATATTTAATTTCCTACACCTTTAATATTCTTATATCTAGTACAATGCAGATAGATCTAAGTTATTTTATTCCATTAATGTTTATAATTGGATTTTTAATAATAAGTCAATAGATCTGATGTGGGTTTTGGGATATTTAATCTGGTTTTGTGGGCGTTTTCATGAAATTCTTTGTTTTATTCCACAATTCCTAAGGTAGGTGGCTTAAATATTGAATCCATTAATTATAAATTGAATTCTTAGTTTAATATTTATTAAATTTATTGATATTTATTGTGAAGTTTTTGAGAAATTCATTGTAGAACCCCACTTTCGTGATGGTTTGTGGATTTTTTTGTGGAATTGTGGAATTTTGGAAAGTGGTTGTAAAAGGTTATTTGTTTTCTTGATTTGAAGATTTTGATTTTAAAATATGACTTTGTTGTATTTAAAGTGAATTTCTCAATTGAAATGTTTTCAATAAAAGGATTGTTTTATGGAAATGAATTGAAATGGTTGGATTGAAATAGTTGTGGCATACATGGGTTTGTGTGAATTCATGATTCCAATGTGACCCTGAATGAGTGCAGTGTGCCATTGGGGTACAAAGGGACATGACCATGGATATGTGGTGTGTGTAATTGGGGGAAAATGATATTAGACACTTTTTGATGACATAGAAGATGGATA
The DNA here is from genome assembly GCA_963277665.1 of Viscum album. Taxonomy (NCBI): domain Eukaryota; kingdom Viridiplantae; phylum Streptophyta; class Magnoliopsida; order Santalales; family Viscaceae; genus Viscum; species Viscum album. The sequence goes on along the minus strand of OY728143.1, from coordinate 609,564,662 downwards.
ATAAGCCATTCAAGATGATGGAAATGTATCTTGAATTGTGGAATGGTATGCCAAATAGGATTGTGAAATGATTTAAATATTTTTTGGTTGATTTTCATAGAAAAAAATTTCATGTTGGAAAACTAATTTTCATACTAATATTTGTTTACTTCTGATAAATTGTTTTAAAATTTTTATATAGATTGTTTATAATTGTTCTAGCATGTTCTATACAAGTTGTTTAAGTAGGGAATTCATTTGGGGAAAATCTATCAAGCTTAATTACTCACCCCTACATTGGAACATTCTTTATTTTTCAGATATTGTTCATTTTATCATTAGAAAATTTTACAGATAACACTTCTTCAGTGGTTATTTGTTATACATGGTAAATATAGCATATATAAATCGTGGATCATGTAGAGATCAATGGAGTCAAGTTTTTGATTCTCGGGGTCTTGCTGGTTTTGTCTTATACTATGTATTTGGTATTTAGTAACCTTCCCTTCTGGTACACTATTGAAGCTTTAATTTAATTTCAATGGTAATACATCGTATTGTTTTACACTATTTTCATGAATCATATAGTGTTATTTTTTTATAAAATGTTTGTAAAGACCTGTAAAATTCAAGGTAAATTTTTTCTTAATTTTCATTGGGATTTTACAAGAACACGGTTTCTAACGGCACCTGATTCCGAGGCCCGGTGTACTCGGAATCATTTTCCGAAGTTTAGCTCGGGTACGTTCAGTGAACGAATGAGCTGGTTTTTCTAACTTTTGAACCGGTGCTCGAAATCGAATTCCGAGGGCACCGATGGAATCGCAGCGCCGGTAATTACTTGGAAACACCTTTTCCAAATTTGCGTTTGCTCGAGTGTGGTTTTTAAATTTTGGGGTTAAGTAAAGGAATAGAATAAAAATTGGACGCACAATTTTTATTTTACTTCAAGTTGTTTAACCTAAGGTAAGTGCTGGGAGTGGGACCCACAATATCCTACCCACTTGGTAGGATATTTGTGAGGTGGGGCCCACATGAGCCTCATCGTTTCTTTTCTTCCTAAACCCCCTCCTTTAATTAAGTAACGCACTCGCAACCCCTATTAATGAAGTCAACCCTTCCGTTTATTCTGGTTAATAAACGCCTCATTAATTTTGCGGTTTAAAAATCCTCAATTAATTATTTTAATTGATTGTTTCTTTTTGAAATTCAAACGTTGGATTGTGTTAATAAAATAAGACAACTCTTATTTTATTAGGGGTTGGTTGTGCAAGAGGGTTTGGGGAGAATTCTCTCATGTCGTGAAGTTCTTCCTCCTCGGCGAAGAATGCGAAGAATGCGAAGAACGCGAGGAACGCCGACCTCCGACGAAGGTCGACAAGAACACCGGATCCTCGTAGATTGACGACGTGATGCCGAAGAATCCTTTCTCCGTGACGTGATGATCCTCCTTCTGCGACGTCTTCTTCCATGACGGTTAATTCCGCGACGAACCCTCGCTCATCGAATTCGACGAGGTAGGGTTTTATTTTAATTGTTGTTCGTGAATTGTTATGTTTCCTTTCTTCATTTCTATTGGAGCTGCCTGATACCGCAATAACGGGAGGGGGTCGGACCGCATGAATACAGCCAACCCCCCTCTCCCCTTTGGTTGTTTGATGTTGTTTGCGGCACGAACAAGGTAACGCGGTGTCAAAGCACCGCACAGAAATATTAAAGAAAGGGGGAGAAGCGGTGCTGTCACGCCACACCGTTGAAGACGAACCAAAGACGCGGCACCGTCGCGCCCCGCCGGAGAACTACAAAAGCCCCGCGGCTGGAGCGGGGCCATGGCGGAGGGGCGCGGTGCTGTCGCGCCGCGCCAGACGGACCAAGGTCGCGGCTGAGGCCGCTGTGGAGCGGGGAGACCGGCGGCCGGTTCCGGGCCGCCGGCGTCAGAGCAGCGGGACCGGCCAGCGCCGGTCCCGTGGTGGCAGAAGCCGGCTGGCCAGAGCGGGACGGACGGTCAGTGGAAAACATGGGGTTCGTAACCCCCGGTTGGCCAGCAGGTGCATCCCCCCACACGGGGGTCGTGGGTTCTCTACGCGGGGGGCAGCGTGCCCCCCCCCCCCCTCTTCGCTCGACCGTAATGACCGAGCCGCCTGGCCACCTGGCCAGCGCTAGCGTGCCGGGCTGAGCCACCCGGCCAGACCACCCGTCTGGGCCGCGCCCAGGCCGGGACGGGCCCGGACCCGGTTCGGGCCGACCCAGGGGGTACCAGGCAGGGTCGGATCGGGCCCGAACCCCCTAATACCGGACCTCTCACGGTCTTTTGCCCATAACATGGGTTGCGGACCTCCAATCGATGCACCGTCAGCGGCGATGCGATCCTTGGATCGAGGTGGTCGTTTCGGTGTATCACACTCAAGGTTTCGGATTACTTTGGGTTCGTCCGGGTTGGTTCGTACACAAAACCAACCAGGCCCTCGGAGCGGAAACGCCTATAACTTGAGCTCTAGATGTCCGATTGATGTGTCGTCGACTTTTTTGGATTCCGCATGATTAGACAAAACTTTTGGCATGATTCGCCTAAGTTTCGGATGCAGTTGGATAATGGCCGGGTTGGATTGAACCCGAAATCCAACCGGGCCCCTGGAACGGAAAAGCTGATAGCTTTCAGACCGGACGTCCGTTTGACGAACAGTCAGCAGAGTCAGTGATCACGTTGAGAAATGGTACCTATGATCATGACCTATGATAGTTTGTGGTATAGCCGAGATACGACCGGGTTGGTTCACACATGAAACCAATAGGGCCCCTGGGGTGAAATGGCTAGTAACTCACAGACCGGGCATCCAACTAACGCACCGTCTGTTGAATTGAGACCCCTATGACGAGAAGGTCCTTGAGATAATTCTTCATGGAACTTCGTGATACTTGGAGTATCGACTGGTATCTCGTGGAGCGGACCCTCCCGGTGACGATCTAGTAGAGTGCATAGACCTAGTATCTGGCTGAGACTTGACCACTACTGATCTATCGACTGAGTGTATTTCGGATAGTCCAGTGGGGAGCACTTGGTTGTAGCGGCAGACCCGCGGTGGTGGAGCGCTTGGTAGTAGCATCAGACTCGTGGTACTCAACAGAAGGAGTACCTCTAGAGGCTATGAGGGGGAGCGCTTGGTTGTAGCAGTAGACCCACTGCGGAGGAGCACTTGGTAGTAGCGGCATAACCGCGGTACTCAACAGAAGGAGTACCTCTAGAGGCTATGAGGGGGAGCGCTTGGTTGTAGCAGCAAACCCATGGCGAAGGAGCGCTTGGTTGTAGCGGTAGACCCGTGGTACTCAACAGAAGGAGTACCTCTGGAGCCTATGTGGGGGATCGCTTGGTTGTAATGGCAGACCCATGGAGGGAAGCACATGGTTGTAGCAATAGGCCCCCAGTTCTCAAAAGAGGAGGAGTTCAGCGTGCTTGGTTGTAGAGGCAGGCCCACTGTACTCGACAGGGGAGGAGTTCTCCAACAGCCGTGGTTTTTACATCATGAAGAAGTATACATGTGTGAGCTGAGTCTTGATTTTCAATCCTTATCTTTGATAAGTTTGACTTGATATCCTGCGTGGATTACGTTATGCTTTCCTGTGTGGATTTGGTTGTGTTTTCCTGTGTGGACTAGGTTGTACTTGGGCTCGGATGTTGGAGTCGAACGAGAATTGATGACTTAGGTATATGTATGGGTATATACCTAAGTAGTGTTGGATGTTACTTCATGATTTTATCGTTCCTTTGTGGATTATCCTTTGTGGATTCTGGGAGACCTTCGGGGGTCTCGGGGTCCCTACTGAGTAAATTATACTCACCCCTGCACGGGCTATGCCCGCACTACTTGTGTTGGATGCAGATGAAGGACAACGTTGATCGTGGTTGAGGCACGAGGAGTAGGTCCGTACCCGGAGGTGGAACACTGGGCGGGGCGTACTCGGAGCGGACGGCTGGACCCAAGGAGCTGTGAGGCTATATGTACCCACCCTTCAGGTGGGACATCCAGTGGACGGCTCGAGGCTACGGCTTTACTTTTCAGTTTTTGTACTCACCTTTTCAGTTGTACTTTACTTTCAGTTTGGGTTTTATTCTGTCCCACTTACTTTACCGCACTTTCTATTGTACCCAGTTTTTACATAGTGTTTACTTCTGCGTGCTTGCTTTGTGGTGTTTGTTTACTTTACAAAGGAAATGCCTTCCCTTTATACGGGGAAATACGCCTTGGTGCTAGTCGCCAGCCCCTGGCCTATGGAATGCGGGCTTGATGTAGTCACGGCATGGGCCTCGAGGGCAGGTCGTGACAAATTGGTATCAGAGGTGTTCGGTTCTACCGCAGAACTCATGACTCTGATCTTTTTCTATGTGAAGCAATAGTGTTAAGAGTATTGAGTTTGGCTATCAGTCCAGGGAGTCCAGTGTTGGTGCGGTGGCCGACGTATCCGTACACTAGGACCCTGACTTCTGATTTCCGACTTAATGAACGAAAACATTGATTGCATGTGTGTTTCAAGTTTTCTTTGTGATTACTTTGTGTCAGCTCACCAGGTATACTGTTTAATTTTGGCGCACCTGTTTCTTTTCAGGATGGCCCCACGATGGCATCCAGCTAGGGTTCTGAGAGTTGTGCGTGACGACAGCCCACCGAGCGACGAGGCCTCGGTACAGGGCCCTTTGATGGCAGACGCACCGGTGGCACCTCTCCTGCCGAGCCACCGATGCTACCAGCCTCAGCCGCTGAAGGTTCACATCTCCTTAGTGCACTGCATGAGTTTCAGCTTCAGCGACCGCCCAGGTTCCGTGGGGAGACGAACCCTTAGGCAGCTGAGGATTGGCTGGAGGCAGTTGTACAAGTTTTCCGTTTGGTAGGGACACTAGCTGACCTTATGGTGGTCCTTGCAGCGAGCCTCCTACATGCAGCAGTAGGCAGATGGTGGACCTTGATGCTCGAGGTGCACGACGAGACATCTCTCCTTTGGACGGACTTTGAGAGCCTTTTTCCACTGAGAGTTCGTCCCAGCCACCCTCCGTGCGGTGCGCATCCAGGAGCTACTACAGCTACGGCTGGGTAGCATGATAGTAGCCCAGTACGCGGTGAGGTTTACCGATCTCTCGCGCTATTCGACGGACATGGTACGAGACCCATTATTCAGGGACCGAACCTTCGAGCAGGGGATCAGGCGAGAGATCAGAGCTTTAGTTGTTTCTCACGTCATTCCGACACAGAAAGGGGTTTTGGAGCGAGCCCTCTTAGTGGAGAGTTTCCTTGCTGAGCAGCCTCCAGCAGTAGGACCCACCACTAACCGACATGCGGCAGAGTCTTCTGCAGCGGCCAGTAGACAGATGACACAGGGGTCCAAGAGGACTAGACCTACAGGTGGTCGACCGCATGACACAGGTTCGTTTGTGCGAGGAACCCGGGGTGGACAATGACTTACCATGAGCAGATAGTGTTACTCCTGTGGCGGGGTTGGTTACATGGCTCGTGACTGTCCGACCCTCCATACGGATGACCAGCAGATGAACGAAGGACCTCCCAGGCAGAGGCAGAGGTTCGATCGAGGCAGACCGCATGGAGTAGGAGACCGTGGTAGGAGAGCTGGCCGTGCAGCTGGAGGTGGACGACACTTAGAGGTGTTGCCACTACCACCACCAGGAGGTCCACCCCGACCATAGGGAATGGGTGGACATGGGAGAGCTCAGCTTCAGGTAGCTGAGGCCTACGATCATGAAGATCCGAGAGAATATGGACAGGAGCGGGACTAGCTCCAGACCTGGGGACTTTTGTTTATAATGCTTCTAGCTTTGTTGATGTTTGTTTGTAGATGCTTTGTGTCTTTGTACTTGGAGCTGTATTAATAAAAGACGCCTTTCTTGTGGAGTTTAACTTCCTATCCTCTCTTTATGTTGTTAGTAATAGGTTCTAGTTTAAAAAACCGTTGACTTGACCCTCACTTTTAGATACCTACTGGAGGAGACCCAGTGACCACACACTGATGCCGACAGTGCGACTCAACCCTTGGAGGTGAGAGTAGTGGTTGTATCTCTTGGTAGTAGCGTCGAGGCCTTACGACGTCATCCTTGTTATGGGTTAGTATCATCTATGTCAGGATTGACTATATTAGGCGAAGAACGTGGTTCATCCAGGGGATGAGACCAAATTTCTCTTATCGGCAAAGAAGAAATCTCAGCAGCTCTTGTAGGACTAGAAAGGTCCAAGTAATCCAAGAGCGGATGAGGATAGCTCAGAGCGGGAAAAAGTCTAGTGCACACAGGAGGTAGAGACCACAAGAGTTCGAAGATGGTGACCACATTTCCCTACGGGTCTCACCTCGACGTGAGTTACGGAGATGTGGTTGAGGCGACAAGTTATCTCTGAGGTTCAGTGGACCTTTTCAGGTCCTCAGTAGGGTAGGCGAGGTGATTTACCGCTTGACCCATCCACCTCAGTTACACCAGGTGCACGACGACTACCACATATCTCAACTGAGGAGATACGTGTTCGACCCTTCAAATATCATCGACCATGAGGAGCTTGACATTGGCGATGGGGTGACTTTTACGGAGGTCCCAGTGGAGATTGAGGATCGACAGGAGTGGGTCCTACGTGGATGGTCGATTCCTCTAGTGCGCATCATATGGCAGCACGAGGACCTTCAGGTGAGCACATGGGAGCGGAAGGCTCCGATGCATGCTCAGTACGGCTTTTGTAACCCTAGTTTTTGTTAAAGCTTTACGAGGAAGTAAAGCCCTGAGGTGGGAGTAATGTAAAGACCTATAAAATTCAAGGGAAATTTTTTCTTAATTTTCTTTGGGATTTTACAAGAACGCAGTTTTTGACGGCACCAGATTTCGAGGCCCGGTGTGCCCAGAATCATTTTCCGAAGTTTAGCTCGGGTACGTTCAGTGAACGAACGAGCGGGTTTTTCTAACATTTGAACCGGTGCTCGGAATCTAATTTAGAGGAAACCGATGGAATCGCAGTGCCGATAATTGCTTAGAAACACCTTTTCCAAATTTGTGTTTTCTCGGGTGTGGTTTTTAAATTTTGGGGTTAAGTAAAGGAATAAAATAAAAATTGGACGCACAATTTTTATTTTACTTCAAGTTGTTTAACCTAAGCTAAGTGTTGGGAGTGGGACCCACAATATCATACCCACTTGGTAGGATATTTGTGAAGTGGGGCCCACACGAGCCCCATCGTTTCTTTTCTTCCTAAACCCCCTCCTTTAATTAAGTAACGCACATGCACCCCCTATTAATGAACTCAACCCTTGCGTTTATTCTGGTTAATAAACGCCTCATTAATTGGGCGGTTTAAAACTCCTCAATTAATTCTTTTAATTGATTGTTTCTTTTTGAAATTCAAACATTGGATTGTGTTAATAAATTAAGACAACTCTTATTTTATTAGGGGTTGGTTGTGCAAGAGGGTCTGGGGAGAATTCTCTCAAGCTGTGAAGTTCTTCCTCCTCGATGAAGAACGCGAAGAATGCGAAGAATGCGAGGAACGCCGAACTCCGACGAAGGTGGACAAAAACGCCGGATCCTCGGAGATCGATGATGCGACACCGACGAATCCTTTTTCCATGACACGACGATCCTCCTTCTGCGACACCTTCTTCCGCGACGGTTAATTCCGCGACGAACCCTCGCTCATCGAATTCGACGAGGTAGGGTTTTATTTTAATTGTTGTTCATGAATTCTTTTGTTGCCTCTCTTCATTTCTATTGGAGCCGTTTGATACCGCAATAACGGGAGGGGGTCGGACCGCACAAACACGGCAGACCCTCCTCTCCCATTTGGTTGTTTGATGTTGTTTTCGGCACGAACAAGGCAACGCAGTGTCGAAGCACCGCACAGAAATATTACAGAAAGGGGGAGAAGCGGCGCCTTCGCACCGCACCGTTGAAGACGAACCAAATACGCGGCACCGTCGCACCACGCCGAAGAACTAAAAAAGTGCCGCGGCCGGAGCGGGGACGCGGCGGAGGGGCACGACACCGTCGCGCCATGCTGGATGGACCAAGGCCGCGGCTGAGGCCGCGGCGGAGCATGGAGACCGGCGGCTGGTTCCGAGCCGCCGGTGTCGGAGCAGGGGGACCGGCCAGTGCCGGTCCCGTGGCGGCAGCAGCCGACCGGCCGATCAGGGGAAAACCCGGGGTTCGTAACCCCCGGTCTGCCTGCAGGTGCGGCCCCACACACGGGCGCCGCGGGTTCTCTACGCGGGGGGCAGCGCCCCCCCCCCCCCCCCCCCCGCTTCGCTCGTCCGTAACGACCGAGCCGCCTGGAAACCTGGCCAGCGCCAGCGCGCCGGGCCGGACCGCCAGGACGGGCTGCGCCCAAGCGGGCTGGACCCGGGTCGGGTCGACCCGGTTCGGGCTGACCTAGGGGGTACCGGGCCGGGTCGGACCGGGCCCAAACCCCCTAATACCGGAACTCTCACGGTCTTTTTCCCATTACATGGGATGCGGACCTCTTATCGATGAACCGTCAATGGCGATGCGATACTTGGATCGACACGGTCGTTTCGGTATATCACACTCAAGGTTTTGAAGTACTTTGGGTTCGGTCGGGTTGGTTCGTACACGAAACCAACCGGGCCCTCGGAGCAGAAACGCTTATAACTTGAGCTCCGGACGTCTGATTGATGTGCTGTTGACTTTTTTGGATTCCTCTTGATGAGACGAAACTTTGGGCATGCTTCGCATGAGTTTCGGATGCAGTTGGATAATGGTCAGGTTGGATTGAACCCGAAATCTAACCGGGCCCCTAGAACGGAAAAGCTGATAGCTTTCAGACCGGACGTCCGTTTGACGAACCGTCAGCGGCATTGGTGATCACGTTGAGAAATGGTCCCTATGAGAATGCACTATGAGAGTTCGGGGCACAGTCGAGATACGGCAGGGTTGATTCGCACACGAAACCAACCGGGCCCCTGGGACAAAAAGGCTAGTAACTCACAAACCGGGCGTCCGACTGACGCACCGTCTATTGCGTTGAGACCCCTATGACGGGGAGGTCTTTGAGATACATCTTTCTGGAACTTTGTAAGACTTGGATTATCGACCGGTAGCTCATGGAGAGGACCCTCCCGGTGACGAGCTAGCAGAGTGTAGAGACATAGTAGCTGGCTTAGACTTGACTACTGTTGATCTGTCGACTCAGTGTATTTCGGATAGCCCAGTTGGGAGTGCTTGGTTGTAGCGGAAGACCCACGACGGAGGAGTGTTTGGTAGTAGGGGCAGACTTGTGGTAATCAATAGAAGGAGTACCTCTAGAGGCTATGAGGGGGAGCGCTTGGTTGTAACGGTAGACCCATAGTGGAGGAGCGCTTGGTAGTACCGGCAGACCTACGGTACTCAACAGAAGGAGTACCTCTGGAGGCTATGAGGGGGAGTGCTTTGTTATAGCTGTAGACCCACGGTGGAGGAGCACTTGGTTATAGCGGCAAACTCGCGGTACTCAACATAAGGAGTACCTCTAGAGCCTATGTGGGGGAGCGCTTGGTTGTAGCGGCAGACCCATGGAGGGAAGCGCTTGGTTGTAGCAGCAGTCCCACAGTTATCGATAGAGGAGGAGTTTGGTGCGCTTGGTTGTAGCGGCAGGCCCACTGTACTCGATAGAGGAGGAGTTCTCTAGCAGTCGTGGTTTTGACATCATGAATAAGTATACCTGTGTGAGATATGCCTTGATTTTCAATCCTTATCTTCGATAAGTTTGACTTGATATCCTGTGTGGATTACGTTAGGCATTACTGTGTGGATTTGGTTGTGTTTTCCTGTGTGGACTGGGTTGTACTTGGGCTCGGATGTTGGAGCCGAACGAGAATTGATGACTTAGGTATATGTTTGGGCATATACCTAAGATATGTTGGATGTTACTTCGTGATTGTATCTTTCCTTTGTGTATTATACTTTGTGGATTCTGGGAGACCTTCGGGGGTCTCGAGGTCCCTACTAAGTATCTTATACTCACCCCTGCATGGGCTATGCCTGCACTACTTGTGTTGGATGTAGACGACGGAAAGCGCTGATCATGGTTGAGGCACGAGGAGCAGGTCGGTACCCGGAGGTGGACCATTGAGAGGGGCGTACTCAGAGCGGACGGCTGGACCCGAGGAGCAGTGGAGGCTATATGTACCAACCCTTCTGGTGGGACTTCCAGTGGATGGCTCGAGGCTGCGTCTTTACTTTTCAGTTTATGTACTGTTCCTTTCAGTTGTACTTTACTTTCAGTTTGGGTTTGTATTCTGGCCCGCTTACTTTACCGCACTTTCTATTGTACTCAGTTTTTACTTAGTTTTTACTTCTGCTTGCTTGCTCTATGGTGTTTGTTTACTTTACAAAGGCAATGTCTTCCCTTTATAAGGGGAATTACACCTTGGTGCTAGTCACCAGCCCCTGGCCTATGGAAGGCGGGCTTGGGGTAGTCACAGCAAGGGCCCCAAGGGTGGGTCGTGACAATGTTTGAATGGGTTGTTTTTTTTAAGGAAAAAAACATCCCCTATTTGTTAACGAATACCTCATCATTTATTTTTAGCCTTTAGTACCTTGGGGGGTTTCTCTTTCGGCCATGTAATGTACTTATTCCTTCTCAAGAAAACTATTTGGGGTGTTATGCTACAAGTGTAATCAACTTATTTGGTCCTTGACTTGCATGTGTTATTATTCTTAGTTTTTCTTTCACAGGGAAATTATTCTTCTTAGTCTAAGAGTTGAAATTAATTATGATCTATTTGTTGATTTGGGATGGTAGAATTGAGTAGGATTTTAATGAAATGAAATTTAGAGAATAAAAATATGTAAAAAACCTATTTATGTTGAACATCAACTTACTCGAGAGTGGGTACATCTATTATTTCGATACTCTTTTAGGAACTTAAATCTCATTGTCTAGGGCTTAGCCAATGGGATGTACATGACATGAAATGTAGAAATTTCATCCCAATAAGAGTGTATATTTCATTTTGAATAGTTATTTTTTATTCGGTTGAATTGTGTTTATTTTTTCAAAAATCTTGTAATAAATTTCAAATGTGAGATTTTGAAAAGTGAATGTCAATGGAATTTAGAAAATGGATTTATTTTCAAACGTATGGTAGAATATTTCAATATATGAGCACATGAAAAAGGTTGAATTTTGGCTGGATATTTTTTTAGTTAGTTTGTGGTAGAATTTAAAATTTTTAGGCCTTCAGTATATAAAGAGTGAGTCTTATTGATTTTTTTGTATTTATAGAATATGTCACATTGTAGGTTTTGTAAAAACCAACCAGAGTAAGATACTAAGAATGTTTCTTCACCTAAGCCATAGGTTAACCAACATTTAGTTTAGAGATAGTTCAATCCTTTTAGATTGTGTAAAGAGGGAACATGAAATATTGTCCAAGGAAAGTGGATCATTCCCTCTAGTTCAAGGAGTAGAATCAACCCATATTTTGAAGTGATTCAGAACCATAAAAGGAAGAGGTGGGGATAAAAAGAATCAATCGAATCATCTATTTCCTTGTCACACCAGTTGATATGAATGTCAATATGGAGACATATATGTTGGAGGATCATTCACACCAGTTGTGGGATTTCATAGTTCCATCTAAATAAAACCCTGGAATGACATGGGAGAATTTTAAAAAATTGTTCAAAAAACAATTATATCATCACATGTTCAGGATCAAAAAATAGCAAAATATTTCTTCGTGAAATTGCATAACATCATAGTGAAATTTTCTGTGGCAAAATATGTAAATTTATTTTTCACTACACTTGATTTTGTCACTAGTGCGTTCAAGAAGGCATGCATCTTTAAATCCGGGATGAGGTAGAGATTAAATTAAATATTTATAAGCTATATATAAAGGATTGTGTGGTGATAGTCAATAGATATATTTTGTTATAAATTTTTATCTAAGGAGCTACAGGTTGAGGGAGTATGATGAGAACTACAATAAATAGTGGTATCTTTAATCCTTGGAGAAAGTGAAAGAGGGACACATTTATCCAAGGTGGGAGTATGGAATAGAACATGATGATTGGATCAGTGAATCTTCTACCAAGACCATGTATCAATGCAATGTGTTTCAAATGTGTTTTTTAGAGCACAAGAATATATAGTGTATGTACCACCTAGAGAATGAAAAAATGCAATAATATGGGGCATATTTAGTGTTTCTATCTCATATCTCAGTGGTTGGGTGTTCGAGACACTTCCCAGGTTTCACAAGCATCATATATGTTGACATGATGAGTGCAGTATAATACATCACCTAGAAAAATAGATATTTCCTAGTTGATTCTAGAAATACAATGACTGCTCATCAAAGGAAATCACAATAGGGAAACAGGGAACAATGTGTTGCAAGTGTGAAATTATAGAGAGAAGAAAAGTAATTGTGCATAATTAGTCTGGACCATCGATTGTGAGAGGTATGATTCTATTGAATTCTACCCTTCTGTAATATTTTTTGATATTTTTTCTTCATATTACTTTATTTCTTATTATGTTATTGATTTTCAAGGTTTAAATGTTGTGTTGATTCCCTCTATGTTAAAACAAAAAACTTCTCTTGTTCAATGATATTGTTAAACCGTTATGTCTAGAGCATGTTATATAAATATTTTTGGATCTGTGCTAACATGGGACATCATTTTTCTTTATATTTATGTTTATGATATAATACTATGTATATAATGGTTGAAAATGTTCAACTCTAATAGATACTTGTATACCTGAAGAGATGGTTTTACGAAAGAGGATGGCATCGAGCATCTATTTAGAGGAGACCAAAATGTAAAGGTAGGTGAAATGGGCTTGATATCACCAGCAGTCAGAACAATATTATACCAGTTGGTAGCATTGACTTTGGAATTAATGTAATATATCAAGAATGTTAGTTTTCTAATGATCATTGATCAGTTTCTAGATGTTTTTTTCTAAAAATTTATCAGGGTTTCCACCCACAAGATAAGTGGACTTTAAGATGTATTTCTTTTTTGGGACTAGTTATATTTTCCTTCTATATTATATAATAGAAAAAATATAATTAAGGGTACTAAATGTGTATTTGAAAGAGCTGGAAAGAAAATGTATCATTCAGTCGAGCAATTCTCTATGGGCGACACCTATTTTTTATGTCAAAAAAGGTAGATTGAAACCATCGGTTGTTTGTGTGTTATTTAATGATTAACTAATTTATGATAAATAATTAGTTTTAAAATCATCACATTTATTATATATTCAACCCATTGAGGAGATCTCAATGGTTCATTAAAATTTACATGCAATCAGGACATCTCCAATTGTGGCTTCACATGGAAGATATTCCAAAGATAGCTTTTAGGGGTAGATATGGCCATTATGAGTATATGGTAACGCTTTTCAGTCTTGAAAATTTAATAGTAGTCTTTATAGAAATAATGAACTAGATATTTACTGTGTATCTAAATTATGTTGTGGTGGTATTTTTGGGATGACATATTGATGTATTTAAGGATAAGAGAATAGCATGGAAAACACATGGTAATAGTGTTTGGAATCTTAGGGGATCATCTTTTGTATAAAAAAATTCAAACTTTTTTTTCATAAAACAGGTACGCTTTCAAGGACATTAAATCTCTTAAGGAGGTGTTTATGTGGATCTAGTGAATATAGAGGTTGTTATGTCTTGGAAACCACCAAATAATTTCCTTGAGATACACAGTTACCTTTGTGTAAATGATTATTACGTATGAGTTGTTCATTATTTCCCATGAATAGATTCACAAATAATAGCTTTAATAATGAATAATGTTCTATTCTAAGAGAAATATTAATGTTATATTTAATTTAAATAGCATAAAGTTATCCTTACATTATTACCAATATTTATTTTTCAAGATTCATGACAAGGGTATGGGGTGTATTGTGATGCTTTGAGATCTGAGACGAGATGTTTTCTCAGGAAGGGATATCCTTTTTTCCTTATGAATCATTATAGTTATGATTCGTGAAAAAGCTACCCACCACATGATTTGGAGATATAAATTTTTATCCACGCTTTAAATGCATGTCATCATTACCTCTTTAGTAAAACATTATTTTATTTACTGATCGTACGAGCTTGTAACATTTTTTCTCAAAAAATAATTTCAACCTGAGACAAAGATCATGGAATTAGTATCTCCAATCAATTGACTTTGACATGATGTATACATCGGGTAAAGGTGATTTGGTGGAAGATTAATTATGTAAAATGCATATTCTGATTTTGAAAAGGAGGATTTAGATGAGTGAAAATTGATGTCAGTCCTAGCATACATGCACTTAGAATGTGAATAAATAGATGATGTTTCAATTTTCATTCCATTCCCTATTTTTCTTGATCTAGTGAAGATTGTTCAAGAGGAATAGATGTATGACTCAAAATGTGTTTCCAAGAGGGAAAAACTAATTGGTGGGGAGACCGTTGAGGGACTTTAGATTGATGGGAGTTTGGTTTTGTTGTTTCTAGATTGTATGGTCTAACATATGGCTTATCAAGTTTAATTTCTTCATGGTTTCAAAAATTTTAGTTGGGTTGTTCATCCTAGAATACATAATATGTATAAGGTGTTGAAAGCACAATTTTGGTTGGTCGTTTTGAAATGTATGGTAACTGTGTTTTTTTTGAGATTCTTAACATGTCGGTACGTTCATATAGGGAATCAATGACCATTAGGTATGTTGTAGTCATTACCTATTCCTACTTGTAAATGCAAATAGATAGTTTTGGATTCTATAATAGTTATCGTAAGAAATGTTCAAAAACATGATTACCTATGGTTATTAGTGGATTAGCTAAAAAATTGGCTCATTTCATATCTATTTGTTAATATCATATGCTGGATGGATTGTCAAAAATCTAAATCCATTATGTTTTAAAGAGGAACAGAGTTATGTATTTGATATTTTTATACATTGATTTGAGGTTTACATCTAATTTTTATAAATCCTTATAGAAATCCCTTCGAACTAAATTAACTATGATTATGGTGTATCATCATCATATGAATGGGTAATCTAAAAGGATGATAAAAACATTTGAATACATGATTTCTTCTTCTGTTGTAGAGGCCCAAGCATGATGTACTATGAAATTACCTAAATTTTTCAAAATAATTAATACATGACAAAAAAAATTCCCAAAGACCGTATTATTTTAGTGTCTTTGGAAAATCAAAACACAATCTTCTAATCATGGTGGAAGATCATCAAAATATTCCATAAATATATTCCCCTTTTTCCTACCTAAACCCATTCCTTATATCCTAGGGAAAATAAAAAACAGAAATGGTGAGATCAATTGCTCAGTAAGGGTAAACATGAAGAACATAAAAAAAATGTAAACATTAGAACATAAAAAAACATAAACATAATGTTTAAACATCAAAATCATGAGTCATGAAATAAATATTTGCAGTACGTAAGAAATAGATTGTAAAGAAAAATTAACCATGATATAATAGCATTGGAATAAGACATGTAATTTTGGGAAAAAAATAAGCACATAATATGATTTCCATAGTATCCAAGGAATTTCTTCCAAGACCATCATAGTGGATTAAGTCCATTACTGAAGCGAGTTTACATGTCGTTCCAACACTATATTATAGAACTGGATTTACTTTTTATTCCATACATATATATCATGATATATAAATATTTACCCAATGAATTGGATAGAGATATAGGTCCCACCCATCTAATAGTGAAATCAGTCTCACATGTGCCACAAAAACATACATAATTCATCATAGTATAACCCATGAAATAAAATGGCATAATTAAACATCATTTAATTATAACATAATCCATATAAGTAAAATGGACTTCATAAAAATGAATTTCATCATAAAAAAAATCAAATAAAAGAAATAATAATGATGGAAACATAACCCTATTTCTTCCTAGATGGAAAATTATTTTGATAAAACACATGAAATTAATTCTTAACGAAAATATCCTTTCATCTTCAAAAACGATTTCTTTTTTCAAAATATCATGAAATTTTAAAAGAAAATAATTTATTTGAAAATAAAGCTGAAATATTGTAAGGTATGCTTCATTTAAATAATTCATTAAGAAGATGTAAAAATATGTTCAAGTTGTATAAGTTAAAAAAACATTTTTCTCATACTTTTGCCGGAAAAGTCCAAATGTACCTCGTATGGTTAATAAAAAAAGATTCTTTCCATACCATGTAGTAAAATTAAAAATGGGTAAAAACAATAAAAAAACATAGATTAGTAGTACACATTTTATGTGAATTTTTTTAAGAAGACATGGAAATTTATGATAAATATTTCCCCAGAAAATACGTATGTATAAACTATCTCAGATAAAAATGAGATTGCAAAATTATCCCTTACCTCAAGTTTGATTTCGTTAATATGTGTTAAAAACTACTTTATAGTGGGTTTAAACATATTATTAAATTTTTTAAGAACTATAATAATATTTATGATATCATATATGATTCACTTATGACTTTATATTACCCATTCATTTTTCAATTATATGTTAAATCAACATTTAGGGTAATAATAGTTTCATTCATCATACGTGTTTGGAATTGTTATTATTCATGTGATTACATAGATCATGATTTAATTACTTACAGAAAGTAAAACATGATTTATATATCATATATATTCACTATATAAATTTATATAATAGATCTATAAATGGAATGGATACACTGTTCATAGAGACGGTAGGTCGTACTTACACATGAACACAGTTTTTGTTTCCTTATTAAATTGATTGGAAGTAAGTAAATTATATATATATATCCAGTAGCATTATTATGTCATATATTTCATTATTATTTATAATTTATATATTATAATCATTAATGATTGGTTGACATGAAAAATGAATCTCATCGCGTCGTGGAGACGGTAAGTCATACGTACGTACGAGTTACAATATTGTTCCCATAGTTGTTGAAGGGCATTGGTGTGTATGCTATATAATATCTCAGAATTAGTATCATGTTATAATAATAATATATAGTTATTATTTCCACCATTATACTCATCTATGTAAGGTGGTGGTGAAAAACAGAAAATACCACAGCATGGTGACGGTAATCTGTACCTATGCACGCACGGTGATTTCAATATTCGTAAGATGGATAGAAGGTGAAATATAATTGTTTAATATTTGTAATAACTTATTAGTATATTAGTGATACTGATTTTATTAATTTATAATGAAACTACTAAATAAGAGGATGTATAAGAAGAAATAAAGTTGAAAGAATCGGTAGAAGAGATTATCTCTTCCATGACGTGCCTCCTTTAAACTCCTCACAGGGTACTAGAGATGGACTTTTGAGAAGACTAGAACCTCTATAATGTATCTATGTAAGTTGAGAAGATAAATAGTTAGGGGATGGCCGATCATGAAGGTTCAAATTAGAGTGAAGAGGATAGGGAGGAGGTTCCCTTTTATAAGAGATGATATGTGAGCTTTATGAATGTTCCAAAATATTAATTTATTATAAATTAAATTTTGATTTAAAATAGTCCAAAACATATTTAACTATAATATAAGATGACTTTTTTTAGAATACCCTTTGTCCAATAATTGTTTTACATATTTTGAATATTTTTTTATCCTTATCTTTTTAGTTTTACTCTTATTTTACCCTTTTTATATTACTGTGATATCATGTTATTTACACATTATGAGTTAATTTAATTACCATATAATGTAAAACAACCCCAAAAAAGTTGTTTATGTCATATTTGGACATAAATTTACTATTTATAAGAATATTATATTTTTATAAATTTAATATCATCTAATAAATAAATTTATGTTTTAAGTTATGAATTGTGTCATATTTGGACACTATTTATACTTGACATTTTTAGAAATTCATAAAAAAATTATTACTTAAAAATAGTAATTAAATAAAATATAATATGTCAATAACATAATTAAAATCCATTGATGACATAAAATTAACCAAATTAATTTTTTTTAATATTTATAAAATCATTTATTTTAATCTTTCATTAATGAGATAATAACTACATCATAATTGTGTCAAAATTAAATATATTTATATAATTTCCAAAAAATTGAAAATAAAAAACAATGATATAGAGAATCATTTTAAATTTATAATGACAATCTATAGGCATAGATATCTGTTATATAACCCCATATTAAAATCGATTTAGTAAAAGATATAGGTTTAGGTTATAATTATCTTTACATTATATTAATTCTTATAATTTATCATTTTCAAATCCAAGTGAATCAATGGGGTCCCAAAATTGATCCAAGGATGACCATGGTCGGAAATATCTCTTCAAATATGATTAGGAAATGTTTTATGGAATTTTAATATTATTATTATATTATTTTGTACTCTTATTTATCAGATTTACACTTTAACCGTGGTAAATAAAATAATTACTGATATTACTATTCATAATGTCCAAAAATAAAAAAGTACCTATTTACACAATTTTAAAATTATGATTAATAATATGGAATCAATTTTTCTAAATTTAAAACATATATGTTTCAATAATTAATTTAAAATTAATACTATTGTCGAAAAAATGGGTTTTTTGTTTACAACATTGCAAAAGATTGAAATGTTTTTACATATGAATTCAATGTAAAATTAATGAAAATGACTTAAATTTTCATAAACTATAATATTATATAATATTTATACATTAAACCCATTCAATAATTTATTTTAACCATATAAATAATTTTTATGAAAAATGTTTTTCTCAATTTAAATTTAGTATATTTTCACCATTCATCAAAATATGAAAGTTATCAAAAAAGTATCAAAAATTTATCCACAGTAAATTTTTATATTGAACTTCAAAATAAGATGTTTTTCTTGTAAAATATGACTTATAAAATTATGAAAAACAAGATTTAAATGGGTGTTCAATCAAATGTTGGTAAAACTATACTTTTTTGAAAAATACTTCTTTTATCCGAAAAAATGATTTTGTTATCATATCATGTGTAAAATGAATGATAATGTTATATAAAATTTAAAAGGCTGTTAACACTACTCATAACAACTAGTTTATATAATATTTAAATAATATATTGCTTTTTCGTGAAACTCAATATTTTGTACCATGCAAGCTATCGAGGAAGGTCGCTCTTGCGTGTAAAGAAAGCTATGTCAATGTTGGGTGTAGTGAATGCTTCCTTTGGTGTTGTGTGTAACATAATCCAATCTTATTTCATTTATAAATTGAACAAAATCTATAATTATTTTTGGGTGAGATTAATTATTTTAAAAGAACATGAAATTGTGTGCGACACAATCCAATTATAGTGTTGTGTATACTGGAAACTAATATAGTGTTTCAAATAGTGCATGATAGTCACGGTGTAGTGTAAAACAAAAGATATCAATGAAATTAAAAATAACCTATCTCATAAAATTTTCTGGTGTTACATTCTACCCCCTTAAAATTAATTTCACCCTCGAAATTTTTCAGAGTTATAAATGGTTTTCTACATGAATGTTTCTTTCTTGGAAACCCACATCATAAAAAGGGTTACTAAGACTTCATTTTAATAAAGGAAAGATAAAAATGTAATGGTTACCCAAAGTAAATCATCACTGGGATTCCATGTAACTCCCCGAATCTTGATGTACATGGACATTACATTACTTTTGTGCAATACTTAATACATAACAAAAATAGACACACAAGGATCGTAATAGTTTAGTGTCTTTGGAAACTCAGAATATAATCTTCTAATCGTGGTGAAAGATCTTCAAAATCTCCATTAATGATCTTCCCCTTTTTTTCATACCTAAAACCTTTCTTTAAATCCTGGGGAAAATAAAACATATAAAGGTTGAGCTCAAATGCTCAGTAAGGGTAAGAATAGAGAACATTAAACAATCCTTAGACATTTGAATGTAAAAAACATTAGCATAAAATCTAAACATCAAAATCTTGACCAATGACATAAAACATGGAAGTACATAAGGCATGGATCATAATTGAACATAAATCATGATAAAATATCATGGGAATAAAACATGTAATTGTGTCAACCATTCAACACTTGTTATGATTTCCATAGTAGCCAAGGCATTGCTTACAAGACCATCTTAGTGGACAAAGTCCCTTTCTGAATCGAGTTCACTCCTCGTTTCAGTCCTGTAACAGTGAACCGGGTTAACATACCATTCCATCCATGTCTATATCATGAGATATAAATCCTTATCCAATTCATTGGAGGGAGATATAGGTCCCACCCATCTCATAATGAAATCATTCTTACTTGTGCCACAAAATAAACGTAAAACATTCATCATAACCCAAACAATAAAATGGGTTTCATAAACATCATCCCATAATTTCATAATCTATATAAAACAAATGGACATTTCATCATAAGAAAATTGAAACATGTAAATCATATATACATAAATCTTGAAACATACACATATGAAATGATGTCATCTTAGATGGAAAATGGATTTGATAAAACACGTGAAATAAATTCTTGAGGAAAATATCCTTTCTTCTTCAAAATCAATTTCTTTTCACAAAACATCATGCAATTTTAAAATAAAGATATTTTGTTGAAAATAGTCATGAAATATTTTGGAGGAAGATTCATGAAAATAAGGCTTTATAAAACCCTAAAAATCAATTCGTGCCGTATGAGTTAAAAAAACACACTTCTCGTACTTTTGCCGAAAAAGTCAAAAAGTACCTCGTAAAAGAAAGATTTACTACATACCATGTAGTAAAACTAAAAAATGGGTAAAAAGGACATTAAACATACATGAAAAAAAATTTAGAAAATAAGGACATGGATGATAAATATAACCCCAGTAAATACCTATGAATAAACAATCTCAGATAAAACGAGATTGGAAAAGTTATCCCTTACCTTAGGTCTGATATGCTTCGTATGGATCCGAACCTCCAGTATAATTATTTAAATAATGTCATTGACTTATTACATAATCATATTCATTGTTATTATATCATATATGTTTCACTTATTACTTTATTTTGCTCGTTCTTTTGTAAATTCTATGTTAAAGCAGCGTTTTGGGTAAAATCGTTTCATTTATCATATGTGTTTCGACTTGTCGTTCTTGATATTATTACTTATATCCTAATTTACATAATTCCATAATTTAAAACATGATTTATATATAATATATATTCCTCATATACATGTATACTATAGATCGATAAAAGTAATGAAATACATCATTCATGGAGACAGTAGGCCTATGTACGCATGAACGCTGTTTTCGTTTCCTTATTGAATTGAATGAAACTAAATAGATGACATACATACATATATATACATAAATCCAGTAGAATTATTATTTAATATATTTCATTATTATTTATTATATAAACTTTAGGATCATTCATGTATGGTTAACATGGAGAATGAATCTCATCGTGTCGTGGAGACGGTAGTCCGTAAGTACGCACGAGCGATGATATCGTTCCCATAATTATTGAATAGAATTGGAGTGGATGGTATAATATATCAGAATAATTCTGATGTTATAATAACCATATATAGTTATTCTTTACACCATTATACCCATCCATGTAAGGTTTTTGTGGAAAAACAGATTACACCACGGCGTGGAGATGGTATTCCGTACGTACGCATGCGCGTTGATTTTGTTTTCCGTAGGATGGATAGAAGGTGAAATTGGGTTGTCTAAATTTTATAATAACATATAGGTATATGATGGATACTGATGTTGTTAATTAATAATGATACAACTAAATAAGATGGAGTAGAAGAAGAAATAAAGTTGAACGAATCGGTAACGGACATTACCTCTTCTTTGAAGCGCCTCTTTCAGACCTCCTCTTAGGGAACTAAAATTGGTCTTTTAAGAAGCCCAAGACCTCTAGGATGTTTCTAGGGAAGTTTATAAGGGAAATGGGCAGTGGTTGGCCGAGCTTAAAGGCTCCAAATTGTGTGAGGAAGAGAGGAAGGAGGTGCCCTTTTATAAGGGAGGAGAGGGGCACCTTTGAAATCCTCAAAAATATTAGTTTAATATAAATTTAAAACCCACATAAAAACCTCCAAAATTGACTTAATTAGAAGTTTATATGAGTAGGGTCTTAATATCATCAACCCATAAAATTTACACATGTAGGGAATTTATTTTAAACATCATCATCTTGATTAATCTTTATTTAATCTATTAAATGTTATTTGTGGTAATAATATTATAAATTTTAAATTGTTATAAATAATTACTTATGTGCTGTTAATTATCCACAATTAGATACTTTATGACATTATCGACTATATAAATTTCAATTTATAATTTTTAAATATTTTTTGGATTTTTAAACAATTTAATAATATGTTATTTTTTTAAAATAACAATAGTGTCAATTTTGATACAATTCATTTATTTGAATTTAAATTAAATCCACACAAAGGATATATTCAAACTATAATATTTAATAGGTTCCTAACATGTCATAGTAATCTAGAAAATTATTGGAGTACATTAAATAGTTTGTATAATATTTATTTTAATATTTTTAAAACCATTTATTTGTTATATCTCTTAATAAAATAATTAGTACAACATTTTTGTATAATTATTTAATATACATATTTTTGCATAAAAAATAAAAATAAAATCCTTTAAAGAACATAAATATCAAATCTCTAATAATAATAATTTTACTAGAATTTATCATCTTAAAATAACAACATGTAAATTGTTATCTTTATTAAATTATGAAGGTGACAACTTTGGAATCATTCAAAATAAAATATTATAAGTATCATAATCACTTTTATAAGCCCCCAAATGGTCAAATATTCAACCATTGGACGATTATGGTTTACATTTACATTAACAATATGTTTTGGTCAGGTTTTTGGTGCCTTTTATGGTCACTATTAATTTAATAAAAACTATATTCTTGATTTTTCACTAGATAAACAATTTCTACATCACTATTGTGTCACAATTAATGATAATTATTTAATCCCTAAAAATTATAAATAAATTCATATTATGTAGATAACTTTATTAGATTTCTGGAGACTATTCATGTTAAATGTTTCATGAAGTTTATCACTAAAGTTAAATTAATATATTTATAAGATTTAAGAGAGTGACATGTTGTCACTTTCTTTGGTTTTAATAATAATTAAATTATTTTTAAAGAAACAGGTCCATAAAATGAATCTATTCCAACCATTATGTGATATGGGTAGACTTTTAGTCATCCAATAAAATTTTGGCAGGTGTTAGGGTAATTTATAATCTTATATTTACCCTTAATTACCCAATTAACCTTTAACTATGGTAAATAAAA
The DNA here is from genome assembly GCA_963277665.1 of Viscum album. Classification (NCBI taxonomy): domain Eukaryota; kingdom Viridiplantae; phylum Streptophyta; class Magnoliopsida; order Santalales; family Viscaceae; genus Viscum; species Viscum album. Next base: position 609,541,303 of record OY728143.1, on the reverse strand, counting down.
TTTACTATGCTTACTATTCATAATGCCCAAAAATAAAAAGTAGCTTATTAACATAATTTGGACCCACTGATTCCAAATATGTAATCCATTTTTTCAAATTCAATACACAAAAGTTTCATAAATTAAATTAAAATTAATCCCGTTGTTGAAAGAAAACGGGTTTTTGTTTAAAACATTGCAAAAGATTGAATTGATTTAACCTACGAATTCAATGTAAAATCAATGCTAATGACATACATTATATTAAATGGAAAAAATATATTCTATTTATATTTTAAAACCATTCAATATTATAATTTAACAATATTAATTATCTCAATGAAAAAAGATGTTTTTAATTAAAAATTAGCGTATTTTTACTATTCATCAAAACATTAAAGTTATCAGAAAAGTGTCAAAAAATTTTCCAAAGTAAATTTTTATATCCTGATTCCGAAGAAGAATTTTATTTTTTCAAATTGAACTTATAAACTTGTCAAAAACTATATTTAATGTGGGTGCACCATTAAAAGGCGGCAAAACTATATTTTTTGAAAAATACTTATTTTACCAGAAAAATTTATTTTGTTCTCTTAACATGTTCTAGAAAATTTTTAAGATGAATAATAATGTTATAAAATTATAAATTTAGTTAATATTATTCATAACGGCTAGTCCAAAATAATATAATAACAATATATCACTGTTTAGTGAAACCCAGTATTGTGTACAACACATGCTATTGAGGAAGGTTGTGATTGTGTGTAATGCAAGCCAAGTCAGGGTTGCGTGTAGTGAAAGACTCATTTGTTGTTTTTTATAACATAATCCAACCATATTTCATTTATACATTGAATATATATATATATACATATATATACACTCAATGTTGCGAACATGAAATTGTGTGTAACAAGATCCAAGAATAGTGTTGCGTATACTGCAAGCTAATACGATGTTGTGTATAATACAAGATAATCTTGGTGTAACGTACAACAGATGATATGAACGAAATTAAAAGGAATATATCTTAAAAAATCTCGGGTGTTTACATTCTACCCCCTTAAAATGAATTTTTCCCTCTAAATTTGTCAGGGTGATAAATCGTTTACTATTCATAGAAACCCACATCATAAAAAGGAATATGAAAACTTAATTTTAAAAACTAAAGTATGAAACATAACGATTAACCAAAATTAACTAATCATTGGGTTTCCATATAGGAGAACATAGGTGTAAATATGGATATGGAATAGAAATATAACCATCATGTTCTGATGGAGAGTGGTAGAGAACATGGCTATGAAAAAGCCAATAATCACAAAGCCATAGATTTGTGATGATCTAAGGTACCATCTGATTCATCAGATATAAGGGCACTTGGACAACATTTTTGGTTTTCAAGATCATTTCCCTAAAGTTGAAAAAATTGGAATTAGAAGAAATACTTTCATGATTTTGGTACTGTCTCACTGTTGGTCGTTCTTTGGACAATTTCCACTACATCTCTTAAAGAAATGAAGTTGAATATGTCATTCGTGAAGTGTTAGCAGATCATGTGATAGAATTATGGGTCATTCCATCTATCTCAAACAAAAGGTTAGAAAAAGTTATCAAAAATGCATAGGTCCATCTATAGTGAGATTAATCATATATGTTTCCTAAAATGGACTTATAATTTATATATCATACTACTTAATATAATAAAACTAGTTTCTACTAAACAGGGACTTCCTGTAGGCTAGTGGTAGGCGATAAAGGCCTATCGCACTTCGGTTGTGGGTTTGATTCCCACAGCCTTGTCTGATGTGATGGATTGTCGCCCATTCTGTAGGTTGTCCTTTTTTTCTAAAAAAAATTATAACTTTCCATTAATAATATTGAAAAAGTTATAGCCTTAAACAATACTAACTTATGTCCAACATAATCCATTCCAATCTTTAGGCTTATCCAAAATACTGTTGTCCATTTCTTATATTATAGTGAAAATGATTACCAGAGAGTTCATATAAAAAGCATGTTAATACCAACGTTGATCCCCATATATCATAAGATATGTATTGTTGGTCAAATTACAAACATGTGAATACCTTAATAATGTATTCTCTTGAAGAATGAATACCCATTAAACCTTAATGAAAACATGAATGTTGTTAAATTTTAACACTTCCCACATACCAAAATCCCACAAAACTTATATACTCAAACCATAATATCACTTAGTCCTTATATCAGTCATGAGATCATGAATATAATCAAACATCTCATTATCTTCTTATCCCTGCATTATGCGCATATCATATACTTTCCAAAAATATCTGAATAACCATTCATGGTTACCGGTACCATTCAACGTATACTTTCAAATAATTTAGGAAAAACAATAGTGTAACAATCCTTAGATGATTCTTTATTCCATAGTACCATACAAAATTCTTTATAAACATACAATCATTCCACTATATTCTTAAACCACTGACTGAGCTTCATCATTTCTTTAATTTCATATTTCATTTGTAGTCTCTTCATCATCATCCACATAAATACTACCCATATGACCATTCTGATTCTATTCCAGAGATTTTACCTTAGGGAATTGGTTTTCATAATGCTCATACAGTCCACATTTAAAACATTTAACCATTGTTGATGTCTTAGAAATACCATTATCCTTGTCCATGGTGTTAACTAAACCTTTTCCTTTGCAATTACAGGCTTTGTGTATTTCTTTTCCACACCCAAATCATCTTCTAGTTCAATTGAAACATTCTCCCTGATTCCTCTTCCCACATGATTTACATGAGGAGAATTGAACTTTCTTTCCTCTGTGATCATCATTAAACTCCATCTTTCTCTTATTAGCTGGGTCAGGAAACTTACCAAAGCTGATATTATTGATCATATTATGATATTGATGATTAGGCATAATAACGATATGTAGACCTCCAGATCCAATTTTATTTGGTTGCTCATGAAGAATATCATTCCATTGTCCATCATGTCCTTTATTATCATGAATCTTCTTATTTCCAGCCATTTTCTAAAACCCAAAAAATAGTGTGAGAGGTAAAAATCATGCTAGGGAAAACAACATAGTAAAGGGGGAGTACCCTCAATATCTAAGATATTAGGTTAAATTCTAAAATCGTTACCGTAGTTCAAGGACTATATCATATACGTATACTTATCCTTAGGGACATCCCTAGACATACCTTAGAAATATCTCTAGGGATCTCACTAACATTTTCGTATCCTAGTTTCCAAAGGTTGACTAAACCTTTCCTATGATACCAACTGTATCACCTCGAAGCTTGATGTACATGGACATTATATTACTTTTGCGGAATACTTAATACATAACAAAAACAAACACACAAGGATCATAATAGTTTAGTGTCTTTGGAAACTCGGAATATAATCTTCTAATCGTGGTGAAAGATCTTCAACATATCCATTAATGATCATCCCCTTTTGTTTTCTTACCTAAAAACTTTCTTTAAATCCTGGGGAAAATAAAACATATAAAGGGTGAGATCAAATTCTCTGTAAGGGTAAGCATAGAGAACATAAAACAATCCTTAGACATTTGAATGTAAAAAACATGAGCATAAAATCTAAGCATAAAAATATTGAGCAATGACATAAAACATGTAAGTACATAAGGAATAGATCATAATGGAACATAAATCATGATAAAATAGCATGGGAATAAAACATGTATTTGTGGAAACCATTCAGCACTTGTTATGATTCCTATAGTAGCCAAGGCATTGCTGCCAAGACCATCTTAGTGGAGAAAGTCCCTTTCTGAATCGAGTTCACTCCTCGTTTTAGTCCTGTAACACTGAACCAGATTAACTTACCATTCCATCCATGTCTATCTCATGAGATATAAATCTTTACCCAATGCATTGGAGGGAGATATAGGTCTCACCCATCTCATAATGAAATCATTCTTACTTGTGGCACAAAATAAACTTAAAACATTCATCATAACCCAAACAATAAAATGGGTTTCATAAACATAATCCCAGCATTTCGTAATCCATGTACAAAAAATGTACATTTCATCATAAGAAAAGTGAACCATGTAAATCATAGAGACATTAAACTTGAAACATACACATATGAAATAATGTCATCTTAGATGGAAAATGGTTTTAATAAAACACTTGAAATAAATTCTTGAGGAAAATATCCTTTCTTCTTCAAAGTCAATTTATTTTCACAAAGCATCATGCAATTTTCAAAGAAAGAGATTTTTTTGAAAATAGTCATGAAACTTTTTGTAGGAATCTTCATGAAAATAAGGCTTTATAAAACCGTAAAAATCTGTTCGTGTCGTATAAGTTAAAAAAATCTTCTCAAACTTTTTCTGGAAAAGTCAAAAAGTACCTTGTAAAAGAAAGATTCCATACATACCATGTATTAAAAGTCAAAAATGGGTAAAAATGAAATTAAACATACATGAAATTATTTTTAGAAAACTAGGACATGGATGATAAATATAACCCCAGTAAATACTTACGAATAAACAATCTCGGATAAAAATGAGATTGGAAAAGTTATCCCTTACTTTAGGTCTGATATGCTTCATATGGATCCGAACCTCCAGTATAATGATTTAAATAATGTCATTGACTTATTACATAATCATATTAGTTGTTATGATATCATATATGTTTCACTTATGACTTTATATTATCCGTTCTTTTGTAAATTCCATGTTAAAGCAGCGTTTTGGGTAAAATCATTTTATTTATCATATGTGTTTCGACTTTTCATTCTTGATATTATTACTTATATCCTGATTTACATAATTCCAGAATGTAAAACTTGATTTATATATAATACATATTCATCATATACATATATATTATATATCGATAAAAGGAATGAAATACACTGTTCATGGAGACGGTAGGTCGTACGTACGCATGAATACTGTTTTCGTTTCCTTATTGAATTGAATGAAACTAAATAGATGGCACACATATATATATACATAAATCCAGTAGAAATATTATTTCATATATTTCATTATTATTCATTATATAAACTTTAGGATCATTCATGTATGGATAACATGGAGAATGAATATCATCGCGTCGTGGAGATGGTAGTCCGTACGTACGCAAGAGCGATGATATCGTTCCCATAATTATTGAATAGAATTGGAGTGGATGGTATAATATATCATAATCATTATGATGTTATAATAACCATATATAGTTATTCTTTACACCACTATACCCATCCATGTAAGGTGTTGGGGGAAAAACAGATTACACCACGGCATGAAGACGGTATTCCGTACGTACGCACGCATGGTGATTTTGTTTTCCATAGGATGGATAGAAGGTGAAATAGGGTTGTTTAATTTTTATAATAAAATACCAGTATATGAGGGATATGTATGTTATTACTTAATTATGAAACAACTAAAGAAGAGGGAGTATAAGAATAAATAAAGTTGAAAGAATCGGTAACGGACATTACCTCTTCTTTGAAGCGCCTCTTTTAGACCCCCTCTTAGGGAACTAAAATTGGTCTTTGAAGAAGACCAGGACCTCTAGGATGTTTCTAGGAAAGTTTAGAAGGGAAATGGTCAGGTTTTTTCCGAGCTTTAAGGCTCCAAATTGTGTGAGGAAGAGAGGGAGGAGGTTCCCTTTTATAAGGGAGGAGAGGGGCACCTTTGGAATCCTCAAAAATATTAGATTAATATAAATTTAAACCCCACATATAAACCCCCAAAAATGACTAAATTAGATTATTAGATGATATGGAGTTGTAATATAATCAGCCAATAAAATTTACACATGTATGGATTTTATTTTAAACATTATCAACTTGATTTATCCTTATTTAATCTATTAAATTTTATTTGTGGTAATAAGATTCTAAATTTTAAATTGTTATAAATAATTACTTATGTGATATTAATTATCCACAATTAGATAATTTATGACATTATAGACTATATAAATTTCAATTTATAATTTTTAAATATTTTTGTGATTTTTAAACAATTTAATAATATGTTATTTTTATAAAATAACAAGTGTCAATTTTGCGACTATTAATTTATTTGAATTTAAATTAAATCCACACAAAGGATATATTCAAAATAAAATATTTAATAGCTTACTAAAATGTCATAGTAATCTATAAAATTAGTGTAGTACATTAAATAGTTCATATAATATTTATTTTAATATTTTTAAAACCATTTATGTGGTATATCTGTTAATAAAATAATTAGTACAACATTTTTTTATAATTATTTAATATACATATATGTTGCATAAAATTTAAAACTAAAATATGTTAATGAATATAAATATCAAATATTTTATAATAATAATTTTACTCGAAATTATCATCTCAAAATAATAACATGTAAATTGTTATCTTTATTAAATTATGAAGGTGACAACATTGGAATCATTTAAAATAAAATATTATAAGTGTCATAATAGATTTTTTAAGGCTCCAAATGGTCAAATATTAGACCATTGGATGATTATGGTTTACATTTAAATGAACAATAAGTTTTGGTCAGGGTTTTTGTGCCTTTTATGGTCACTATTAGTTTAATAAAAACTATATTCTTGATTTTTCACTAGATAAACAATTTTTTCATCACTATTGTGTCACAATTAATGATTATTATTTAATCCCTAAAAATTATAAATAAAATCATATGATGTATATAATTTTATTATCGTTCTTTATACTATTCATTTTTGAAGTTTCATGAATTTTATCACTAAATTAAAATTAATATACTTATAAGATTTTAGAGAGTGACATGTTGTCACTTTCTTTCGTTTTAATAATAATTAAATTACTTTCAAGGGAACAAGTCCATAAAATTAATCTATTCCAACCCTTAAGTAATATGGGTCTCCTTTTAATCATCCAATAGAATTTTTTCAGGTGTTAGAGTAATTTTATAATCTTATATTTACCCTTAATTACCCGATTTACCTTTAACTATGGTATATAAAATTTACCGTAGTAACAATTCATAATGCCCAAAAATAAAAAGTAGCTTATTAACATAATTTAGACCCAATGATTCCAAATATAGAATCAATTTTTCCAAATTCAATACACAAAATTTGCAGAAATTAAATTAAAATTAATCCCACTTTTGAAGGAAAATGGGTTTTTGTTTAAAATGTTGCAAAAGATTGAATTGATTTAACCTACCAATTCAATGTAAAATCAATTCTAATGACATACATTATATAAAATGGTAAAAATATATTCTATTTATACTTTAAAACCATTAAATATTATCATTTAACCATATAAATTATCTCAATGAAAAAAGTTGTTTTTAATAAAAAATTAGTGCATTTTTACTATTAATCAAAACATGAAAGTTATCAGAAAAGTATCAAAAATTTGTCCAAAGTAAATTTTTATATCATGATATCAAAGAAGAATTTTATTTTTTCAAATTGAACTTATAATCATTTCAAAAACTATATTTAATTTGGGTGCGCCATTAAAAGGTGACAAAACTGCATTTTTTTTAAAAATACTTATTTTACCCGAAAAAATTATTTTATTCTCATAACATGTTCTAGAAAATTTGTAAGATGAATAATAATGTTATAAAATTCATAATGTAGTTAAAAATATTTATAATGGCTATTCCATAATAATATAATAACAATATATCACTGTTTAGTGAAACCCGGTATTGCGTACAACACACGCTATCGAGGAAGGTCGTGATTGCGTGTAATGCAAGCCAAGTCAGGGTTGTGTGTAGTGCAAGACTGGTTTTTTGTTTTTTATAAAATAATCCAACCATATTTCATTTATAAATTGACTATATATATATATATATATACATATATATACACTCAATGTTGCGAACTTGAAATTTTCTGTAACAAGATCCAAGAATAGTGTTGCGTATACTGCAAACTAATACGGTGTTGCGTATAGTATAAGATAATCTTGGTGTAGCGTACAACAGACGATATGAAAGAAATTAAAAAGAATATATCTTATAAAATCTAGGGTTGTTACATTCCACATAAGATAACATAGGTTTTAAGTGAAAACGATGATATGAAAGTGAAATCTAACCATTGAGTTCTAATGGATATTGATAGAGAATAAGGTTTGGGGAATGTTAACTACCAGAAAGTCACAAATCTACGATGATTTAAGGGACCATCTGATTCATCAGATAAGAGGGTACTAGGATAACATTTTTTGTTTTCAAGATCATTTCCCTAAAGTTGAATAATTTTTTCATTAGAAGAAATACTTACGTGATTTTAGTGTAATATCATTGTAGTTTGTTCTCTATACAATTTCCACTTAATCTATTATTTAATGAAAGGAAGTTTAATTTTTCATTCTTGAATTATTATCAGATAATACGATAGAATGATAGGTCATTCCATCTATCTTATGAAAAAAGTTAGAATATATTATTAAATATGCATAAGTATGCATATAGTGAGATAATACATTAATCTAACAAACTTCAACCAGAATATAAATTATACTATCCATAAATGGATAACATTAAAATCATTCCAAAAACACAAAATATAAAACTTTGAAAGGAGGTGAACTAAATCGACATGTCATTTTTCTTCTATATCTCATTTGGTAGTTCTTCTTTGTCACATTACAAACATCTAAATACCTTAATCATGTATTCTCTTGAAATATGGTAATAACAAAAATTACTATAGAACCATGGTGATAACATGGATTATATCAAAATTTACTCTTTCCACACACCAAAAATTCTATATACTCAAACCATGATATCCCTTTTTCCCTTTTATCAGTCATTAGATCATTAATACTATCAAACATATTATTTTATTCTTATCCCTTTATTATGCAGATATCATCTTCTTTCCAAAAATATTTCAATGACTTTTCATAGTTACCATTACCATATAATTATGGAAAACCATAATAAACCAATACATAGATGTTCCAATATTCCTTAATAAAATAAATGAGATTCCACTACACTATTTTAGAATCCCATCACATAAACACTTAATCATTCCATGACTTCTTTGTCAAGCCCAACATCACACATAGTGATTGCATGTGACTTCCACTTTTCATTTTCCTTAATATGTTGCTGACTTCAATAATCATTAACCCTTTTATTAGGGAATTGATGATCATATTTCCTCATTTCCTTTCACATATAGCATTGAATTGTTGGCGGTGCATTCTCTGTAGTCTTTTATCCATTCACATCATTAGTAACCTTTCTCACATTACATCAGCACTCAACTGCTCAATGACATTATTTTCTACACTTGAATCATTTTTTAGTCCCTTTAATACAATATCCACCATGCTTCATTACACACTTAGATCATAAAGAAACATTTATCTTTTTTGATCAATTATATTGATAATTTCTCTTGAACTCCATCTTTCATTTCTTGTCAAAACCATGAGATGGATATGTAACACCAACTTCATGTTCTACCTTGATTGAAAAATGAAAAATATTTTCATTGATACTAAATTATATTATATCTAATTCCCTTCGAATACTTTGTTTTAATCCACTGAATAATCGATCAACTTTATATTCAGGTTGGATGATAAAGCCCGAAGCATACCTTCCAAGTCTTGTAAAATTCTTCTTCTATGTACCAATAGATTCATCATCCTTTTGATTAATCTCAAGGAACTCATTTTCATTCTTTGTTTGAATAATAAGAGGGAAGTACTTACTGAAAAATAAGACCTTGAACTCATCCCATTCCATGGATTCAATTTCATCTTAGGGCTTTGTATTCTTAATTAGAGTCCACCACTGGTCTACTTCGCCATCTAAATGATAAACAACCAGAATGAATTTTTCATGTTCTGAATAGTGTTGTATGGAATATATATTTTCAATGGTACTCGCCCATTGTTCAGTAACAAGTGGATTATAAGACCCACCGAAAGAAGGTGGGCATTGCCTCATGAAAGACTTAATAGAATATTGTACCTTTATCAGCTCATTTGGAAGTCTGAATGATTCATAGATTTTTTAAGAATTTAAATAAGAAGTGTCACTTCATATCCCATAACATTATGTTGTTTAGGTAAACAATAATTAAATTTACTAGTGAATTAATCATTAACATGGTTTTTTGGGTTCTATAAATTGTCTAAAACCCAAAAATAATAGTGTGAGGGGAAAATCATACTAGGAAAACAATATAATATTATTTACAAGATAAACATCTTATAAACATTGGAATTTAAAAATATGAACATAATATAATAACATTTGAATAAAAGAATAAAATGTCATGTAATTTTAAGGCTAAACATTGAATAAAAGATGTAATTTTGGAAAACTAAAAATAACATAATATTATTTCCAATGATTCAAAAGCATTGCTGCCATGACCATCATAGAGGATAAAGCCCATTACTGAACTGGGTTTACTTGTCATTCCAACCTAGAATTACTGGACCAGATTTACATGTCGTTCAACCAGGTTTATCTCATGATATATATATATTTACCCAATGTATTGGAGGGAGATATAGGTCCCAACCATCTCATAATGAAATTATTCTAATATGTGACACAAAAACATAAATCATTAATCATATCATAACTCATAATATAAAATTGGATTCTTAAACATCATTTCATCATAATATAATCCATATAAGATAAATGGACTTAATTAAAATTAATTCCACCATAAAAACAATAAAATCAATGTAATAATTGGGATAGAAATATAACCTTATGTCATCTTATATGTAAAATAATTTTGATAAAACACTTGAAATTAATTCTTGAGAAAAATATCCTTTTTCTTCAAAAATGATTTCTTTTCTCAAAATATCCTGAAATTTTAAAAGAAAATAATTTAGTTAAAAATAAATTTTAAATAGTATAAAGGAATATTCAGGTAAATAAGGCATTAATAAGACTTAAAAATCAGTTCATGATGTATAAGATAAAAAAACATTTTCATCAAACTTTTGAAACCTCTTGTGGTAAACAAAAGAATGATTCATTCCAAACCATGTAGCAAAACTAAAAATAGGTAAAAATGACATTAAAAACATAGAAGAATATTAAATATTTTATGAGAATATTGTTTTTAGAAAATATGGGAATTTATGATAAATATATCCCTAGAAAATACTTACACATAAATAATCTCAGATAAAAATGAAATGGGATAATTATCAATTTCCTTAGGTTCAATTTCTACAGCATGTGTATGAAACTCTTATATAGTGGGTTTAAATATATTATTAACTTATAATAGAATAATTATAATATTTATTATATCAAATAGTATTCTCATACGCCTTTATATTACTTGTTCAATTGTCAATTCCATGTTAAAGCAACTTTTTGGGTAATAATTGTTTCATTTAACATATGTGTTTTGACTTGTAATTATGCATATGATTACTTATATCATGATTTAATTTAGTTCTTAATTGAATATATAATTTATATATCAAATATATTCAGTATATATATATATATAATATCGGTAAATGGAATGGAATACACCATTCATGGAGATGGTAGGTCGTATGTACCCATGAATGTTGTTTTCATTTTCTTATTAAATTTATTGGAATTAAGTAAATGAAATATATATATATATATATATATATATTCAATTGAGTTATTATTTCATTTATTTCATTATTATTTATTATATATACTTTATAATCATTTTTGAATGGTTAACATGGATAATTAATCTCATCACGTCATGGAGACGGTAAGCCGTACGTACGTACAAGTGATGATATAATTCCCATAGTTGTTGAACTGTATTGAAGTGGATAGTGTAAAATATATAATAATTATTATAATGTTATAATAATAATATATTATTATTAATTACACTATTATAATCATCCATGTAAGGTAGTGGTGAAAAAAAGATTACGCCATGGTGTGGAGAAGGTAATCTGTACGTACGCATGCGGAGGGATTTCTTTTTTCATATGATGGATAAAAGGTGAAACATGTTTGTTTTGTATTTATAATAACATATAAGTATATGAGTTATACTGATGTTATTAATTTATAAAAAACAATTAATGAATAATAATTATAACAAGAAATAAATTTGGAAGAATCGGTAGAAGAGATTACCCCGTCCTCGACAGGCCTTCTTTAAATTTCTCTCAGGGCACTATAGTTGGTCTTTGAGAATCCCAGAACCTCTATAATATAAGTAGGGAAGTTGATAATAAAAATAGAAAGGGGTTGTCTGAGCATGAAGGCTCAAAATAGAGTGAAGAGGAGAGGGAGGAGGTGTCCTTTTATAAGAGAGGAGAGGGGCATTTTAGGAATTCTACAAAATATTAATTTATTATAAATTCAATTTAGATTTAAAATATTCCAAAATCTTATTTAATTCTAAGATAATATGATTTTGGTTTGAATACCCTTGATCAAATAATTTTTTAATAAGTTTTAAATATTTTTTTATCATTATGTTTTTTTACCCTTATTTTACCATTTTCAATCTAGCCTCATATCATGTTATGTACACATTATGGGTTAATATAATTATCATATCATTAAAAAACACCCAAAAAAAGTTATTTATGACATAGTTGGACTTATATTTATCATATGGACGAATCTTAGATTTTTTGGAATTTAATATCCTTTAATAAACTATTTTATGTTTTAAGTTCCTAATTGTGTCTATTTGGGGCACTATTAATACTTGAATTTTTTTAATATTTATAACAACCTTATTAATTTGAAAAAAATCATTAAATCCAATATAATATGTCAATATCATCCAATAAATTCATGGGTGACATGAAAATAAAAAGAAATCATTTTTTTAATATTTATATATTCATTTATTTGAATCATTCATTAATGAGGTAATCACTACATTATAATTATGTCAAAAATAAATATATTTATAGAATTTATAATATATATAAATAAAATTCCATGATTTAGGTTATATTTTTATATTTATAATGAATTTTTTTAGACATAGATATATATTATTAACCTCCATATTAAAATTGATTTATTAAAAGATACATGTTTAGGTTATAATTATCATTACTTTAAAATAATTATTATAAAGTGTCATTTTCAAATCCATGTGAATCTATGGGTCCCAAAATCAACCCAAGGATGCCCAAGGTCATACATATCTCATCCAATAGTATTAGGGCATGTGTTAGGGAGGTTTAACAATATTATAATATTAAATTTTACCCTTATTTACCAGATTTACACTTTAACCAGGGAAATAAAAAAATTACTAAAGTTACTATTCATAATGTCCAAAAATAAAAAATAACTATTTACAAAATTTTATAATTTTTATTCTAAGTATGGAATCAATTCTTCCTAATTTAAAACATATAAGTGGCAGTAATTAATTTAAAATTGATCCCATTGTCGAAAAAATGTTTTTTTGTTTAAAACATTGCAAAAGATTGAAATGTTTTTAAATATGAATTCAATGTAAAATTAATTATAATGAAATACATTTCTGTAAACTATAAAATTATTTTCTATTTGTACTTTAAAACTACTAAATAATTTATTTTATCCATATAAATTATATCAATGAAAAAAGTTGTTTTCAATTAAAATTTTGTGTATTTACACTACTCATCAAAATATGAAAGTTATCGAAAAAATATCAAATATTTATCTAAAGTAAATCTTTATATCCCACTTCCAAATAAAAAGTTTATCTTTTCAAATATAACTTATAAAATTTTATAAAACATGATTTAAAATTGGTGCACCATCAAAAGGTGGTAAAATAGCATTTTATTAAAAAATTACTTCTTTTATATGAAAATTTGATTTTGTTCTCATATCATGTGTAATATGAACATTAATGATATATAAAATTCAAAATATGGTTAATAATATTCATAACATACGGTTTAAATAATATTTTAGTAATATATTGTTGTTTAGTGAAACTCGATATTTTGTACCACACAAACTATCAAGGAAGGTCGCTCTTGCATGTAATGCAATCCATGTTAGTGTTGCGTGTAGTGAATGATTCCTTTAGTGTTGAATATAACATAATCCAGGAATAGTTCATTTATAAATTGAACAAAATCTATACTCATTATTGTGTGAAATGAATTCTATCAAAATAACATGAAATTATGTGCAACACAATCCCAGAATAGTGTTGTGTATACTGCTAATTAATATGGTGTTTCATATAGCTCATGAAAATCATGGTGTAGTGTACAAAACAAGACATCAATGAAATTGAAAATAATTTATCACAAAAATATTGGGTTATTAAATTCTACACCCCTTAAAATTATTTTCTCATACAAAATTTTTCGGGGTTATAAATTGTTTTCTACTTGAATGTTTCATTCATGTAAACCCACATCGTAAAAATAGATACTAAGACACAATTTTAAAAAAGGAAAGATAGAAATGAAATGGTTATCAAAATTAACTCATCCTTGGGTCGCCAGAGAGGAAATTATTAGTGGGAAGTGAAAATAAGGATATTGAATAGAAATCTAACCATCATGTTCTGATGGATAGTGATAGAGAATAAGTTTTGGAGAATGTTAACTTCCAGAAAGCCATAAATCTGCGATGATTTAAGGGACCATATGATTCATTAGATAATAGGGTACTAGGATAACATGTTTTGGTTTTCAAGATCATTTCCCAAAAGTTGAATAATTTTTTCCTAAGGAGAAATACTTACTTTATTTTAGTGTAATATCATTGTTGCTCGTTATCTGAGCAATTTCCATTTCATCTCTTATTTTAAGAAAAGAAGATAAATTTTTCATTCTTGAAGTGTTTGTAGATCACACAATAGAGTGATTCGTCATTCCATCTATCTCAATAAAAATGATATAACAGATTATTAAATATATATATAATACTACATATAGTGAGATAATACATTATTCTAATAAACTTTAACTAGAATATAAAGTATACTATTCATAAATATATAACATTACAATCCTTCGAAAAACTGAAAATATTAAACATTAAATGGGGTGAACTAAAACGACTGAACATTTTTCTCCCATATCTCATTTGGCAGACCTTGGTTGTCAAATTCCAAATATCAAAATACCTTAATCATATATTCTCTTGAAATATGGTAATAACATAAATAATCGTATAACATTAGGGATAACATGCATTCCATCAATATTAATTCGTTCCACGTAACAAATATTGTATTTACTCAAACCATGATATCACTTTGTCCCTTTTATCAGTCATGAGCTTATTAATACTATCAAACATATTATTTTCTCCTTATCCCTTCATTTTGTGTGTATCATCTGCTTTAAAAAAATATTGTAGTCACTTTTAATGGTTATCGGTACCATGTAATTATGGAAAATAATAATAAACCAATTCATAGATATTCCAATATTCCATAATACAATAAATGATATTCCATAATAATGATTTTGAATCTCATTACATAAGAACATAATCATTCCACCAATTCATTGTCATACTGAACATCACCAATAGTGATTGTATGTGACATTTATTGGTCTTTTTATATAAGATGTTGTTGATGTTGAAAATCATTAACCTAGGAATTATGGCATTGGTTATCATAATTTCCCATTTCCTTGCACTTATAGCATTTAAGTGTTGGTGGTGTGTCCTCTATAGTCTTTTCTCCATCCACATCATTAGTAAATTTTTTCCCATTACATCAGCACACTTGATAAAATTTCTATTACTTTTAAGATAATCTCCACCATGCTTCTTTCCACTCTTTGATCATAAGGAAACATTTATCTCATTTTCACCATTGTTTAAGATTTTTTCATGAAATCCATATATTTTTCTTGTCAAAAAAATGAGATGGACGTGTAACACAAACTTCCAGTTCTACCTTGATTTCACAATTCACAATCTCATCATAGATACTAAAGTCTCTTATAACTAATGCCCTTTTATGACTTGGTTTTAATCCACTGAAGATTCGATCAAATTTATATTCAGTTTAGAGGATAATGCCAGAGGCATACTTTTCATGTCTTGTAAAATTTTCCCAGTATGTACCAATAGATTTATCATCTATTTTCATAAGCTCAAGGAACTAATTTTCCATCTTTAATCAAATAATATTAGAGAAATTATTATTGAAAATAAGTCTTTGAATGCATGCCATTAAATGGATTCAATTTCATCATGGGCCCTTTTATTCTTACTTAGAGTCCACACTGGTCTGCTTCACCTTTGAAATATTAAATAGAAAAAATTAAATTTTTATATTATGATTAGTAATGTATGGAAAATATCTTTTCAATGGTACTGACACATTGTTCAGTGACAAGTTGATCAGAAGACCCACTGAAAGAAGGTGGATGTGGCTTCATGAAGGACTCAATAGAATATTTTTCACTTCCCTACTTATTTGGATGTTCAGAATGATTTATATCTTGTGTAAATATAGAAATAATATTTTTCACTCCAAATACCATAACATTTTGTAATTCAGGAGAAAAATCATTGTGTTTCCCAGTGCAGTGATCATTAACACGGTTCTTTCAGGTTCCATCCATTATCTAAAACTCAAAAAGAATAGTGTGAGAGGCAAAAATCATACTATGAAAAAAAACATAATCAAGGGGGAGTACCATAAAAATCTAACATATTAGGTTTAATATTAGGTTATTCAAGATCGTTATCATAATTCTAGGATTGCAACCTATACTTATAATTTACCTTAAGAGCATCCCTAGACAAACCATAACAATATCTCTAGGGATATCACTAAAGTATTTACATCCTAGTTTCCAAATGTTGACTAAACCGTTGCTCTAATACCAATAGTATAGACCCTATATTTAAATACATGTAAATTACATTAATTTTGAGTAATACATAATACCTAAAAAAAATTCTCAAATACCATGTTAGTTTATTGTCTTTGGAAACTCGGAACATAATATTCTAATCGTGATGAAAGATCTTCAACAACTCCCGTAAATATCTTCTCCTTTTTTTTCTTTCCAAAAACCATTATTTATATCCTAGGGAAAAGAAAACATAGAATTGGTGAGATGAAATGCTCAGTAAGGGTATACATGAAGAACATAAACATTGGAATATAAAAACATGAAAATAATGTTTAAACATCAAAATCGTGAGTCATGAGATAAATATTGAAAGTGCGTAAGGAGAGATCATAAAGAAACATTAACCATGATAGAATAACATTGGAATAAAACATTTAATTATTGAAAAATAATAATCCCATAAAATGATTTTCAAAGTAGCGAAGCCATTGCTGCCAAGACCGTCATAGTGGACGATGTCCATTACTGAATATGGTTTACTTACAGTTCCAGCCCTATTTTACTGAACCAGATTTACTTTCTCTTACAACCATGTATATCTCATGAGATATAAATTTTTACCCAATGCATTGAAGAGAGATATCTGGGCCACCCATCTCATAATTAAATCATTCTTACATGTGCCAAAATTCAATAAATCATTTATCATAGCATAACCTATGAAGTAAAATGGGGGTTCTTAAACATCATTTCATCATAAAATAATAAATATAAGATAAATTTAATTCATAAAAATTAATTCCATGATAAAAAAATCAAATAAAATTAATAATATGGATTTAAACATAACCCTACGTCATATTAGATGGAAAATAATTTTGACAAAACACTTGAAATTAATTCTTGAGGAAAATATCCTTTCTTCTTCCAAAATGATTTCTTTTCTCAAAATGTTATGAAATTTTAAAAGAAAATAATTTAGTTTAAATAATTATAAAATAGTGTAGAAGAAGCTTCATAGAAATAACTAATTAATAATATGTAAAAATCTGTTCATGTATTATAATTTAAAAAAACATTCCCCTCATAAATTTTCTTTAAATGTTAGAAAGTACATTGTATGGTACACAAAATAAAGATTCAATAAAAACCATGTAGTAAAAGTAAAAATGGGTAAAAATGACTTCACAAAACATAGAATAATAGTACACATTCTATGATAATACTTTTTTTATAAACCATGGACATGGATGATAAATATATCCCCAGAAAATACTTACATATAATCAATCTCACATAAAAATGTGATTGAAAAATTATCCCTTACCTTAGGTTCAATTTTTTATGTATGTTTTTGAAACTCCATTATAGTGGGTTTAAACATATTTTTAACTTTTTCCATAACCATAATAATATGTATGATATCATATATGATTCACTTACGACTGTATATTACCTGTTCATTTGAAAATTCCATGTAAAAGCAACATTTTGGGTAATAATCGCTTCATTTATCGTACATGTTTTGACTTGTTATTCATCATATGATTAATTAGATCACCATTTAATTACTTAAATAGTGTAAAAAGATTTATATATCTTATATATTCTGTATATAAATATATATAATAGACCGATAAACAGAATGTAGTGCACCATTCATGGAGACGGTTGGTCGTACGTACGCATGAAAATTGTTTTTGTTTCCTTATTAAATTGAATGAAAGTAAGTAAAATACATATATATATATATATATACATAAATATAGAAGAATTATTATGTTATATATTTAATGATTATTTGTTATATATACATTATAATCATTCTTGAATGGTTAACATGGAAAATGAATCTCATCGTGTCATGGTGATTGTAATATGTACGTACGCACGAGCGACGATATCGTTCCCATAGATATTGAATCGTATTGAAGTTGATGGTGTATAATATATAAGAATTACTATAATTTTATAATAATAGTATATAGTTATTATTTCCACCATTATACCCATCCATGTATGGTAGTGTCAAAAAACAAATTATAGCACAGTGTGGAGACGGTAACATATACGTATGCACGCCCGATGTTTTTTTTGTATGATGGATAGAAGTTGAAATAGGGTTTTTTAATATTTAAAATAACATATCAGTATTTTTGTAATATTTATGTTATTACTTCATAATGTAACACCTAAATAATAGGATATAGAAGAAGAAATAAATTTGAAAGAATCGGTAGAAAAGATTACCACTTCTTCGACGTGCCTCTTTAAATTCTTATTAGGGCTTTAGAATTCCGATTTTGAGAAGACCATAACCTCTAGAATGTAATGAGGGAAGTTTATATTAGAAATGGGAAAATTTTGGCTGAGTGTGAAGGCTCAAAATGGACTAAAGATAGGAGGGAGGAGGTACCCCTTTATAAGAGAGGAGAGGGGAACTTTAGGAAAGTTCCAAAATATTAATTTATGTTAAAAAAATTCAACTTAAAACAGTCCAAAAAAATATTTAATTATAAAATAAGATGATGATTTTTGGAAAATAAATCATCCAAAAATTTTTTGACATTATTTAAATATTTTTTTATTATTATCTTTTTTGTTTCACCCTAATTTTACCATTTTTAATCATATCATGGTATCATGTCATTTACAAATTATTGGTTAATTTAATTACCTTATCATGTAAAACAACAACAAAAATTTAATTATGACATATTTGGACTTATATTAACCATTTTTTCTAATCTTAGAATTTTAGATATTCAATATCATTCAATATACTATTTTATGTTGTAAGTTATGAATTTTGTCAATTTTGGACACTATTCATACTTGACTTTTTTAAAAATTCATAAAACCTTATTACTTTAAAAAAAGGAATTAAATAAAAGATAATATGCCATTATCTTCGATAAAATTTGTGCATGACATCAAACTAATCATATTACATTTTTTATAATTATAAATTCATTTATTTGAATCGTTTATTATTGAAGTAATCACTACATCATAATTGTGTCAGAAATAAAAATATTTATCTAATTTATACATATTATAAATAAAATACCATGATGTATGAAATATTTTTATATTTATAATGAATCTTTATAGACATAATGATATGTTATATAACCCTCATATTGAAATCAATTTAGTACATTATATTGGTTTGGGTTATAATTTTCTTTACTTTAAATAAATTATTATAAAGTGTCCTTTTTACATCCAAGTGAATTAATGGGTTCCCAAAATCAACCCAAGGATGAAATTGGTCGGACATATATTATCCAATTATATTAGTTCATGTGTTAGGGTAGTTTAATATTATTGTAATATTATGTTTGACCCTTATTTACCAGGTTTACCTTTTAACTAAGACAAATAAAATAATTAATGATGTCAATATTCATAATATATAAAAATAAAAAAATAATTATTTACATAATTTCGACCTTATAATTACAAATATGGAATCAATATTTCTAAATTAAAAATATATAAGTATGAGTAATTAATTTAAAATTAATCCGATTATCACAAAAATAATATTTTTGTTTAAAACATTGCAAAAGATTGAAATGTTTTGACATATGAATTCAATGTAAAATCAATGACAATGACATAAGTTGTCTTAAATAATAAAAATATATTATATTTATACTCTGAAACCATTCAATAATATATTTTAACCATGTAAATTATTTTGTTTAAAAAAGTTGTTTTCAGTTAAAATTTAGCGTATTTTCACTATTAATCAAAATATGAAAGTTATCAAAAAAATATCAAAAATTTATCCAAATTAAATTTTTATGTACAGCTTCTAAATAAGATGTATATCTGGTCAAATATAACTTCAAAATGTGTCAAAAACTACATTTAAAATGGGTGTTCCATCAAAAGGTGGTAAAACATCATTTTTTCTGAAAAATACTTCTTTTATCCAAAAAATTGATTGTGTTCTCATATTAGGTGTAAGATGAATTATAATGTTATATAATATTCAAAATTTGGTTAAAACTATTCGTAATAGATAGTTTACATAAAACTTTAATAAAATAATTTTGTTTAGTGAAACTCAGTATTGCATACCACACAAGCTATCGAGGAAGGTCGCTCTTGCGTGTAACTCAAGCCATGTTAGTGTTTCATGTAGTGAATGCTTCCTTTGGTGTTGCGTATAACATAATTAAAGTTTATTTAATTTATAAATTGGATAAAATCTATACCCATTGTCATGTGAAATTAATTCTGTCAAAATAACTTGAAATTGTGTGCAACAAAAACCAAGAATAGTGTTGCCTATACCGCAAACTAATATGGTGTGGCATATAGCACAATATAATCTTATTGTAGTGTACAACACAACACATCAATGAAATTAAAAAGAACATATCTCATAAAATCTCTAGGTTTTACATGTGTAATGGATTTTGGTGGCTCATGGGAAGAGTATGTATAATTATTGGATTTCTCATATAACTGCAGTTATCAAGCCCTAATTCATATGCCTCCTTTTGAAGAATTGTATGGGTGTCCCAGTCATTATCCACTTTTTTTGGGTCGGAAAAACAATGAATTCATAGTTTGGGTCGAGCCTTGACCAGGAGACAATGGATAATATTTATATGATCAAGAAATTAATGGAGATATCTCTGAGTTGATAAAAATCATATGTGAATCGTCGGAGATGACTATTTACATTCGTGGTGAGTGATCATTTGTTTTTGAGAATATCACCATGGAATGGGAATCACTTTTTTTGGGATGATGATAATGTTATCACCTAGATACATAGGCCCTTTTGAGATACAAGAAGGTGTTCCATAGGTAGTATATTAGATATCATTTCCACCATAGATCAATGTTGTTCATAATATGTTTTATGTATCTCTATGAAAATATATCATCCTAACCCTAACTTTTTGATTTTATGGGATAAAATTTAACCAGATCTGGATGCTTCATTGGTTCATGTTCCAGTGCAGATTGTGGATAGGAAAAATAATGTCTTTCATGGAAAAAAGAAATAGTCTATAGCTATTTTATAGAAACATGGCCAGAATCATTTATATACATAGTTAGGTGAGAATGAAATGTTTGATCAATGACCAAAACTATTTCAGTGAAATACTTGGTTTTTACATTCTATGTATGGAAAAGTCAATGGTGGGAAGAATTTAGTAACCCCAGTTTCAATTAAGTAATAATTTATTTATCATTTTTATGTATGTAAATGTTTTGGGTGGAGTTTGAGATGGTTTGGAGTAATTTATTAATGATATTGGGGATTTTATAAATATTCATTATTGGTGCATGGTTTTTGCATACCATAAAAGTCTTATATGAATCCATGCATATTGAAAAAGGGACTATGGGAAAGGCACAACGTTTATAGCATGCTCTTTCCAAACCATGCATCCATCTAATAGAAATCCTGAAAATAATGATAGTTAGATTTATCATGGTTGGTTCACAATTGTTCTATCAATTTTTTCCAACTGTATGAGGTCCTTCTTGAGTTATATCCAAGATCACGATTAGCAAACTATTTTTACTAACCTTGTGAATACCAATGGTTTTTTTTTAAACAAGATCCAAATATAGTGGATCTTGTTCGGTATTAACACTAAACCCCTTTTTTCTCCAAATGGACCGTAACTCAAGATTTATCCCTCCCAAAGGTTGTGTAATCATTCCCCATCATACTGTAAGTGTTCTGGATTCAATTATTGGTATGTTGAAGACCGATTCCCTGAGTATGTCTCCTTTGGTGGTACTTTTAGGGTATTTTTCAAAGATATACTTTCCCCCTATCTATAATTATTATATCTAGTTCACTACCGATATATATAAGGTTATTTATTCATATCTTGGTTAGATTTGGATTTAATAATGATAGGGAAGATATTTAAGGTAGGTTTATTTGAGATTCAATCCAGTTTTGTGGGTGTTTTCATGTTATTCTTCATTTTCACAATAATTATTGAGTTACATGGTTTAAATATCATCTCCAATTTTTATAACATGAAT
This sequence comes from Viscum album, assembly GCA_963277665.1. Lineage (NCBI taxonomy): Eukaryota > Viridiplantae > Streptophyta > Magnoliopsida > Santalales > Viscaceae > Viscum > Viscum album. Next base: position 609,518,473 of record OY728143.1, on the reverse strand, counting down.
TATTAGTTTTATACTGTTTAAATTTATTGAAATTGATTATGAATTTGTTCGAGAAATCATGTTAAAAACACCCTTTAGTGATGTTTTTTGTATTTTTGGTGGAATAGTGGAATTCTGGAAAGTGGTTGTGCAAAGTGAATTCTTTTCTTGATTTTAAAATGTTGATATTAAAATATGGATTATCTGGACATATTTTGAATTGATTTATTGATATGATTTAAAAAATTATTATTTTATTTAAAAGAATTTAAATATATGGATTGAAATGGTTTTTGAATACATGTGATTATGGGAGTTCATGATTTTGACGTGACCATAGATAAGGAACATGTACAATTGAGGTAAAAAGGGATGTGACCATAGATAATGGTCACGTGTCATAAGGACACAAATATATTAACCAATTTTTGATGGCATAGTGGATTAATGAGAATCTTCTCATGAGTATGTTGTTTTCGATGAATGATTCATGTTTAGGGTGTGTGTAAATCGTGGAATTGTATGAAAAAAATTAATGTGAATTGATTGAAATAATTTTTTATTTTTTTCAATGGGAATTTTTTTTGGGTTTGAAAATTATTTTTCTGAGAATTTGTTTATTTCTATGATAATATATTGTAAATTTATTTGTATAATTATTTTATATATTTTATCGCTTGTTCTATCCTATAGAAATTTGTAGGGATGTCATTTGGTGAAAATCTACTAAGATTCATTACACACCCCTACATAGGATCCTTGGTTAGTTTGTAGATATTTTTCATTAGGAAACTATAAATGGTAAATTATCACACTTATTTATTGTAACATCATGATACATATGATATATTATGGATTTGGAGGACGGATTATGTTGGAAGATGTGGAATAATTTTTTGGAGCCTTTGGGTTTTGTTGGTTTTGTCTTCTAATGTGTAATTGGTATTAATACCCCTAAACTCTAATACTATATTTTAGTTTGATTTTAATATCAATGTTATTAATTATAGTTGTTTTATAATTTTATCATGCATATCTTAGTCATATATTGTTATGTTTTTTTGGTTGGGTTGATTTATGTTAAAAATGAAAAATCACCCCCATCAATTAATGAATACCTTGGAATTTATTTCCATCCTTCGGCACCTTGGGGGTGTTTCTTAATTCCATGTGATTTCCCTCCACCTTATCAAGCCAATTATGAGGGGGTGGATGTTACATAACACCCACTTGAGAAATTACAATGTCTTATTCAAATCTAGTTATACCCATTCATTGAAATTTGGTGAATTTGTATGTGTATCAAGATCCCACCAAAATTAAAAGATATAGAATTATAAGTAAAAACCTCTAATGTTTAAAATATCATATCACATGTATATGATTCCAAAATTATTATTGTTTGTGAGAAGTAGTGTCCTGTAAATATTTTCAACATTATTCTAGTCAAATTCAATGTTATTTTACAAATTAATTAGATATCTATGAAAAATAAAACATTAATTTTCCAAGGCTATGGTGTAATTTTAGATTCACTAAACCATTATAATATATTATATTAGTGTGACAGTAAATATAAAAATTTTATGTAATTACCTTCCCCAATATGAGTAGTTACCTCTATTAAAAATTTGTGTTTAACTTATATAGATGTGGAGAAACGGAACATGGATAATATTCTTATTGTGTGGGAATTTTTTTATGTATTTGATTAAGATTATACAATCATTATACTGATTTTTGATGTTTTTATTCAATATAATTCTTATATGGTGCAAAACCAATTTCATAAACTCTCAATTGAATATCCCCAATCAATATGTAGGATTTGAAGAAGAAGATTCGGGATATTCTTAAAAAGTTATTCATTAGATGATGATTTTATCCTTGGGGTACACCCATTCTCATTATTAAAAAAATCTGGTTTATTGTGGAACTTCAGTTGTTATAGGGATTTAAAAATGTTAAAATGTCAACATCCAGTATCCTCAAATCTATATTGATGACTTATTTGGTAAATTGTTCAAATCTAAATATTTTCCAATGTTGAAAGTCATTTTTTATATCATTAAATGGGGAATATAAAAGATGATATACCCAAGAAATAACTCTACAAAATGTGTGTAAATTATTATTATAAATTTATGATCATTTGTCTTTCTAATTGACCATTTATCGTTTTGTATTTACTTAATAGAGTCTATATAAATTGCGTAGATCTTTTTTTTTTGTCTTTATATATCATAATCTCACTTATTCATTGAGAAATTATGAGTATGAAGATCACATGATTATTTTAATATGTCACTAAAGAAGAAGGATGGTTTGAAAATATTGATGATGTGTTAATTTAGTGATAAAATTATTCATTTATGAGTCATAAAATATCAATATAGGGTATCTCAGTAGTTACATCAAAGAGGGAAGCTATTTAATGTTTTACATGAACATCCATAGTGACTGAGGTCCCAAGTTTTATTGATTTATATAGATATTATACATGATTTTTTGATGATTTTTTTGGCTATCAAATACACCCAACAAAATTACTCAGATGGGATAGAAAATTTTTTAGATATATGAATGTGAAGAAAATTCCAAGGAATGGAGGGGATGATTATTTGAGAACTCGTTCATTCAATACCATATTGTGGTGATGTATTAATAATATATAGTGATGCATCTAAGAATGAATTAGAATGATTCATTGTGTAAAATTACATGGTATTTGATTATACCATGTGATGATTGTAGGTTCATGAGAAAAATTAAACAAATAATGATTTTGATTTATAGGTTGTAATTTTTCATTAATGATATGGATTTATTATCTTTATGGAGAAATTTTGATATATATAATGATTTGAAAATGGTAAAAATATATTCAAACTAATGGGGATGAACATATGATAAAGATAATTGCTAAATATTATTAATTATTATTACTACTTGATACATTTCCGTGCTGGGAAAGAAAAAAAGTTGGCTGATGCTTTAAGTGGAAATGATCACACTTTTATATACAAGATGAAGATAAAAAAATATCAAAACTTTATAGATTTTAGAAGTATTGATTTTGAAATCATAGTGTTTGGGGATAAATTTAGTCTTTTTTAAATGAATTTCCAACCATCTATCTAGGTAAATACTAATGAAGCTAGGAAGGAAAATATAGAGATGAATATAAGGTTGAGAAATGTTAATGATGTTAACATCGATTGTGATGAAATAATAAGTCTTAATAACTGTGTATGTGGTCTAACCATACCAAATTTTAAGAATTAGTTCTTCGTGGTGCACATAGTTATTCGTTCTCTATTCATAATATAATTATAATCATCTAACGAGATTTAAAATATTATTTATCTTGGTATTGTATGAGGAGATATATCATAGAGTTTGAATCTCAATTCTTGGAATGTCATCATGTTAAGGATAAGAGAAAAAATCTAAGGGGATTTTATATCCATTATCCATAGTAGAATGTAAATGGGAGAACATCACCTTTGATTATTTCAACAGACTACAAAAAAATTCTAAAGGGAACAATAAAATATTATTGTAGTGAATAAATATAGAAAGTACAAAAAAAATTGACATTATAAGATAAAATTTATCTTCGGATAATCATTCTAAGAAATAATTTAAATATTTGGTCTGGTTGAATGGAGTACCATGTTCAATTGTGTCTAGTTTTAACCAAGATTGTCCTCAATGATTTTATAATTCCGTCTTCGTGATCATGATAAAGTGTAGATTTTCACAACTACATATTAGCTTAAAAGAGATGTTGAGTCATAGAAAACAGCTAAAAACCTATAGGATATATGGAGATCATGTTTATTGTATTTCAATGGTGGTTAAGATCAAAACCTTCCTAGAGTTGAGTTTTTGTACAATAATAGCATTCACAAGAGTATTCAAATGGCTGCTTTTGAATTCCATTATGAAAATATTTTTAGAGATCAAAAGAGATAGAATTATTTTATATAAAGAAGTCAATTTTTACTTGAGATATAAAATAAAATGGAATATAATTTTAGATTCCCTTAACCACACATTAGCATAGAACAATATAAACAAAAATGTTATGTTGATAGTCATTGATGTGATATGGAATTGGAAGTTAATGACAATGTGTTTCAAATAATTTCTCCAAAGGGAGTGTAATGAGATTTGAAATTTAGGAAAAATTAATCACTAGTCATAAGATTCCCTTTTATATTCTTTTTCATATTAGGATAATTTCCAATCACATGGAACTTCTACCAAACCTATCTCTTGTCATTATGTGTTCCATGTATCTACCCAGAAGATGTACATTCCTAACCCTTCACATGTTTTGAATTCATAGGTTTCACTATTAAAGAGAGAATATTTTAATGAGAAATAACTAGAGTGGAATTTGGATCGAAAAATGAATAATATAAAAAACTTGACCACTCACTTAGTTAATGTTTTGTAGTGAAACCATTTTTTTGAGGAAGCTACATGGGAGTGTGAGGATATGATGAGGCAGAAGTATAGATTTATATTTTTATTAGAGTGAAAAATTTCAAGGGAGGATTTTATTTTAATGTAGTATAATATATCACCCCAATAATTTTTTAAATATTTTTTGAATAAAATTTATTTTTTGCTATGTTGTGTTACACGCCACACCAAGTTTTATAGAACTATATAAACTATTAATATTTTTATATAAATATGATCATTAATACCTATATATTAAAATTTGGAACCGGGATATAAATATTCAGATTTTAAAAATTATTTATAGAGGTTTTATAAAACTAAAACATACCCCTCCAAAAGTAACTAATTTTATTTATAAAGTCACTATGTGATTTGAAAATAACTTATTCTCTAGAAAATATTAATTTTATATTTTGGAATAAAAAATAATAAATATATGTTTTTAAATTATTATAAATGTATTATAAAATATTAAATTATCTTTTGAAATCATCTTATAAAATTTTAAATTGGGTGGTAATTATGGATTTTTCAGAAATTATTTTTTTTTGTGAATAGTGAAAATGCAAATTTTTGTAAAGATATTCCCTTTCAATTAAATTAATTAAGTTAAAAACCCCATTATGTTTTCATTAACATTTTTATTGAAATTATTATAATTTATTTATATTTAAAAAACATAATTAATTTTTAATCTATATTATATTATATTTTATATTATGTTTATTTTATGTTTTAAAACCATGAATTTTCCAAAAATTGTTTAAAGTGGATACTATTTTTCATTTTAATTAATTAAAGAAACCATAATGGTGAATTATTTGAATTAAATATGTATATATTATATATCAATAAATATTTATTTAAATTAAAATAAAAATTATTACTATTCATATAGTTAATATAAATTCATTATTTTCTCGAAAATTATTCTTTTTGAAAAATTAGTTTTCATCACGTTTGTGGGTTTATTCAAATTAAATTATTCTACTTAAGTGAATTGGATTTGTTAAAATAGATTTAATATTTTTAATAATAACAATTATCATTATATAAGACATCTAACATAACTTTTTACATAATGAAAAGTAAAATTATTAAAAAAATCAATACTATTATTGTTAAAACAAATATTTCTAATGGAAAAACTAAAATTATATGGGTTAAAATGAGATAAAAAAATTAAAATATATTTTTGATTTTTTTATTTCGAACATATACTTCCTTTTTATTTATAATATACTATTTTGAATCCTTTTGTTATGTTCAAAACATGGGTATACATTTTTTATTTTAAAATATTAATAGTTTTCCACTCACCTTGCCTATAAAAGTACCCCCCCTATAATCTCCACTTCACACATTAAAATACACTTGAATCAACTAATACCTACCTAAATACATTCTTTAATCCCTACACACTACTTAGGGAAATTATTTTTATCTTAAATATATCTTATGAAGTATTTTGGTTCTTTTCTATGGAGGATTTATGAATAAGACGTATTGTGCTTAACCATGGGCCTTTATTTTATTTCTTATTTTTTTTAAAGAATATGAGAACTTTCCCAAAAAAAGCTATGCCCCTTTATTAAAATAAAAAATCCGACTTACATGGTCCTAAAAATAAGAGTTCTATCCAAATACCTTTTCAAGAGGGGAAAAAAACATCTGGAAGCATGTCATTCCAAATGAAGTCAGCACCTTCAACTCCTTTGTTAGCCAATCCATATTCAACAGAATTATCTTCCCTATAGACATGAGTAATGATATGATTCACATATAGAAGGGAGTCTAAGTAATTAATCAACCAATTTTTAAGCTTCTAGGAAAGATTACATGAACCATCCCTTATGGCAGAGACAATCCTAGTCAAATCACTCTCTCGCCAGAGATTATTCCAACTATAATTGTTGGCATGTTCCACTGCAACAATAATACCCATCATCTCAGCTTCAATTGAGGAGACAATACCACAAGTGCCATGAAATAAACCAATCACCAATCCCTTATGATCTCTGAACACAGCTCCATATCTGGAAGGATCGGGATTCCCTTTCGATGCACCATTCGAATTAATTTTCAACCAACCAACAATAGGCTACTTCCAGAGAACTTCAAAAGTGTCAAATGGAGGTTTGAAATTACATTTGATACCAATTCGATCAAGAACAGTGAAATCATGAATGGAGTTGGTGAAATAATGCTTCTTAGACAGGCCTGCTGCACACATCTCAACAAGTACGCGTGAGAGAGCCGGGGTGACCGAGAAAGATTTATTCTCATTGAGAATCTGATTCCTAGAGAACTAGAAATAATTTAGTAATTCAGAAGCAGCAACCTGAAATAAATCTAGCAGTTTTGAGGAAAGACCAAGATAGTTCCATCTTTGAATAAAGTCCCCAATGGAGGTCATCATAGGAAGTGAGATCTCAAAGACATCTGCTAAAGCCTTCCACATTGAGGCCATAGTGGCACAACAAAGGAATAAATGATCAGCATCCTCTCTGTGTTGATGACAGAAAAAGAAGAAGAACATAAATAGATACCAAAATTTTGAAGATAATAATCAATTAGAATCTTGCGATGGGAAATTCTCCAAACCAAATTAGAGCGAGATGGTCTGATAAAATTTTTATGCAAGTTCCCCATCCATTTGGCACCAAATCTGGGATTCAAGGAGAACTCAAAAAAATGCATTGAAGTGAGAATACCACTAGTTGCAGGTTCCCATGCCCAAAAATACTTCTTGTTTGGGAAACAATAATTGTTTACAATGCTGAAAATGTTTATTGGAAGTCCTTCCAAGTCTTCAAGCTGATCCTTGATGGTAATATTTGGATCTATGTTTCTTTTATCCATCACCAACTCTATAAGGGGATTATCATTCCATTTGGTTTTCCAGAAATTAAGATATGAGTCCTTTGAAAATAACCATCCAGAATCATCATCAATTGAGGAACAGATGTATTTGAAAGCTGGAGAAACAGAGGAAACAAGATGATTAAAATACCCCATCTTCAGCATGTTCATTAATTTTCCCCGAAGGAAGTGTAAACTATCAGAGCTGCTGTTAAAAAGTCTCCACATGAAAGAAGCATGCAAACAATCATTAAAGAGAACATGATTTTTTATACCCAAACCCCCAGCATCATATGGTTTGTAACAATCAGACCAGGGAACCATAGCCAACTTTTTTTTGAAGATACTGCCACTCCAAATAAAATTCCTAAGAGAGGCATTGATACTTTTTATAAGAAAAATAGGCCATTTTTAGACCATAAAGGAGTACACCAGTTTGGAGATAATAACATATTTCACCAAAAAAACCCTTCTAGCCATGGAGAGAGACTTTCCTTTCCAAGTAGAGAGACTCCTTCTAACCTTACTGACAATCTCTGTGAAATAAATAGCTTTCAGCTTCCCCAAAAACAAGGGAACCCCCATATAATTTAAGGGAAGAGCTCCTTCCTTAACATTAATCTCGTTAACAACAAAATTTTTCCTTCGATCACTAATGTTCTTACATAAGTAAACATAAGATTTCCCCCAGCTGATATCTTGACCAGAGATAGAAGCATAGTGCAAAAGAGCCCTTTTGATGTTCTTTATGTTTCTCTTATCGCCCAGAGTGAAAATAATGATATCATCTGCATATAAAAGATGAGTGGGATCAAGGATACCTCTACCGGCATTAATAGACTTCATCCTCCCATTACCATCCATGATAGAAAGCAGTATAATCAAATAATCCTCTACTATAGAGAAAATAATTGTAGAAAGGGGATCACCTTGTCTAACCCCTCTAGAGCAATCAAAGAAACCCTTAGGGGATCCATTAATAAGAATTTAAATCCGAGCAGAGTATAATATAGTCTTGATCCAAGTAATTAAATCCTCATTAAACCCAAACATAAGAAGAAATTTTAAAATAAAACCCCAATTCATAGTATCAAAGGCCTTTCTGACATCAAGCTTGAGGGCAATATTACCACCTCATATCGGTTTCTTATGAAAATTAACACATTCAGAGGCAGTAATGAGACAATCTTGAATATATATTCCCTTGATAAAACCAAATTGATTATGAGAAAAAATCCTACTAGAAATTTTTGTGAGTCTTGTGGAAAGGATTTTACAAATGATTTTGTAAATGGTGTTGACTAAAGAAACAGGTCTTAACAAATTCATTTTGTTAGCATTATCAGTAATTAGGATAAGAGTAAGGAACTGAGCATTTATTCTATAAGGAAGGTACCCACCTTTAAAGAAATGAATGACAACCTTAGGAACATCAGATTGAATAATGTCCCAATAAGTTTGAAAGAAGAAGTTACCAAAACCATCTGGACCTGGGGAACTTTCAGATTTTAGGCTGAAGACAGCCTCTTTAATTTCAATACTCAATGGAATAGAAGTGAGATTGATATTATCCTGATGACTGACCAATTTGGGGATGATACCCTCCACCGGATCATTCATTAAAGTAGGTCAATTAAAGAGATCCTTGAAATAAGAAATGACATGTTCTGAAAGATCCCTATCATTGTCAATAACTTGATCCCCATTCATGAGCATCAAGAGAGGTTTAGAAATCTTCCTGATTCATTGTAGATAATTGAAGAATTTTTTGTTCCTCTTTCCACCTATCAACTATTTAGCCTTAAAAATGTCCCTTTGCAAATCGTATTTCAAATTCAAGAGGTTGTTGAGATTTGAAACAATATCAAAATCCTACTGGAGCCCATTGGAAAAATTATTCAATGTATTTTGAGCCTGAAAATGCTGAAGAGAATCTTTAAGAGATGAGATATCCTGATCAATAAAGCTGAATTTCTCTTTGCTCCATGTTCTCAGAGATCTTTTAAGGGCTTTTAGTTTGTCAATGAAAACAAACACATGATGACCTGAGCTAATAGAATTCCAAGTATTTTGAACAATAGAAGCACAGTCAGGATGATTAACCCAGGCCTTGTTAAATTGGAAGGGTAGAGGGGGTCTATATTTCTTACCACTCAGATTTACAAATATTGGATGATGATCAGAGTTAATACTAGGAAGAGTTATGCAAGAAAATGGATCCCCAGTGATCAAGATAAGATTCATTAATAAAATAATTGTCAATTCTTCTAGCAAAAACTCTATTTAAAAAAACACCAGTACCAATTGAATTTAGCCCCAACTAGATTAATCACATGCAAATTATTAGAATCAATTCAAGACTTAAATTCCCTGGAGGAGATAGAATTAAACATTGCGCCCAACATTTCATCAGGTTGAATAATTGAATTAAAGTCCCCCAGAATAGTCCAAGGATCAGATATGACAGAGCTAAGGACATCAATGTCCATCCATAGTCTCCACCGATCTTGATAACTGGTATTGGCATCAACAAAAGTGCAATAGTGCTGAAGACCAGAGACTTTGAAGGAACAAGTCACATTTTGTCCACTGTTATCAACTAGAGACATGTCAGTTAAATATGAATGAGCCAAAAACTAGAGACTTTTGAATTCAGAGAAACAGATATTATAGTCCACTAAGTGAAATACAAGAGAGTCCAAACTAGCAATATTTGGATAGAAAATCCTTTTGTGTTCAGAAATCCCTATAAGAAGAGGTCTGTGTCGTAAAAAAAATATTTCTGGGATCTTATGGTGTTTGAATTAGACAATCCCTGAGAGTTCCAATAGAAGATCTTTATTTAAACATAATACCAGGGTTGGAACCCCCTTTTTTTGAGACATTCTCTTTGGTTTTGATTGTCTTAGAGGGTCTTCCTACTTTCCTTTTAGGAGTTTCTTATCCTTTAACATCATGAAGAAGATCATCAATATTTGATACCTTGATATTGTCTTTCTCTTGAGATTCAGGGGACATATTATCATTGAAACTTTTTTCCTACCCATTAAAGATGTTACTTTTTTCATCACAAACAGAAGTCAAATTAGAAACAGGATCAATTCCGTTACCCGAAATGGACAAAGAGATCGCAGCTTCAGGTAATAATTGACTAGAAGCAGCCTTGACATCCAGTGTTTTATAAGGAATCAAAGTGGTAATATATGAACAAGTCTAAACAGTAACAGATTGATCAGAAGTGTGTGCCCCCAAACTTGTAGATGCAACGATTTCCAATAGATTCTTAGCTAGATTATGAGCTATTATTTCATCCATAGTACTATGTTCCATGGGAGACATGGTTGTCATGTCTGGCTCGGGGATGCTAATAGTAGATTTCAGTTGATTAGCTCTTAAGGCACTGAGAACCGGATCTGGATCAGCAGAAATGCAATCCTACCTAGCAGCCACTTTAGAAAGATATTCAGCACTGATAAATACAGCATCAGAGTAAAGGATTCCAGCCTCCTTACTATCCTGCAAGGATACCACAAGAAAAAAAATATCTTTATAAAAGTCAAGAAAAAGTTGGTTCTCCTCCTCTTACTTCTGTGAGGCTGAAACAAGATTATAAATCTCATTACACAGTTCGCTAAAAAGGTCCACATCATCCTTGTAGACCCATTCAATGACTGGTTTCACAGGTTTTATATCCTTAGCAGAGGATTCTAAATTCTACTCGTCCTCCTCAACCATGTCAAACCAAGAGACCTTATGTGAAGAGGACGGAACAGATTGATTTGCAGTAGGAGCCTTGACAGTATTTGAAGCGGGTTGATTTTGGACATGAGGGACCAATGGGTTTTTTAAAATCCCTTTTTTTCTCAACAAAGACTGATTTGTTCTTTTTTCTCCTATTATCCTCAGTCCAATCAGAGGTTTTGGTTTGAGTACTAGGATACCTTTGAATCATCCTGCAATTAGAAACCGTGTGCCCTACAATTTTGAAAACATCACAAAAATAGGGAACATTTTCATATTCCAATCTGATATCTGTTTTGAAACCATTAGCATTAAAAAGAATGAAACTAGGTCTTTTAACTACCAGATTTATGTCCACTAGAATTCTGGCAAAGAATCCAATTTCACCATCCAATGTACGCTGATCCAACCTAATTGGGGTGCCTAGACATGATGCGATGTCATTCAGAATTCTTGGGTGCCAATATACCCAATTTAAACCATGAAATCTCAACTAATATCATATTCCATTAAATGAGATCTAAAATCATCATTCATTTGTATGGAGTACAACCTCCCCTTAAACAGATATTATTTGTTTTCCAATTACCACCTTACACAGTTGGATATAATGATAGATTCAAAATTTATAAATGATATTAATATTATTATTGAACATATATTACCATCATATAACATGATAATTATTTCATTCCAATTTATGGGGGTTACCAAAATGTTATTCGTTTGTAAGGTGGACTACTGCCTCATGAAAGAATGTGATTAGTGTTTCAGTAATGATTTTCAAACAATTATTTAAATAAACCTTTATAGTGTAACAAATGTTTTAACATGGACAAGATTAAAGGAATTTACAATAATCATAACCAAACACTTATTTAAGTAATCCTTTATAAAATTCAAAGGTTTTTTAAAAAATAAAATATTTAAAAAAAAATTATGAAATTTTATTTACGTAATATTATTTTAAAAGAGAAATTTTTTTAATCAGTAATTGTTTCATGTGATCCTTAGAAATTAGTTTACGTCAAATATAACATCCTTTGATGTTACTTATTGTTTAATTATGATATTATAATTAGATACCATTACTATTATTCATCTAGAAGGTTTTTGTTATGCAAAGATGATTTTGAATACTATTTATTTTACATGTATTGTGCAATGATGAATGTTCTATGAAACCAATTACTTTTCATGGGTTCTTATATAATTAATATTTATGAATTCCATTTTATGTAATGGGTTATGATCTTATGTATGTATTATTTTATTTTTACACATTTATGTATGATTTCTATTTTGTGATCGTTGGGACCTTTATCTACCTCTAATTAATTGGGTAAAATTGAAATATAATGAGATAAATAAGAACAGAATAGGGAGTTAACCTAGTTTAGTATTGGGCGTTGTCCACTATGATAATAATGGTAGTAAACCATTACTATGTTTATGGATTGGTGATTGAAACCACTCTAATATTTTATATAATTAAATGAATTCTTAATAATGTAGAAATTAATTTTTATTCTTAATTGTATGCTAAAATTCCAGTCTAATGTCAATGTTATTATCTCATGGACCATGTTCATTGATTTACTTATGATTCGTGTCTTATTAAATTCATAAAAATATTCCATGTCTCTATATTTAAATCCTTTATTTGATGGTTATGGTTTTCATATGTTATGGTCACATCCTCATACCCTTATTCTCATGTTATTCATACATATTTACATTAGTTTCCATTAGTAAGAATATGAACCCATCCTTTCTTCTGATTCTTTTCCTTAGTTTATGATGAATTATATTAAATTTCAAATGTATAATTAGGGTGATAATTATTATAAAATGTATTAGAGATGATTTATAGATCTTATTAACTAGTTATTTAGGTTTCCAAGTTTCCAAAATCACTATACATTTACAATCGTCGTATGGGTGTATGTGTAATGTAATGAATAATTATCTAAAAATAAGTAATATCTATGTATTTGAAAATTGGGTCATTATATTTATATACTAACCCTTTAAAATTTTAATATCATTAATACCTTACACAAAAAGGTATTTTATGTTTCAATTTAAAATATTTCATCTATGGAGATTTGAGATAAAAGTTAACAAATTGTAATAAATTTTATAACTCAATTTTTATTAATTTAGTTATATTAATTTTTTATTTTTGATGGATATTCTATGATTTTGTTTTAAATTAATTTTGATTATATTCTATTATAATAAAAAATTTAATTTTAATTTTAATCCTTACACATAATCATTAATATATTAATTCTCTTTTTAAAATTATGAGGGTTTCAAATGTCATGTTGTCTTCTTTGGAGCATATTTTATCATGTACACTTATATTCATTTATGAGGTGTTTTTAGAACCCCTTAAAAATGTTATCATGAATCACATTATTGTCATGATACATAATTTTTCATTTGATGTTATCCTTTCATGTGGATGACGATTGATGTTTTACTAAAGTGGGTAATGATATATTATAAAATCTCATTATTGGGATTGTTTATGATGAATGTTCTATGGGAGGAAATAATATGATATTAATTTAGTGAAAGAAATTACTGTTATTCTAATGATTTTATGAATTTGAATGAAATTTTTAATTTTCATTTCCTCTATTATAGATTTATGCTAATTTAAGAATGTTGTTAGTAAGTGATACAAATATTATATCCTTCTTTCAAACTGAAATCTTGTATTCCATATGAAGGTATTCTAAAATATTTTAAAAACTATTCTTTTCTAATCCTAAATGATTTATTATATATAATTTTCATGATCATTGTCCTTCTATATAAAATATTGAATATAATATTTATTACCATTTTCTAAATGGGTAACATTGACTCCTGTTATAATTGTTTTGAAAATAATGATTATTTTTATTATTTACAACAAGAATAAATTATCATGCCTTAAAGGACAATCAAGGTTTTAATAAATCTTTTAAAAATGATATTTTCAATAAAAATTATTTATTTATTTTTTGATATTTTTGTAGAAATTAATTTAATATTTTAAAAATGGAATGTATATTATCCTCAAGATATGTTACTGCTGGTATTTCAAAATCATTTTCCATCTAAGCTGATATCCTTTGATGATACTCAAAGTGAAAACTGTATTTACAAAAATAATATTTTTAATGATATTTTAATTGTATTTAAACTCTTCAAAACCAAAAAAAGTTAATGTAACTTATGATCCATCGAGATATATAGAAATTATACCATTATATTCATTATCAGGATAAATTATCACTACTTCAAGTGATATTCATTTAACAAATTTTTTAGTGGGATAAAAAATATATTAATGGTTTAATCATTCTTTCTATGAGATTAATGATGAAATTAAATATCTATTTAATTTTTTCATGATATTGATATTATAAATTAATCACAATGATGGGTGGTTTTTTATATACCTAGGATGGGTGGTTATTCTTTTAGTCAGGGATGGGTGGTTCCATGATAAACCAAGGATGGGTGGGTATGTGATATCCCTCCAATGAATTGTGTATGTAATTCCACTATTTGGTAATTCCATTTATGGTAGTGATTATAATAGTGATAGGTAAGTGATGTATCATGTTACACAAATTTTTAATAAATTCATTCTATGGGGTTTTATGTAAATCTCATGATTTTTGAAGGTAATATAATATATTAATGTTTAATAAAAAGTGTTGTATATGTTTCATGAGTGAAAAAGATAAGTTTTTTGTATGTTTTATTTGATCAACATTGATATTACTTTTCTCATGATTATTGACCTTCATGACTTTATCCTCTGATAAATCATTATTCCATGCCACATGATTAATTGTCCACATTTTATTGGTATTAGTTCTATTATGTCATAATTATTCACTTAGATTATGTAATCATACCCAAATAATGATCATATTATTATATAGGGAATTCAATGGTTAATGGTTATGTTTACGTTTAATAATCATTTTATCTTACTGTTATTATATTTATATTTCTATTAGGTTATCATGAATTATTATAAATAAATTATTTCTATAAATTTTTCATAAGGATTATGAGAATACCATAATATGAATTTAGAAAAGTTATGTTTCATGAGAAGAACCCTCATTTGAATACATGTGTAATGTTTATATAAGAGTTAGTAATAATTCACTAAAGCATTAAAAAATAATGTTTCTTTAATATAAAATTGATCCAATATTTTATTTTTATATTGAAATTTTTTGATGGAAAAATTAGGGCCATATTTATGAGTTTCAAATTCAAGAATTTAAAGATCATGTTTTTAGCACTAGATCTAGGAGTGTGGGTTTAGGGATGTCATAGTTAGAATTAGAGAAGGGTTTAGATAACATTATATATTATCATGTTTTACTGAATTTTTTCCTTATGATATATAAATATAAAAATGATTTTATGATTTTATGGATGATCATATGTTGAAATTCTTGGACACCATTTTTGTAAGATCCCTAATTTTATTAAGGTATGTGTATGTTTTTGTTTCAGTTTAAGTTCATTATTTTTCTTAAAAATGTGCTTCCCAAAGATTATGATAATTCTTTGGGATTTCCAGGGGTTTGGGTCAGGAAATAGAAGGAAAAAAGATTCTTTGGTCATGTTTCATGGTTTCTGTACCATTATATAAAAACCGTGTGGAGCATCCCATGTAACCAAGTAGCTTGTGACCGAGGCTTGTGCAAGGTTACCACCCTATTAAGATAAACATACAGAATTCCAAAGAAACAATGAAAAAGGGGGTGACTTTGGGACTATGGATCACATACAATTTTCTCATAGTTTTTCAAACCATGCAGGTAAATCGTGCATCCCAGTAAGATTTGATAAATTTAGAAAAATTCTATTATAGGATTTTTAACCCCAACTTAGGATTCCTCCAATATTCCCCTTGAAAACCTTGTGATGTGTAAGATCTCCCATGAACATACAAAGGTGACTCTACCTCATATCTAGGTAATTTGGAGTGTCTTCATTTTCTAATTGAAGACTTGAGTAAGTCTAATATCCTCTTTTCTCCCTCTTGGCGATTATTGTTTGCATCTATCTTCCATGTTTTTCTAAAGCTCTAAAATAAAATTTTACCAATGATGTCTAGGTTAACTATTCAATGGTTGGTTAAATCAGGATCTATGGATTCAAATTAGGGAGTGTTCATCATCGGATTCAAGGGTGGCGGTCTATATGTTATATCTAATAGTTATGTTTGATATTTTTTTATGGTTGGGTTTATTTTTTGGTTACACCCTATTTTGAGTTTGATACTCTGAGGATATTTAGTATATTGAATGTATAAATGATAGTTGGAAAACCTCATGGATCTCATGGAACACATTGAGTATGGATTGACCTTTGTACGGCCACCCATGGGGTGCACCGATACTTTTCAAACCAAGAATGATCTATGTAAGTTCTAGGTTGTTGGGTGGTAAAGTAGAGCCCTTGTTGAGTATGTTATATTCTTAATAGATGTAAAAATTATGTATCGATTAATTCTTGTTGGATTTTGAGGCTTATGAATCTTTTTAATGAGATTATATATGGTAATTCTTGAATATCCTTAGTGATAAAGGCTTGAGAATTGGAATTGGGTTAAATGGGCTAAGTTGTAGAGACCCTAAGCTTATCGTACATGGACATTACATTACTTTTGCGGAATACTTAGTACATAACAAAAACACACACTAAAGGATCGTAATAGTTTAGTGTCTTTGGAAACTCGGAACGTAATCTTCTAATCGTGGTGAAAGTTCTTCAATATCTCCCATAAAGATCTTCCATTTTTTACCTAAAACCTTTCTATATATCCTGGGGAAAAGAAAACATAAAAGGGTGAGCTCAAATGCTCAGTAAGGGTATACAAAAGAAATAAAAATAATATCATATCTTTTTGAAAATCACAACCTGCAAAAGAGATCATAATATCTTAACATGGCACAAATCATAGAAGTGAAAATGAGATCCCCATAATCATAAAATAAAACTTGAATCTTTGTGGCATGCACACATAATCATGGAAAATCATTTCTTGTTAGTCATGACTCATTGCCAAGACTATCTTAGTGGACAAAGTCCCTTTCTGAATCGAGTTCACTCCTCGTTTCAGTCCTGTATCACTGAACCGAAATAACCTTCCGTTCCAGCCATGTCTATCTCATGAGATATAAAATCATTACCCAATGCATTGGAGGGAGATATAGGTCCCACCCATCTTATAATGAATCCTTTCTTATGTGTGCCACATAATCATAAAACATACATCATCGCATAACACATATAACAAAAATGGGATTCTTGAAACATCATGACATCATAAATCAATTCATATAAGATAAAGGAATTCATAAACATAATTCCATCACAACATAGTCAAACCAATGTAAAAAATATGGATAGAAACAGAACCCTTTATTATCTTAGATGGAAAATAATTTTGATAAAACACTTGAATTGAATTCTTGAGGAAAATATCCTTTCTTCTTCAAAAACATTTTTCCTTTCATAACATGTCATACAACTTTAAAATAAAAGAAGTTGATTAAAAATAAACTTGAAAACTTGTAAAGGAAGCTTCTTTGAAGTAATGTTTTAAAAATCCATTCATGCCGTATAAGTTAAAAAAAACATTCTTCGTACTTTTTTCGGAAAAGTCAAAAAGTACCTCGTACGGAAAAACGACAAAATATTCCTTTCATATTCTTTACTAAAAACTCACCTAAGGGTAAAATTGGATTTAAACTATTTCAAGTGGATGGAAAAAATATTACATATTGAGGGAACATGGATGTGGATGATAAAATACACCCCAGTAAATACTTACGAATAAACAATCTCGGATAAAAATGAGATTGTGATATTTCCCTTACCTTAGGTCTGATTAGCTTTGTACGTGTCCGAAGCTCCTGTATAATGGTTTAAATAATGTTATTGACTTATTCCAGAATCATACATATTGATATGATATCATATATGGTCATATTATTAGTTTCTTGTTAGTAATATTTCATTGTTACTTGTTACTCGGGTCTTTATAACTTTTTGTTCTTATGCGTGTTTTGTCGAATAAATTCTTATTCTTATCTTTAGGTTATAGATAATTCATTTCCAGAATGGTATTAGTGTAGTATATACCATATTCATTCATTCAATTCATTTATATAATCATTATGAAATGAAGATCATGTAGAACGAGTCGCATCACATCGTGGAGACGGTATTCCGTACGTACGCACGAGTGATGATATCGTTCCTATGATCGTGGAATTGTTTTGGAGTATATATATATATTATTTCAGTATCAATATTACTTAATAATAATCATATATAGTTACTCATTACACCATTATACCCATCCTTGTAAGGTGATGGTGGAAAATAGATTACACCACGGCGTGGAGACGGTATTTCGTACGTACGCACGCGCGGTGATTTCATTTTTTCCGTAGGATGGATAGAAGGTGAATTAGGGTTGTTTCATATTTATAATAACATATCAGTATGTAAGTAATACTGATGTTATTACTTTATCATGAAACAACTAAAGAAGAAGAAGTTGAAGAAGAATGAAATTGAAAAGATCGGTAATGGATATTACCTCTTCTTTGGAACGCCTCTTTGAATCCTCCACTTAAGGAACTAAGATTGGTCTTTGGAGAAGACCAGGACCTCTAGGATTATTCTAGGGAAGTGGAGAGGAGAAAATGGCAGGGGTTGGCCGAGCTTGAGTGCTCAAATTGGTGTGAGGAGGAGGGGGAGGAGGTGTCCTTTTATAAGGGAGGAGAGGGGCACCTTAGGAATTCTTAAAAATATTAATTTATAATAAATCTAACCCCACTTAAAAACCTCCAAAAATGACTCATATTCGAAGATTAGATGAGATGGGGTTGTAATCTCATCAAACAATCAAATTTAGACAAGTTTAGGATATTATTTTAACCTTATCAATTAGATTTAACTCTAAGATAAATAATTTAACTTTTACCGTGTCTTTTTGTTTTCTTTCACTATATGGTTAATACACTTACTATAACATGCCAAACGAACCCAAAATTGTATATTATTAATAAATATATCCTTATCTAAGTCATTTGGCCGAACCTTAGATTTTTAGGAATAAAATAACAATTAATAATATAATATTTGATTTAAAAACTATTTTGTGTCAATTTTGACACTATTTGATATATGATTTTTGTGAAAGTCATAACAGAATTAAATGTTCGAACCAAGTTGATTAAATCAACATTAATATATCATAATAACCTATAAAATTAGTGGAATTCATAAAAAATCTCAAATTACATTTATTTTCGTGTTTATAACATCAATTATGTCAATATTTCATTAATAAGATAATTACTGCATCATCGTTGTGTCATAAATAAATTAAATTATTTGATGTCTAAAAATTACAAATAAAATACCATCATGTAGGAAATCTTTTTATCTTTCTAATGAATATTTACAATCGAATTTATCGTATGTATAACCCCATATTAAAAATGATTTACTTATTAAACTTTGATTTTAACTATTTTAACCTTTCTTTAAATAAATTAATAATAAATGTCCTAATCTAATCCAAGTGGGCCTAAATGGTCATATTTTATTCCTAAGTTTGTTTTTGGTCGAAATAGACTTGTCCAATAGGATTAGGACATGTGTTAGGGTAATATTAATATCATATTTACCCTTAGTTACTCTATTTACTATTAACCGCGGTAAAAAAAGTAAAAAGTTACTATTCACCAAAAATATTTTCATCTCATTGAACCACATTTTAGTCCTTGATATTAACCGTGTCTCTCGGATTTTCGAAATTCCATTCACAGAAGTGGTAAAATTAAGTTTTATGCAAAATTCAGTTTTTAACCTACCACTTAGTGGTTTCACTATTCATCAAAAATTGAAAGTTTTCAGAAAAATGCCAAAATTTCATCCTAAGCTATATTTCATATTCCGAATTCAAAAATGAAATCCATTTTGAAAAATAAAATTTACAAAATTTCAAAAAGTGGTTATTACTATTCATAACGGCTAGTTTTAATAAAATTTTAATAGCATATCGTTGTTTAGTGAAACTCGGTATTGCGTATTACACACGCTATCGAGGAAGGTCGCGATTGCGTGTAATGCAAGGCAAGTCAAGGATGTGTGTTGTGCAAGTTCCTTTTGGTGTAGCGTACAACACAAGACATTAATAAAATAAAAAGAATATTTTTCATAAAATCTCGGGCTGTTACATTCTACCCCCCTTAAAATGAATTTCGCCCTCGAAATTCGTCGGGGTTATAAATGGTTTACTATTCGAAAGTTTCTTTAATACAAACCCACATCGTAAAAGGGAATATCAAAACTTGGCTTTAAAAACTAAAGTATGAAATGTAACGATTACCCAAATAAACTAATCACTGGGTTTCCACATAGGTGAAAATATGGATATGGAAGAGAAATCTAACCATCATGTTCTGATGGAGAGTGGTAGAGAACATGGCTATGGAAAAGCCAGTAATCACAAATCCATAGATTTGTGATGATATAAGGTACCATCTGATTCCTCAGGTATAAGATCACTAGGACAACATTTTTGGTTTTCAAGATCATTTCCCTAAAGTTGAAAATTTGAATTAGAATAAATACTTACTTTATTTTGGTACAATCTCACTGTTGTTCGTGCCTTGAACAATTTCCACTTCATCTCTTAAATAAATGAAGTTGAATTTGTTATTCGTGAAGTGTTAGCAGATAATGTGATAGAATGACGGGTCATTCCATCTGTCTCAAACAAAAGGTTAGCAAAAATTATATGCATAAATCGATCTATAGTGAGATTAATCATATATGGTTCCTAAAATGGACTTATACTTCATATATCATACTGCTTAATATAATAAAACTAGTTTCTACTAAATAGGGACTTCCTGTAGGTCAGTGGTAGGCAATAAAGGCCAGTCGCACTTCGGTTGTGGGTTCGATTCCTACAGCCTTGTCCGAAGCGATGGGATGTCGCCCGTCCTGCAGGTTGTCCCTTTTTCTAAAACTACGTTACTATAACATCCCATCAATAATATCGAAAATCTTCTATCCTTAAACAATACTAACTTATGTCCAACATAATCCAGTCTAATCTTTAGGCTTATACATAATACTGCAGTCCACTCTCATAATATAGTGACAACGATTACCAGAGATTTAATACTGTCGTTGATCCCCACATATCATAAGATATGTCTTGTTGGTCACATTCCAAACATTCAAAGTCCTTAATCGTGTATTCTCTTGAATACCTTAGTGAAAACATGAGTGCTGTTAAAAGTTACCAAAATCCTCAAAATTCTATATACTCAAACCATGATATCACTTAGTCCTTATATCAATCATGAGCTCATGAATACTGTCAAACATTTCATTTTCCCCTTATCCCTTCATTATGCGCATATCATTTTCATTCCAAAAATATCTGAATAACCTTTCATGGATACTGGTAACATTAATCAGACAACAATGTTACAATCCTTACATGTCTCTTTATTCCATAGTACCATGAGATTACTTATACAACATTACACATGATAAACATATAATCATTCCACTACATTCTTAAACCATTGACCGAGCTTCAACAATTCTTTCATCTCACATACCATTGGTAGTCTCTTCATCATCATCCACATAAATACTTCCCATATGACCATACTGATTCTCTTCATGAGTCTTTCCCTTAGGGCATTTGTTTGCATAATGCCCATACATTCCACATTTAAAACACTTAACCATTTTTGATGTCGTAGCAATACCATTATCCTCATCCCTGGTATTAACTGAACCTTTTCCTTTGCACTTACTGGCTTTGTGTCCTTCTTTTCCACACCCAAAGCATCTTCCAGTTCCTTTGAAACATTCTCCTTGATGCCTCTTCCCACATGATTTACATAGTGGAAATTGAACTTTCTTTCCTCTATGATCATCATGAAACTCCATCTTTCTCTTATTAGCCGAGTCAGGAAACTTACCAAATTTTACTTTATTGATCATATTATGAGATTGCTGATTTGGCATAATAATGATGTTTGGACTTCCAAATCCTATTTCATTTGGTTGCTCATAAAGAATATCATTCCATTGTCCATCATTTCCTCCATTATCGTGAATCACCTTGTTTCCAGCCATTTTCTAAAACCCAAAAAGAATAGCGTGAGAGGCAAAAATCATGCTAGGGAAAACAACATAATAAAGGGGGAGTACCTTGAACATCTAACATCTTAGTTTTAATTCTATGATCGTTAGCGTAGTTCTAGTACTATAACCTATACGTATACTTAACCTTAGGGACATCCCTAGACATACCTTAGAAATATCTCTAGGGATCTCACTAACGTTTTCGCATCCTAGTTTCCAAAGGTTGACTAAACCTTTCCTCTGATACCAACTGTAGCGGTCTAGAATTACTTCCAGTGGACTACAATTGATACCTATCAGGGCACTCCATGGGCGGCTACACCCCCTGGGCGGGACACACCACCACCCCCAGTGGCAGCCATTTCCTCATGAAGCCCTTGGGCGGAGAGCCATGCTTCGTCCAACGCTCACATGTGAGAGTTCCCAAGGATCGGATACATTCCTACCTCCTTTGCCTCTGATACCAACTGTAGAGACCCTAAGCTTATCGTACATGGACATTACATTACTTTTGCGGAATACTTAGTACATAACAAAAACACACACTAAAGGATCGTAATAGTTTAGTGTCTTTGGAAACTCGGAACATAATCTTCTAATCGTGGTGAAAGTTCTTCAATATCTCCCATAAAGATCTTCCATTTTTTACCTAAAACCTTTCTTTATATCCTGGGGAAAAGAAAACATAAAAGGGTGAGCTCAAATGCTCAGTAAGGGTATACAAAAGAAATAAAAATCATATCATATCTTTTTGAAAATCACAACCTGCAAAAGAGATCATAATATCTTAACATGGAACAAATCATAGAAGTGAAAATGAGATCCCCATAATCATAACATAAAACTTGAATCTTTGTGGCATGCACACATAATCATGGAAAATCATTTCTTGTTAGTCATGACTCATTGCCAAGACTATCTTAGTGGACAAAGTCCCTTTCTGAATCGAGTTCACTCCTCGTTTCAGTCCTGTATCACTGAACCGAAATAACCTTCCGTTCCAGCCATGTCTATCTCATGAGATATAAAATCATTACCCAATGCATTGGAGGGAGATATAGGTCCCACCCATCTTATAATGAATCCTTTCTTATGTGTGCCACATAATCATAAAACATACATCATCGCATAACACATATAACAAAAATGGGATTCTTGAAACATCATGACATCATTAATCAATTCATATAAGATAAAGGAATTCATAAACATAATTCCATCACAACATAGTCAAACCAATGTAAAAAATATGGATATAAACAGAACCCTTTATTATCTTAGATGGAAAATAATTTTGATAAAACACTTGAATTGAATTCTTGAGGAAAATATCCTTTCTTCTTCAAAAACATTTTTCCTTTCATAACATGTCATACAACTTTAAAATAAAAGAAGTTGATTAAAAATAAACTTGAAAACTTGTAAAGGAAGCTTCTTTGAAGTAATGTTTTAAAAATCCATTCATGCCGTATAAGTTAAAAAAAACATTCTTCGTACTTTTTTCGGAAAAGTCAAAAAGTACCTCGTACGGAAAAACGACAAAATATTCCTTTCATATTCTTTACTAAAAACTCACCTAAGGGTAAAATTGGATTTAAACTATTTCAAGTGGATGGAAACAATATTACATATTGAGGGAACATGGATGTGGATGATAAAATACACCCCAGTAAATACTTACGAATAAACAATCTCGGATAAAAATGAGATTGTGATATTTCCCTTACCTTAGGTCCGATTAGCTTTGTACGTGTCCGAAGCTCCTGTATAATGGTTTAAATAATGTTATTGACTTATTCCAGAATCATACATATTGATATGATATCATATATGGTCATATTATTAGTTTCTTGTTAGTAATATTTCATTGTTACTTGTTACTCGGGTCTTTATAACTTTTTGTTCTTATGCGTGTTTTGTCGAATAAATTCTTATTCTTATCTTTAGGTTATAGATAATTCATTTCCAGAATGGTATTAGTGTAGTATATACCATATTCATTCATTCAATTCATTTATATAATCATTATGAAATGAAGATCATGTAGAACGAGTCGCATCACATCGTGGAGACGGTATTCCGTACGTACGCACGAGTGATGATATCGTTCCTATGATCATGGAATTGTTTTGGAGTATATATATATATTATTTCAGTATCAATATTACTTAATAATAATCATATATAGTTACTCATTACACCATTATACCCATCCTTGTAAGGTGATGGTGGAAAATAGATTACACCACGGCGTGGAGACGGTATTCCGTACGTACGCACGCGCGGTGATTTCATTTTTTCCGTAGGATGGATAGAAGGTGAATTAGGGTTGTTTCATATTTATAATAACATATCAGTATGTAAGTAATACTGATGTTATTACTTTATCATGAAACAACTAAAGAAGAAGAAGTTGAAGAAGAATGAAATTGAAAAGATCGGTAATGGATATTACCTCTTCTTTGGAACGCCTCTTTGAATCCTCCACTTAAGGAACTAAGATTGGTCTTTGGAGAAGACCAGGACCTCTAGGATTATTCTAGGGAAGTGGAGAGGAGAAAATGGCAGGGGTTGGCCGAGCTTGAGTGCTCAAATTGGTGTGAGGAGGAGGGGGAGGAGGTGTCCTTTTATAAGGGAGGAGAGGGGCACCTTAGGAATTCTTAAAAATATTAATTTATAATAAATCTAACCCCACTTAAAAACCTCCAAAAATGACTCATATTCGAAGATTAGATGAGATAGGGTTGTAATCTCATCAACCAATCAAATTTAGACAAGTTTAGGATATTATTTTAACCTTATCAATTAGATTTAACTCTAAGATAAATAATTTAACTTTTACCGTGTCTTTTTGTTTTCTTTCACTATATGGTTAATACACTTACTATAACATGCCAAACGAACCCAAAATTGTATATTATTAATAAATATATCCTTATCTAAGTCATTTGGCCGAACCTTAGATTTTTAGGAATAAAATAACAATTAATAATATAATATTTGATTTAAAAACTATTTTGTGTCAATTTTGACACTATTTGATATATGATTTTTGTGAAAGTCATAACAGAATTAAATGTTCGAACCAAGTTGATTAAATCAACATTAATATATCATAATAACCTATAAAATTAGTGGAATTCATAAAAAATCTCAAATTACATTTATTTTCGTGTTTATAACATCAATTATGTCAATATTTCATTAATAAGATAATTACTGCATCATCGTTGTGTCATAAATAAATTAAATTATTTGATGTCTAAAAATTACAAATAAAATACCATCATGTAGGAAATCTTTTTATCTTTCTAATGAATATTTACAATCGAATTTATCTTATGTATAACCCCATATTAAAAATGATTTACTTATTAAACTTTGATTTTAACTATTTTAACCTTTCTTTAAATAAATTAATAATAAATGTCCTAATCTAATCCAAGTGGGCCTAAATGGTCATATTTTATTCCTAAGTTTGTTTTTGGTCGAAATACACTTGTCCAATAGGATTAGGACATGTGTTAGGGTAATATTAATATCATATTTACCCTTAGTTACTCTATTTACTATTAACCGCGGTAAAAAAAGTAAAAAGTTACTATTCACCAAAAATTATTTTCATCTCATTGAACCACATTTTAGTCCTTGATATTAACCGTGTCTCTCGGATTTTCGAAATTCCATTCACAGAAGTGGTAAAATTAAGTTTTATGCAAAATTCAGTTTTTAACCTACCACTTAGTGGTTTCACTATTCATCAAAAATTGAAAGTTTTCAGAAAAATGCCAAAATTTCATCCTAAGCTATATTTCATATTCCGAATTCAAAAATGAAATCCATTTTGAAAAATAAAATTTACAAAATTTCAAAAAGTGGTTATTACTATTCATAACGGCTAGTTTTAATAAAATTTTAATAGCATATCGTTGTTTAGTGAAACTCGGTATTGCGTATTACACACGCTATCGAGGAAGGTCGCGATTGCGTGTAATGCAAGGCAAGTCAAGGATGTGTGTTGTGCAAGCTCCTTTTGGTGTAGCGTACAACACAAGACATTAATAAAATAAAAAGAATATTTTTCATAAAATCTCGGGCTGTTACATAAGTGATGTAAATGGAAAATGTGTTAATGGGTTATGGAACAACCTGATTTACCATGTTTATTTTTGTGGATTAAGATTATTATATTTATTAGTTGTGTTTAATTTTGATATGGTTAGGGTGTAGTGAATGGATGTATTAGTATGTGTGCATGGCATGAGATGTGGGATAAAGGATTGAGGCTCCTCCCACAGATTGAGTTGGACAGATACTCTAACTCCACCAACAATGAATAGGTTAGGGAAGGGGAAGGCGCTATGTTCTCCCAACTGTTTCATTCCTCCCAGACTGAGGCATTGAGGTGAGGATATTTTGATGCTTTTAATTATAATCCATAGTGAGTTAGGGACCTATTTATTCCCTTGTGAAAAATGATAAATTCCATGAACCTTGCATGAATGATGTGAATGCATAAATTATGACCTCCACGATTGATGATGAACTAGTAATAAAAGATACATAATAAATTTGAACCATGGTTAGTACAGCTATGTAGTGATTGTTCACTAGTGGCCTGAAATTGTATTTCCCTTGTTGTTTATTTATAATTGTATGCACTATCTGTTAGACTGGATATTTATAAACACCATTGGTGGTGGCCAACTGAGTTTTACTCACTCTTTGTTCTAGACGTCGTTGGGTACCTGACCATATTTCTTTCATGAAAGTTTATAAAATAGCAAGGGACCTATTCTAGGAAGTTAAGTCGGACACGGGACATGCATTGAAGAGGTTTCATAATTTGATTCAGGACCGTTTTGGGGATTTTTTATATTTTTCTTTATTTGGGTTTTTTCACTTGACATTGTATCTTGAAATGACATATTTCTTGTTACTTGTGGTTTGTACCATATTTGGAAGATATTTGATTGTGCATGTTATTTTTTGTTTCTAATTGTTTCAGGTATTTATATTTTGTTATTTTTATTCTTACTCATGTAAAGAGGGTGTAGTCTTCCCATGTCACCTATTATATCTGTGTTGATAACAGGATAACTTTGGGATATAGGGAGGTGCGATTGAGGTCATGTGAATACCTAGTTCAAAGAACCGATTTAGTGTAACCTGGGTTGGGGATATTACAAAGTGGTATCAGAGCCAATTTATTTTCTCTTTCTTACTAGTTGGGGTGGTATACAAGAGATTAATATAGTTTTAAGCCTTTTTAATGAGTTGGTTCCTTGGTGTAGCTAACCCAAGAATGGAGAAACCCCAAGTCACCCTGGGTGGTAATTTTTGTTCTTCTGTTGTGTTGTTATATTTGATTATATTTCCCCATTGGGTGATGCACATGTGGTGTGGTGGGATAGTTTTATGTTATTTTTCTTATGCTAGAATGGAACGAGGTTTTTCATTCATGCATCATTCTAGGAACCTATGTATATAAGAGACATGAATCATTGTGGGCACACACACATGGGTCATGTGTGTGGGTCATGGAGGTGAAAATGTGTTTGACTTTCGTTAGAGTGGTGAAAATTGTGTCTAATGAAACAATACAAATTGGTTAAAAGGGGAGAAAAATGTTAAACAATAATTAAATAATTATACATGATTAAGGGTGGTATGTGAAATGAAATGTTATTGGAGTAAATTATGATGTAAGAATTGTTTTGAATTTTTTAGAAGGTAAGTATTTTAGTCATGTGAGTTAGTTACCTCATATTAGCAATGACCATGGTATGGATGGTTAAGGGTAGTGTTCCAGTTGATAAAAAGAAGGGTGTTTCTAAGAATGATCCTCCAATAGTAGAGTAAGAGGACCTAATGGATCATGATAATATGGAATATAAGTTCCATGAGAATCTTGTTCATTTTTTAATGATGATAGAATGTGACATAGGGGATGGTTATACCTTGTATGTTTGACCTTACTAGAGAGTATCAATTGTATCACCCTTTGACCTTTACTAGAGAGGTTAGGCTAGAGGAAGTAGAGTTTTGGATATAGTCTATCCAGAAACTTCTTAATTAACTGGAGATTACTTTTGAGGAGAGAGTCAATTTAGATTCTTACATGTTAACGGTTTTGAACAATAATTCATGGAATATTATGGTTCAGACAGAGTAGGATGAATAAATGGAATGAAAGGGTTTCCATGAAATGCTTCTTGAAAATTACTACCTAGAATCCCTAAGGCAAGAAAATGTTATAGATTTTATGAGTTTGACTTAGGGGGTTGTGACATTAATGGATTATCTTATCCATTTAACTAACCTATACTGATTTTCCCTGATTATGGATGGAGATGAGGCGATAATGGAAAAACTCTTCTAGAATGGGATTAGGCATTATATTAGGATCCATGTGAACATATTCCTTGTGAAGTTGTTTTTAGAGGTAGTGGACAGGCCCTTATCATAGAAAGGGAACTTGATTGGTGGTTTGAGAGGTGTACTTGTTGTATCAAATGGGAAGACATGTGGTACATCCTCTGAGGGAAGTAAGAGTCGTTTTGAAAGTTTCCAATAGGGTGAGAGTGCACATAATAATCAAGAGAGGTCTAGTTCCTCATGATGGTGATCAGATATTATGTTATCAGTGTGGAGGAGCGGAGAACATGTGGTGTTAGTGTCCTTGACCACCAATCGAGTGTCATTCCTATGGAAGGTTGGGATATATACAGAGGTTCTATAAGAACCCTCCACATCCTCTTAAGGATGGATGTCAAAGGAAGATACCGAGTGCGAGAAAGGGATCTCTCTCCCCACATAGGTCAGGTAACTAGAGCTCCACTAGTGATGCCAGTAAGGGTGGTGGATGTGGAATATTGGGAAGAGGCCATCCATACAAGTAAGGAAGTGCAGTTCATGGTACTCTAGATAGATCCTAGGGTAGAGGAACATTACATCTTTAAGTTGTTTAGTAGAAACCTGGAGGTGGCATGGCTAGACGGTCTATCATTTGAGGTATGATTCAGGTACCATATTCTATCATTAATTCTTTATTTGACATAGGTTCCACACACTCTTTTTTCTCTATGAAGTTAATAGTTGTGTTGGGACTACTCATGGAACACGTTTGTGGGTTTCTGTCAATTGATACTTTTTGGGGGTGTGAGTTTAGGATATCAGAACGTGTTGATATTTTTCATTAGATATTGATGGTTATCATTTTTTGAGAAACTTGTTTGTCCTTAAGATGTTTGGTTTTGACTTTACATGATGAATGAACCATCTAGTGTTGTATCTTTCCCATATCGATTGCTACCATCATAGGGTGAAGTTTATGTCTTCTAAAGGAGGAACATATGTCCTTCATGGTGAGTGGGATTTTCGAGTAGGTCATACAGGGAAACATTGTTAGTTGTTGGGAAACTCATAGTACAAGAAACATGCCACATTCGTGATAATGGAGAGGTGGACCACATTGTATTTCCTCTAGTGGTGGATCGGTTTCAAGATCTATATTTAAGGACATATCAAGACTACCACCTGAAAGGGATGTCGAGTTCATAATTTATTTTCTTCTAGGGGCATAACCAGTTTCTATTCCACCATATTGAATGGAGTTGGGAGAACTCTTGGAGTTTAAGGATCAATATAAAGAGTTGGATAAAAATGGATTCATTTGACCTTGTACATCGCCAGGGGGATCGCCCAGTTTATTTTCTAAGAAGTTTGATGGATAATTGAGGTTATATATCTTTTACAGGAAGATGAATTAGATGAAGATTAATAATTGATACCTGCTTCCTAGAATCGATGATTTTTTTTACCAAATAATGGGTTCATGAGTTTTCTCTAACATCTATTTGAGATCAAGATACCATCAGTTGAGGGTACTACCTTCTGACATACTACAAAAAGATTTCAAGATTAGGTATGGGTTGTGTGAATTTTTTGTGATGTTTTTCAGGTTGACCAATGTGCATGTTGTGTTTATGGAACTCATTAATCATATATTTCACCATTATTTGGATCAGTTCGCAGTTGTCTTGTTGAAGAAATCTTGTTGTACTCACAATCTCTAGACGATCATTCCAAACATATTTACATCATATTTACTATAATAAGTGAGAATATGATTTTCTAAAAGATATAAAAATGAATGTTATGGATTGATAAAGTGCATTTTCGGGGTCATACCATTTTTGAGACAGGTGTGTTAGTAGATCCATAGAAGGTGCAGGCTGTGGTGTCTTTGGAGTAGTCGAAGAATGTCTCCACTGTTCATTGTTTTCTTGATTTGTCCAGTTATTATTGGAGTTTCATTAGGTATTTCTCTCATTTTTCAGCACCAATATCAATCATAACTGATAAGGGTGTAATGTTTGAGTGGTCGGAGGCATGCAAGAGTGCTTGTCAAGAATTGAAGATGTTGTTGACTATCGCACTAATCTTGATCCTACCTGAACCATGTAAGAAGTACACCTTATTCTGTGATGCATCTGGTGTGAGTCTGAGGTTATTGTTAATTCATGATGATCGAGTTGTAGCTTATGGGTCAAGATAGTTTAGTCCACATGAAAGAAATTTCCCTACCCATTATACCAATATAGATATTGTAGTTTATTCCTTAAATGTTTAGAAGAAACAATAGTAGGGAGTGCAGTTTATAGTGTTTATGAATCATAAAATTATTAAGTTCATTTTATCTCTTTGGGAATTGAATCTTTGGTAATGAATGTGGGTTGAGTACCTAAAATCCTCTGATTTTGAGTTGGTTTATACACTAGGAAAATGGAACAGTGGAGAAAATGCTATCAGCTGGAAGGCTCAAAATCAGGTGGTTTAGGAATACAACTCTGAGTGGGGGATGATATTCTAGTTTTCTGAGATACACCTAGAGATGCTACATGGGCATGGAAGAATGACCCTTTCATCTATAGAAATTGAGTCTACACTTTTGATCCATGTTAAGGAATGTTATTTAGAATATACATCGTGTTTGGCTATAAAGGAAAGTCGTAAAGGTGCAGAGTAAAATTCAAGCTAAGATATTGGTGATTATGGATTTTTCTATCGTTATGGACATCATGTGGTATAAACAGTTGAACACAAGGAGTTGATGCACTGGTTCCACACATGGAAATGGGAAGTACATCCGGGATTGACTAAAGCGCATCGTGATGTTCATTAGCAGTATTTTTGTTCAGGAATGAATAAAGAGGATTTATATTTTTTTCGCACGATTTCATACCTATCTACAGGTGAAGACCAAACATCAGCATTTGTGTGGATTTTAATAGTCATTTTCAATTGCATAATAGAAGTGAAATGATGTAACAATGGAATTCATAGTGGGTATTCTGAGGAAGCCTCGAAATAATGATGCAATCGGGGTCGTTGTGGATTGGTTGACTAAAGTGGATCATTTTTTACTGATCTAGGAAAAATTTACAGTTCTCTAGTTGGGTGAGTTATATATTCTAGAGATAGTCCAAATTCATGGTGTGCCGAGAACCATAGTTTCGAATCCTGACCCAATTTTCACATCGTGATTTTGGAAGGGGATACAAACATTGCTAGTACCCAAGTGATTTTAAGCATGGATTATCACCCACAAACAGATGGGAACTAAGAGTGTATTATTTAGATATTAGAGGATAAGTTGAGAGCTTGTGTTCTGGATTTTAGTGGATAATGAAAAAAGTATTTATCACTTGGTGATTTTTCCATGAACAACAATTTTCATGTTATAGTTCAGATGTCACATTTTGAGGCACTCTATGGGAGTCCATGTTGATCTTTGTTTTATTGGTTTGAATCTATGGAGTCAGATCTTTTAGGACTGAGTATTTTGTAGGAGACATCTGAGAAAGTTGTTTTGACTCCAAAGTGGATGGGAAAATAATATAAGAGGAAGAAGTCATATGTAGATCAACTTCGTAGACCTCTTGAGTTCATGGTATGAAATAGTGTATTTCCTCAAGTTTCACCAAGGTTGAGTCACCGTTGAATATGAAAACAGGGAAAGTTTGCGTCCTGGTATGTGGGGACATTTAATGTTGTGGATAGGATTGGTCTATTGGATTACTAATTGAATATTACACAATGGTATAGTGGGATGACTAATTCTTTTCATGTGTCATAACTTGGGTAGTATCAACCTAACCCATCTCAGGTGACAA
Organism: Viscum album; assembly: GCA_963277665.1. Lineage (NCBI taxonomy): Eukaryota > Viridiplantae > Streptophyta > Magnoliopsida > Santalales > Viscaceae > Viscum > Viscum album. The sequence continues at coordinate 609,486,011 of OY728143.1, read as the reverse complement.
ACGTTGTGGATGTTGAGATTGATCCAAATGTGTCCTTTTAGGATCATTCGATTGATATTGTGGATCATCATGAGAAGTTCATTCAGATAATAGTTGTGATTTTGGTTCATGTTATATGGAAGCATTAAACCTTTTAGGAAAAATATGGGATTGATTTTTAGATATGCAGCCCTAGTGTCCTAATCTCTTTGTTCAGAAATCCAATGATTCTTTGAAAGAGTGTCTTGAGGATGAGCCTTCCTATGATGGGGAGGTTGTATGATCCCATGTTTTTTTAGGTATGTATTTCTTTATGTTTCAGTTTAAGTACTTTATTTTGGTCAAATAAGTACTTCCCAAAGTTCATGATAAGGCTTGGGGTGTTCTGGGGTTTTGAGACATGAAGAGGAGGAAAAATAAATCTCTTGACAAATAACATGGTTTTCACACTATTAGTAAAAACTGTATGTAGCATCCCAGGTAACTATATAGCCTTGGATATGGGATTGTGCATGGTTGATACATTGTAAGCTAAACATATGGAATTCCTAGGAAATTGTGTGAAGGGGGTGTTTTTTGGATTGTGGTTCATGCACAGTTTGGGAAACAATATAGCTCCATAATGTTAAGAAATTTTTAAAAATGCCATTATGGTATTTTTAACCCCAACCCGAGGGTTCTTCATTTCTTCCCCCGTGAAACCCTAGTTACCCTATGAGCTCAAAAAGCATTAATACATACCCAATGAATCGGAGTGATATAGAATTATGGGCCCACAAATTTCATATTAATAATCCATTCACATGTATACCATAACATCCTAAAAATAACCATCATAACATAAATGGTAAAAAATCTAGTTTCATCACTATCTCCACTTAATAACTATAAACCATACAAGGAAATTTTATCGATGGTCACAGAATCATATCACTAGTGAAGTATATGAAACATAAAAGGATGTTTTAATTTTTTGAAAATGAAATTCACATCATACAAGAACATTTATTAGGGAAAAAACTTTTTTATTTCAAAATCACTTATCTATGTTTTTTCCATAATATTTAGGAAAATATATAATATTAAAATAACCAAGAAATCTTGTAAAATATTCTTTAATGCATTGATCAATCATAATTGTGGGAAATTATATTTATGTCGTAATCATTAAAACAATGATTCTTTTTAGAGATTTGGTAAAAATCACCTCATTATGAAAGTCAATAAAATAATTCTCTTAATATATATAGTAAAAATTCAATTAGATCAAAAGAAATTCAAAAAATATATTTTGAAATAAAAAAATTATCTTGAGAACACTTTGAATAAAATATGCACATAGAATAAAAATATTCCCAATTGATTCGAGAAATGTAGTTTGCCTTACATTAGAAAATACTATTTTTCACTTTATAACATAATAATAAAAAATTGAATGGAAAAAAAATTAACTCTTTATAAATACCCATGTAAAAATAAAAACATATATTTTTGTGATAGATCATAAAATTATTAATCAGAATCTTATGAATAAAAAACGCCAGTAAAAAATTGAAATTGAAACATAAAACCATTAACTCATGTATGAATTGAATTCTAATCACTCTAAAATTTTATGTAGTAAATTTTAATTTATTTTAAATATACAATAGAATAAATTACATAACTATTATATCATATATTATCCATTTATAACATTTCAATACCCATTTATTAATACATCCTTATTAACATCGTCATTTTTTGGGGTTAATTTTTATTTATTCATGAATGTCTCAGTTGTGAAGTACTAGTCCTTTTAAATAGATCATGATTATATCAAAAAAATAATTGATCATGATATAAATATCATATGTATTCATTATATTCAAATTGAGAATTATCCATAAAATATATATAAATAAAAATGAATTACACCATTATAAAATAACATTTATAAATTTTGATGAAATTCATTATAGTATTTATTCATATAAGGTAATAAAAAGAAATGTTTAATAATACAATATTTTGAATAAAAAAATAACTTAATATAAAATTTATTTCATAACTTTTATGATGTAATCTATGAATTTCAGTAATATTATACCATTATAAATATTTTCTATAAATTGGTAATTCATAGTCATACCTCTAATTTGGCATTTACGTTATAATGGTATATTATGTAATGGTTCATTTAGTCTCGATATTGAGTATAAAAAAATATCAAATACATCATTTTTATTTTGAAGGAAAATAGATATATAAAATCTCAATGTGTTAGATTCTACTAGCTTAAATTTAATTTTACCCCTGATGTCAATCACTCTAATTTAAAATATGAGGATATCAATATTTAATTACATCATAGGGTTCCCATGTATCTTATTCAAATATTTGAAAAATATATATAACTTTAACCAAGTGATTATACTTTTTCAATAGATAATTATCTCCATGATCCAATATTTTCACAATTTATTCAATACAATAATAACCGTGCTCTAGCAGTTTAACCTATAGCTTTATTACACATTATGAATCATGTAATGACCCAACCCTAGTTTCCTAGATCCTGTGAGTTATTTTATTAAATTTTCATATAAATGAGTAATATTCTTCTCGAAGGACAGAGTAGTTTAATAGCAATGGAAACAAGATACGTAAATTATATCAGCATTAAAATAAGAAATAAATAACAACATAGAAAGTCCTTCAAAATCATCCATAAATACTAGGTTATTTTTTATTGTAAATCATAATAAAAATATTCATATCCTAATAAAATGAAACATAAAAAAGGGGTGATCTCAAACCCTCTATATGGGTATTAAATATAGAGGAAGATATTAAAAACCTAAACATTAGGCATGTTGAGTACCTAAAAACTCTTGCCTTTTACAATAAACTTATACACATTATAGAAGGAATAATTGCAAAATAAATAGTGTCATACTAAAACATAATCATGGGAATTATACTAGTTGAAAAACCACATGAACCATAAATATTATTTTCATAATGAGGGGATTCATAAATGTAGGACATCATAACCATACCATCAAGGCCTCATGCCAAGACCGATGTTTGTCTCATTAGACCTACTGATGCACTGAGGGGCTATAACGGGCCCTTACCAACAGATAATATGTCCAAATATTCCTCATATAATTTAGGCTAAACATAAATAACATTTATATTCATATTAGAACTAATATATTAAATATAAATAGCTTTCCCTAAACATAAACATAAATACTAATCATTCTGAGTAAATTGGTGAATGGTTTTAGGATATCACATCCAAAGTCCAAATAATCCTAAACTATTCAATTAAATATAGAGTATGATAGCATAAAATATTAATTCGAATAATAAATAATAATCTACAAGAATTTTTAAATATATGAAGTTACTATTGTAAAATCATTGAGTAATTCCTGATTAATTACTCTTTTACTTTAAAAAGATGAGTTATTTTCAAAAAATAATTGTATAAAACTAGAAGTGAAGTAAGATATAATTTTTCTAATAAAATTATATATTTTATAAAGATAATGGTTTCCAAAAATAGAATATATAGTTCCCTTTAAAATAGTTAAGAATTTGAGAAATTCCCTTGAACCGAGCTTCTATTTCTAGATGGATTATTGAAATATCCATTTAAAAAATATAAATCCCCAAAATTGAAAGAAGAATTGTTGGTATTACACACACATATAAAATTATCACAGAATATATGAGGATTAAATATTAATAAGTAATAATTTAATTGAGTTAATAAGAGAATAAGAGTAACCTGAATGAAAAATGGAAGTTCTGTTAGAAAACCCTTATCTTAAATCTAAATGTTCCTATATTGACCATGTGTTCCTGGAATATGAAACTTGAAAAATTAATACACTAATTCAGAAAATATAATACATTTCTTTATTTTATCCTAATTTTAAGTTCATTTACCTCCTTGTTTATATGTTATAATATTAAATTAAGTCGTTCTGGAGTGTTTGTTTTCTTGATATTCATAATCGATTCACATGTTTTTATGTTTTGGAGTTCATGTGTAAAGGATATAAATCTATAGAATTTAATTTAAATATTATTTATGAACATATATAGGTGTTAATTATCATTTATATCACTTGGTTAAATGTAATGTGGATGAATAATTATATGAAATATTAATGACAATCACATAGATTATATTAGCGGTATTTTGATTATTAGGAACAAGTTTGGTCTTATGATTGAATATAATGTATATATACTAGTTCTAGAATATTAATTAGGTTATAATTCATATTTTATATTCTTTTTAAACCATCAAAATGGATTAATATCTGGTAATTAGGGAAAAATTGAAGAATGAAACTTCATCGTCTACGAAGGTTGTAAATTTGGAACCTCATGAATGATGATTTCATTTATAAAATAAAAGCGAGAGGGAGAGAGAGTAAGGATATTAATGATGGTTTATCAATTCACATGGTATAATTAAATTATATAGATGGTACAATATTTATAATGGTTATTTGGACTAACGAGTTGAAGAGGGGATAACAATATAAAGGAACTCGAAATGAAATTGAATATAATAAAATGTGAATTTACCTCATGAATCCACCTCCTTGAGAATCTCTTTAATGGAAGGTGTTTTGGTCTTTTAGAGAGACCAAGAGCTCTCAAATGTGGGTAGATACTAGGGAAGTGTATTTGGGCATAAATTGGGGAAATTCAATGCATATAGGAGTTAATGGAATAGGGAGTGGGGGGTATAGTAGAGAAGAGAAAGGGTTTCTTATTATTTTAAACTTTATTTTATTATATCTCTCAAGACAACCAATAGTGTTGATTAAAGTGCCCCCTAATAGAAATAATTTGATGTGAGTTATAACTAATTATTCTTACATCATCCATGATTCTAGGAATAGTTAATTTTATTTATTATATTTACATACTGTAAATTACCATATTTTACTATTAATCAAAAATTTCAGTATTTTAGGAAAATCCCAAAGATTCACCATAACCATTTTTCAAAATGTAGAATTCAAAAATGAACACCATCTGTTGAAAATAATTTTCTAAATATTATCAATTTAATTTTTAAATAAAATCTTAGTATATTTGAAAAATAACATTTTTAAAACTATAATTCGTTTTATATCACGTTAAAAAATTATTCCAGACCTCATTATCTTATAATAATAAGAAAATAAAATAATATTATTATTCACTATTCATAAGGGTCATATTAATATTCATATTAATATTCACAAGGGTATGTTGTTATTCGCAAAAAAATCATTTTGTATTATCAGACTCTAAATATCTTAATGAACATAATAGTGTATGTCAGTTTATTGAATTTCAGAACACAGTGGTGGAAAAATTATGATTATTGGATAGGTTATAACAAAGTGGTGTTTTTAGAGTCTTAATGTTTTATACATTAAATTTTTAAAAAAATCTTGGGGTGTTACATTATACCCACCTTAAAAAAATCACTTCCTCGAAATTACTAGAATGTTTCCTCATAAATTGTTTTTGGTACTTATTCATTATAAGCTCCTTAGGCTCCCATGCTGCCTCTTCTATTTTCTAATTTCCACAATATATCTTTACCAATAAAGTCATCTGATTTCTCAATACCAGTTCTTTTGTATCCAAAATCTGGATAGGATCTTAACAGTATGATAATTCAGGTTCCAATTTTATACCTTTATAAGTAAGGACATGCATTGGGTTTGGAAGGTACTTTCTTTGCAATGAGACATGGAACACATTGCATACTCTAGATAGGCTATGTGGAATATCCAAATGATATGAAATGGCTCCAATTCTCTATAGAATTAAAAAAGTTCGTATGTACCTAGGTCTTAGTATCCCTTTCTTCCCAAAATCATATAACACCTTTCCATGGAGATACTTTCAAGAAAACATGATCTTCCCACTTGAAGCTCCAAATCCTTCTTTTGATTATCATCATATTTTTTTCTAATTTGAGCTAATTTGATATGTCCTTGAATAGCCTTTACCTTCAATGTTGTTTCCTCCACAATATCTAGTCCCACTAGATTCCTTCACCAAATTCTTCCCTACAAGTTGGTGTATGACATCTCTTTCCAGAAAATGCCTCATATGGTGCCATTTGAATACTGGAATAGAAACTATTATTATAATAAAACTACATTAAATGTAAATATTGATCCAAAAAACCTTGAAAGTCGTGTGAAAATGATCTCAACATGTCATCTATGTTTTTTATTGACCTTTTAAATTTCCCGTCATTTTGAAGATTATAAGCAGTACACAAACAAAGCTCTATATCAAAGGAATTCTTAAGACATTTCCATATTGTCAATGTAAATCATGGATCACGATGAGAAATAATTTAGATGGGTTCTTCATGAAGTCTCACAACTTCACTGATATAGATTCATTTTAGGCACTCTAGTTTAAAATCCTCCCTTATTGGGTGGAAATGTGCAGATTCTATAAGTTGATCAAAAAATACCCAAATTGCATCATTCATTCTTTGAGTTTTTTGTAATCCAATTGAAAAATACATGGTGATTTCATCTAATTTCCATGTAGCAATAGTTAGAGAATTCATGACTCTACTAGGATGTTGTCATTAGGCCTTCACATGAAGAGAGACAGAACATATTGAAACATAATCCATAATTTTCATATTAATTTTATCTCAGTAGAAATGTTGTTTACAATGCATATATATTTTAGTGCTACCATAGTGTATAGAAAAATTAATGTTATGGGCATCATCCAATTACTCCCTTTTCTGCTTGGGTAGAGAGGGAACACATTGCCTCTTCCAAAATATTAGAATTCCATATTAACACATGAATTCATCCAACTTCCCATGTTACACAACATTACTCTTCTTTTTAAGATCCTCAAAATTATACATTGAATCAATAATTTTTTCCAACAAAGATGGTTGGGAAACCATTTTAAAAAGTAGTAATTTTTCACCTTCTATGATAATTCCTATATCCAATCTCACTATATCCATGTATAAATATTCCTTGTCAATCCTCATTTTCTTGAGAACTCCATGATCCTTCATGCTCAATGCATCAGTTAACATTTTTTCCTTTCTTATGTGGTAGTGTATGGTAAAATCATAATATGTGAGTAGTTTGAGCCATTACATTTGCCTCATGTTGAGTTATTTCTATGAGAAGATATACTTAAAACTATTTTTATCTTTATATATCTCACATATTTCACCATAGAGATGATGTATAGATATATTTAGAGAAAATATCACAGAAGTTAACTCAATATCATGAGTGGGATTGTTTTTTAATGACTTTATAACTACTATGATGCATAGGAAATAACTCTATCATTATCTATAAGAACACAACCAAGTCCTTTTTTAATTCATCACTGTAGATCACAAACCCATCATTCCCCAATGATAGGGTTAGGATGTGATAATTCACTAATCTCATCTTCAATTCTTCAAAATAGTCCTCACATTGTTTTTTCCATATGAACAAAAAACCCCTTACAGGTAAGCTTGGTCATTTGGTTGGCTAAACGGGTGATGTTTTGAATAAAATGATGATAAAAACTTGCTAAACCAATAAACATATGTACCTCAGTTATGTTCACTGGGGTATTCCTTTTTTGAATTTCCTTTGTATTTGTAGGATCAATAGATATTCCATCTTTAGAGATAATGTAACCAAATAATAAAACTAATTGAATCCCTAATTCACACATTCTAAACTTCCCATATAATTCATTTATTCTAAGAGTCTCTAGAATGGAGTTAAAGGTATTTTCATAATCCTCATATCCATTAGATTATTCCAAGATATCATAAACAAATACCACCCAAAATTCATCAAGATATTCCTTGAAAACATTATTCTTTAGATCCATGAAAACATAGGCTGCATTAGTTAGTCCAAAAGGCATTACTATAATCTCGTAATTCCCATACTTGGTTTGAAATGCTATTTTTGGAATATCTTCCTTCCTCACAAGAAATTGATTATATATAGATCAAAGTTCAATCATTATAAATTATTTGGCTCCAGGAAGTTAATCAAATAAGTCATCAATTCATGATAGGTGATAATTTTTCATTATAGTTATTTCATTGATCTCTTTGTAGTCAATGCACAACCTCATAAAACCATCATTATTCTTGATGAAAAGAAAAGGGGCTCCCTGTGGAGAGACACTGGGGTGAATAAATCCTCTATTACTCAATTCATATAGTTTTTTCTTCAATTCTAATAATTCCAAAGTGTGTATTCTATAAATATTATTTGATATGGTCCCTGAACCAGGAATTAAACCAATAAAAAACTCAATTTCCCTCTCTAGAGAATGACAAGGTAAATCCTATGTAAATACACCAACATATTCATGTACAAATGTTACACCCTCTATTGGAAAATTCTTGTCCTCACCTATAATTATTTCTTTCACTTCCTTCCCAATAATTGAATTCATTAGAGGTGTTGGGGGTAGATTGTAAAGACTCTGAAATTTCAAGGATATTTTTTTTCTTAAATTCTTTTAAATTTTATGAGTACGCAGTTTCTAACGGCCCCTAATTCCAAGGCCCAGTGTTCATGGAATAAGTTTCTGAAGTTTAGCTCGGGTACATTCAGTGAACGAATGAGTGGGTTTTTCTATCTTTTGAACCGGTGTTCGGGATTGAAATCTGAGGGCACCGATGAACTCGCACTACAAGTAATTGCTTAAGGGGACCTTTACCGCAGTTGCATTTTATGTGGGTTTGAAGTTATAATTTGTGTTTTAATTAAAAAGATAAATAAAATTGTTAGAATAATTTTATGTATCTAAGGAGGTTAATTCCTCCCATGGGAAGTTAATGGTGGGGTCCAAACCCACCCAACTTCCCATGTGTGGATATTTGAGAGGTGGGGCCCACACGAGCCCCAACCTTTCATCTTCCCTAAACTCCCTTAAACCTCCCCTTCATTAATTTGTAAATCCTATTAATTTGTGTAAACTCTCCACCCTCACCACCCTCCATTAATTCTTTCTAACCCATCTCTTAATTAATTAAATAACTCTTCATTTAATTAATTATGTGATTTGAATTTTGAATTGGATGTATTAATAAAATATTATCCAAGTCTAATACTTTATTTTGGGAGCTTTGTTGTATTGGAAAAGCTTTGGGTGAGAGCTCTTGAAAAAAGGGAGAGAATTATTCATCTCCTCAAACGATGAATGGTTTTCTTCTCTGACGAAGAACACCCACCTTCAATGAAGAACGCTCCCTGGTTCTCCAATTATCTTCTTTTCTTCGTGACAAGAGAGTAGATGCCACTTCTTTTGGTGCACTCCGATGATAATGGAATTGACACCGTCATCCATGACGCTCGGCTACCGCGAATCTTTTTCGAGGTAGGGGGTTTGATTAATTTATTTTAAATAAATCACTTCCTTGTTCTTGATGTAATCAAGTGAGAACCTTGGCCAATTGTTACCGCCTAACAAGGAGGGCGCGGGCCAAAAAAACACGGCCTGATGACCCTCTGTCGTTTCTTGTCTTATTTAGAATCGGGAAGCGGTGACATACGAAGGTAGTGGTCTCGCACCGACCATATGTGGAGGAACTGTGGCCCAAAACCACGTGCTGGTCGATCGACGAAGAAGACCAGGCCGAGGAAAGGAACCACAGTGCCCCACGGCACAACATTGTGGAAAAAGCGGCCCGCTTAGGGCGGGCCGCTTCGGCGGAAGAACCGGCGGGCCCGTCCGCCGACCGGGCGGAGGAAAGCTATGGCGCCAGGAGGGAGCCGCTCTAGAGAACCCATGGCCCGCCCGAGACGTCCGCTTGCGCCAGAAGGCTGGTCAGCTCCAGACAGCCATTTTGGGAGTGCGGCGCCGCTAGTTCATGCAGCCGGGGGGCCACCCCCCCCCCCCACCCCCCCCCCAAGATTGCTCGGCCAGTTGGTCGTGCCAGCCGGGGCGCGCCCAGCCGGGGTGCGCCCCGCCGGGTCGCGCCCAGCTCGGTCGTGCCCTGCTGGGCCACATCGGTCCACACCCCACGAGGCCGGGTCGGGCCGCGCCCTCTTTGGGTCGGGCTGTGCTGCGTGAATCTTCGGTCCGGTATGACATCCCTATCGGGTCGGACCCACCAAAACTGGTTGACCTGGCCCGCCAGCCCACTAGGCTTAACGGGGCGGGCCCATTATTCACTTAAACGTGGATAAATTAAAGGATGGTAGTCTGATCGACACCCCATCTATGGAATTGGGATCCTTTCGATGAGTCGGTTCTTTTGTGATACTCTAATTGAGTTTTGGATGAATTTGGATAACGGTCGGGTTAGAAATAATCATATTTCTAACCGATCCCCTAGAACAGAAAATCCAATATCTCTCAGATGAGGTGTCCGATTGACAAGCAGTCTATCTGGTTGAGTTCCTATTGACCAGACGGAACTTCAGGATACATTAACTCTAGACTTCATGACAGTTTATGTATTGACCCCTTGGCTCGAGGAGTGGACCCTCCTGAAATCGAGCGTGCTGTTTGCAGGAACCCTAGAGCTGACTGCGACTACGATGACTACTGTACTTGGATTCTCCATGGGTTCGGCAGCGATGACGAATGTACTTGGATCCTCCATGGGTTCAACAACGATGACAACTATAATTGGATCCTCCATGGGTTCGGCAGTGAGGAAGACTGTACTTGGATCCTACATGGGTTCAGCAGTGATGGTTACTGTACTTGGATCCTACGTGGGTTCGGCAGAGGAGATGATTGAGAGGCTATATATAATCATCTCCATCCCTCTTCATGAGTAGTATACCTGTGTGAGATGACTCTTTACATTCAATAATTATCATTGATGTGATTGGCTATCTTTCCTGTGTGGACTGGGTTGTGCTTGGGCTAGAGAGTTAGTGACGAACTATGATTGATAACTTAGGTATATGTATGGGAATATACCTAAGTTGGGATGGTTGTTTCTTCGTGATTGTATAATTATTTTTTGGTTTATCCTTAGTGGATTTGGGGAGACCTTCGGGGGTCCTAGGGTCCCTACTGAGTATCGTATACTCACCCCTGCACAGGTTATGCCCGCACTACGTTGTGTTGAATGCAGACGACGGACATCACTGATCGTGGAGGAGTCTTGTGGTGTTGGATGGTACCCGGAGGTGGATTTCATGACGGGACATACACGGGGTAGACGACCGGAGCTGAGGAGCCGAGGAGACCATCTGTACCCACCCTTTGGGTGGGATTTCCGGAGGACGACACAGTGGTTTCAGCTTTACTTTACTGCTGTTGTACTTTCCTTTTTAGTTGTACTGTACTTTTCAGTTGGGTTTGTTTACTGGACCATTTACTTTTTAGCACTTACTTATGTACCCAGTTTTGCTTAGTGCTTATTCCATTTGCGTACTCTATTGTGTTTTTTTACTTTTATAAAGGCAATGCCTTCCCTTTTTATTGGGATTTACGCCTTTGGTGCTAGTCACCAGCCCCTGGTTTATGGAAGGTGGGCTTGGGGTAGTCCCGACACGGGCCACGTGGATGGGTCGTGACATGGATCAAGATGAGAATCAGATGGTGATGTTTCTTCCCTAAAGATAACTGATTCCACATCCTCCTCAAATACTAAAACCTACTTCTTCTTGCAATAAATTTCACATAATGGTTAGAATGTAAATCCATACTGAGGATTGTATCAAATTCAATCTAGGGTATTATAAAAAAGCCAGCAGATAAAGATCTTTTATATGGAAAAATGGTGATTTTATGGCATAACATTGTTGTAATGATACTTCCCTTAGGAGTGTTGACAGAAGTCTCCCTAATTAAATAAAATTGGAAATATCTATTTTTCTGGGAAAACTAGGATGGTATGAAAGAATTTGATGATCCAGAATAAAATAAAGAATTTATAAGTTTGAGTAAATGATTCAAGTACCTACCACTAAATTCTTAGGAACTTAAACATCCACAGTTGTGACCACATAAGTTTGGACTACCTCCCTAAGACTTCCTTCAGGAATGTTTCCCTAGATCTTATGAAATTCATGGGCATAATTTCCCATATCCCTAAAATTATATCACTGAACATTGGTAGATTTTTCCCCTTATAATAATGGGTTATGTGCTATTTTACTCCAAATTTTTAATAGACTCTCCTTCCCTTCAGGCAAGTGCCAGTGCATTTCTTCACACAGTTAATAATGTATGGAAGCTCCACTCTTCCCTTCTTCCCCATTTCCATATTCCTTTTCCTGTGTTTCTGATAGCCCTCTTCTACTATGTTTTTCCTTTAAATTCATAAAACATAGAAAATTTCTTTTTTGTCTTGATATCACTTGAGGCTATATCTTTATATGATGAAAATTTTTGGGAGACTAGTTTCCATCAGATAAATGGTTTTAAACAATCAATGAATCAATCAATCTTGCTCCTCGGATAATGTATGTAGACTGCGGAATATCTTGATAGCCTTGTGAAGTTAGCTTCATACATTGTGGCTTTCTTATCTGCCTTCTACCTCAGATTAAGGAATTGCATTTCCATATCTACTTGTTGTTCACAAGAAAAATATTTTTATAGGAATATTTCCTTAAAATCCCTCCATTCTATCTCTTCTATTTCATCATCCTCCTTTGCATTTTGGATTAAAAACCACCACATATCTACATATAATGGTAGATGATAAATTTACATGACAACCTTATCTATTTTATTACATCCTAGAGTGATAAATATCTTCTCTAGGGAACTTATCCACTTCTCATAAAAAATGGGTTTGTAGTTCCATTGAATGATAGGGGTTGTTGTCGCATAAAGCGGTCCAACATATATCCTAAATGTTGTGGATATGGATTCTCCATATGGTAAAGTTTATTTTTCATAACCTAATTTAACAATCCTAGTGTATTTATTAATTTCTCATCACCAGTCACATCACTATAGCCAACACCATTATCTTGTATCAGAGGGAAATCCCTACATGGGACACACGCATCCATGCGGTTTTCATTCCTTCCACTAGGATCCATTTCTAAATAATGCAATACACAAGATTAGATTTTAAATTTAATTTATAATCTTAACATAGAAAAATACAAAACATAAATTTAAATTATATACACAACTAATCTGATTATCATAAACATGGTTTCTTGGAGAAAAAATTTACATTTAAATCCTTCATAATGGATTGCAAAGAAAATGTGAATTATCCTTACCATATCCCCCAGCGTTGACGACCTAGGTGTGTAGTAAGGCCCATTGTTGGGTACCAAGATACCACAGGTCAAGCCCAATACTCATTGTTGGAGTATTCACTTCTAGGTACATCTGTGACAGAACCACATCCACTTGTAGTATCCAGAAAGGGATTTATTTAGTAGAAAGATCCAAAAAATATATTCCTAACAAAAAAATAATAGGTTGTTCTTTAATGTTTATCCACAAATATTATCTTAGGGTTTTTTTTCTTAATATACATTTTTTACCCTAGTTTTCATGTTTTCTACAAAACATTATCTAATACCAACTGTAAGGACCCTCTAGTGGTTTCCCGAAGCTGGTGCCTTATTTTAATAAATTATAATTTAGACAAGGAATAGGAATCTCAATGAACCAATTAGTTTAGTATCATTGGAAACAAGATATATACATAAGTTCATCATTATATCATGAAATTAAAAACAACATAGAAATTCCATTGAAAACATCTATAAATACTAGGTTATTTCTAAATGACATTCACAATAAAAATATTCATGTCCTAAGAAAGTGAAATATAAGTAAGGGGTGAACTCAAATTCACAGAAAGGGTATGAAATAAATTGGATGATATGATAAACATAAACATTAGGCATGTTTAATAACCAAAAACACATGCCTTTAACAATATACTTGAACACATTATGGAAGGATTAGGAGTTGAATAAATAATGCCATAATAAAACATAATCATGGGTATTATACTAGTTGAATAACCACATGATCCATAAATAGTATTTTTATAATGAGGGAACTCATAAATGTTGTACATCATAACTATACAATCAAGGCCTCGTGCCAAGACCATAAATAATCATTTGGTTGAGACCTTGTGCTAAGACTGTAATATTTCTTATTAGACCTATTGATGCATCGTGGGGATATAGAGGTCCCCGAAAGACACTTAATATGTCTAATTAAATCACTACTAGAAAGGGGAGTTTTCCCAACACTTGTATACCAACGATTCATTGAATTGTTGGTATATGTTGTCTTTCCCAGAAATTTATATAAACCGTTGGGAAAAACCTTGAAGAACTTACTTTTCCCAACGGTTTCATAAAATCATTGGGAAAAGTGGGGGGAAACCATTAGGAAAAGTGGGGGATTCCTTAGTTTTCCCAACGGTTTTATAAAACCATTGGGAAAGATTGGTTGTTCCCAACAGTTTTTAGGAACCGTTGGGAAAAAAAGCCCCAAATACCAAAATGCAGGCAGCGGCTTCCCCACGATTCCATAAGCCTTCCGCTCATCTCCTCTCGTCTCCTGGAGCGATTCCTTGGCAGAAGGACTTCCCAATCCCCACATCTTCCATCGGATCAGCACCTACCAGGTTAGACTCCTTCTATATTTTATCAAGGATATAGTTCCAACTCTTATAAATCATATCTTTCTATTCTCGATTTCGTTATTCCCAATTTTTAGGGATTTTGTAAAATTTTATGATTGTTCCGCGAATTGTGTACTCAAATCCCTATATCGGTGTATTTCCAATTAATGTTTTCATTACACATTTACATTTATAAGGTCATGGTGTCTCTTTATTGTGTTATAATTTTTAAGATTCATAGTTTTTTTTAATCTTCTTCAAATATTATAGCTTCATGTATAGGAACTAATAAGAAATTGTTTGTAATATTTATTGATATTATTTCATGAAAATCACTCCTTTCATTAAGATCTTGCCAAACATGAAGATCTTGTTCATATTAATTTTTTTACACTATGTGTATTACATAACAATTATGTATCATGTTTCTATCAAAATCTATATATATATATATAATGACACACTGTTCACTTATCCTTTGCACAATAGAACATATGGAGTATCTTCTTGAACTTTGCCAAATAGTATGTGGTCCCTAATTATTACTTATTCCTTCTTCATGAAACTAATTCACAGAATGTCAAATTCGCAATATTAGTGAATATTAGTTTTTCTAATATAACCATTAATCATTCTTCCTTCGACATCATACATGTGTTATGCACTCACCTTTTTAAAACACAATGACCATTTTCACTGATTTTGGGTTCCTCAAAATGCTTGGGAAAATCAGAAAAATGCATGTATTGAATCGTGTTTCTCATATGGTTTCATGGATACAAGTTCATCTCGAAAATCATGATTGCATGGTACAAATATCATGAGGACCATGAGATTATTATTCTTCACGCAAATGAAGTTTTTTTCTACAACTATGTGTTTTTGTTTTCACTTTTGATTTGGCCGAAAGGGGAGCGTTGTGGTCATTAATCATGGTTGTGGGTGGTCATTTATGATATAAGATAGTATGACTTCATTTTACTTGATATATCCAATATTATTATTGATTTATGTTCAATTTGATTATATTTAACTAGTGATGTTATTTAATAAGTTTTTTTTAATGGTTGTAATAATGAAGATATAGTATAAGGGTTCATATGGTGTGTATAAGGGTTCACGTGGTGCGTATAACGGTTGACATGGTATCATTGAACTAAATTCATTAATTTAATCACTCATTCTCACTAGCATGTAAGAAATTGATTGATGTCAACTCATCCTCACATGATTTATTACCTTAGATAGTGTCCAACATATGGAATACGAGCTTTTGAATACATCAGTTAACCAGGATCATATATTCCATTTCCCCCAAGATGATTCTACTAATATAACTTTAGGGTCAACTAAATATGGTTCTCATTGTACGTTGTATATTATGTGTCCTTCTTGGCCAATACTCACTTTTATGAGGGTGGGGTGCTTTTCACTACATCGACTAGAAACTTCTTCCTTTATCATTTACTTAAATGTATTTTCTATTAAAGTTCAATCCTATTGAATTTTTTATGACAAAATGACTTATATAAATTCTTTTTACAGAATGGAAAAACGCTGGATGTATGAAACCGATCAGATCTCAAGCGATTTTCAAAACAATTTGGAAAGCTTTATAGATTTTTCATTTCACAATGCTTCAGATAGCGGTCACATACACTGCCCATGTTCGAATTGTGTTGGTAGACCTTGGTTGAGCTGTGAAGAAGTCAGCTACCACATAACCAAAAATGGTTTTCAAGCAAACTACATTGTGTGGTATCACAATGGGGAGAAAATGAAATCTCAAATTGGTGATGATTGAAATGAAAGGACTGGAATGGAGAATTTGTTAGATGATCGGTTTCCGTTTATTCTTCATTATGAAAAAGAAAGGATTTAGACTCAAGAAGACTTCGATATGAGGACAGCTGATGCATCTAGTGAAAATGATGATATTGATATTGTGAAAAAATTGAATGATGCTGCCACGACTCCAGTATATCGACAATGTGATAAAATGAAAAAGCTGGAAGTTTTAATCTGATTGTTTCATGGAAAAACTATGTATGGAATTTCTAATACAGAAATCGATTACATTCTTACCCTCTTGAAGTATTTACTTCCAGATGATGTAGATATTCCCTCAAACCACTATATGACATGGAAGTTAGTTGAGGAACTTTGATTTTCAAGAAAAAAAATTCTTGCTTGCCCAAAAGATTGCAATTTATTATGGGAGGAAAATTCTGAACGAAATGATTGTATAAAATGTGGCACATCCCGCTGGAAGTCAAAATCTGATGGAACACCATCCTGCATTCCACAAATAGTAATGTGGCACTTTTCATTGATCCCCAGACTTCAGAATCTTTTTATGTCTGATGACATATAAACAAAATGAGATGGCATGATACCGAGAGAAAGAAGACTAATGATGAGTTGGTTCATCCTGCAGATGGATTTGCATGGCAGAGATTTGATGCTCGACATCCTGATTTTGCAGCTGACGTGCGTAATGTGAGGCTGGGTCTTTCAAGCGACGGTTTTAATCCGTTTGGGAAGATTCTTACTTCGCACAGCACATGGCCAGTTTTTATACGCATTTATAATCTTCCCCCATGGTTGTGTATAAAAAAACCTTTCACTTTCATGAGTATACACATATCTTTCCTTCTGATCCCGGCATTGATATTGATGTATACATGCAACCTTTAATAAAAGAGTTGAAACTTCTTTGGGATGTGGGTGTGCGCACATACGATGCATGTTCAAAAGACATATTTCAGATGCGTGCTACGCTTATGTGGACGATAAACGATTTTCTGGCTTATGCAATGATGTCTGGATAGAGCACGAAGGTAAATCTATCATGTCCACTTTGTATGAAGAATACACGATCCAGAGCACTGAAACATTGTTGTAGTTTCAGTTTTATGGGACATCGATGATTCTTGTCAAAAGACCATCCATATAGAATGAATCATCGAAGATTTGATAATACCATAGAGACCGATGATCCACCCCAGCGTATGTCTGGAACTGACGTGCTTAATGAATTGAAAGATTTCAGTTTTTCATTCGGGAAGGGTCAAATGAAATCTGGAAAGAGAAAGAATGTTTCCACTGAAACCTGTTACAATTGGATGAAGAAGAGTATCTATTTTGATTTTCCTTATTGGTCAACCAATTTGTTACGTCATTGCATAGACGTAATGTATATTGAAAAGAATATATGCAAAATGTTGCTTTCGGTTCTTCTAAATGTCAAGGGGAAGACAAAAGATGATTTATGATCTCGGCTTGACTTGGTGGATTGGGGCATCAAACCAGAATTGCATCCTGTGCATATCAGTGAAAATAAATAGAAACTTCCATGTGCTTCTTATTTGATGACACCTACGAAAAAAACAATTTTTGGAAGTATTAGAGACTATTAGAGTTCCTGATGGCTATTCAAGCAACATATCTAAATGGGTCAACAGAAGAGAGTTGAAGCTAAAATCATTGAAGACTCATGATTATCAAGTTCTACTGCATGAGTTGCTTCCAATAGCAATCCGTCATCTTTTGTCCAATAATGTAAGGGTGGATGTTATCCGGTTGTGCCATTTTTTAGAGATCTTTATGCTAAGATGTTGTCCAAGTATTTCTTGCAAAAAATGTTGACAGATGCCCCACTAATTTTGTGTGACTTGGAGAAAATATTTCCTCCATCATTTTTCACATGCATGATGCATCTGACTGTCTATATTCCCACTGAAATAATTCTCGGAGGACCTGTTTCCTTTCGTTGGATGTATCCAACTGAAAGAAATATGTCAACATTAATGTCTTATGTCCGAAATAGAAATCATCCCGAAGGTTCTATCGTGAATGGTTACTTGGATTAAGAATGTATGGATTTCTGCTCTATGTATTTGTCTGATCTTACTACAAGATTGAACAGACCAATGAGAAATGAAGAAGAACAGTATGAGCAAATTGAACCCAGTTTTTCATCACTTCCTCAAACAGGAGGAATTCCGGGATCATATACACTGAAGACATTAAGCCATGAAGAGCAGGAGATGTCACATCACACAGTTTTGTTCAACTGTGATTTGTTTGATGACTATATCAGGTAACTAAATTGATTATGTATATCTTACATATATATCTGTTAAACTATTAATATTTTTTATCTACAGGGAACATAAAACAATGATAAATAGGAAGCATCGTTCTTTATCTTTGAGAATGAGAGAGACTTTCCCTAGCAAAGAGTTTTCTGCTTGGTTAAAATTGAAGGTATAAAAAACTTAATGTTTAAAATAATTATATCAAAATTTAATTAAGTTTAATAGTCATTTATATTGCAGGTATTGAGTTTGTGTGCTGACTCTGTCTCTGAGGAAATAAGAGCTTTGGCTTTTGGTCCTAATATCGTGGTTTTTGACTGAAAATCAATTGTTATCAATGGGTACAAATTTATTGTCACTGAACGAGCAAAGAACATGAGAACACAACATGATGGTGTTATGGTTACTGCCACAACAGATTGTTATGCCAGTGCATCAGATAGTAGACCGCGATTTGAAAATGTGGGTTATTATGGAGTTGTTGAGAAAATAATAATATTGGATTATTACTCTCATGGACGAGTCATAATGATAAAATTCCATTGGTTTGATTCGATGACGATACATGGCACATTTATTGATGATTGTGGATTTTGAGTAATTAATATGACTCACACTCTTGCTACCGAAGAACCATGTGTGTTGGGATCAATGGATAAACAAGTTTTTTATGTCAAAGACCAACTTCGACCTGAATTTGGTGTCATAGTTGAAGTAATTCCAAGAAATATTTTTGAATATGGTGATGATGGAATTGACACTGTCCCTAGTGCCATTGGAACCAATCCATTTATTTCTTTTGATGACTCAAATATCTCATTTGTCAGAGTTGATTGTGAACCTGAAGTTGTGGTTGAAAATATATAGAATCATTCATCCATGTTATCAGTTCTTTTGGTTTACCTCGAGTTGGGTTATTAAGGTTGGTAATATTCAAATTGATTTAGTATTGATCACAAATATGTTTTAGCTGAATTGACTGTTATGTGAATTTGCAATGTTTATTGGTTACAGTTTTATTTGAATTGCATTTTATAATTTGGATTTGAACTGTATTCAAACATAGTCAAACAATATTTCTAACTTGGTGAACATTACAACTTGTACGATTTATTAAATCCATTCAAGCTCTTCTAAAACAATTGATAGCTGACTTGACCGTTATGTGAATTTTCAATGTTTATTGGTAGCAGTTTTATTTTAATTTCATTTTCTAATATGGAATTGAACTGTATTCAAACATAGTCAAACAATATTTCTAACTTGGTGAACATTACAACTTGTTTGATTTATTAAATCCATTCAAGATCTTCTAAAACAATTGATAGCTTAATTGACCATTATGTGAATTTTCAATGTTTATTGGTTGAAGTTTTATTTGAATTGCGTTTTATAATTTGGAATTGAACTGTATTCAAACATAGTCAAACAATATTTATAACTTGGTGAACATTACAAATTGTATGATTTATTAAATCCATTCAAGCTCTTTTAAACAATTGATAGCTATATTACCAATGAATCCCCCTATTCCCTCATATATTTAGTTTTTTGGGTTACACATTGGTTTTCTTTTTCTAATTAATTACATATTTGTTTTCAAAATTCAGGAAATGAAGCCAATTGAAGAGAGACGTTGGAAAAAAATGTCGGATAACAATCGTCGAATGACGGAGTTAGAAATTCCACCATTAGTGCATGTAGAGAGTACTTTATTTCAAATTAATATATTTAAAGAATATATAATGTCATGTGATTAATTTTTTTGTAATAATTTTTGTAGGATCCACCTATACGTCGACAGTTATTCGACGAGGATCCTAGTACTGATCCTAGTACTCAGGCCGGCGGTACGAGGAGGGTTCATACTAGAGGTGGACGAGCAGCTGCGCGTACCCGACTAGACCCTGCCCCTCCCACTGACATGTCATCCTTCCCACATTCTGATCCCGGTGTGTCGTTAGAGACACACAGGATATTTAGGCCTCCCATGTTTTCGCTGCCTTCTGCATCTTTTGGCCCATCATTTTCACATCCCATGATGATTCCCACTCCTCAGTCAGCATCCGGTCAGATAGCTGTCCCATCTTCTTTTCCTTCTACATCTGTCTCTCTGAGCTTCTATATTCCATCGTCTTTGACTCCTGTTCCACCATAGGGTGTTCCATCAGTTTCTGTGGATGCAGCGACACTCAGCGATCAGACTGGCACATGTATATTTATAGAACCCTAACAAATTTTTATAGAAATATTTATTTTCATTATAACATGTTTTGATAAAATATTTGTTTTTCTTTCATGACAGATACATATACTGATAGGAGGAGTGGGCGGGGGTGTACACGCATGTGTTCAGTGTAGAACCGCCACACACAGGTTATGGTGGATTATAATGAATACAACCAAATGGTTGAGAAAACAGGGCAGCAATGTCGGAGTTTTTTGGCGACGCTTTCCAAATACTCTGACATCATTCCCGTCAGCCCGCTATAGTGGAGACATTTTCCACATGAGGTCAAGGATAGAGCTTGGGAAGAGATATGGGTAAATAAATCTTTTCTATTTAATGCCATGAATTATTTTTGTATTTATATGAATTAATATTTTGATTTCAGCTTCGATTTAATTTCCCCGATGGTGACGGTGCACGATCGGAACGTCTAAAGGATTTAGGCGAGCATTAGAGAGCCTACAAGCATG
The DNA here is from genome assembly GCA_963277665.1 of Viscum album. Lineage (NCBI taxonomy): Eukaryota > Viridiplantae > Streptophyta > Magnoliopsida > Santalales > Viscaceae > Viscum > Viscum album. The sequence goes on along the minus strand of OY728143.1, from coordinate 609,464,627 downwards.
AGTTGTATATTGACTGGGTTGCTAGAGTTGGCACTGAGTTGGAGGCGGTACCAGTGGTGGATGATTGTTATATAGAGCAGTATAGTCAGATGATTACTCATCGGACGAGTACCCACTTTAAGGTATTAATAACATTTGAGGTATTTAATTAATAACTTTCATGTTTTTCATTAATACTATCTGTGGCATTTTTGAATTTTATTTAGGAATCATCTGGAAAAAATAAAATTAACATTGATGCAAAAAAATACCTCCACACACTAGGACGCACTACGATTCCTGGTCATGAGAGGAAGTAGGTATGACAATTGTTTATAAGTTTTCTTTACAACTTACTCTTTCTTTTGTTTCTTCAATTATTTAATAGTTTTCTAAATTATTCATATAACTTTAGTTTTCAATGTAATTGTAGAGGTAAATACAATATATTGAAGGATGTGTTCCTCGAGCAAAACTGTTTTGCTAGAGTAGACGGAAAAAGGATGGAAGTGTCGTCAACGAAGAGACTCAGCAGCAGATTGTAAGTTTTAATCTATTGAATTTATTTTTTAATATCTATTGTGTAACTTAATGATATATTTATATTTGTAACAAGCTGCTTTAGAGGCCCTCGATGCCCAAGAACCAGACAATTTTGGGCCAAAAGATCACTTACATCAGGTGTTGGGAGAAGAGCATTCTGGCAGAGTACGCTGCCGACCTAGGATAGCCCCGAAGAGGTATTGGCCCTCCTCAGGTACGAGCTGTAGTGCCACCGAGCTGTAGAAAGTTAGGGCACAGGCAGAACAGTTTGAGAAAAGGGCCACCGAGATGGCAGAACAGTCTTCTAGGGAAAACAGTGTGTTTAAGAAATTTATTGAAGTTTTACGTCCTACACTTCCAGCAGTGGCCAGCCCAGCTTTTGATGAGTATATGTCATCGATAAGTTCTATATACGGTGCACCAGGTGGAAGTTCTAGTTATAAGGCCCCGACCATAAACATCTCTTAATATTGATTTAAATGAATAATTCACATTGAGGATATTTTTAGGTTTAGAGTTTTAGAGAATTAGAACATAACTATTACATCTCAAAAGATTAAAAAGTAGACACTTCTACTAAGTTTCTATAGAATAAAAAATTCTTAAAAAGAAACATGTCTAGTTCCATGTTTTAGATAGCATGACTTTCCCTTGATCCCATCCTTGACCCTATTCCACATTAAGTCCTGTGAAAAACATTTCAAAAAAATTTGGGGTGAGCATAAAAAGCTCAGTAAGGTATACACAAAGAATGAAAACTGTTAGTTTTTCAAACATCATGTAAACCATGTATACTTTATCAAAGTAATACCGTCACCTTCATGAAGTAGTAAAAAATCTTCACTGAATAAAATATCATTACTTACCCTTGTGTAACCAAAGGATTACCATAAAACCCATATAAAGAACACATAACATGTAAAGGTAACTTGAGACATAAACATACTTAAGTGGAATAACCATACGGTCGACTTCCACACATATCACTTAATGGAATAGCCATACCGCCAAATTCCATACAAACTTAATGGAATAGCCATACGGCCGACTTCCATACCCAATGCATTGGAGGTTATAACATAACCACCCGTCCTAGTATTCACGGCACCACCCGTCATATGGTTCATCACGTAACCAACCGTCAAATGTCCAACTACCATTATAAAATCATAATACATAAAGCAAACATAATGGAAAGAAAACATTTCCACACTTTGATCACAATATATCACTTAAATATATTTACATAACAAATCCATTCTAGAAAAACATTTTCAATACAAAAATACATAAAAGAGTATATGGTAATTATTTCATTTTAAAAAAAACATTACGGCTTGTTCAGGAAGACAAAGACCAAATAACACTCGCGGCGGCGGAAAAGGTCGTTGTCACCGCGTACGTTAAAAGAAACATTCCTTTTTGTCGTTTAGTAAAACGCTTCATAGAAAAATATTCCTTTTGTATAAAATTAAAAGTCAAATTGTTTGATACACCGTATAAAAGAAAGTTGTGTATAAAACTAAATATGCCTCAATGAAAGGAGATTGAGACGAAGTCCCTTACCTCGGGTCCGACTTGACTCGATCGTTCTTTAACGTCCTGAATAATAAACATGAGTTAATTTATACTTAATTAAGAACCTTTTTATTGTTCATTATTCCTTTTATATCACTTATTTCCATGTTATAAACATTATGTAACCATATAATTTAATAATGTTTGTTTTGTCAATATTTGGTTCTTAAGTCGAAAGTGGACTTCTTACAATTAGATGTTGTTCGTGTGGTCAAAGGTTCTTTGTATCCAGAATGAAATTCATGATTTGGATATCATATATATCATATATATCCAGAATATACATGTATTTATAATATTACATAATCATTTAGAGGTAAGAAATGAAATGCACCGTTCATGGAGACGGTAATCCGTACGTACGCATGAACGCTACTTTCATTTCATTGTCATATTAATGGAATTAAAACTAAATGCGATGTATGTATATTTTAATTCCAGAATTATATTCATCATTTATATGTAAAATACATTATATATATCCATTATAAATATGTACTTATAATAGTACAGTACATTTGGGGATAAGAAATGAAATGCACCGTTCATGGAGACGGTAAGCCGTACGTACGCATGAACGCTACTTCCATTTATATCTCATACTTTAATGGAAAAAATAATAATGATATAGAGGTATATTATAATTCCAGTATAACATCATATATAATAACTTTAAATCCATCCTTTATAAGTCCCACATATGGCATTAACGAATCAAATCACTTTGAGGGGGCGGTAGTCCGCACATCCTTAAATGAAGATATCACGTTTACCCATAATGGAAACCATAAAGGTATGCCGAAAATGAAAAATACAGAAGCTTAAGGAAAAAATAAACATATTATATATTATATATAAATATAGTTTCATCTTAATGTCCACCTTTGAAGGTGTTAAAATAATGTTGAACCATCATCGTTTCAGGAGGCAGAAATTCGCCATCCACGGAAACAGTATGTTCTTTGACCATTAGATGTAGGTGTGTGTAAGTGTAACTCGAATACTTCTTATAACAACATCCTAGTATATTGAGGATACTGTATTTGTTACAAAAGAAAATAATAAAAAGAGTTTAGGCGGTTGGAGAAGCAAAATAAAACAAAAGGACTCAAGTGAAGATATTACCTTAAAATCGGGTAACTCCCTTTGGTTTGAGCTCAAAGGCTTTCTTGGGAAGACTTCTTCCCAAAGTGAGTCTTCAAGGAGTAAGAGAGGGAAGTGGAGAGACAAAATGGGCAGGGTTTGGCCGAGCCAAAGGCTTTGGAAGTGTGGGTAAGGTGGTAGAGGTGGGGGCCTTTTATAAGAGGAGAGGAGGGGCACTCTTGGAAAGTAAGGAAAAGTCACCTTATTTTAAAATGATATTAGGATTTAAGAAGTCCAACATCGATATAATTCGAGGATAAGGTAATAAAGGTTCGAAAACCACCCATACAATAGGTTTTGGACATGTGTAGGTCATAGATGTTTCATTATCATTTCATTTTATTTAAATCCTTTATTAATGAGGTAATCGCTGCATCATCATGATGTCATAAATAATTTAAATTATTTAAAGTCTAAAAATTATAAACAAACAATAATGATGTAGGAAATATTTTTATCTTTACAATGACTATTTATAATCAAAAATCTAACTTGTATAACACAATGTAAAATTTTTTTAGTAAAACATTTCATGTTTGTGTTATTTTTTACTTTAACATTAAATTAAATGTTATTTATGTCATTTCCCAACCAAAGTGGATCCATGGGGTCCCCAAGTTGACCCATGGCTTTTCTTGGTCGGCCATGACACATTAAATACGGTTAGGAAATGTGTCTAGGTATTTTCATTTTATTATAATATCATTTTTGACTTAAATTGCACTAATTACCTCTAATTGCGATTAAAAACTTAATAAGTTACTATTCACCAAAAAATTATTTTAATCTCATTGAACCACATTTTAATTATTAATGACAATCAGGTATGTCGGATTTTTGAAATTAAAAACACAAAGGTGGTAAATTTCATTTAAATGAAAAAATCAGTTTTTTAAGTACCACTTAGTGGTTTCACTATTCATCAAAAATTGATGTTTTTCAGAAAAATACCAAAACTTCACCCTAAGATATATTTGATCTTCCGAACTCAAAAATGAAGTCCATTTTAAAAAATTCACAACATATAAGTTTCATTAATTAATTTAATAATTAATTCCCGCTGTCAGAGCAAAGAGCGTGTTTTTATGAAACAATAAGTATCAAAAGATTGACACTAGTTTAAGTCCGATTTCAAAGTAAAATTGATTCCAATGACCACCATTGGATTAAATGGTGAAAATATATTCTAATTTCACTTTAAAACTAATTCAAAAGATAATATAATCATATAAATAAATTATATTAAAAAGAGGTTTTGAATTAAAATACAACATTTTACACTATTCATTAAAAAATGAACTTTATCGGAAAAATACCAAAAATTTACACACAGTAAATTTTGATGTCCCAATTCTGAAGAAGAGTTTTATTTGGTCCAATAGATTGTATAAGAGTAATCAAAACTATATTTAATGATGGTTCGCCATCAAAAGGTGATAAGTGAACATTTAGTGAAAATTAGGGTATAATGGCCTAAAATTGGATTCTTTCCGTACATTATGCCTTTATCTTTTATTAGATAAAAGTAAAAACATTTAAAAAAACATATATAATCATATTTCAGTTATCTCTATCCATTCCTGCTAGTACAACGGCTATATTTTAACTAACATATAAAATACTATTATTTTATTACTAGTGTGCAACGTAAGTTTTCAAAGGAACTCATCGTTGCGTATCGAGTACGCTATCGAACATAGCAACCCATTTAAATTAAAATTAATATTTAATTCATTTATATTAATAAATATGAAAATTATTTATTCTTTATTTACCTGGGATGTTACATCCTTCCCCCCTTTTGGGAATTGCGTCCTCGCAATTTTATTCACTTATCAAAATAAGTGGGGGGTATTTATCCCTCATAGCATTTTTAGATTCCCACGTTGCCTCTTCAACCATATAGTTTTTCCACAAAACCTTTACCTGGTGGATTACCTTATTTCGCAACACTTTCTATCTTCGATCAAGAATTTGTACTGGTTGTTCTTCATAAGAGAGATTCTCTTCCAACTGAACTACCTCTGGGCACAAAACATGAGATGGATCTGACATATACTTTCTCAGCATCGAAACATGAAAAACATTGTGTACCTGAGATAAACTCGGAGGTAATTCCACTCTGTATGCAACTGATCCAACTCACTCCAGAATTTCATATGGTCCAATGAACCTTGGACTCAGCTTTCCATTCTTACCAAATCTCATCACACATATCCATGGAGAAACCTTGAGAAAATCATGATCACCTACCTCGAAAGATAGATCCTTCCTCCGATTATCCACATAACTCTTCTACCTGCTTTGAGCTGTTCTCCTTGGTTTCTGAATCAACTGTTTTTTTCCATCTCTTCTACCAATTCTGGTCCCATCAGCTTCCTTTCACCCACTTCATCCCAAAATGCTGGAGTTTGACACCGCTTCCCATATAATTCCTCAAAATTTTTAAAGCAAAAACAACAACAGCTAATTCCAAATCATGTGTAGGGTAATTTACCTCATGAGTTTTCAACTGACGTGAAGCATGAGTAATTACCTGATCATTATGCATAATGACACAACCAATTCCTTTCAACGAAGCATCACTGTAAATAACAAACTCACCATTCCTGGAAGGAAGTTCCAAAACTGGATCATTCACCAATCTTCTTTTCAACTCCTGAAAACAATCATCACATTCTTTTGTCCAGATGAACTTAACACCCTTACGAGTTTGCTTAGTCATTGGACTAGATAACCATGAAAAATTTTCAAAAAACCTTCGGTAGTAACCTGCCAAACCAAGAAAACTACGGATCTCAGTTACATATGTGGGTCTCGAAAATTCTTCAACAACTTTTGTTTTAGCAGGATCAACAGTTATGCCATCTTTTTAAACAATGTGACCCAGGAAAGAAATTTGTTGTAACCAAAACTCACACTTTCTGAATTTTCCATACAATTTCTTTTCTTTTAAGGTTTGCAAAATAACCCTTAAATGTCTTTCATGCTCCTATTTACTTTTAGAAAACACCAAAATATCATCAATAAAAACAACCAACGTTTTTCACCTGATTCAACTGATCCATCACTACAAAAAACTATTTAATTCTGATTCTGACCATCTCAGGATACTGATTTGAAAGGTCATTTCCCTCTGTATTCCTTTCCTGAAAATCTGTTCTGTTTCCTCTATGAAAAACCATTCTTTACACCGAAATATCTTAGGCGAAGCAACATGGTAATCTGTAAATGCTATATCATTTCAATTTGACCATAAAAAATATTTTTGGATAATCATTTAATAAATTTCTAACTCCTAAAGTTATCTAAACTGACCTCTAATACCAACTATAAGGCCCCAGCCTTAAACATATCTTAATATTGAATTAAATGAATAATTCACATTGAGGATCATTTCAGGTTTATAGTTTTAGAGAATTAGAACATAACTATTACATCTCAAAACATTACAATGTAGACACTTCTACTAAGTTTTCATAGTATAAAAAACTCTTAAAAAGAAACATGTCAAGTTCCATGTTTTAGATAGCATGACTTTCCCTTGATCCCATCCTGGACCCTATTCCACATTATGTCCTGTGAAAAACATTTCAAAAAAACATGGGGTGAGCATAAAAAGCTCAGTAAGGGATACACAAATAATGAAAACTGTTAGTTTTTAAAACATCAAGTAAACCATGTATACTTTATCAAAGTAATACCGTCACCTTTATGAAGTAGTAAAAACTCTTCACTGAATAAAATATCATTACATACCCTTGTGTAACCAGAGGATTACCATAAAACCCATATAAAGAACACATAACATATAAAGGTAACTTGGTACATAAACATACTTAAGTGGAATAACCATACGGTCGACTTCCACACATATCACTTAATGGAATAGCCATACGGCCAACTTCCATACATACTTAATGGAATTTCCATACGGCTGACTTCCATACCCAATGCATTGGAGGTTCTAACGTAACCACCCATCCTGGTATTCACGACACCACCCGTCATATGGTTCGTCACGTAACCACCCGTCAAATGTCCATCTACCATTATAAAATCATAAGACATAAAGAAAACATAATGGAAAGAAAAAATTTCCACACTTTGATCACAATATATCACTTAAATATATCGAGATAAAAAATCCATTATAAAAAACCATTTTCAATACCAAAATACATAAAAGAGTATATGGTATTTATTTCAGTTAAAAAAACATTACGGCTTGTTTAGGAAGGCAAAGACCAAATAATACTCGCGGCGGCGGAAAAGGTCGTTGTCACCGCGTACGTTAAAAGAAACATTCCTTTTTGTCGTTTAGTAAAACGCTTCGTAGAAAAAGATTCCTTTTGTGTAAAAGTAAAAGCCAAATTGCTTTATACACCGTATAAAATAAAGTTGTGTATAAAACTAAATATGCCTCAATGAAAGGAGATTGAGACGAAGTCCCTTACCTCAGGTCCGACTTGACTCGATCATTCTTTAATGTCCTGAATAATAAACTTGGGTTAATTTCTACTTGAATAAGAACCTTTTTAAAGTTCATTATTCCTTTTATATCACATATTTCCATGTTATAAACATTATGTAACCATTTAAGTTAATAATGTTTGTTTTGTCAATATTTTGTTCTTAAGTCGAAAGTGGACTTCATACAATTAGATGTTGTTCGTGTGGTCAAAGGTTCTTTATATCCAGAATGAAATTCATGATTTGGATATAATATATATCATATATATCCAGCATATACATGTATTTATAATATTACATAATCATTTAGAGTTAAGAAATGAAATGCACCGTTCATGGAGACGGTAAGCTGTACGTACGCATGAACGCTACTTTCATTTCTTTGTCATATTAATGGAATTAAAACTAAATGATAGGTATGTATATTTTAATTCCATAATTATATTCATCATTTATATGTAAAATAAATTATATATATCCATTATAAATATGTACTTATAAAAGTACAGTACATTTGGTGATAAGAAATGAAATGCACTGTTCATGGAGACGGTAAGCCGTATGTACGCATTAACGCTACTTCCATTTCTATCTCATACTTTAATGGAAAGAAATAATAATGATATAGTGGTATATTATAATTCCATTATAACATCATATATAATAACTTTAAATCCATCCTTTATACGTCCCACATATGGCATTAACGAATCAAATCACTTTGAGGGGGCGGTAGTCCGCACATCCTTAAATGAAGATATCGCGTTTAACCATAATGGAAACCATAATGGTATGCCCAAAATGAAAAATACAGAAGCTTAAGGAAAACATAAACATATTATATATCATATATAAATATAGTGTCATCTTAATGGCCACCTTTGAAGGTGTTAAAAGAATGTTGAACAATCATCGTTTCGGGAGGCAGAAATTCGCCATCCACAGAAACAGTATGTTCTTTGACCATTAGATGTAGGTGTGTGTAAGTGTAGCTCGAATACTTCTTATAACAAAATCCTAGTATATTGAGGATACTGTAGTTTTTACAAAAGAAAATAATAAAAAGAGTTTAGGGGGTTAGAGAAGCAAAATAATACAAAAGGACTCAAGTGAAGATATTACCTTAAAATCGGGTAACTCCCTTTGGTTTGAGCTCAAAGGCTTGCTTGGGAAGACTTATGCCCAAAGTGAGGCTTCAAGGAGTAAGAGAGGGAAGTGGAGAGACAAAATGGGCAGGGATTTGCTGAGCCAAAGGCTTCGGAAGTGTGGGTAAGGTGGTAGATGTGGGGGCCTTTTATAAGAGGAGAGGAGGGGCACTCTTGGAAAGTAAGGAAAAGTCACCTTATATTAAAATGATATTAGGATTTAAGAGGTCCCACATTGATATAATTCAAGGATAAGGTGATAAGGGTTCTAAATCCGCCAATAAAATAGGTTTTGGACATGTGTAGGTCATAGATTTTACATTATCATTTCATTTTATTTAAATCCTTTATTAATGAGGTAATCGCTGCATCATCATGATTTCATAAATAATTTAATTTATATAAAGTCTAAAAATTATAAAAAACAATAATGATGTAGGAAATATTTTTATCTTTCTAATTACTATTTATAATCAAAAATCTGACTTGTATAACCCCATGTAAAAATTGTTTTAGTTAAACATCTCATGTTTGTGTTATTTTTACTTTAACATTAAATAAAAAGTTATTTATGTCATTTCCCATCCAAAGTGGCTCCATGGGGTCCCCAAGTTGACCCATGGATTTTATTGGTCGGCCATGACACATAAAATAATGTTAGGACATGTGTCTAGGTATTTTCATTTTATTATAATATCATTTTTGCCTTAAATTACACTAATTACCTCTAATCGCGACTAAAAACTTAATAAGTTACTATTCACCAAAAAATTATTTTAATCACATTGAACCACATTTTACTTCTTAATGACAATCATGTATGTTGGATTTTTGAAATTCAAAACACAGAGGTGGTAAAATTTCATTTAAACGAAAAAATCAGTTTTTTAAGTACCACTTAGTGGTTTCACTATTCATCAAAAATTGAAGTTTTTCAGAAAAATACCAAAACATCACCCTAAGATATATTTGATATTCCGAATTCAAAAATGAAGTCCATTTTACAAAATTCACAACATATAAGTTTCATTATTTAATTTAATAATCAATTTCCGCTGTCAGAGCAAATAGCGTGTTTTTATGAAACAATAAGTATCAAAAGATTGACACTAGTTTAAGTCCGATTTCAAAGTGAAATTGATTCCAATGACCACCATTGGATTAAATGGTAAAAATATATTATAATTTCACTTTAAAACCAATTAAAAATATAATATAATCATATAAATAAATTAGATTAAAAAGAGGTTTGGAATTAAAATACAACATTTTACACTATTCATTAAAAAATGAACTTTATCGGAAAAATACCAAAAATTTAAACAAAGTAAATTTTGATGTCCCAATTCTAAAGAAGAGTTTTATTTGGTCCAATAGAATGTATAAGAGTGATCAAAACTATATTTAATGATGGTTCTCCATCAAAAGGTGATAAGTGAACCTTTAGTGAAAATTAGGGTATAAATGCCTAAAATTGAATTCCTTCCATACATTAAGCCTTTATCTTTTATTAGATAAAAGTAAAAACATTTAAAAAAACATATATAATCATATTTCAGTTATCTCTATCGATTCCTGCCCGTACAACAGCTACGTGTTAACTAACATTTAAAATACTATTATTTTATTACTAGTGTGCAACGTAAGTTTTCAAAGGAACTCATCATTGCATATCGAGTAGCCTATAGAACATAGCAACCCCTTTAAAGTAAAATTAATATTTAATTCATAAATATTAATAAATATGAAAATTATTTATTCTTTATTTACCTGGGATGTTACATCCTTCCCCCCTTTTGGGAATTGCGTCCTCGCAATTTTATTCACTTATCAAAATAAGTGGGGGTATTTATCCCTCATAGCATTTTTAGATTCCCACGTTGCCTCTTCAACCATATGGTTTTTTCACAAAACCTTTACCTGGTGGATTACCTTATTTCGCAACACTTGCTCTCTTCGATCAAGAATCTGGACTGGTTGTTCTTCGTACGAGATATTCTCTTCCAACTGAACTACCTTTGGGAACAAAACATGAGATGAATCTGGAATATACTTTCTCAGCATCGAAACATGAAAAACATTGTGTACCTGAGATAAAATCGGAGGTAATTCTACTCTGTATGCAACTGATCCAACTCTCTCTAGAATTTCATATGGTCCAATGAACATTGGACTCAGCTTTCCTTTCTTACCAAATCTCATCACACTTTCCCATGGAGAAACCTTGAGAAAAACATGATCACCTACCTCGAAAGATAGATCCTTCCTCTGGTTATCCGCACAACTCTACTGCCTGCTTTGAGCTGTTCTCATTGGTTTCTGAATCAACTGAACTTTTTCTGCCATCTCGTCTACCAATTCTGGTCCCATCAGCTTCCTTTCACCCACTTCATCCCAAAATGCTGGAGTTCGAAACCACTTCCCATATAATGCCTCAAAATTTTTAAAGCAAAAACAACAGCAGCTAATTCCAAATCATGTGTAGGGTAATTTACCTCATGGTTTTTCAACTGATGTGAAGCATGAGTAATTACCTGATCATTATGCATAAGGACACAACCAAGTCCTTTCAACTAAGCATCACTGTATATAACAAACTCACCATTCCTGGAAGGAAGTGCCAAAACTGGAGCATTCACCAATCTTCTTTTCAACTCCTGAAAACAATCATCACATTCTTTTGTCCAGATGAACTTAACACCTTTACGAGTTTGCTTAGTCATTGGACTAGATAACCATGAAAATTTTTCAACAAACCTTCGGTAGTAACCTGCCAAACCAAGAAAACTACGGATCTCGGTTACATATGTGGGTCTCAGCCATTCTTCAACAACATTTTTTTAGCAGGATCAACAATTATTCCATCTTTTGAAACAATGTGACCCAGGAAAGAAATTTTTTGTAACCAAAACTCACACTTTCTGAATTTCCCATACAATTTCATTTCTTTTAAGGTTTTCAAAATAACCCTTAAATTTTTTTCATGCTCCTATTTACTTTTAAAAAACACCAAAATATCATCAATAAAAACAACCAACATTTTTCACCTGATTCAACTGAGCCATCACTACAACAAACTATTTAATTCTGATTCTGACCATCTCAGGATACTGATTTGAAAGGTCATTTCCCTCTGTATGCCTTTCCAGAAAATCTGTTCTGTTTCCTCTATGAAAAACCATTCTTAACATAGAAATATCATTGGCGAAGCAACATGGTAATCTGTAAATGATATATCATTTAAATTCGACCATAAATAATATTTTTGGATAATCATTTAATAAAATTCTTACTCTTAAAGTTATCTAAACTGACCTCTGATACCAACTATAAGGCCCCGGCCTTAAACATCTCTTAATATTGAATTAAATAAATAATTCACATTGAGAATATTTTCAGGTTTATAGTTTTAGAGAATTAGAACATAACTATATCATCTCAAAAGATTAGAAAGTAGACACTTCTACTAAGTTTCCATAGAATAAAAAACTCTTAAAAAGAAACATGTCTAGTTCCATGTTTTAGATAGCATGACTTTCCCTTGATCCCATCCTTGACCCTATTCCACATTAAGTCCTGTGAAAAACATTTCAAAAAAACTTGGGGTGAGCATAAAAAGCTCAGTAAGGGATACACAAAGAATGAAAACTGTTAGTTTTTCAAACATCAAGTAAACCATGTATACTTTATCAAAGTAATACATTCACCTTCATGAAGTAGTAAAAACTCTTCACTGAATAAAATATCATTAATTACCCTTGTGTAACCAAATGATTACCATAAAATCCATATAAAGAACACATAACATATAAAGGTAACTTGGGACATAAACATACTTAAGTGGAATAACCATACGGTCGACTTCCACACATATCACTTAATTGAATATCCATACGTCCAACATCCATACATACTTAATGGAATAGCCATATGGACGACTTCCATACCCAATGCATTGGAGGTTATAACGTAACCACCCATCCTGGTATTCACGGCACCACCCGTTGTATGGTTCATCACGTAACCACCTGTCAAATGTCCAAGTACCATTATAAAATCATAAGACATAAAGAAAACATAAAGGAAAGAAAGCATTTCCACACTTTGATCACAATATATCACATAAATATATTGACATAACAAATCCATTATAAAAAACCATTTTCAATACCAAAATACATAAAAGAGTATCTGGTATTTATTTCATTTTAAAAAAAACATTACGGCTTGTTCAGGAATCCAAATACCAAATAATACTCGCGACGGCGGAAAAGGTCATTGTCACCGCGTACGTTAAAAGAAATATTCCTTTTTGTCGTTTAGTAAAACGCTTCATAGAAAAAGATTCCTTTTGTATAAAAGTAAAATTAAAATGGTTTTATACACCATATAAAATAAAGTTGTGTATAAAACTAAATATGCCTCAATGAAAGGAGATTGAGACGAAGTCCCTTACCTCGGGTCCGACTTGACTCGATCGTTCTTTAACATCCTGAATAATAAACTTGAGTTAATTTATAATTGATTAATAACCTTTTTAATGTTCATTATTACTTTTATATCACTTATTTCCATGTTATAAACCTTATGTAACCATTTAAGTTAATAATGTTTGTTTTGTCGATATTTGGTTCTTAAGCTGAAAGTGGACTTCTTACAATTACATGTTGTTCGTGTGGTCAAAGGTTCTTTATATCCAGAATGACATTCATGATTTGGATATCATATATATCATATATATCCAGCATATACATGTATTTATAATATTACATAATCATTTATAGGTAAGAAATGAAATGCACCGTTCATCGAGACGGTAAGCCGTACATACGCATGAACGCTACTTTCATTTCTTTGTCATATTAATGCAATTAAAACTAAATGAGAGGTATGTATATTTTAATTCCATAATTATATTCATCATTTATATGTAACATACATTATATATATCCATTATAAATATGTACTTATAATAGTACATTACATTTGTGGATAAGAAATGAAATGCACCGTTCATGGAGACGGTAAGCCGTACGTACGCATGAACGCTACTTCCATTTCTATCTCATACTTTAATGGAAAGAAATAATAATGATATAGAGTTATATTATAATTCCAGTATAACATCATATATAATAACTTTAAATCCATCCTTTATACATCCCACATATGGAATTAACGAATCAAATCACTTTGAGGGGGGGAGTAGTCCGCACTTCCTTAAATGAAGATATCGTGTTTATCCATAATGGAAACCATAAAGGTATGCCCAAAATGAAAAATACAGAAGATTAAGGAAAAAATAAACATATTATATATCATATATAAATATAGTGTCATCTTAATGGCCACCTTTGAAGGTGTTAAAATAATGTTGAACAATCATCGTTTCAGGAGGCAAAAATTCGCCATCCACAGAAACAGTAGGTTCTTTGACCATTAGATGTAGGTGTGTGTACGTGTAGCTCTAATAATTATTATAAAAACATCCTACTATATTTAGGATATTGTATTTGTTACAAAAGAAAATAATAAAAAGAGTTTAGGGGGTTGGAGAAGCAAAATAAAACAAAAGGACTCAAGTGAAGATATTACCTTAAAATCAGGTAACTCCCTTTGGTTTGAGCTCAAAGGCTTCCTTGGGAAGACTTATGCCCAAATTGAGGCTTCAAGGAGTAATAGAGGGAAGTTTAGAGACAAAATGGGCATGGTTTGGCCAATACAAAGGCTTTGGAAGTGTGGGTAAGGTGGTAGAGGTGGGGGCCTTTTATTAGAGGAGAGGAGGGGCACTTTTGGAAAGTAAGGAAAAGTCACCTTATTTTAAACTGATATTCGGATTTAAGAGATCACACATTGATATAATTCGAGGATAAGGTGATAAGGGTAATAAATACACCCATACGATAGGTTTTGGACATGTTTAGGTCATATATTTTACATTATCATTTCATTTTATTTAAATCCTTTATTAATGAGGTAATCGCTGCATCATCATGATGTCATAAATAATTTAATTTTTTTAAAGTCAAAAAATTATAAAAAAACTATCATGATGTAGGAAATATTTTTATATTTCCAATGACCATTTATAATCAAAAATATGACTTGTATAACACCATGTAAAAATTGTTTTAGTAAAACATCTCATGTTTGTGTTATTTTTACTTTAACATTAAATAAAAAGTTATTTATGTCATTTCCCAACTAAAGTAGATTCATGGGGTCCCCAAGTTTACCCATGGCTTTTCTTGGTCGGCCATGACACATCCAATAAGGGTAGGACATGTTTCTAGGTATTTTCATTTTATTATAATATCATTTTTGCCATAAATTGCACTAATTACCTATAATCGCTATTAAAAACTTATTAAGTTACTATTCACCAAAAAATTATTTTAATCTCATTGAACCACATTTTACTTCTTAATGAAAATCATGTATGTCGGATTTTTGAAATTCAAAACATAGATGTGGTAAAATTTCATTTAAACGAAAAATCAGTGTTTTAAGTACCACTTAGTTGTTTCACTATTCATCAAAAATTGATGTTTTTCAGAAAAATACCAAAACATCACCCTAAGCTATATTTGATATTCCAAATTCAAAAATTAAGTTCATTTTACAAAATTCACAACCTATAAGTTGCATTAAATAATTTAATAATTAATTCCTGCTATCAGAGCAAATATCGTGTTTTTATGAAACAATAAGTATCAAAAGATTGACACTAGTTTAAGTCCGATTTCAAAGTGAAATTGATTCCAATGATCACCATTGGATTAAATGGTAAAAATATATTCTAATTTCACTTTAAAACTAATTAAAAAGATAATATAATCATATAAATAAATTAGATTAAAAAGAGGTTTTGAATTAAAATACAACATTTTACACTATTCATTAAAAAATGAACTTTATCGGAAAAATACCAAAAATTTTCACAAAGTAAATTTTGATGTCCCGATTCTAAAGAAGAGTTTTATTTGGTCCAATAGAATGTATAAGAGTGATCAAAACTATATTTAATGACGGTTCGCCATCAAAAGGTGATAAGTGAACCTTTAGTAAAAATTAGGGTATAAATGCCTAGAATTGAATTCTTTCTGTACTTTAAGCCTTTATCTTTTATTAGATAAAAGTAAAAACATTTAAAAAACATATATAATCATATTTCAGGTATCTCTATCCATTCCCGCCAGTACAACGGCTACGTGTTAACTAACATTTAAAATAATATTATTTTATTACTAGTGTGCAACGTAAGTTTTCAAAGGAATTCATCGTTGCGTACCGAGTACGCTATCGAACATAGAATCCCCTTTAAAGTAAAATTAATATTTAATTCGTAAATATTAATAAATATGAAAATTATTTATTCTTTATTTACCTGGGATGTTACAGTAGTGGTGGTTAGGACGATGTCCATCTTGACGATGATGATGGTGAGGAGTCTGATGTGGAAGAGGAGGGAGAGGAGGAGGGCGAGGCGGGTGGCGAGGGCGAGGAGGAGAGTGAGGACGAGGAGGAGGGCGAGGGCGAGGACGATGATGGGGATGAGGAAAAGGGTGATGATGATGATGGTGATGAAGGTGATGGTGATGTGGGACAAGCTGATCCATTACATTTTTTGATGGTATTACTGAGATTTGATATTTAATCTATTCTAGTTGTTTGTTTTATCTAGACTCGTAGCATAGTATTGGAGTTGAGTTATTTTTATATATTATCTGTTTTTATGGATGTTGTTGTCTTTTAGTGGTTGTGTGTTTGGGAACCCCCCTCCTTCCTGGACCCTGGACAACCCCCCACCCTCCTCCCTGGACCCCGGACAGCCCCGCTGGACAGCCCCCCAGACAGCCCCCCGGAAAGCCCCCCCCCCCCCCACCCTCCTCCATGGACCCCGGACAACCCCCCGAACAACCCCCCAGACAGCGCCCCGGACAACCCCCCTCCCCCCACACTCTTCCTTGGACCCCGGAAAACCCCCCGAACAGCCCCGGACAGCCCCTAGACAGCCCCCAAAACAACCCCCCGGACAGCCCCCCCCCCCCACACCCTCCTCCCTAGACACCAGACAGCCCCCCGAAGAGCCCCCGGACAGACCCTCCACCCTCCTCCTTGGACCCCGGACAACCCCCCGCACAGCCCCCCGTACAGCTCCCCCCCACCCTCCTCCCTGGACCCCAGACAGCCCCCCCACCCTCTTCCTTGGACCCCGAACAACCCCCCGCACAGAGGATTCTCATAAAATGGACAACATTTTAAGTACATATGGAAAACCAACCAAACACATTCGGATTGTGTCGATACATTAGCACAACGATCCATGGGTCATATGTGACGTGTACGAGTCAACCCCGCCTCAATCCAAGGTGCGGTGTGGCCGCCACCACTCAAAGTGTCTGTCTTTTGTTTCAAAAGGACGTCATTTGAAGTAAAAAACATCAACCGACATACGGAAAACCGAACAAATGCATTCGTATTGTGTCGATAATTTAGCACAACGATACATGGGTCATATGTGACGTGTACAAGTCAACCCCTCCTTAATCTGAGGCACGGTGTGGTCGGATTCACTCTATGTGGCTCTCTATTGCTTAAAATGGACAACAATTTAAGTACACACAGAAAACCGACCAAACGCATTCGGTTCCCATTGAAACTTTATGAGAACGATCCATTAGTCATATGTGATGTTTACAAGTCAACTCCGTATCAATACGAGGCACGGTGTGGCCGGCACCACTCAAAGTCTATGCCTTTTTTTTCAAAATTTCGTTATTTTAATTGAAAAACATCAATTGGCATACGGAAAACTGACCAAACACATTTGGATTGTGTCTATACATTAGCACAATGATCCATGGGTCATATGTGATGTGTACGAGTCAACCCTGCCTCAATTCGAGGTGTGGTGTGGCCGCCACCACTCAAAGTGTCTTCCTTTTGTTTCAAAAGGACGCCATTTGAATTGAAAAAGATCAACTGGCATATGGAAAACTGACCAAACGCATTCGGATTGTGTCTATACATTAGCACAACGATCCATGCATCATATGTGACGTGTACGAGTCAACCTTGCCTCAATCCGAGGCACGGTGTGGCCGCCACCACTCAAAGTGTCTGTCTTTTGTTTCAAAAGGACATCATTTGAAGTGAAAAACATCAACTGGCATACGGAAAACTGACCAAACGCATTCATATTGTGTCAATACATTAGAAAAACGATACATGGGTCATATGTGACGTGTACGAGTCAACCCCGCCTTAATCTGAGGCACAGTGTGGTCGGAATCACTCTAAGTGGCTCTCTTTTGCTTAAAATGGACAACAATTTAAGTACATACAGAAAACCGACCAAATGCATTCTGTTTCCATTGAATCTTTAGGATAACGATCTATGGGTCATATGTGACGTGTACGAGTCAACTCCGCCTCTATCCGAGGCGCGGTGTGGCCGGAACCACTCAAAGTGTCTACCTTTTGTTTCAAAAGTACGTCATTTTAATTGAAAAACATCAACTGGCATACGGAAAACTGACCAAACGCATTCGTATTGTGTGGGTACATTAGCACAACTATCCATGGGTCATATGTGACTTGTACGAGTCAAACCCGCCTCAATCTGAGGCGCGTTGTGGCCGCCACCACTCAAAGTGTCTGCCTTTTGCTTCAAAAGGATGTCATTTGAATTGGAAAACATCCACTGGCATACTAAAAACTGACCAAACGCATTTGGATTGTGTCGATACATTAGCACAACAATCCATGGGTCATATGTGACATGTACGAGTCAACCCCGCCTCAATCATAGGCACGGTGTGGCCGCCACCACTCAAAGTGTTTGTCTTTTGTTTCAAAAGGACATCATTTGAAGTGAAAAAAATCAACTGGCATACGGAAAACCGACCAAATGCATTCAGATTGTGTTGATACTTTAGTACAATGATACATGGGTCATATGTGACGTGTACGAGTCAACCCTGCCTTAATCTGAGGTGCGTTGTGGTCGGAATCACTCTAAGTGGCTCTCTTTTGCTTAAAATTGACATCAATTTAACTACATACGAAAAACCAACCAAACACATTCGGTTTCCATTGTAATTTTAGGAGAATGATACATGGGTCATATGTGACATGTACAAGTCAACTCCGCCTCAATCTGAGGCGTGGTGTGGCCAGCACCACTCAAAGTGTCTGCCTTTTGTTTCAAAAGTACGTCATTTTAATTTAAAAACATCAACTGGCATATGGAAAACCAACCAAACGCATTCAGATTGTGTCAATACATTAGAACAACGATCCATGGGTCATATGTGACGTGTACGAGTCAACCATTCTCAATCCGAGTCACAGTGTGGCCGCCACCACTCAAAGTGTCTGCCTTTTGTTTCAAAAGGACGTCATTTTAATTGAAAAACATCAACTAACATATGTAAAACTAACCAAATGCATTTTTATTGTGTCGATACATTAGAAAAATGATCCATGGGTTATATGTGACGTGTATGAGTCAACCTCGCTTTAATCTGAGGCACGGTGTGGCCGGAATCACTCTAAGTGGCTCTCTTTTGCTTAAAATGGACAATAATTTAAGTACATACGGAAAACCAACCAAACGCATTCAGTTTCCATTGAAATATTAGGAGAACGATCCATGGGTCATATGTGACGTGTATGATTCAACGCTGCCTTAATCCGAGGCACGGTGTGGCCAGCACCACTCAAAGTGTCTGCTTTTTTTAAAAAAAGTACGTCATTTTAATTGAAAAACATCAAATGGCATACAGAAAAGCGAACAAACGCATTCGGATTGTGCCGATACATTATCACAACGATCCATGGGTCATATGTGTCATGTACAAGTCAACCCCTCTTCAATCCAGGGTGCGGTGTGGCTGCCACCACTCAAAGTGTCTGCCTTATGTTTCAAAAGGACGTCATTTTAATTGAAAAACATCAGCTGGCATACGGAAAACTGACAAAACGCATTAAAATTGTGTCGATACATTAGAACAATGATCCATGGGTCATATGTGACGTGTACGAGTCCACCCCGCCTCAATCTGAGGCACAGTGTGGCAGCCACCACTCAAAGTGTCTGTCTTTTGTTTTAAAAGGACATAATTTGAAGTGAAAAACCTCAACTGGCATACGGAAAACTGACCAAATGCATTCGTATTGTGTCAATACATTAGCACAACGACCCATGGGTCATATGGGACGTGTACGAGTCAACCCTGCCTTAATCTGAGGCATGGTGTGGCCGAAATCACTCTAAGTTGCTCTCTTTTGCTTAAAATGGACAACAATTTAAGTACATACGAAACACCAACCAAATGCATTCAATTTCCATTGAAACATTAGGAGAAAGATCCATGGGTCATCTGTGACGTGTACTAGTCAACTCCGCCTCAATCTGAGGCACGGTGTGTCCGAAACCACTCAAAGTGTCTGCCTTTGTTTCAAAAGTACGTCATTTTAATTGAAAAACATCAACTGGCATACGGAAAACCAACCAAACGCATTCGTATTGTGTCGATACATTATCACAACGATCCATGGGTCATATTTGACATGTACGAGTCAACCCCATCTCAATCCGAAGCACGGTGTGGCCGCCACCACTCAAAGTGTCTGCCTTTTGTTTCAAAAGGACGTCATTTTAATTGAAAAAACATCAACTGGCATACAGAAAACCGACCAAATGCATTCAGATTATGTCGATACATTATCACAATGATCCATGGGTCCTGTGTGACGTGGAAGAGTCAATCCCACCTCAATACGAGGTGCGGTGTGGCCGCCACCACTCAAAGTGTCTGTCTTTTGTTTCAAAAGGACATAATTTGAAGTGAAAAACATCAACTGGCATACAAAAAACCAACCAAACACATTATGATTGTGTCGATAATTTTTCACAACGATACATGGGTCATATGTGATGTGTACGTGTCAACCCCGCCTTAATCTGAGGCACGGTGTGGCCGAAATCACTCTAAGTGGATCTCTTTTTCTTAAAATGGACAACAATTTAAGTACACACGGAAAACTGACCAAACGCATTCAGTTTCCATTGAAACTTTAGGAGAATGATCCATGGGTCATATTTGATGTGTATGAGTCAATTCTGCCTCAATACGAGGCATGGAGTGGCCGACACCACTCAATGTGTCTGCCTTTTGTTTCAAAAGTACGTCATTTTAATTGAAAAACATCAACTGGCATATGGCAAACCAACCAAACGCATTCGGATTGTGTCGATATATTAGTACAATGATCCATGGGTCATATTTGATGTGTACGAGTCAACCCCACGTCAATTCGAGGTGCGGTGTGGCCGCCACCACTCAAAGTGTCTGTCTTTTGTTTCAAAAGGACTTAATTTGAAGTGAAAAACATCAACTGACGTACGGAAAACCGACCAAACACATTCGTATTGTGTCAATACTTTAGAAAAATGATCCATGGGACATATGTGACGTGTACGAGTCAACCCCACCTTAATATGAGGCACGGTGTGGCCGGAATCACTCTGAGTGGCTCTCTTTTGCTTAAAATGGACAAGAATTTAAGTACATATGGAAACCGACCAAACGCGTTCGGTTTCCATTGAAACTTTAAGAGAATGATCCATGGGTTATATGTGATGTGTACGAGTCAACGCCGCCTCAATTCGAGGCGCGGTGTGGCCGGCACCACTCAAAGTGTCTGCCTTTTGTTTCAAAAGTACGTCATTTTAATTGAAAAACATCAACTGGCATATGGAAAACTCGACCAAACGCATTAGGATTGTGTCGATACATTAGAACAACGATCCATGAGACATATGTGACATGTAAGAGTCAACCCTTCCTCAATCCGAGGTGCGGTGTGACCGCCACCACTCAAAGTGTCTGCCTTTTGTTTTAAAAGGACGTCATTTTAATTGAAAAACATCAACTGGCATACGGAAAACCGACCAAACGCATTCAGATTGTGTCAATAAATTAGCACAACAATCCATGGGTCATATGTGACGTGTATGAGTCAACCCCGCTTCAATACGAGGTGCGGTGTGGCAGCCACCACTGAAAGTGTCTGTCTTTTGTTTCAAAAGGACGTCATTTGAAGTGAAAAACATCAACTGGCATACGGAAAACTGACCAACCGCATTCTTATTGAGTCAATACTTTAGCACAACGATTCATGGGTCATATTTGACGTGTATGAGTCAACCCCGCATTATTTTGAGGCACGGTGTGGCCGGAATCACTCTAAGTGGCTCTCTTTTGCTTAAAATGGACAACAATTTAAGTACATATGGAAAACCGACCAAATGCATTCGGTTTCCATTGAAACTTTAGGAGAACGATCCATGGGTCATATGTGACGTGTACGAGTCAACTCTGCATCAATCTGAGGCGCGGTGTGGCCGGCACCACTCAAATTCTTTGCCTTTTGTTTTAAAAGTATGTCATTTTAGTTGAAAAACATCAACTGGCATACGGAAAACCGACCAAACGCATTCGGATTGTGTCGATACATTATCACAACGATACATGGGTAATATGTGACGTGTACGAGTCAACCCCACCTTAATCCGAGGTGCGGTGTGGCTGCCACAACTCAAAGTGTCTGTCTTTTGTTTCAAAAGGACATCATTTGAAATGAAAAACATCAACTGGCATACGGAAAAGCGACCAAACGCATTCGGATTGTGTCGATACTTTAGCACAATGATCCATGGGTCATATGTGATGTATACGATTCAACCCCACCTTAATCGGAGGCACGGTGTGGCCGGAATCACTCTAAGTGGCTCTCTTTTTCTTAAAATGGACAACAATTTAAGTACATATGGAAAACAGACCAAACGCATTCGGTTTCCATTGAAACTTTAGGAGAATGATCCATGGGTCATATGTGAAGTGTACGAGTCAACTATGCCACAATCTGAGGCGCGGTGTGGTCGGCACCACTCAAAGTGTCTGCCTTTTGTTTCAAAAGTACGTCATTTTAATTGAAAAACATCAACTGGCATACGGAAAACCAACCAAACTCATTCGTATTGTGTCGATACATTAGCACAACGATCCATGGGTCATATGTGACATGTACGAGTCAACTCCGCCTCAATCCGAGGAGCAGTGTGGCTATGACCACTCAAAGTGTCTATCTTTTGTTTCAAAAGGACATCATTTGAAGTGAAAAACATCAACTGGCATACGGAAAACTGACCAAACGCATTCAGATTGTGTTGATACTTTATCAAAATGATCCATGGGTCATATGTGACGTGTACGAGTCAACCCCACCTTAATATGAGGCACGGTGTGGCCGGAATCACTCTAATTGGCTCTCTTTTGCTTAAAATGGACAACAATTTAAGTACATACGGAAAACCGACCAAACGAATTCGGTTTCCATTGAAACTTTAGGAGAACGATCCATGGGTCATATGTGACTTGTATGAGTCAACTCAGCCTCAATCAGTGGCGCGGTGTGGCTGACACCACTCAAAGTGTCTGCATTTTGTTTCAATAGTACGTCATTTTAATTGAAAAACATCAACTGGCATACGGAAAACCAACCAAATGCATTCGGATTGTGTCGATACATTAGCACAATGATCCATGGGTCATATGTGATGGGTACGAGTCAAACCCTCCCCAATACGAGGTGTGGTGTGGTCGGTAGCACTCCAGGTGTATGTATTATGTTTAAAATGGACATTATTTCAGGTAAAAATATATGGTATACAAAAAAACTGATCAAATTATGAATTGACTTCCATATTCCACATATAATTATCATCTAAATTTTAAATTGAATTCTAAATGAATTATGTATGTTTATAATTATGTGATGAATTCTAATTTAATTATGGATGTGTATAGTTCCACCATTATATGTTAAATGTGTATGAATTTGTTCTCTATATGTAAGTGTTAGTTGGTTATTGTAGGTACAATAATTGTATATGTATGTGTTAGTTTATTGTAGTTACAATAATTGGATTGAACTGGTGGGAAAATTGGAGAGTTGGTTGAAAATTGGGGAGCTGCTGAGAAAATTGCAGAGCTGGTGTGCAATTTGCCCTGCAGAGGCTATGCCAACGGTTCAAAACCATTGGCATAGAATTTCTAGGTTTTGTTTTACCAACGTTTCATAAAATCGTTGGTAAAACACTTTTCCCAACGGTTCTAAACCGTTGGGAAAGAGGATATTTTGGGTTTTTCCCAACGGTTTTGAAAACGGTTGGGAAAAACATGGTAATTTTCAGCACTTTATCCCAACGGTTTACAACCGTTGGAATAAAGTTTTCCCAATAGTTTTCCAGAACCGTTGGGGTAGGGTAATTTTTCTCCACCCTATCCCAACAGTTCACTGTAAACTATTGGGAAAAGTTTTTCCCAACGGCTTACTTCCCTACGGTTTTCAGAACCATTGGTATAACATATACCAACGGTTCTGCAGCCTTTCCCAAAAGTTCTAAACCATTGGGAAATCATGTATTTTCAGTAGTGAATCCTCATATGAATGGGGATAAACATCAACAACGTTTATATTCATATTGAAACAAATATATAAAATTTAAAAAACATTCCCCAAACAGGAAGAAAAAATACTAACCATTCAAAGTAAATTGGTGTATGGTTTTAAAATCGCACATCCATAGTCAAAATAATCATAAACCATTAAATTAAATATGATATAAAATATCATAAAATATTAATCCAAATAATAAATAATAATAAACAAGAGTTTTTAAATATATGTATATATTCTCATAAAATCATTGAGTAATTCTTGATTAATTACTCTTTTACATTGAAAAGAAGATTTGTTTTCAAAAAATCATTGCATAAAAACAGAAGTTATGAAAGAAAGTATTTTCATAATAAAATGAATGATTTTATAATGATAATTGTTTCCAAAAAAATATTATAGAGTACCGTTGATAATAGGAAATAATTTTAGAAATTCCCTTGAATAAGGCTTCTATTTTGGGAAGGATTT
Source organism: Viscum album (assembly GCA_963277665.1). Lineage (NCBI taxonomy): Eukaryota > Viridiplantae > Streptophyta > Magnoliopsida > Santalales > Viscaceae > Viscum > Viscum album. Next base: position 609,439,764 of record OY728143.1, on the reverse strand, counting down.
TTGGAATATACTTTTAAAACATATAACTCCCCATAAAGGAAATTAGGATTCTATTTTGAAAAAATATATATAAAATTTTCACAAAATATATAGGGTTTAAATATAAATATATAATAAATTAGATTAGTTAATAACATAATAAGTGTAACCCGAATGAAAAATGGAGGTTTGGGTACAAAACCCTTACCTTAAGACTGAATGTTCAGCTCTTGAGATTATGGTCTAGGAATATGAAATTAGAATCATTAATAACTTAATTAATAACCTATAATAAGTTTATTTATTTTATCATAAATTTTTAGTTCATTTGTTTCCTTATTTATATGTTATAATATTAAATTATGTCGTTCGGAAGTGTTTGTTTTCTAGATTTTCATAATCGGTTCACTTATTTTTAAGTAATGGAGTTTCTGTGTGAAGGATGTAAATATATAGAATTGAATTTATATATTATTTATGAAAATAAAAATGTTTTAATGGTAATTTATATCATTTTTTATGTGAATTGATGATGAATCATTAGATGAAATATTAATGAAAATTACTTAGATTATTTTTTTGGTATTTTGATTATTAGAAACTAGTTTGGTCATATGATTTAATATTATGTATAGATACAAGTTATTGAAAATTAATTAGGTTAAAATACATATTTTATAGTCTTTTTCAACCTTAAAAATGGTTTTATTAATAGTAATTAAGTATAAATTGAATCATGAAACATCAACGTACAAGAAGGATATCAATTTGGAACCTCACTGACGAGGATTTTGTTTAAAAATAAAAGAGAAAGAGTAAAGAAATTGATGATGGTTCATCCAATAACATGCTATAATTATAGTATATATATGATACATGAGTTATCATTTTTATTTAGATAGAAAAGGTGGAGAGTGGATAACAATAGAAAGAAACGTGAAATAAAATTGAATGAAATAAACTCTAATTTTTCCTCTTGAATCCATCCCCCTAAAAAATCTCTTTAAGGGAAGGGTTTATTGTCTTTTAGAAAGACCAGGAGATATTGGATGTGGGGATTGACTAGGTAATTGTATTTATGAAGAACTTTGAGGAGCTTAAAGTCTTATATGGGTGAAGTGGTTAGGGAGTGAGGGGGTTATAGTGGAGGAGAAAAGGGTTTCCCCATTTTTTACTCTTTATTTTATTATTTCTCTTAAGACACCCAATAATGTTGATTCGTGTGAACCCTAAGAGTAATAAGTTCATGTGAGTTTTAACTAAGTGTTCTCAAATCATCCATGACTCTAGTAATAATAAATTTAACTGATAATGTACACATATGGTAAATTGTCATATTTTACTATTCGTCAAAAATTCAAGTATTTCCAAAAAATCCCAAAAATACACCCTAATTTTTTTTGATGTGTAGTATTCAAAAATGATCTGAATTTTTTTTAAATAGTTCTATAAATATTATTAATTTAATTTTTAAATAAAATCATAATATATTCAAAAAATAAAAAATTTAAAACTATAATTCATTTTATATCACATTGAAAAATTAATCCATATCCCATTATCTTGTAAAATTTTGAATATAAAATAATATTATTATTCACTATTAATAAGAGTCATATTACTATTCATAAGGGTATATTACTATTCACCAAAAATTGAGTTTTTCTTATTATACTTTTAATATCTTACTAAATGCAACTATGTATTTCAGTTTTCTGAATTTCAAAACACATAGGTGGAAAAATTATGTTTACTGGCTAGGTTGTAACAAAGTGGTGTTTTCTAGAGACTTAGTGTTTCATGCATTTAATATATTTACAATATCTTGGGGTGTTACATAGCATTTATATACTTCCTCGTATGAGAGACATGGCACACATTGCGAACTATAGATAGGTCTAGTTGAGGTGCCAATTGATAATTTAACATTACTACAGAACATGGAATATAAAGGTGATATTATAACTAGGGCTCAAACTTTCATTTTTTTAATCTTAAGACCTTATTTCTTTTGATAAATTCATAGAATTTTTTTTTAAATTATTGAAAATAATACCACACATGTGATTATTTTCATAATTATTCTATAGACTCTAATATTCTATGATGTGATGATGAATGGATGTAACTATATTTTCCATTTAAATAACAATCTCTGGACCTAATATATTTTTTCTCTAAAATCATCCCATAATTTCATTATTCTTAACATATTTTTATATTAGAATCTAAAATATTTCATCTAAAAGCTTTAGGAGAATATAAATTTGGAAAAAAATACTTGAGTGTAGTCTTGATCCTGAAAACACATGAAATATAGAGAAAATTATCTAAAAAACTATAGGGTTTGAATGGTCATATTATATGGAACATCAATCTATAATTTAGAAGAGGTATTAAAATATATCCTTTTATCTAGATAATGGTGAAGAATCCTTCATAACATCTATGAAAATCTCAGATATTGATCAGATACAATAATATATAGTGCCCAATGTAACATTACGTCATATTTAATCTATATTATTACAATGTGATGAAGATATAAATCATCCCTAATAGTGATGATTTTTACTAGCATTGTAAGAAGATAAACTAAAACCCCAATAGAGTTATTTTCATTAGATTTTTTTAGTAGTCTGGTAAAAAAATCAAAGTTGATGACTTCCAATTTAATTTATTTTATGGGTAATTATTGTATCATCCCTTTATAAATATGAATAATTAATTTAACATGAATACATTCATTAACTAGTATAAAAACTCAAAAATATCTCCATTCATGTCTTCCTACAAAATATTATATTTTAGACCTCTATATTGCTTCATTAATATTGGATGAATAGAGAATGATGAAATTTGAGCTTTATACAAAAATTCAATCTTTATATCTGGTATTGATGGGACACATAAACGGTTTTTATACCTTATCAAACTCTCATAACCATTCTTGAACTCGGAAACATTTTTTACTATATTTTTCAACTCAACGTCTACTTTTAACACCTATTTAATCATCACATGGTTGGATTATTGAATAGTCATCTGAGAAAAATAATATTTAACTCCTTATATCAATCTTTCAAAGTCCATCCATTATAAATCAATAAATATCAGATTATTTGATGTATTTATTATAAAATATATATATAATGACCCTTTTCATCAATAAATCATCCCTATTATCTACATTATTTGTGTTGTAATCTATTGAGCAGTCAAAATATTTATCTAATCTCACCATATTCTGAGTCATATTTTTGACTATTTATGGATGAATTTATAAATTAAACATTTATTATGTGTATATATTTAAAAAAAATTATGTATAGAAAATTCCTCTATTTCCTTATTTAATATATTATTTCTTCTAAATCCACGTTTAGATTTGGTTAACTCATCTCATGAGACGTCAATTTTTATGGTTTATATGATTTCACCATATCATTTAACATGATAAAACGTCTAACTTCTTTTATTGAAGCTTGAATATATATCATAAACACTTGTCAACTATAATTTAGTTTGAAAAAAGGATCACATAACAAAATTATCCCCCATTCCATGAAATTTTCATTTCATTCATATTTCCATCAGAACATTATCACATCCAAGTTTATATTGTGATTGGATTATATAGACATGATAAATCCTTCATAAAGCATCAATAATATCCATCTAAAAAAATAAGACTGTAGATATCTATCATCGATTATAGTGTGGGACAATTTTAATTAAGTTATATCATTGATAGATCCTCCAATATAAAATCACATGAAAATATCTGACACAAAAAATTTAACTTTTATATAAAATTTTCATTTGAAATATATTCTATAAAAAATATCCACATTTAGTAACAACATTAAGTTTTCGAGTGATATTTATCCTCTTCCATGCTCTGAGAACATATATGAATATTATCTGTATAGAATTCCAAAAACTTATCAAGTAAATATCTAAAGACACTATTTAATAATTCCATGAAGATTGAAGTGACATTTGTGTGGCTAGAAAACATATTTATAAATACATAGTTTCTATATCTATTAAAGAATGTTTTCATGGGTAGGAATTTACTTTATATTCTCAATTGATAGTATCTATATTTAACATAAATCTAGGAAATAAATCGAGATCCTCTTAATTAATCAAACAAATCATTTATGTGTGGAATAAGATACTTATTCATAAATGTGATCATGTTCAATTACTAATTATTAATGTGGAGTCAAATTATTCCCACATTATTCTTAGATAAAAAATAGTTAAACCACATGGTGATGCAATTATATAAATTAATACTCTATAATTAATCTATAGGATTCATTTCTTTAATTCATGAATCAAAATTATATGAATTCTATATAGATTCATTGAAATGTCTATAACACTAGGCATGAGTTCTACTGGAAAATCAACATCATAATTTGGAAGGACACTAGGAATATTTTCTAGAAAAACATCAATAAAATATCATAAAATAAAAATATAAATGATACTTAGTTTATCATCAATGAAATGAGATAAATACAAATTATGTAATAAGAATCTAGACCCATATAATAGATATAATTTTTAATCAATTCTTATATTTTCCTCACACTAATAAATGATCATATGTTGCTTCATAATATAAAATGTGACAACACTTTACCTATAACTGATATGATAATTATATAAATAAAAATATTTCATGCCCAAAGTATCATCAAATTAAACTAGATTTATAATAAAATTATTTGTAGAAGCATATTCCACAAAACATCAATCCGTGAAGATTCATACACATGAGATGCAGTCATTGTAACAATATGAGTTTTTATTGTTATTTAAATATATAATATATGTGGTTATATATTTTATACCCATTGGAAATTATTTATATATAATTTTTTATATATATTAAGAAAAAAATTATTCATTTCTTGTAATATAATGGATGATATGTCTACCTATCACAAAATTGTTATCATACCCCCACATTCCCAATAGTGATCACATGATATTTAACTTTTTATCGTTGAATAATAGGATACTGACATCATTTATATTCATTATCCCTCATATTCAAACACTAAATAGAATAATTACTATACTCACTATATTAGAAACATTGGAGAGTTGGTGTTCCATTCTGTGTATCATTATCTCCATTTACTTCAATATGTTGCACCATCCCTTTATATTATCATTTTCTTACCCAGTGAAATCATTTTCTAGACATAAATAATTTACAAGTACCATTAAGTAAATTTCTTCTATGTTTCTTTCCATATTATGGGCACAAAGGAAGATTCATTTTCTTTACTCCACGTTATTAATTATTATAATTTTTTTTTGAATTAGAAAAATTATTTTCTTATAAAATCCATGATATTTATGGGAGACTAAAGGTATTGTTTTTTCATTTACAAAACAAAAAATTATTTATTCATATCTATTAATGTCCCTTGTGTATAACATATATCAATGAGTTATTATTAATCCACTAAGGAATTTATTGATCATAACTTCTTATTCAATGTAATAATAGAAGCATACCATGTGTGTCCTATTAAATTTTCCTTATAAAGACAAATGGATTCATCTTCCTTCTTCATTTTCACAGTAAACTTTATCTCCATTTTTGTTATAAATAATAAAGGAAACATAATTCATGAAGAATTAATCATATAAACTCTTCTCACTCTTTAATGTGAATTTCATCATGTTTATTTGTGTAATTGACATGATTCCATCATTAATATAAATATCATTCAAAATTAAAAACAACCAAAATAATTTTTTCTTGTTATCAACATTGGAAAATTGAAAATATATATTAAAAGCTACTAACACATTCCTCACGAACTAGTGGGTTAGTGTATGCACTAAAATATTTTGGTTATTCCCTTACGAAGGACTAAAAAGAACATTGTTCTCTTTATTGAATGTTTGTATGCTCACCATGATTAATGTTTTGAGAATGTTGCATAAGAATTGTTGTAATATTTTGGATTATGGATCCCCAATAATTTAGATTCTTAGGAATAAAATCATTTCATATTCAGTAATATTTGGTATTAAAATTATTCCTCTATAGTTCATCCCTTAAGTAAATTAAAAAAATGATAAATAGAGAAACACTAATCATATTGAAACCAATATATTCATGAAAAATAATTCATGTTATGTCTAAATTATGACATTAATTTTTTGATCTGATACACCATAAGTATTATCTAGGAAATCTGTGAGCATCATATTGGAACAAAGGCTATCATTTAATGTAAATGGAGTTCATGTTATGTTTTTTTCCAATCCACACTGGTTTGATGATAGATTTTTCAAGACAAGTGATCTTACAGAACATGATAATTAACTTTTTGAAAGTTGAAAAATTTTCTTATTGTTTTACAATTTTTTAGGCACAACATCTATCGGAAGGAATTATCATCATGAAGGGTTGTTTATTGGAATAAAATATTCATAAATATATTAATATCATGGGTTTCATGATGAATATGTTTCAAAAAGGTGAGTTTTTGAGTTAGTGATGAGTTGATAGTAATCTATGTCATTATGAGAATAGGACCATCATGAATGTGTGAGGGTTTGATAGAGATCTTCATGAAAATGAAAAATCTAAATGGAGCATTGTTAATGGATGAGCGTCGAAAATAAATTTAGGAAAGATTAAAAAAATTAAATGGAGATAGTGGATCATTTGGAATGGTAGATATTATAAATATAAGTCCAACCCCACTTCATTTGACATTAAACTATTCAAATAAAATACGGAATACCCCTGATTTCATGAATATAGGGAAATCTATGAATCTACTATTCTATGCAATCATGAGCATTGAGAAAAGATGAGATAAGTCTTGACTGAAGAAATGTTTTAGTAATTAGTGCCTTGTGATGACTGGGTATTCTATGATTGAAAAATTGAGCTTTGTGAATAAATGGTGCTTCAAAAAGGAGTGATAATCAAGAAGAAGATTTATGAAAGGCTATTTAAAACATCAGTTTTTTACTGAATATTGATTTCAAAGTACATAAACTCATGTATAAGGTGCAAGAATAGATTGGTTCTAGTCATTAAAAAGGCCTTAATGTGAATCAACTGAAGTTACATTTAATTCGATAAACTGAGTGAGACTTCAACCAAGGAAGTGATCAAGGGGGAGTCGACAGATGTGTTCTAATTGATGCAGTGTGCAATCCATAAAATATTGTAAAGGAATTAGTCTTCAAATATAGTTCTTTTTTGGAACTACAATATTCCACAACTAGTAAATATTAGTTTATTTAGGTATGACCGACACACTATCGACATATTCTCTTTGGAATATCCCTTAGTGGTGAACAAAGTAAACTTTTTTTTTGTTTTCTATTTACATGAGATTATTTGTTTCTACACATTACAATCAGATATGTTTAACTATTTCCTACCATCATGGGGAAAATATCAATCAATTTAGAAGAAAATTTTGGACCATGATTCACCTCTCCCCTCTCAGGGTTCTTCGGTGTCCTTTAAGTGGTATCATAGAATATAGGTTACTAGGGTTAAATATCTACTTCATTGTTATAATGGGAAATTTAGTAAATGGTAGGGGAGTCCCTATATTTGATGGATGGAACTTCTAAATAAGAAACAACTAGATGATATGTCATTTAAGATATCTTGGAATGGAAGTAATCTTTTCCATGATATAAGGGATTCAAGTAACTAATGAAACAGAACATTCTATGACTGAAATAGATAGAAAAAATCATGATGAATATGCCAATGAATTGGAATCCATTACTGCAACTCTATTTGATCAAATCTGTCAAAGGGTGATAATTTTCACTTCATCCAAGTCTATGTGGGGAAAACAAAAAAAATTATAAGAAGTAAAGAACAGTGTGAAGGAGGATAAACTTTGGGTTTTTTATAATTTGATTTATGATCTAAAATGGGATCCTAATGAAAATGAAGATACCATTTTTAGTCAAATTACTAATATTGATGAAATAATATGAGAATTTTGTGAAGAAATAAAAGAAATTGACATTATAAGGAAAATATTTAGAAGTCATCCACCTCTCTACAATCCCAATTTTTAAGTCCATGAGGAATGGGAACCTTTCTAAACATTATTTGAATATCTGCTGAGCAGTATGGGGTCATATGGAATTAGAGTTGAACCAAAGGATTCAATAAGTCGAGTAAGCACAGATATTTTATTCAATGACAAATAAAAACATGATATTATTTGAGATACTTCTAATAAATATAATGAGTAATATGAAATATTTTCTCCCTTTGTTAATAAATTTAAGAGATAAAAGGGAAGATTTGAAGTAATGCTACCTATAGATACATTTTGTTGTGGTAAAGTTGGGCATGTTTCCTCTCGGTGCTCATCAAAGCTCTTTGATGAAGAAAGTGAAGATGAAATACTAAAAAGGTCATAGAATATTTTGACACAAAATTTTTACTACAAATCCTGAAATAAATTACAAAGGAAGAGTTTTATCTATGAATAATATGATGAAAATTAATATTTTGAGGATGGTGAACATGAGGTTAAATCAATAGGTCCAACATCTATGTTTTCTACAGTTGAAAATTTTGGGAAATCAAAATAATAATTCATTTATTAATGATATAGATATTATGTTGGAACTTTAGGATTCTATTATTATGCTTGAAAATAAAATAAATAAATAAAAAAGGAGAGTAGTTCTAAGAGATTCATCAGAATATGCTGATCGACTTGAAGCTAAAATTGATTAACTAGAAGAAGTAGTAAAACTATATTCAACAACTATCAAAATCATATAAGAAATAATATAATTGAAGTTTAGGTTTTAATAATATGAAAAGGTCATCATTGAACATTCTCCATACTATAGGGGAAGTCCAAAATACTTCATGGTTTTGAATAAGAAGTTATTACTCTAAAGTGTAAACATGAAAGTGAATCAAATTAAAATGAAACAAAAAAAATACAATTGGGTATATTATTAGATTATGAATTTTCAGATAGATATAATCACGTTTTTGAAGGAGTATATAATGATTTTAATGATCAGAGATCCACTTTTATGGGAAAAATTGGAATTTATTGTGATGTTAAAATATAAAATGATGGAAACAAGATTATCCAAAATAAAGGAAACCTGAATTTTGAACATGCTACAAAGGAACCTGAAGTCCTAGAAAATAAATCCTCAAATCAAAATGAAAGGGAAACTAAAAACCATCCACATGTATTCTGAAATTATCATTAGTAAAATACTCTTCCAAGGGAAGGGGAAATGAAGAGGAATATAAGTTAGAGGACATTTCCTCTTTTGAAATTTCAATTCTAAGTAATTTGGGCCATACCTTGTCAAACAGTGAAGTGGTAAGAAGCTATTTTAATGAGGGAAGAGCTATGAAGTCAAAAAAAGATAATTAATTCATATCCTATATATTATAGAAGAAATAACTTTTATGGATATTGTTTTCACTACACTAACTATGGTCATAATGCTATTGATTGCATGAAGAGTAAAGGAGGAATTATAACCTACATAAATCAAAGAAAAGTCAATGCCTACCAAACTGAGAGAGTTACTCTTGAAAATATGTATTTTTCTATGAAAGAAAAATATTAGTATCAAGAACCAATGCACATGGAAAAGATATTTGAAATATGATCATTTTTATCCCCTCAATAAATATTTCATGTAAGGAAAAGAAGAAAATTGATATATCCATCCTTGTAGAAGTTTCTATCAAAGAAATGAAGAAATGTTGCACCTGGATTCATGTTAATGGGTGATCATCCCATATGATAGGAAATATATAATTATTGAATAATTTTAATGAAATTTTTTACTGAATGCTACGTTTTGACATTGATGTTTCTATGAAGATCAAAGTAAGTGGGAGTACAGAATTGGAAAATGTTGAGCTTAAGAAAATTGATGTTTCTTATATGGCAGGTTTGCATCAAAATATTGTGAGTGTTATTCAAAAATGTGTCTTGGGACTTATATTTACATTAAATAGAAAGGGGTTCACTATATAAATAAAGATAGAGAAATCTATCATGAAAGGATGAATAATAGATGACAACTTATATCAGGTTGATAGTAAAGTGAACAATTTCTATCTGATAGTTGAAGAAGAAATCAACTTGTGGCATAAAAGGTTGGGTCAAAATAAACAACAAGACCTGTAAATGATATTTAAGAAGACACTAGTCATGGATATACCTAATTTAAGACATGAATAATAAAATAATTTTTATGATTCCATATAAGGGAAGCTGGTCTTTAATTAATATTATCCATAGAATAAAAATTTATCAAATTCTGTTGATCTAATCCCCACATATGTATGTGGTTTGAAAAAATTTTATGGGACATATAGAGAAAGGTACTTCATTATTTTCATTGATGATTATAGTATAATTTATTGTGTGAAGATTAAACACATTAAAAAAAATTACTTGATTGCATGAAATATTATTACCAAATTGAATATAATGATATTGGTCACACTATCAAAGTTATATTATAGAATAATTCAATAAAATACACATCGATTAAATTTTAAAATTACCTAGAAAAAATTGGAATATACCATCAGGTGGATAATGTAATAACTCCATAGTAAAATGGACTTATTGAGTGAAGAAATCAACAAGATAAAAATATATCTAGAACCATGATGATTGAGATTTTTATCTCTGTAAATTCTTATAAAGAAGTTGTTCAAGTTTTAGTGCATTCTCAAAATCAGATAGGTACTTATATGCGAGAATCCAAGACACCATATGAGTTGTGGGATGTAAGGAATCCCTTATTGAAATATTTTCATGTTTTTGGAAGTAAATTTTTCATTCAAAACAATGAAAGCGATTAAGGTAAGTATGGTGATGCTATCAAAAAATGAGTATTCCTTTAATATTCAATGATGATATATGATTAAAAAAATTTAAATAATCATCTTGGAAGAATGGTGGAAAGTATTGATGTCATGATCATTGATGATAAAACCAAAAATTTCTCAATTCATATAAATATTGATATGTTAGAAGATGAGGAAGATAATGTAAATAGAATATATGGAATTGAAATAGTAAATGAGAGTATAAAAAACATTATGGGGTCAAAAAATATGATGATTCAAAAGAAGAATCTGAAGAGGAAACACTGGATAGAAAAACTTCCTCTGAACCTAATAGGAGAAATAGAAGAGAAGCAATCAATCAATCCAATATCATTAGAAATTTCAAAGCTCCCAAAAATCCCAGGAGAATGACTAGGGAAGCACATTATTCCTTCCTATCAATTGTATAAATATCCTCATTCAAAGAAGCTATGAAGGATGAATCATGGGTTAATTCCATCAATAATGAATTAGACACAATTGAAAAGAACCAAACATGGGATCTTGTTAGCATACCTGAAAATCAGAATCATATTGGAATAAAATGAATTTTAAAATATTAATTAGAGCATATAAATGTGATCGGGAATAAATCATTCTTGGTGTGTAAAGGATATACATAGATTTAAGGAGTTGATGTTGAATGAACATTTTTTCCAATAATGATACTAGATACGATCAGTGTCATCCATGGAATTGAAATTCAAAGAGAATAAAACGTTTTTTAGGCAGATGTTAATACAGAATTATTAATTGGTCCTCTTGAAGAATAATTATATATTGATAAAAAAGAGGGTTTCATACTTAGTAATGATTAAATTATGGTTTTTATATTTAAAAGTCTCTCTATTCTCTAAAGAATGCACCAAAAGCATAGTATTCCCATTTGGATTATTATTTGAAGAAGTTGGAAATTAAAAGAGGTTATTTTGACCATAATATATATGTGAATAATTAAAAAGGAAGATAAATTTAGTTTGATGGTATATGTAGATGATATTACATTTGGAGGAAGCTGGCAGAGATCAGTGGAACAATTTTCCAATCACATGAAATAAAAATTTAAAATATTTATTAATGGTGAAATTCTATACTTCTTGGGATAGCAAGTGATTCAGAAGAGGGATTACAAATTCATTTATGAGGAAAAATATGAAAGAGTGTGGCTGAATAAATTCAACATGCATTATTCTAAACCAATGATGACTCCAATTTCTATTGGGAAAACATGGAAAGTATAAGTATGGGACTTTTTTGAATCCCACAATGTACAATAGAATAATTGGAAGCCTACTTTAATGAAGTACAATATGGACAGATATAATCATTATAAATTTCTTAATGGCCTTATTTCAATGTAATCCTATGGAAGAACATATGGTGGCATTTAAAAGAATCATGAGGTATATTCAAGGTACTGATAATTATGGATTATAATTTATTTCAGTAAGAGATAAGGAAATGTCAGTATTTTCTAATGTTGACATGATTTGAAATGTGGGAGATGGTAATTACACAAGTGGTGGATCATTATTTATTGAAATAAAATGTTATGGCTGATTGATTAAGAAACAGGGATGAACATCTCTTTGTATTGTTAAAGAAGAATATATTTCTACTACAAAGGACTGCGCATAACGATTGTGGGTGAATAAAAAAATGAATGATATTGGTGATGATGAGAAATAGCTAGTGGTGATTCACTGTGATAACAAGAGTGTGTTTGATCATGTGAAGAATATTTTTAAGAATTCTCATACAAAACATATTGAAATTAGATATCACCTTATCAATGAAAGAGTTGAACAAGAAATGATTTAAACGGATCATGTTGGAATTGATGAACATATTTTGATATTCTGATCAATCCATTGGAACAACATGTGTTTGAGAAAACATCTGTTGAACCTTGATGTTCATCCACCTCACAGTGCATGAGGAGGTTACAGGTAATTACCTCTCCCTAATTGTGTTAACCATTTTAATCTTTTTTTCAAATCGATGAAAATTTATGGTGAATATAAGATCTAGGAAGAGTGCGTTTATCATCTCTAAAAGTAAAAATTATGTTCTTCATGTTTATTTGCAGATAGGGATAATGGAAAAATTGATAAATTCGGCGTTATAATGGGAGAATGAGTTACAAAGGGGGATAATGAGAATGGAGAAATCAATTTAGTTTTCTGAAAGCTTTAAAATCATTAATCATTCCAAAACATGTGAACCAGATTCTTAGTTCCCCTCTTGTTTTCTACATTAAGAATTACTCATGTATACATACAGTTTTTGTTGATTTGCTTCTTGTCGTTCATGTTTTGGTAAGGGATAGTGATTTATTGAATTTATTTCTATATTTCCAACAAAACCGAAAGGGGGAATTTATGGAACCAAGGTATATCATTGATGGAAATAGATTTTGGTTTCTGTTTGTTTCTAATAAATAATTGGTTGATAAGGAGTTTACAAGAAAAGTGATCTCAGAGTATAGGATAACAAATTTTTTTATGGTGGCATCATTTCTCAATGTTTTCCATGTTTTTAGGCTCAAAATCCATTGGAAAAGGCTAGCATCATGAAGGGTTGTTTTTTAGAATTAATTATTCATAAATATAGTAAAGGAATGGGCTTCATGAAGACTATGTTTCATAGTGGTGAGATTCATGAGTTTGTGATGAGTTGATGGTGTTCTTCATTTTTATAAGAATCAGATAATCGTGATTTCATGATGTTTTCATGGATATCTATGAAACAATGAAAAATATCAATGAAGCTTCACGTAGATAAGTTCACCACAAAGATGTTTTGGAAAGATCCAAAAATTGTGTTTGAGGTGTTGGATCATCAATAATGGATGAGAATATAAATATAAGGCTTCCCACAAATTCAATTGACATGAAATTATTCATGTAAAACCCATAATAACTCTGATTTTTAAAAGTAAGGGGAGCATCGTGAAACTGGCTTTATATGCATTGTTGAGTATCATGAAAGGGCAAGTTATGTCTTGTATAAAGACAATGCTTCTAAGTAATGGATTCTTTGTGATGATATTTTATTCTATGATTACATAGTTAGATCCATGAATATAGAGTGCTTTGTGAAAGAGTTTTCTTCGTGAAGGAGCTTCGCAAAAGGTAGTTTTGAAAATCATTTTTTCAATGACCAATGCTTTTAAAGTGCATAAAATCTGGTATATGGTTCATTAAGAGCCTCATTATAGTTAGAAACAAATAATTTAATATCAATCTACTTATTAACCATTCAGTTCGATAAACAGAGTAATACCTCATACATGGAAGTGAGAAAGGGGGATTCGATAGAAGTGTTCTGAGGGATGAAATGTGTTATCCTTAAAATCATGTAAAAGAAGTGTTCCTAAAATAGAGTGAATGTGTCTAATATTTTTTACTCCAAAACTAGTAAATATTAGTGGATTTAGGTATAATCAAAATAATAACGCCATATTCTCCTTTGACTAGCCCTCTATGGTGAACCAAGTAAAATTGGCGTGTTGTCTCTTTGGATGTGGTTTTTTTTTTACACAATCCCATCAAACATGTTTAATAGGTTCCTACCAACATGGGAATAATATCCACTACTTTATAATAAAAATTTCCATTCTGAATCACCCATATATTCTCTGGGTGCTCCAGGTTCTTTCAAAATATCAACTCATTTCCATCGTAATGCTCAATAAAGTAAATGTGAATTAATCCCTGAATATCCTTTAAGAGTTTCTAGCCTAGTGTATAGTAATAGTATCACTCATAATGCATTGGTAATGAATAATATAATACCCAATCCACCTAATTCATAGTTTTTAACCCTAGGTTAATCTATTCTCTACACACATACACCTGATCATATCAATATATTGATTTATTTTCTAGAAATACCATACTAATTTTTTTACACAACAAAGTATGTTCTCCAACTCTTAGGCTTATCCTAAAGGTCGACAATAATTTTTTCTTATAAAAGTTTTCGAAAATAACTAATCTCATCTTTGATAAAAAAAAATGTATAGTGAATTAAACATAATATATTTAATAATTACATCTTTATTGATGAATATTCATTACATTTGATTATAATCCATGAGAAAATTTTAATGTTTTAGTGTTAATAGAGACATGGATACGTAAAAATGATATATAAATGATCTGCATCATCCCCCACTTAGTTAATCCAAACCATCACCTATCATATACACATAATAATTAAATCCATTATTCATATATCCTTTTAAAGGAAACATAAGAAAGTATGAGATAAAATTCTTAATAATGGTGATAAAAAAAGATTTGAATGATAATTTAAGAGTTATTTTTTCATATGGGATTTATAACATGAGCATAAAATTTTAAAAAACATACAAAACATCATATATGATAAACATGAGGCATGGTGTAATATTTGGTAGATCATAAAACATTAATCATAATGGAATCAAAGAACATGATCATAGAAAGCGTTATATTGGAATAATTACATGTCATAAATGATTTTCATAATTTTTTCATGAAAATAATCATATAAATACTAATTCAAGGATAGAAAATATTATAACCATCACCATTTAGTTTTCTTTGCCCCCATGTACCTTTTTTAGGAATGGAACAACCTCCCATATACCGTATTTTGGGATTCGGATTACATCCCTTATACACTATTTTAGGTGTCAGATAACTTCTTATGTAACCTATCACCTCATAAAAAATTAATGATTATTTTATTTATTTTATGTATATATAATTCCATGATACACATAAAATATTCAAAATCCATTTATATGTATGCCACAAGATCTTGTAAATATTCATCATAACATTTCCCATTGAAAAATTAACAGTTTTCATAAATATTTCATCATAAAAAACATTAACCATATAGAAAATGAATAAGGATTTTAACGTAGAATCACATCCTCCTTAAATTATAAGTAAATTCAATGGATTTTATAATATATAAAATCATTTCATATTTTACTGGAATATTTTTTTATGAAAATATCATTTTAATTTTAAAATAACATAATAGTTTTCCCAAAATATTGATGAAAAATATTATTTTCTTTTAAACATGGATTATTATAAATTAAATATAAAATAATATAGAGCACATATGTTATTAAATTATTTTACTATTGAAATTGTTTAAAAATGAATTTTTTCACAACATTAGTAAAAAAGTAATTCATTTAGAACATCACAAAATGAATAATTTTGAAAAAATTAACAGAAATAAGAAAATGTTTAAAATTCAATTAAATTAATCTTTTACATTTTTAAAAAATAAATATTTAATACATTTTATGGAAAATATAGACATGAATCCTACCTTAAGAGGGAAATTAAGTTGGTTTTCCATAAAAACATACTTTTGAAATTGAGTACACAAAGAGATTAAAATTATTAGAAGGAATGTAATATAAAAATAACTAATTAGAATATATATAATATATATGATATAAAAAATATTATATCATTATTTTAAACAAAATAATAAACACCCTCAATAAAATGTGATGTTTTAACAATAAACCCTTTCCTCAAGTTCAATATGATTCATAAACATTGTATACACTTGTATAATAAATTTAAATTTATTATAATCCTAAAAAATAATCATGTAAATTCTAATATTATTTATATGATTCACTAATAGCATTTCAAAACAAATTTCTTAATAATTTTTTATTTCAAATCTTCTTTTTTTATTTTAACTATTTTTATTATAATGAATGTTTTCCTTCATAATTTTTACCCTCGTATAATGATCATTGTTCCATAATATCCATACTGTTAATAGTGATATATTTTTCATATATATATTTATATATATAATATAAAAATTTATAATTGCCCATAATAGGTACATATTGAAAAATGAATCTCACCATTCTTGGAGATGGTGGTTTGTATGTACATATGAACACAATTTTCATCTTCTAAAAACTAATATGAGAATTATAAATAATATTTTTTCATTAAAAAAATAATAATATCAAAAATATAATATTTAAATGATAAATACATCATAATATTCAACAATAAATTATTTTTTTCTAAAATGAATAATATCATGCCATAAAGGTGGCAGTCCACAAATATGCCGGAGCGATACTTTCATTTCCCATTTGAAGTAAAAGATGTGGAAAATGTTTTAAAATCATCCAATAAAAATATATTATATTTATGATAATGGATTCATCATACTATGATTTATACAATAGTTTTAACGATTTTGGAATAATAAATAAAATTAAAATTACTCAGTTACAAGTGTAACCATTTCGTCAGGAATCCTCCTTTGGATTACTCATTTTGGAATGAAACAATTGCAAAATGATGAAAATAGAAACTATAAAAATTTGTAAGGTATGTTAAAAATGTATTTTGGTAGTTATTGGTTTAGATAAGTGGATTTATATGGGGGTAAAATGAGTATTGGGTGTCTAAAATTATCAATGTGGGAATGGACATGCATGGAATTTCATAAAATATTATAATATTATAATTCCACATTCAAGAAAAATTACTCAAAATATACAAGAATTAAAATATATAATAATATAGTGTCCCAATATATCCATTCTATTGGATTTATATATGTTTAATTGGAAATAAAATCTGTATCCCTTTGTCTAACCCCTTATAAACATTCTTTTACTTTAACAAAGGTAATAAATTTTTACTACTTTTACTATTTATATTAATGAAAATAAATACGGTCTCATTGAAAATTTATTACAGGATGATGAAAATTATGGATTAAATTTTACCAAATAATATTTCTATAATTTTTAGATATATATTTTAAAATTAACCAAGAAAATTCATTAAAAATTGGTTATCTATAAAAAATGAATTTTAAAATATAAAATTGATTTTTAACGCAATATTGAATAATATATATTACCAAGTCATTTTTTCAATTTATTTTTAATGAGATGGATTCGTTTATATTTTTAATTATGTTCAAAAAATTATTTCTTGGCGAATTCTTAATTACAAAATTTAGTTCTTAATAAAATGGTATATTTTATTCTTTACTAAAAAATTAATATTTTAAAAAAAAAATATCACCTTATGATAATTTTTTTATAGATATTAAAAAAATTATATTTACTAAAATAAAATTTATATGAGTGTCAAAAATTTAAAATAATACCTAACAACAAAATATAATTAAAATTATTTTTAAGAATAACATTTTTCCAAAGTATAAAAGGAATTTAATAAAAAATGAGTACTTATTTATTAAGAATGAAACTATAAATTATCACAATATTATAACATTAAAAATATAATTCATAATGCTTTAATTTTTGGTTATACATCTTATTTATCATCTATGTTATAACCATATACTATATCATGGTTCATTCAGACTCGAGGTTGGGTGTACAAAAAGATGGAGAATACATAATGATTATTTCAATGTAATATATAAATATAATCTGAACGTGTTAAATATTCTATATATATATCACATTTATTCTATATATCAAATTTTATACACTTTAACTGTGTATTTATCATTATATTCCTATCATCATCATGCTCCATCACAAATTAGATGTATATTAAAATATTATGAAAAAATACTACACCAAATTTGTCATGGTAATATCTAAAGACTCAATTAAACTGTCTAGGATAAATAATATAGAAATATTTAGCATAATGGGAATCGTAATGAAATTATTATTTCCAAAAATATTTGAAAGGAAATCATTGGAATATCATTCTTCTACACTTTTCATTGGAAATATCCTAACTGGGGATCCTTCATGGGGAAGTACTTCTTCTGAAAAAGTAGAACATTCAATTCATAAAAAATTTGAAGGAGATACATGTTATTTTTTAACACCATGGTGATTTTATGATAATAAATTTAGAGGAACATTTACCCATCCTAATTCTTTATGAAACAGACCAACACACTCCACTAGGAAGTACACAAGAATATAAATCCCTTGTCCATATTTTCATAAAACATATCTTAACTTATTCTAAATCAATAGAGGCCATTTTTTGGGAGTCTTGGATAAGGGTATAGATATTGTAATAAGTTCAATAGAGAACTCAACCTCTCATTCTAGATGATGAAAAAGTAACTCTTCAGAGAATGTAATAGTATAATATCTATAATAGGAATTTATTCAAACACTATTATATAATTTGTATTTATCAATTAATATATATATATTTATTAATATGTTAATAATATCCATTCTTGATAATGTTATTCAAAATGAGATTCATCCTCCCCTAATAATATTACATAATTATAGGACGAATATAAATGTGAATAGTGATCTCCATATATAGATAGTTGATGGTACATTTATTTTAAGAAAGCTAATCTATTCCCATTAAAACTTAAAAACTCATCCATTGGATTTATTAAAAAAATTTATTAGAGGGTCAATCCAGAAACATTTACTAGGAAGTTTATATTTACATAGAATATGGTAATGACCAGATTATTTATTCTCATATATAACTCAAACTCAATATTTTGAAGTTATGTATTTCCATTTTTTTATAAAAATTTTTGATATAAATGAATGTATAAAACTAAAATCATATATAATTATTTCTATTATTGGATGAATAACATACATGACTTTTACAATATTATTTCCTAAATCAACCTTAGTTTTGGTGAAGACATATTTCCTTCCTTTCTCTCTATGCCTTTATGGTTGTTTTGGTTTATTGTTTCAAATAACTCTTAATATAGTGAATTTACTTGAATAATTATCATGTCCCTAATATTTGAAAAAATTGAACATATTATGAGTGATCATATGGACCTTTTTTTATTCTATTTATTTATTATGATTTTCATCTCCTTTTAGAAATTATTATCCCAATTCTTTTATTTTCAACACTGGAAGAATCTCAATATTCCCTTTAGTTGCTTTCTAGGATTATTCCTTATTAATTTTTTATATATGTAAATTTTTTGTTTTTTTCTCAATGGGATTTATCTATTGATCCACCTAATTGAAACTCCATTCTAGGATTTTTATTTACTTCCCCATGAGACCATTGAGATTTACTAATATCTATCATTACCATAAAGGGATAAATAAAAATTATTTTCATATTTATTAATGTATCAAACCACCAATGATTTTACTAGAATCAACCTTAATCCACTAAATAATTGATCCACCTTAATTACATTGCTAATGAAAATCTAGATGTATACCATGAAATATATATGATGATTTCCTCGTATGACCCAATATAATTATCCTGCATTTTATTAAGTTCACGGAAATAAATAGAAATTTAAAAATGGATATTTTGTTAAAAATATTTATTGAGAAATATTTTCATGATTCCATCACATTCCATGGAATCAACATCCACTCTTCATATCATGTTCAAGATCATTTTCCACCACAAATAAGCTTTACCAAGAAGTTAAAAAATGAATAGTATTCCTTTCTCTTATTCTAAGAATAATAAGAAATATAATCGATTCGTACTAGTGTTAATCTAACATTCTATGGAAAATATATCATAAAATAAACTAATATTAGTAGGAATAGGTCATGTAAAAGTATAAAACAAAACATTCTCTTTATTATGAGAAGGATTAAATTCAACATCATTCATGTTATAATCCATTATATGCGCCACATGAGCTATTATCCCAATGATGTTATCAAATCCTAGATCCATCTGGGTAGAAATCCAATTAGAGAAATCATCACATTGACTATCAAATTGGTTATTATCATAACTCCTTATATTTTCTACCATTACCTAAATTAATTTAATTAAACTTATGGATGAGAACACTCTTATAAAAAATCATAAAATGGGAAAAATTATCATTGAATGAATAAATTATATTTAAAAATTATACACTAAATATTATTCATATAGTTTTTAATCATGATTACCTAGGGTTATTTTCTTATTATAGTCTCAACCCTAAAATTTAGTCTTGTTATTGATAATGAATTTTTGTGATATTGTTAATTTTTTAATGCATTTCCATCAATAGTGTCTTGAAATGTGTGAAGCAAGGACTCAATGACATTCACTAGGTATAAGTGAATTTGAATTCTAATGAGTCCTTTTAGGTAATTACCCATAGTTAAATATGTTACAAATACATATCCACATAAATTATATTGATAGGAATGTAATTACATCAAAACCAACTACTCAATACTTCACAAAAAAATTCATGATATTTTCCTAAACAAAATCTTATCTCATTAGTTTTTTACTAACTTTTTCTTATCCAAATACTGAAAAATAACTACAGATTTAGTTGATACCATCTATAGTGACCTAATCCTTTTATAAATATTATTAAATGATTTTGAATATAAATATCTAGTAGACACAACCCAATAATCAATTGGATGAGTGAATTTTAACAATTATGATCATAATACCAAAAAATGATTCTTAATTTCCCATATTTATTTTATTATTCATAATAAAATTATAAATTCCTTTGACCTCTTAATACGTCATAGGATGACCCATGGTATTCAAAAAATGAATATGTGTTCTAAGAGTCGTATTAAATAAATAGACATGATAATGTAGAATCTCAAATGAATCATTTGGAGTATGATGATATTATAAAAATATAAGGGTTATTAATAATTATATAGAATAATTACAACAATAATATGAAATCATAATATCATAGGATCTTTGGAATGTGCAAGAAACATAAAACATGAAATAATAATTAGTCAATGCTAACTACCTAAGCAACATTACCTAGTGGATAGAGTCCCATCATTGATTTTGTTTACTCCATAATCTCATACATATCATCAAATGAGATATAATAAATATCCAATTATTTAAAGATCTATATGGGGACACCCATTAAAGAGTGTACATGAATATTTGATCCATTTATTAAACCATACATTAGTAATAAGACTCTAGAGAAACCAATGTAAATGAAATAGGTTCTATAATCAAGTATTATAGCTTTACCAAATAGAATATAATAATGAATTATATAAAATAACATGTTAAATTATCTCATTATATTCATAGGTTAATAAATAATCATATTACATGGATATTATGTCTAATTTAGTGGAATAAAAAAATAAATGGAGGAATAATTTTAGAAAACATTATTTTGTTTGTGGGGTTTTGGGAAAAAGCTAAAAAATCATTAAAGATGTTATGTGTATAATATTTTCCATTTAAAAATATAAAAAATTAAACATGTTTCTATAATAAATTGTTTACTACATAAAACCATGGATGGTTACTAATACATTATAGAGTGGTGGATGAAAATGGGGGGAAACATATGAGTTGTCATTAATTGGGTTTGTGTATTGAATGAAGTTGAGAGTGAAACATTAGAAATATGAATAAAAATCATTAAATAATTAATTTCATAACTAGATATACGTATATTTTTGTGTGGGGGGAATATAATTAAATTTATTAATAAAATAGAAAATAATAATGGAGTAATTAAATGAGTATTTTAGGTAAAATTCACGACTCAAAAAATGGAGGGAGGTTCTGAGGTTCCCTTACCTAATGTGAAGAATTAATATAAAAATATCAATACCATCCTAAAAATGAAATTACAGTCATTAATTTTAAAATTAATAAAATGTAACATGAATATTTTTTAATATAACTATATTATGTTCTTTTACATCCATGTCAATGAGATATAATGATTATTTTTTTGTTTCAAGAATGTTTGATTCATAGTTCCAAGGTTGATCAATATCAGGATAATTATCATAGTCTATATAAATGGGGATAAATCTCTAGAAGTTAAAAGAAATTATATTCATGTCCTAATAGAAATTTACGTTTTCCCAGATATCCATAGGATTTTGTATATTGGTATAAATTCATTTGGTATAAATTATATGGTTGTATAGTTAGTTTAATTAGGTAATTCTACCTAAAATCATGAACTATAATTATTTTTCAAAGTTAAATTTCTAGTAACACATTAAATATCTTGAAATAAGTTATTTTATACTTATTATAATAATATTTATCCATAATAATATTTCTATAACCATCCATGAAGGTTGTGTAGAAAATTATTTTACATTTCTTTCAGAGGTGGTAACCCAACATACTAAGTAGCCATTTTTTTATAATATAGGATGTTGGTTAATGTATATTTTATTACTAGAGAAACATTACCATATATTTAAAATACTAATGTAATTATATCTTGTATGATGGGGTATTTTTTTAGGAGGAATAATAATAATGGAATTTTATATTAGATCAATTCATAATATCATGTCTTGAATGTTTTCACATAAAATAAAGCTCTTGTCACTTTGGAATTTTATTGTTTTCAAAAACATAAAAATGAGGAATTATTCTTGAGATGATAATTTTAAATCAATTTGGAAATAGACATATCTAAAAAAATTTGGTACAAGGGGTGGTGGGGGTTGTTTTTATTAAGGGATGGGAGGAGATTTTTTGAATATTATATTCATATTATATTTCATTAGTTTAATACCATCAATAGTGATAAACCTTTTACTGTATATCATAAATTGTTTATGTGAGTATGATCCAATTTTCAATTACAAAATCTATCACTAATTTATGTATTTATTTTTATGATAATGAAAATTATAGTATTTTTTCATATTTTAATATTCACATGATGTTATAATATAGAAAAAATACAACGAATTCACCTTAAAAATTACCTATGGATTCCAAAAATAAATCATATTTTAATCATATAATTTTTTATTTATGTTATTTATATTTCTCAATTGAACCAATTATTTTATTTTAAATAAAAAATTCACTATTATAATCTATTTTTGACCCTTAGAAAAGATACATATGTTCTTATAAAAATATATTATAATTATAAATAAACATTATATTATTCTAAAAAATAATTTAATGACTTTTATTTTTTTTCAAATCATTATATTCGTAATAAAAATAAAAAATATATACTTGTTTGACTCTAATAAAAATACTTATTTTATTATTTTTAATACATTTATTTACATGTATCATTATATAAATAATTCATAAATTAATTTTATAATATACATAAATATAATTTCATACTTTTAGTAGTGAGGATGCTATTCTAATAGTTATGTTACTATTTATAATGTTCAGATTACTATTCCTATGGTCAAGTTATAATTTCAAATGTACGATTTGTAATGGTTATATGGTTTCCCTACATTATTTAAATAACTTATATAACATTCACTATACATTAATATATATTTTCCCTCGTGGTTATATATATATTCATCTCTAAAATTAAAATTTCATTACATATATTTTATTTAATTTCTACAATGTTGTTTTCATATGATAATTCTAAGGGATTGACCAGATCAAAATTTTCATATTATAGTAATAATATTTTATTTTATTTTTAATTACAAATGTTTTCTATTGCTATGGGTATATTTATTTTCTAAATAAATATTAAAAATAATACAATAAAATGTTCCTATTTTTATTTTGGTGTATCGTGTTATTTTTATAATATAATATTACTATATGTGACATAATTATATAATAAAAAGGGAAATTTCATTAATAAAATTCTAGGTTGTTAAATGATATCTAAAATATATCAATATATCATAGAGATAACATACTACTACAGTTGAATTTCTATAATCTATATAGAGATGAGAGATTTGGGGAATATATAATCCCTCCCTGAACTCTAGTTGTCTATATTCTAGGGCTATATAAGATTTATAATTAATTTGAGAATTAATTATTTGTTACCAAATTATCAAAAACGTTTTTATTGTCTCTTACACTAAATCTTACACCTGAGTGCTTACTCATCCTTCTATAACTATCATAAGGATGACCTCTATTGTCACCCATAAAAGGACTAATATTGTTCCATATGAATAATGTAGTGATAAATATTTGTTTATAAAACATTCAATAAGGGAACATGATCATCCCATCTTTAGGGAAATTCAATTAGGCATTCCGAAAACATGTCATGATGTACATGAAAGGTATTCATGGTAATTTTCTAGAATTGAGTGTATGAGTCTATGCTGATCCAAAACTATGTCATGTAATCCTATTGAAATCCTCTCGAAATTATGAAAATGAAATAAGATTCAGATTTAGAAAAAAAAATTTGAAGGTACTCAATGAATATGGTTGATCACCTACATGAACAAGCATCCCAAAATTTCCATTGACCTTTACCCATTGATAGTAAGGAGTTGGTCTGATATGGTATTCTTGTTGATTATTATCTACATATCATAATGAAATCACACTGGTCATGGATGCCCTACAACATAATATATCGATATACCATTCCACTTCAAAATTGGAATGTCAAGACGTCAGTTCAAACCACCGAAAACAAGATGGTTTACTTTCACTACATGATAAGTGACACATTGTTAGCGAAAATATGAAACACTCATAATAATATATGGAAACTAAAACTAAAACCGATGTTCCTAGAATTTACATTACAATATAGGAAACATCAATCAGGGTGATGTATGTAACTCCCTTGATGCCTTCTTATATTACATGACTGAATAACCATCTACCCTCATAAGATTATAAACTGATCCCCACCTACAATGAATCAATAATGAGCATTCCCATTGAATCTATGGTCAAAGATGACCAATAAGGAGCCAACCATAAAACATTACATAATATTGAGTTAAGTCAATAATTTTACACTATTTCACATTATATATATTATTAGGATAAGAGTTTTAGATAATTAGGCCCAAACACATACATAAAAAGTCCATAAAATAAAAAATGGAAACTTCCAAAGAGATTCTATTATTTTAAAAATTGAAAACTTATAAAGTAAAGCATGATCTTTTTCCAAGAATTCATAATGAAGGGATCATAGTCTAAGGAGTATAAGATTATCCCATACCAACCATCTAGGAATGGAT
Source organism: Viscum album (assembly GCA_963277665.1). Taxonomy (NCBI): domain Eukaryota; kingdom Viridiplantae; phylum Streptophyta; class Magnoliopsida; order Santalales; family Viscaceae; genus Viscum; species Viscum album. The sequence goes on along the minus strand of OY728143.1, from coordinate 609,413,911 downwards.
TATAGGAATGAAACTAACCAAATAATTTCCAAGATACAGAGGATAAGGGCTATATACTATATATAATAATATACACAGTGTGTAGTATGGTCCATATGATTTTTCCCTTCACCCCATGACCTACCCAAGTAATTATCATGTGTTAGTTTCTCATTTCTCTGTAAATTTACATGGTTTTAAGGTTACCATTGTACTATACATTTGTTCTAGTACACAGATTTCGACCATGTACAAGTACATGTGTACACGTACTTGGCTTGTCGTGTGTACTTGGTCAAGGTTGTGTCTATGTGGGGGATTACATGACCTTCTCTAACCTGTGTACTCCAATCCATGTCTATGTACCCTCCAAGAAATAGGTCGAGTCTCCAGTAAGAGGTCACATGTCGTGTGAAATGGTCCCACACTGTGTTATCCTCTACTCATACTCAAAAACCCAAGCTATTGAAAAGGTGGCCCATATGATGTGTAGATTTGGATTACACATCATGTGGTGTAGAAAAATTAAAAAAACATAAATTATGCTATGTGCATCTTATATATCACCCTATCCTTTTATTGGGTGATCACTTTCCAATAAAAAACATAGTTTGAGCCTCATCGAGACATTCCATCATAATTTCAACATGGTTTGGGGCTTCATTCCACTAAAAAAATAAGATCGTTCATTATTCCTAATTACACTCTGATGAACATGAATATTCGGTATCTCTGACATATGATTCAATATCAGCTCCATTTTCAATTGACCACCATGTCATGACGGTCCAAGATCTATGATATTATATCATTGTTCCCAAAAACAAGTGTGCAACAATCGATTGATCAGGATATGGTGAACCATGAGCCAAATGAAGAATTCATGTGGTGAATGAAAACATGGAGGAGAAAATAATAAGAAACGTTAAGAGGAAAAAATGAAATCTACAATATTAGAGTAATTTTTCCAAAACCTGATTAATCTAACACATCCCCCAAAATGACTAAACTGTGGAATAATATCTTCATTGATTAATTCACGTTAAACATAGAAATAAAAATGGGGAATGAAAAAAAAAACATCCCAGCATTGATTCAGATCAAACACTGATGATGAATGTGGATGCACTCTAATCGTCAGCTAGATCCTTTGATTCCACAGTTCACCGATCATCAATCCATGATCTAGTTTTTGTTCACTTGAGAGATTATTTAATTATATCTCCAATATTTCTCCAACATTTTCAGGGTTATGCAGCTAAAACTGTGATTTCTCTATAACTCTATATTTACAAACACACAAGTCGGTGAATTAATGAGTTTTAAAGAATAATTTATTTTATTATTTTATTTATCTTACGCCCATGATGAATTTTCCACAAACTACTCATGCTGACTATGGTTAATTCATTCTTACAGTAAAACCATATTATAAATTAGACTTTTACCTTTAAATTTAGATATGATCAAACATTTATATTTTATTCCTCTTTTTCAAGAAAATAAAAAAGTACATTTCTTTAATATATTTTGAACATTTATTCTAGTCACACTAGCCCTCGAAATCAAACTATTTCTTAGTGTCCGTTCTCAAAAATATTATTTTAAATGTCCAAAAAAATACATGGAATATCCTAGTGATTACATTATACCCACCTCGTGGCTTTACATCCACAGAAATCCAAAATTATGGTGACACAAAGAGATATTGGTATTGAGCACAAATCTGGGTCTCCTACTCCCAAGTAATCTCCTAAAGATTCATGAACTTTTACCAGACATACACTAATGGAATAGATTGTCCATAAAGGATACTCTCCTTCTAATCTTAAATCTATACCATATTCTCTATAAATATTTCCCCATCCTTGATGTGTAGCTCTCCCCAGTCGATAATTTTAAATGGGTGATGCACGTACCTCCTTTTTTGTGATACCTGGATGATATAGTTTAGCCGGTCTAAAAATGGAGGTAGATCTATATAGTATGCCACCTCTCAAACACTATTTTATATCGATAATGTTATAATAAAAATTAGTGATAGGTTTACACCCCTACCAAATCATCATAATCCACATTAAGGAGAACCCCATATGAACAAATGGTCTCCTTCCTAGAACTCCACCTTAATCTTAACTCCTTATAATAATTATGAAAACTCTGTGAAATATTCATCTTCTCAAAGATAATCTTCACCTTATCGATAGTTTCTCAAACCCACTCCATTCCCATGGGTATTGAATCTTTATGGTCAGTCCATCAAAGTGGTGACCTATATAGTCACCCATACAATGCCTTCAATGTATCCATATCAATGGTGGAATGGTAACTATTGATTTACACAAATGCTGCTAGTGGTAGTTGATTCTCCCAACTATTTCCAAAGTTAGGTAGGAATGCTCACAAAATGTCCCCCTAAACGTAAATGTTCAACTTAGACTAGCCATTAGTTTGGGGGAGAAATGTGGTTCTCAATAATTACTAAGTCCCAAATGCCTCAAGTATTCCCTTCAACAATCGGGATGCAGAGTAAGAATCATGATCATAAATAATTATCCATGGGACTCCATGGAGTCTGATTATATCTGAATCATAGAGGTGTCCCAATATCTTTATTGAACTCTACTCCCAAATTTCTAAGAAGTTTGTGGACATAGTGAGTCGGTATATGATGAACCTGATAGCATCATGTCACCTAGATGTACATGGTAAACCTTTCACGATGTCAATAGATATCTAATTCAAATTCGATTATGGAATCTCAATGGGTTTAGATTAACCTACAAGAACTTGGTGCTCATCCTTTACTATCTGAAAAGTAAGTCATTGAGAGACAAACTCTATAAATCCTTAATTCATCCCTAGCCACCAAAATTGATATTGGGGGGTCCTGGTACATCTTTCGCACACCTGGATATAACTCCATTGGATACGTAAAAAACTCTCCCAAAACATCCTCCCACAATTTCACTAGTACCATTTTGTGTCCTCTGAAGAGAATGAAATTATCTCTGCCTTTAGTAAATTTATCAGTAGAATGTCCCATTGATATTTGAGTAAGTAGTGTATCATAGTTTGTATCCCCTAGTTGTGTCTTCCTAACTCACTACAATAAAGGAGGGTGACAACCATCGACTGAAGGTAATTGGATCCATCTCCATCAATAATGAATAACTACAATGAGGCCAACTTCTCTAATTCTTCGTTCAGAAAAAGTGATCAATATCTCCTCATGAGATCATCTACTACCTCATTCCCCTTCTGAGGAGTATAGAAAACTTTGATGTCATTTTTCTAAAGGACCTCTAGCCATCGATTTTATCTCATGCTATGATCCTTTTCAAAAATGATATAATTGAGACTTTTATGATCAGAAGAGATTATAAATTGTTTTCCCATAAGGTTGTGTCTCTATATATTTAGTGTGTAGACTACCACTACTACCTAAAGAATGTGGTCACATAGTTCTTCTCATGTGGTCTCAACTGGTGTGAACCGTATGTAAGCATCTCTTGCATATAAATCATAACACAACCAATCTTAGTACTTTATTCATCACTAAAAACTACATACTCGACACCCTTCTCTAGAAATATCATGATTGGATCCCTCATCAAACGCTTTCTCAACTACTGTAAATCATTCCAACACCTCTCTATCCACATAAAAGGCTTCCCTTTAAAGTAAAATATTTCATGGGTAATGATATACTAGAGAAAATAGGTATGAATCCATAGTAATTTCCTATAAACCCAAGGAACCTCCACACTTATTTCATGATCTTAGGTGGATTTCAAGAAAATGTTGCATCCATCGTGGTTGGATCCACTACCACACCATCCGATGAGATAACATTTCTTAGATTGTGGAAGGCCTGAATATAGATTTGATTCTTCGAGATATTTCTTTAAATATAGTGTTGTTAAAGTACATCCAAAACTATCCTCAATGTTATAACATGATCCACCTCAGATTCTGAGTACACATGATTATCGATTATAAAGACAACCATTAAATGGTCTAAAAATGGTGGATGGATCTTCTTAATGGGTCATGTGAACACTATTGGGGCATTCATCACACCAAAGGGAGTCACTGAGTACTCATAGTGAATATAGAAACATATGAATTTTCTATTTAGTATATCCTAATCCAGAACTCATAGCTTTTTATATCCAACCCTAAAGTCACCCTTTGAAAACAATATTTCCCATCTCAACTAGTCAAAGAGATCATAAGTACTTGGTTGGGGAAAAATTTTCTTTATGGCCACCAAGTTGATGTTTTGATAATCAACACCCATCCTCCAGATCTAATCTACCTTCATGAAAAAGAATTTTGGCTGCCAATGGTGAAAATTTGGTTCTAACAAATAACTTTTGATGTAAGTCTTCTAACTGCACCCTAAGATCGTGAAGCTATGCGGAATCCATATGATATGAAAGAAAAAAATATTGGAGTCATCCTAAGGTGTAGATCAATGAAAAAGACTATATTATTCTATGGAGATAAATATTGAACATCCTTAGGGAATACACCCATGTATTCAACCACAATTATTGTAATTTGAGAGATCATAAAATCTAGTACACCAAGGGTTATGTTATCAAACTGATGGGTAATTGGTTTCACCATCCTATGCATCATTTTGTCTGGCACTGCCTAGGTTTCCTTTTAATTGAAAATGAAGAACCTAGTTCTATCACTATGGACACAACACATCCTCCTCCTGAAATATAATCTCTTGGAAAGAACCGTAGATAAATAGTCCATTCCTAATATGATATAATAGGACCTCATCACTATCAAAAAAAGATCAAAACATAAAATTTCACCTCTAAGAGTAAGGTCACACTACTGGCACAAGTGTGTGATGGTTGATTATTCTCCAATATGAGTCTCTAAGTGTATGTTTTGAGCCAATGGCATAACTAGAATCTCTATGAATCTTACAAGATGTGTAAAAATAATGTATTGACTAACACCTTTGCTTATAAGTACTGTAGATAATATAAAAAGTACACATATCATTCCTTGAATAACTATCAGAGCCTCTGGTTCATATGATATGACTGCATGCAACTATTCTCACCACTTTCCTCTAGCTCCTTGAGCCTGGAATATACAACCTAGTGGTGGTGGTGGTAACAAGTCAAAGCATCTACCACCTACTACTACTCTCCCAGCTCTTATTCCATGTTTGTCGCAATGAAAACTTGTCTACACCTTCCACTACCTCTAACTTAAAATCCCATATATAGACTCTATGTTTCATGTATGGAGTTTTGGAAAATATCATACAAGATTTACCATGATGTCACATGAGTAGCACCACCTCTCTCTATTATTACTAGACCCACCCTGTGATCACTTAGCTAAAGATCGCATATCCTATGACCTCCCCCTGAATCATATCACATGTTTGGGAACCTCATTATGAGGCCATATACCTTTTTTCTAGGTCTCTACACCTTATTTCTCACTATTAGAAACCACTATATGTATCTACTCTTCTAAAAAACACTTAACCACCAAATCATACTCTAACACCCCATCATAGATAAGAATGCATAGAGGGGAAACACTCAGCTGGATGTCTATATGCAGACCATTCTTGATGGTCTGATACCTGAGGAAATAATCTTAAACCATATACATCATGTACCTAGAACAGTTGGTCATGCTCGATGAATATTCAAATATTTTCTTGTTTCCCTTTAAGAGTTGGAGAAGATCCAAGATATTTACAACCCTTAGTATAGTTAGTCCGAAATCCTATCTAAAAAGGTGCATGAACTATTTCCATGAAAGATTCACCTCATCGTAAGATTGGTTCAGTAACCCCCACTGTAACTCAAAAATATTTCAGAATACTTTTCTTCTTAAACAAATTCAATAGCTTGTGTTGTACAAAACACCATTTTTGAGTTCACTGTGATCTATGAAACTAGCTGTTTAAAAAGTTTTTATGAAAAGTATAAAGGAAATTATGAAATATATAAATTGTGTTTTTTAAAATACACTTTTTTTTAATTTGTAATATCAAATTTATCTTAGGGTTAATTTTTTTTATTTTTTTAAAGAGTTTCATTTATTGATGAATAGTGAAACATACTAAATTGTTGTTGAAAACCGACTTTTACATGTAGAAGTTTAGTTTTACTTAAAATGATTTTAAATTCACAATAGAATAATAATACATATATTAATCCAGTCTTGACCTTTCTAAATATTGTCATATTTGAATTTGGTATAAAAATTTAATGAACTTTTGAACGTCATTTTTATCCTCCATCTTGTCATATCTGCGGAATTAGCATTTAACAAAATTTTCCCGTGTCTTTGAATTGAATTATGAAAAATAGACATACATGTTGTAATTATTTTTGAGTTTTTGATCTAATAGGATCAAATTAATTTTTTTCTAGAATAGTAACATTGGTAAGAAGTAATAAATTTACCACGAATAAGGGTAAATCAGGTAATCAAAGGAAAATAAATAATATTATAATATTATAAAATTACCCTAACACTTTTGATAAACTCATTGGATAAGTGGGCCTCGAACAAAGTCAAACTCAGGATGAAGTTATTTTCTTTTTAAGCCACATGTGTAAGAATAATGATTTTATTATGTTTATTTAAATAAAAATTAAGAATGTATTTATCATAATTTTAATAACGAAATTATTTTAAATATAGGGTTATAAATTAGATAAATTTTACTATAAAGAGTATTTATAAACATATTTTTTTCTACTTCATGATAATTTATTTATAATTATTAGAATTTAAATAATTAAATTTAATTGTGACCTAATGATGATGTAGTAATTGATTTATAAATTGATAAATCAAATAAATTAAATTATTAATATTAAAAAAATCAAATATTTGAACCATACATAAAATTAATGGATTAATTTGACATGGTATGTATGAGTTAATGTTCATTTTTGAAAAATCAGGTTTTTAATATATTTTTAAAATGACATATATTAAATAGTGTCTAAATTGATGTAAATGAGATTTTAAAATAAATAATAATCTATTAAATTATATAAAATTCATAAAAACTTATATTTCATAAAACTAACAATGATAATGTTATATATGTCATAAATTATCCAATTGGGGTTTCTTGTAAATTTATTGTAACTATATTAACACTATAGTGTAAAAAGGCATGTAGTCGTGGTAAGAGTAAAATTATTTGACAAACGGTTAAAGACAAAATATAAGGTTAATATTATGATATAAACATGATTAAAATTCATTGTATAAATAATATTTATCCTTTTTCATGTTATGATCAATTTCATGTTGCCTAATGGAAAATGTTCCCTGAAAATAACTTATATATTTTTTAAATCGAAGATAGTTACAAAATATCACTATCTTGTATTAAATAACTTTTATGTATCAACATAGGGGTACAATTAAGCTATGAATGATTCTAAATAACTATTTTGATATTAATGATATTTTTATCACTATATAAATTTATCGAAAAATTTAATATTTTATATAATTACCTTAAAGGTCCCTTCAATTCTAAAACAATATTTATTTTATTAACATAAAAATTGAATAAATGATTTTAATAATAATAATTTGGATGTATATTGAATTATTTTTTGTGTATAAAGAATTTAATACATATATAAGATATATTTTATATTTTTTAAAGTATTATATTCGAATTCACACTTTGTCATGATTTATTTGAAGTAAAATTAAAGGAATAGTATAATATTTTTGAGTAATCCGATCATATTTCATTGATTTATTATTAAATTAGAAAAAATCATAAAAATTTGTTAAATAATAACAAGAATGTAGGATATTGTCTGAAATGTATCCATGTTTTCATTTATGGTCCATTTTTATGTATTTGGATCTATAAGATTATTATTATATTATAATATTTTGAGAGTTTCCTAAACATCCCCTATACTCTTTTATAAAAGAGAATCTCTCCTTCTCTTGTATTCACACATGTAAAACGAATTGGATTGGAAAAAACCATACCATTTCTTCCCCCAACTTCTCTAAATTCATCATAGGGGGTATATTTTGGGAATAATTCCATCCTAGGACGTTCTTCTTGAAAAATAAAATTGGGATACTCGAATAGTAGGTAATTGTTTTAATAATTAAATTCATTTTCTTTTCTTCTTATACTTCCTATTCAAATGTTGTTTCCATAATAAAGAAAAAAACTCTGGTATCATATATATTATGATATTTTATTATTATTTTGTTGCAACTATATTCCTCCTTTTATCCATCCTGCAAATAACGACATCATCATGCCTGTGTATCTATTGATTAACATCTCCACGATGTGTTGTAATTTTTTTTCATTACCACCTATTTAGGATTGGTATAATGATTAATATAGTGCATATACATAATAAATATTACATTACATTTATTATTTATACATAATGTACCATCCATTTTTTACCCCTTTACAATTAATGGAATAATATCATTGCTCAGGCGTACGTGGGTCTTACTGTATCCTTGACGTGATGAGATTCGCCTTCCACATTAACCATTCAATAATGATTATAAAATATATATATATAAATAATAAATAATTATTAAATATATGACATTTTAATTTTACTGGAATTATATATATATATATATATATATAATTCAGTTACTTTCCTCCATTCCATACGAAAATAAAATGAAAACTACGTTCATGCGTACGTATGGTCTACCTTCTCCATAACAGTGTATTTCATTCCATATATTTTATATATTTACATTTTTATATAATAAACATATATGATATATAAATCATCGTTTTGATTCTTTAAATATGTAAATAATGATCTATGTAATAGTATAGTGAATAACAAGTCCAAACACATACGATTAATAAAGCGATTATTACCCGAAACATTGATTTAACTAGGAATTGCTAATAAATGTGGAATATAAAGTCATAAATGAATCATGTATGAATTATTAAATATTATTATGATTATGTCATAAGTTAATAATATGTTTAAAACCACTATTCATGGGTTTCTGACACGTACGGAGGGAATCAGACATATAGTAAGGGTTAATTTTTCAATTTTATTATTATATAAAATTGTTTATATGTATGTATTTTCAAGAAAATATTTATGATCCATGTCCATGATTCTTAAAAATATTTTCAAAAGTAATTTTTTGTCTGGTATTATTTTACTAAAACATAATTTTAAATGATTTAATGATTTACTCTTCTAAATCATTCTCATTATTGTCCATGTTTTCAAAATTGTTTTTAAGGGATTTATTTATATGGTCATGAATGTTTAAAATGTTAATTACTTTCAAAAGATTCGAAGTGGTTTGTGAAAATTTTATTCAAGAATATCTTTTTAAATTTCTTCATTTATAAGTGTGTGGATTTTGACTAAATGATTTCGAAGAAAATTGGGTATTTATCTCAACATATTTTTAATGATTTTATTAGAGTGTCTTCATCTATGTCAACATATTTGTTAGATCTTATGTTTAATTGATCTTGATCTCTTATGATATCATTTACCATATTTTAGTTGAATGGATTATGATTAGATTGATTATATGTGTTCTATTTATATAGCATTTTTTGATTATGTTTAAATTATTAACATTTCAAATTATAGTTTAAATAATAATGTTTATGTTGGTTAGGTTTCACCTTTTTCGTAGGTGGAATGAATTGGAATTATTAAGTGACAGGTGAGGCCCCCTATAGCCCACCTATGGATCGATAGGTCCTCTGAGACAAACTAGTCTGGGTTTTTACACATTTATGTATGGTCTTGGAATGAGACCTTGGTGGTATGGTTATGACATACGACATTATGCATTCCCACATTATGAGATTTACGTATTGATTTTACTTCTTGAATATTCTACTAGTAAAATATCCAAGTGTATGTTTAAATGGAAAGACATGAATTATTCATTCCATATTATCCTCAATACTATTTTTAGAAGTATTTTGATTAATTTTATTCTAGCCTTAAATGTTTATGGTTATTTATTAAAGTTTCTGCTATATTAGTTTTCATTACAGAGCATCTGAGCTCACCCATTTCTTATGATTTATTTTACTAACATACCAAGATTTGTATTACGATTTATATATGCATTAGTTCAAAAATAGGATTTAACATCAGTTTTTTTACATAGGTTTTTAACGGAATTTTATATATGATATGTAAAAAATATCATTTTTGGCATCGATATTTCAAGAATCAACACTGAAAATGATCATGGTTAAGTGTTTTAGCATTAGTTTTGGGAAAACTAATGCTGAAAACCCCTCTCTATCCAGATTTTGGCATTAGTCTATTAATAAAAACGCACCAAAAGTTGAGAAAAGGGGGGGTTTCTACATCAGTTTTCCTAAAACCGACATCTAAATCCCTCTTCGAATAGGTTTAGACATCTGTTAAAAAATGATTCTAAAAACTGAATATTATTTTTAAAAATTTCGACGTCAGTTTTTAAAAAACTGACACCGAAAGTTAAAAACCATTAGAATATTGGAAAAATTACACATCCAAAAAAATCAAAACCCCTGTAATAAAAACACATTATACAAAAATAAAAAGTATTTATCATTGAATAAAAATCTATAACTTATATTCTATTCTCTAGTTAATAAAAATCTATCTACACATTTGTATTATAAAGTATAATTAAAATACACATACCAAAAATATACAACATGATAATTGTTGGTTATTGTGGAAGAATTCATTATATCATTAGTATGTTCAAAAACCTATTATATCAAAAGAGTTAGTTTTTTGAATCCATGTGTAATATTATTCATAAAAATTAGAATATTCATACCTCAAATCCTAATTAGACTTAACAAATAGTTCTCAAAAAATAGATTCAATATGGGTAGGATCAGATAGATAATAAGACTGGGATTCATTGAATTCCTATAATAACATTGCATGATATGAGATAAAAAATAGAATATTGTGGAAAAAATTATAAAAAACTAATAAAACTAACCTTATCAAATTTAGTAGTGTCCCCTGTTGTGATTATCTCATACATGAATCGTTAAATAAAATAACCACATTCAACCTGTCCATTTTTTCAATGACACTACAGTTATAAAACATAAAACAGATAATAAAAATCAATATTTAATAAAAAATCAAAATAAAATGTAAAATAAAAACTAATTACATGTTCTTACACATACTTGATATTATTTTATGTATTTATCGACTTGTATTCCCAGTTAAATATTTTCCATGAACTTCATTTCTATGTATATGAACTAATAATACATGTCTAAACATTGATAATTAAACATAATGAGGTTATAAAACACAAAAAAATACCTTTCTAATAAGGTGGAAAAATAATTTAGTAACCATCCCTGATAAAGAGAAAAACCAATATAATGTGCATTCACTTGGGCACAATACGTCTAACATCCAATGCCCCCTACAATAAATAAATCACAAAATTAATGAATTTATACTGATCATTAGTTCATAATTATATATTTTTCTTACATATCAAGAAATCGTAGAAACCCACACTCAATCATTGCATGTGATTACCTCTCACGTATATATTCAACTCTATTTGGATTCATCACATGTTGCACTTCCAAGGAAATGAATTTTGGATTTATAAAACCATAAATGCATGTACTTCCATTTTTTAGAAGAATTGTGTGTAGATACCTAATTTTAAAAGAAAATATAGTTAATCAATTTAAACCCATCTTTTATTAAATAAATACAAATTCCAATTCCAATTTACATACAATGAAAACAATTGCACCACATTTAGGATGAGCTCTTCAAAATCAACTAGATGCATGATATCTTCTTTGAGTATTCTCAATGGATATTATTTGCCGCATATATTGTCTATCATCTGAAACACATAGATATAATTCAATGATGAATAATCCTAATATATTCTTAGTATCCTATAAGAAATATCTGAAGTATCAATAGTGGATTGTTCCTAAACATTTTTTTTCATTCGTGCAGCTTTCTTGGATTTTAGGTAATCAAATTTTAGATAAATTCCAAAATATATTATAGGTGATATTTAATAATTAGTAATTAAAATTTAAAAAAATACTTTTCGTGAATGAAATATAATGATGGAAAATAGTATTCCAAAGTGGAAAATTATCTAAACAATCCATAACTCTGATAATCTCCACGGTAGGAAATGGTAGTAGAGTATTAGGATCTATAATATTAAGTACTGATACTCTAACTAGAACCATCTGCATAGGCTGGTGATCTATAGAATCCCCCCAAAAATTTACGAGTCCTAACATGACCATATGTATATGAGTATCTCCAACAAACAACTCTAAATATACATTTTCGTTCAACTGAGGTGGTGGAGGATCAATGTAAGCAGATGGGGAAGTGTAGTTTGGGTGAGAAGGGTGGAATGGCTGAAAACGGAAAAAATAATATTAGTGTTTATAATTTATAAAAAATAAAAATTGATGAAAAATAAAAAATATATTGATTGGTTAGAGAGAGGAGGTGGAGGATTGAAGTAGGTAGATGGGGTAGGTTTTTCCGAGTGAGAAGGCTAGGAATGAAAAAAAAATGAAAAATTTATATTAGTTTTTGTAATTTATAAAATAGAAAAATTAATGGAAAATAAATAAAATACTTTGTAAGGATGCTCATACGGGGCAAGGTAGGTGGATGGGGTAGGGTAATATGGGTGAGTAGGCTAGGAAGGCTGAAAAATGAAAATGAAATATTAGTTTTATTATTTATAAGATAGAAAAATTAATGAAAAATAAATAATATAACTAGGAAGGCCGATCATATGGGGGAGGGTATATAGATGGGGTAGGGTAGTCTGGGTGAGTAGGCTGGGAAGGCTGAAAAAAGAAAATGATATTTGTCTTTATAATTTATAAAAAATAAAAATTAATGAAAAATAAATAATATACTTGGGAAGGCTAGGAAGACTTTGAATATATTTCCAAGTGTTCTAACAAATCCTTTTGCACTACTGGATGAATTTTATCACCCATAGTCTATATCATATTTTTATCAGCTTGCCTTTTAATGATTCTATTTCTGGTTCTCTTGATTGCTTACTCTGACCACAAACCATCTAAATACTAACACCTACTTGAGATCCTCTATCACTTTCAGGGTGTTCTTCCTTTCCCAAAGTAGTGTCAAGGATATCCATCCTACCATCGAGGATAAAAGATCCATGTGTATCTTGATCCTAAATTCCAACCTGAAATGAAAATGAAACGGTTATATTAGTCTTTCAAATTTATAAAATATTAAAATTGATGACAAATAAATAATATTTACATACAATTTTATCAGCTAAATTATTACCTTCCTCTATAAGATGCTGTTCATTTTTCCTTCTTCTTGATAATTTATATTTTTCATGGAGACTGGGAGGAGATGGATGACCATTTTGAACCTCTTCTAAACCACCACTAGATCGATCTCTTGATGCTTTAAATTTTTCTGCAATCATTTTTTTCTCTAAATATAGATACCCACAACATGATAAAGTATGAGGGTATACATTTCTCAACTGAATCGCTTGATGTGATCTCCTAAAGGCATATTTTTTGATGCTCCATTCTGTCACAGAGTCCAAAATTTACTAAGGGGAATACCTCGAGCAAACAATAGGTAAGATTCATCAAAAAAAATTACTGCAAAGGCAATAAGGGGCACACGTTTACCTGTGCGCTAGCCTTGGGCGCTCAAGTCACTTGTGCACCAGATATGTGGCGCGCAAGTTACTTGCATGTCCTAAGTGAAATTTCTCCCAAACCTCAAATGGCCTATAAATACCCCTTGTGGGCCCCCCATTTTGAGGACGGAAAGTAAAAAACTCAGATTCAAGCTCTGGTCACCCAAGTCCCTTTCTCAAGTATTCCGAACACTTTTAAGGTAATTATTTACCTAGAATAGATGTTCTAAAGATGATGAATAATCCCTAAGTGTTGAAACTCATCAATACTTCCGCGCCTAAGTGTCTAACCCTTAAGGGAAATGATGACACTTACACGTCTCCTTTCCCTCTCAAGGAAAATTGAGCGCCACCCATCTCAAAGCCCATAGGGATGATACTAAGGGATCCAATTCAAGGTCGTCTGAGTATCACTTCACAGGTTCTTCATCGCCCAAGTGAAATCATGTCGCGCAAGTATACTTGCACGGCCAGGACTTGTGCGCCAGACCAATACTTGCGCACCTTCTTCCAATTCACTTCCTTTCCTCAAATTCATCTCTCCTCTTCAAGATTTAGCCTTCAAAACCCTCTTCAAAGTCATTTATGGCATGGTTCCTTTGTTAGATTTCTTACTTGAAAGGAATTATGTGCAACGTTTCTTAAAACCTGATGATTTACATAGATTTATATAACTAAGGTTAGATATTTTCCGTCATTCAACATCATCCTTTAAGATGAGAAGATCTTTAATCCGGGAATCCTCCTTAGGAGTAAGCCCCAAGTTCCCAGTTCATAGGCATCCTCCTTAGGAATAAGCCCCAATTATAATTTCCCTTAACATGGGCCTCTTTATCAGGAGTAATACCCAAGTCTCAAGTTCCCTTAACCTAGGCATCCTTCTCAAGAGTAAGCCCCAGTGATAATTTCTCTTAATTTGGGCATCCTCCTCAGGAGTAAGCCCCAGTCATAATTTCTTTCGATTTGGGCTTCCTTTTCAAGAATAAAACCCAATCATAAGTCCCCTATAATTTGAACATCCTTCTGAGGAGTAAATCCTAAGTTAAGTATCCAAATCTCCATAAAGCACATATAACTTTATGGACCCCGTTCCCGGGCTTCTTTCCTGAAGTAAGTCCCAATACTCATCTATTTTGGGTAGTCATACATATGTAAGCCCCGCATCATTTCTTATGAGTGCATCTTTAGTGGCACAATCGTCAGGTTTTACTGATACCTCTTGTTTCTCACACCGATCATGACTCATGTGAGCTTAGAGCGTAAAAGAAATTATGAAATCTCTCATTGGGCCATTAATCATGCATAAATCTTCAATTTTCTTCACTCAAACTATGTGGGTTCTGATTCCTTTTCTAATAAGGATACGTAGGTATCCCATATGCGGGAATGATCCCAACTCTAAAATAATCATGTATTTCTGAATGACATTAAACTTCCTGCAAATCTTTTTTTTCATTTTCTAAAGCCGGGTTAAATGGGACCGGTACCCCAACGTACAACATTCATACATAGACGAAACTTAAACAAACCAGAACAACACAACATTACATATCATAATAGCCATAATTGTCTCCAAAACCCATGCAGGATTCCTCCTCACCTGTAGCCTACTCCCTCTCTGGGTTCCTCCAATAGTTGGCACTTTGAACCCTACTTCTAAGCTGCTCCAGAACATGCCGTTCAGGTGAGGCATCGACAGCCACTCTTCCCTTTTTCAAAGCAATCACCACCTCCCCACTCTGCTTAGAAGATGATCTGGTCCTCAACGGCAGCGGAAGGTGTGAGTAATCCTTCCGCACCCTTCTTCTTGTTTGAGTAGACATAGGCTCGCCACTTGAATCCATCTTCTGAGTCCCTCTCTTGATAATATCACAGAAAGAAATCCCAGCCAGCTCACTCACAGTTCATGTTCCTCACCCAGAGTTCCCCTCTCCTCTACTATGTTACTCCCTCCAAAAAGAAACCAGGCATTTAAAATTATCCAGCCTCTGATCTATATTGCTGATTTCCACTAAAGGGAGACGTCTATCTTCATTTGGAGCCTTTTCCACAGCACTGGACAAGGCCGCATTCCCTTTACTATCATTCCTCCTACTCTTTCCCCTCCTTCTCTTAGGCGAGGTGTTACTTCAATCAATGCATAACTCCTTGGCAGCCTCCACTTGACCCCGATTCTCGATAGAAGTCTCCTTTCTTGTTGGTTCCATACCCTCCTCCCCACCTCTAGAAACACTATTCAAAGCCGGTTCAACATCACCATTACCAAGGAATTAAAACCTGTTGGATAAAGCAACAAAAGTCTTGGCCATTGGATCTAAACCTCTATCCCCTTCTGTGCAGGGAACCTGCAGGACAGGACTGGTACTCGCATCCCCCACAGTCTGAACCAAATCAGCTCCGCCTCCAGCAAGCATCCAGTCCACCGAATCCTTAGCACCTTGTTCGTCCTCCTCTAGCACCCTAATGACCTCAACCACCGGCCCATCCACCTCCGGTGCCTGGGAATCCAAATCTACCCCTTCTATATTCATCTCCTCAACAACAGGGGCAAGAATATCCTCAACAGCCGCCTTGGTGGCCTCACCTAGCAGACATTCCACTCCTACAGATTGGGAACCCTCCTCTTCATCAACATCCGCCTTGGAAGGGTTTCCCACCCTCAGAGCCGAATCCGCTGGTCTTCTCCTAGCCTCCACATCCCTTCTAATGGGAACATGTAGCCGGTCCTTCAAATCTCCATTCCTACGGCAAACCTCCACTTCATGTCCCATGCGATGAAAATAAGAATAAAACCCATCCAGTTCTCGTAAATCACCTGTTGTATACACCTGTACTCTTCCCCTATGGTACTCCACACATAATCAAACGGCCGTCGAGAGGCGTCCATCTCCACACAAACCCGGGGATTAACCGGATGGCACAAAACATTAGTACAACTATTAGAACACAAAAACCTTCCTACGAGGTTTCCAAGCATTTGAATAATAGCAGGGTTCTGGAAGGGAAGCGGAAAATTAGGGAAACTTACCCAAACTGCTGTCGACGGTGAATCGCGCTTCATGTGAAAGTCAAAAGACCAGCGTAATAGAAGGAAGCGATACCCGTTGAAACTGCGAGGAGCTCTCGACCAAGCAGTAATGAGATATTCCTCTGATTCGAACCGAATCATCATGTGGTTCCTGTCAAGCATACCGACAATTGCCCTTTCCTGTAGCTCCCATGACCCGAAGATAAATCTGTCGAAGGCATCCACAGAAGGTCGTCCATTTCTAAAGAGCGCATTCAAGGTAAGATTCAGAAGCACAGAATATTCTGAGAACTCTGAAGTTGAGAGCTGAAGATTAGGTTTCCCATCAAACAGATCAGACGCCTTAGGGCTCAAAGAGATTTTCGGGAAATGAGGAAGAAAGTCTGGATTCGAAAAAGGTCGAAAAACACCTGGTCTCGTATCGGTCGGAGAATCTCCCTTCACCCCCCCTGTGGGGGGAAGGCCGGCACCGTCACCGTCATCACCGCTCGCCCAGAATCTCCAGGGTTTCGCTGTCGTCACCACCGTCGTCGGCTGGGTGGTCCCATTGAGTAGCGAATGACATTAAACTTCAAGTGCCCCACCGAGTGTCTTTAAAACCAGTATGGTCATTATAATGACCAAGGGAATTCTACATAATGTATGGAAGTATACCATTGACTAAGAATCACTAATTCATATAGATGATTCTCTACTGATGAAGAACCTCAAATACATATAAAAGATTCTCTAAATCTCCTACATTTCAATCATTTATTGCAATATCTAAAGGAAAAAAACTCATTTTCATGCTTGGTAAACTAATAAGGATTCAAAAACATTACTCAAATATATAAGAGTGCCCCAGAGTAGACAATAATTTCCCCCAAAAAGGTGTGATGAGTCTAACCTCCCATCCTCTCGACCAATGAAAATTTTTAAGCCTCATCAGTCCACAACTAATGGGAACCTACCTTTGGAAAGTAGGTCCAAATGGATATAGAATCATTGGATGTTTCTAGTTCTATGAATAAACTTGTTAGAAACTGATTGGAATGTTTGAACCTTAAACAAACAAAGGTCATCCCCATTTTCAGAAGAAACAAAAATGGTTAACCTTATGAGAATCCTTAACCAAGTTAAATAATGTTTTACTTATTTTTTAGGCCCATATTTAACTCAATGTGAGGGCCAACAAAGCAATCAATAACATATGTGCTCATCCAAAAGATGTAGTGGCCGAACTTCTCTTGATTATGTCTGTTATGAAAAAAAGTCTCTCTTTTCCAAGATCTCTCTGCATTAGAGAAATGGATTCTCTAAAGTTAACACCTTTGAATGCCATGAACGCTACTCCTGCTGGATCCTCATCCGCTCTAAGGATGACATCACCTACTCAGTGTCTTCAACACTGGGTCTCAAATTCACTGGTTAAGGAATATCATAAACATGGTACCATTCTGACTCTAGAGGCCACTCGACGAGCCTTCCAAGTTAAGAATTCACCCTGGTTGTCCGGACAGTGACGACTAGTGATCAAGAAGCGGGTGGTTCCAACAACTATATCCAACTGTTTCAGGTCGTTATCCCCGGAACGAAATCACCAGTCCCTCTCATATTATGTGGAGGTGAATGATAAGGTCACTCGAGGCCTTAATTCAAGGAGAAAAGAGTCCTTCCTGAGGGCGCCCATCAACAATCGCCACTAGACTCGTGTGGTAGTGCACCCTCAACAAGATGAGGGTATCGCCTTCAGGGTTTCAGCCTAGGTTCCTCAGACCCGAGCCCACAAGACGAACCGTCAATGGTGAAATCTGGTCAATAGGGAGCAGGTTCTTACTTCTTCCCCCTCCGGAGAAGTCCATCAAGCCAACTTGATGGAAAACAATGAGCTGGCATACAAACCTGTCTGTCCTGATGTTACTGCCAAAAAGACTCCTCTGGCAGTAACATGCCAATCCCACCAAGAAATTCCGGCAGAGTATTATAGGCCGGAATATACACATGTTTATAATCCATCAGCTAGTCAGCAGGCTCCTCTGACTACAAACAAAGAAACTCACGAATCAAATGTGGTGGGGAACAATCCGTAGGCACATACACCTGCAATTCATCAAGCTAACCAACAGTCTCGTTTGGTAGCACCCAGAGATGTCAATTAGAAAGCATCAATGACAAGTAGGAGGCAGACACAATTATCTGCCCCCGCACATGAGTACTGTCAGAATTCACTAACAGAAAAAAGAGGACAAGAGAAAGAATACACACTGACTCCAATCATGGAATGGAAATATATTCTCATTCCAGCAGATGAAGTCACCATGCACATTCTGACAATGATGAAAGAGCATAAGCAAATACCTGCTCATATTCCGGGTGTCTGTCAGAAAATTATAACAACTTCAGCAGCATCATCGGGAGGGAATCATAAATCTATCCCTATAAGTGGACTGACACATCAAAATATCACTCTGAAAATAATAGACACCTTTGTTCCAGTCTAGGAGGGTTATAGGGCATACTCCCACGTGTCATACGGAAAATCAATTTAGGCACATACACCATATTTGAATAGAGATAATCAGCCTAACCTAACCATTTCTCTTGAGCAGGCACATACACCTGCCCATAATGACCACATTCGTCAACAAGTGGTTCCTAAAGTGCGTAAGAAGGTGTCTAAGAAAAAGACTCATCAAGCACAGTCAAGAAATCAAGATCCAATCTCTAATAAGGCCTTTCTTGATGCTGGTCTTCTTGATGCACTCCGACAATTGTCTCTTGAAACTCAAGATTCTACTCTCTCATTTCCAGATTCCGGAAGTAATAAAAACAATTCTGAAGGTCTTCATCATACATTTCATAATGAAGGCTTTCTTCATGACATTTTAGTTGATCTCAAAGTATCATCTTTAGATGAGATCCACGATAACCCTCTGCGTGGTCAGAAGATCAAGGAGAAAAAGGTTTTATCTTTTTTTGTAACCCACCACGGTGTTCCTCCCCATAATGATGAATTTAGCTGTGAAAGACCTCTCTACAGTAGTAATTCGCATTTCCTAGAAATTTATTCAATGGAAAATGTAGTTACGAGAAATCCCTCTTATCTTGAGGGACATGAAAATGTGAAGCCAGTTATGTCTGATGCTTTACCACTAGCAGGTGAATTACTTTCTCTATCAGAATATAGCCTAGGGTGTAGTTCATTCTTCAAAAAACCCCTAGTTCATTCATCTTTTAGTTTGATAAATGAATTTTCTTCCAATCTTTTTGAATATGATGAAGCAACAAAGAAGCACCAGCTTTGGTCTAATCAGGTAGAAGAATATTCATCGAATGATAAGGAGGAAGAGCTGAATATGAGAAAACAACTGGCGAAAGGTGAAGTACCAGTCATGTTTTGGCCTTTGGCTGACTTTCAGTATAACATTCTAGAATTGTTTACAGAAGATTGTATTCATGATATTTATCTCAACATATGGAAAACTATTTTTCATTTAAAAGAGAAAATATTATTTTATGATGAATATGAGAATCATGTCAATATAATAGAAGGGTTGCAATGCCAAATTGATTTGGAATCTCTCTCAGTTTCCCGATATCCAAAGGATGAAAAGCAGTAGAGAGCCCTTCAGCATTCATGCTTTGGCACACTAAAATGGTTTCACCAGTTAATTACCAATTCCCCATCTGGTATTCATGTCAGGGGATGGGGTGTTCATGGAGCACTACATTTCACTATACTCTCCGGTCAACAAATCCGGCCAAAGGTGGTCTCATGAAATGTTATTTCCTAGTGCTTGCCACATCTAGCTGGTTTTGTGCATAATCAAAGGCTTGCCAAAGAACAGGACTCAACTAGTTCTTCTCAAAGTTAGGCATATAAATAACAATTTTTCAAATTACTCTTGCATCAAGAAAATGATAATATCAAATATGCCTCTCATTTAGATCATGCACATCATCAGGTGACAGAAGTGTCAGAAATCATCAAATGGTCATTTGAGCCATGTGATTTGAGTGGATGTAGGTTGATCCATCTGGCCAATTTCTGGACTAAAGTCTATAAAATCATGAGAGATTTTAAGAAAGTATCAGATGTAGTAGTTCAAGAGCCACCTCAGCTTGCTAGAATAGGGACTCTTTTAATCCAACCCTCGGAATCAACAAATGGGATTCGAGGAGTTGATTAGGTAAATTAGTAACAGCCCCAGTCCATCAGACTGGGGACTTTTTCAAATCCTCAATCTCTTCCTCAGAAAAGGTTAGTCTTCTCTCGATTATGTAAAAAGCCACAAGAGGAATGCAGAGCTGAATTATCAGGAGATTCCCTCCAAATTATGGTTCATCAGGAAGTTCTTGATGGATCAACACAACAAAAAGCAATGTCTCCTAAAGGACATGAAAAAAGATAGTACCTTAGAAATGCTGATAGAAGGGATGCAATGCGTTATGCATCAATAAATGTCATCAATGTCGTTGTTTCTTATCCTCCAGAAAATGAGGCTCACTCAGAGGATTTAGATGAAGAATTTCTTATTCAAGAAGCTATATATACAGAAATAAATGAAGAAGGTGTGCGTACTAGAGGCCAGAGGGCTACCCAGAGGCAATATATTCCTTCAGGAAATGCCCTTCCATACTCCAGAAACAAGCATGATAAGGAAATGGGTAAAAGTCAAGTTACGTCCCACCCTACCTCTGGAGAAGGCGAATCACTTTCATTAGATCAAAGGTTCGCACAACAAGAGGAATAAATGAAGGAGTTAAGGATATTGAATGCAGAACTACTTCAAGGTAGTCTTCCCCCTAAACATGCTGGAGTCAGTCAGTCAAGGGAATTCATTGCAGTTATTGGGATGGATCAAGAATATCCTCCTTTACAAGTACCCACTCACAGGTCCAATCCTATGGGTCGTGCATGACAACAACTAGTAGTGCTACCATCAGTTACAGTACCAGTCACCACACCTGTTCAAACTCTAGTTATTTCACCTTCTAAGGACCAAGCTCAACTAGATGTTTCCCAAAAGTTAATAACTACCATTGAGTCATTAACATCTCGGTTGGAAGATATGGAAGGAAACGTGTACAAGTTCAACCAGAAAAGAAAGCTTACCCTGAATGGGTAGATGAAATTTCTCCCCCATTGAATTTTGCGAATACCAAATTCCCAATTTTTAATGGTCCGGGAGACCCAGAACAACACTTAACACATTTTGTTTCTCGTTGTGATCCTTTGAAGGGAACCCCTCAAAAACAAGAAGTAGTTAAGCTCAGATGTTTTGTGCAGTCATTACAAGGGCCTAGTTTTGTCTGGTATACAAGTTTTTAGTCTCGGTAAATTACCGAGTGGGAAGATCTCTGTCAATGATTCCTTCTCCAATTCAGATCAACATTTCCAAAGACGATAGTTTTTTATCTTAAAAATTGTAAAAATAGGTATAATGAAAGAGTTTCGGATTTCATTGCTCGCTAGAAGGGATTAACATATTCCTTAAGCTTAGCACTCCCTCAAGAAGAGTTTTTTGCAATCTGTGTGGAAACTTTGTGTGATGAATTACGCACACCATTGATCCCTGTGAAACACGCAGGAGGGTTTCAAGACCTTACTTCGATCTCTTAGCAGATCGAAGACTCTCTTACAAAGACTAAGTATAAAACTCATGTAATTCCATCAGCTCCAGGAAGGAGAATCGGTAGAGAATAGATTGTTACAGTTACACTTAAAAAAACACCTGTACCTACTTCTACTTCAAAACATTCATCATATCGAAGGGTTATACCTTATGAGCATAAAAAACAATGAATGCCTCGTCAAGATGATCAAGGAGATCAAAGGTGTAAATAGTTCGAAGATTTAAATAACATTTTTTATCCTTTCCGGAATGAACAAGTTCCTGGTTACTTCATCTCGGCTCTGGAAAATAATCTGGTTTAGTTGCTGAGGCCCAAAAGGTCGAACAAGGAAGTTGATAAAGACCTATAAAAATATTTCCCATTTCATCAGATGTTGGGGCATCACATTCAGAAGTGTTTTGTCTTTAAATAACACCTGCAAAAGATGGTGGAATTTGGATAGGTAAAATTGAAAGGTTCTTCAGCCCAAGTAGCATGTGTTACTGATAATGATCCAGAGGAAGAAAGAGAGAGGCATGAAGTCAAAAGAAAAAATGCGTAGAAATATGATTATTGGATGGTCAGTAAAATGATCAACCGAACTCATGGCATTTTAAGAACACAATTAAACCAACCAATTGTGTCTTCTGCTATGAATTCCATAGCAAAACCCCCTTCACCAGAAAGAAAATCCCTAAAGAGGAAGCATAATTCAAAGAAAGAAGAACATTCAAGAGAATATGAGTTCATGTCAAAGCCTAAATTTTCTTTGACTCTTGAATATTTCATGCCATCTACTTCAAAAGCACTGGCACCGCCCCACCAAATGGCACATCCTAAACTAGCTAATCAGAAAAAATCTACATCAGATGAAGAGTTGATCATTGGTTCTGTCAATATGATTCACTTAACAGATCCATATGCCAGTTACGGTTTTGATCTTGATGAGCCTGAGTTCCCTGTATCAAATAGAGGAATTAGGGGGAGTTACTGAGGTTTGGGATACAGGGGAAAATGTGGATATTTACGAATCTACTATTCCAATTCTACCCCTGCTAGAACTATATATTCAGTAGAAACTCATTGTAGATCCCTTCAGTAGGCTTAACAGGAACAAGAAAGTTCTTCCATGTATGGTAGATTCAGTCCTGGAACAATTGTTTTGGAGGATCGATTGGAGGTTACACCCTCTTCCTCTCAACAAGTAAATAGACCTAGTCGGTCTAATCTGCCAAAGCCAGGAGTATTTCCAACTCCTACCCCGATACAAGATGCATCTACTTCCAAAGCTTCAACTTCTAAGGCACCTGCAAAATCACATGTTCCTATTGGGAAACGCAGGCCTTTGGACCAAAAGGATGATGTCCTGAAACATTTGTCCCAAGTAACTACCAAGTTATCAATTCTGGATGCCTTAAATCTATCAAAGGATCTTCAGGAGGCACTCATTGAGGCTTTTTCAAGTCCTTAGGAATTCAAAACAGAAATTATTGTGGCTGAAGTCTATCATATAGAGAATGATCCTACATAATGTCATGCAGTGATATCTTTTATAGATGAAGATGAAGTTGATGTTGTGCATGGACATATTAGACCTTTGTATTTATCTAGCTAGGTCAACTATATAGACATCCGATGAGCTTTCATTTATAAAGGTTCATGAGTTATCCTCTTCCCTATTCGTAAATTTTGTTGATTGGGCCTCACCAAATCTTATTTATCTCCTTCTACAATGATGTTTCAAGGATATGATAAAAATGAACAAGAACCTCTGAGCATGATTACACTCAGAACTTAGCTTGGAGACCTTATATCCAATTCATATTTCATGGTTGTTCTTCATGACATAGCCTTCAGCATTTTTTTGGAAGACCTTGGCTACATCATCATGTGGTTATCCCTTCATCATACCATCAATGTCTCAAATATTATTTCAATGGTCAAATTGGGACATTGTATGGTGATAAAACCCCATTCAAAACATGTGAATATCAATACATTGAGGCGGAATTCTATCACATGGAGGGAAAGGAGATATCCACGACAAAGGAGGTTACCAAAATTAATGCTCTATATGGTTTGGAAAAGATTCCAACAAACCCATTCATACATGTGAGTACAGATTATATGTTGCTTATCAGTAAAATTGACAAGATAGACCCAAATACAAATACACTTATGGAAACTTCCATAATGTCAATTACAGCAACCAAGCCAGACAACATTGGAGAAATTAGTGATTCACTAAGAAATGATGAAAGCTCAAATGAAGATGTCTTTATTTCATTCCATGAAATCTAGAAATTCTATACTTCGTAAACTAGTCCTGAAAAAGTTATAGCAATGTCAGAGATAAACGATGTTGTCGATTCTCAATCCATCATCTCCTCTTTATAACCCAAGGAAGACCCTTCATCATTAATAGGGTCAGAAATGGCGGCCTCTTCTTCAAGATGTTCAAATTTCAACTTCTATCCTAATCATGGAAGTTCTGCTTCATCATATACTATGCAAGTAGAAACAAAAGAAGTAACACATATTGAAGAAGAAGAAGAAAATCTCAGGGAAGCTCCTCCAGCATTTGAATAGGGTATCTCAACTACTATGGATGAACATAGAGAAATAAATCTGGGTACAAAAGAAGATCCACGCCCCACTATAATTAGTGTAGCCATGGCTCTTGAAGAGAAAGAAATTTATATTTCATTTTTAAAGAAAAATCGAGATATTTGCTTGGAATTATACAGAAATGCCAGGTCTTGATGTTGATGTTGCTACTCATCATTCTGTTTTGGCAGAAGATCATCGAGGATTCAGGAAAGCCGCAAGAAGAACACACCCAACTTATGCCTCCAAAATTGAAGCTGAAGTGGATAATCTTAACAAAGATAACTTCATCAGAGAAGTTCAATATCCCAAATGGATAGCTAATATTGTCCCTGTGAAAAAGAATACTGGAAAAATTAGATTTTCCATTGATTTCAGAGATCTTAATTAGCATTTTCCCAAGGATGATTTTCCAGTTCAGATCACAGGACTCTTAATTGATGCAACAGATGGATATAAAGCACTTTCTTTCATGGATATATATTTTGGGTATAATCAAATCTAAATGGATCTAGAAGATGAAGAATCTACAGCCTTTAGAGCACCTTAACGTGTGTTTTTCTATCGGGTAATTCCCTTTGGCCTGAAGAATGAAGGAGCAACATATCAATGTTTCATGCATCGTATCTTCAAACCCTTTTTAGGTAAATTTGTTGAATGTTATGTGGATGATTTGATGGTTAAATCCAGACAACGTCCTAATCACTTGGATGATTTGGAAATCGTATTGCACAAACTCTAACAACATAATTTGAAGATGAACCCCTTGAAATGTTCTTTTGGGGTAACCTTAGGAAAATATCTTGGCTTTGTTGTATGCCATCATGGTATCGAAGTTGATCCTGATAAGACAACGTCAATCCTTGGTATGACACCCCCTCGAAATTTGAAGGAATTAAGAGGACTTCAAGGACACTTGGACTATATTCAGCGTTTCATCGCCAATCTGGCAGGCAAACTTTTACCCTTCACTAAATTGATGAAAAAGGGTGCCACTTACCAGTGGACTGAATAATGTCAATAATCATTCAATATTATCAATAAATATCTCTTGATTCCATTGGTATTTATTCCACCTATTGAAGGAAGACCACTTATTCTTTATTTGATAGCTTTAGAGTGATCATTGGGTGCCTTCCTTTCCCAAAAGAATAATGCTAGGAATGAAAACAACCTTTACTATCTCATTTGGACTATGCCTGAAGCAAAAACTCTATATTCAAGTATTTAAAAGTGCTTCCTAGCATTAATCTTTGAAGTTCAGAAATTGAGACACTACCTGCAATATCATGAGGTCCAATTGGTATTTCGCAATAAGCCGCTCAAATTTATCCATTGTCGTCGAATTCTTACAGGACATCTGGCAAAGTGGATAATTATTTTGCAGCATTTTGATATCCAGTATGTGTCTCAGAAGGCAATAAAGGTCCAAGATCTAGCTGATTTCCTTGCTGAACACCCCTCATTAGAAGATACATCTTTAGATATTGAACTCCTAGATGTGGAAGTCTTCTCTATTCAAGATAATCTTCAAACATGGTAAATGTACTTTGATGGTGCTTCCAGAAGTACACCAGGGAAGAAAATGGAAGATCCTAAGTTCAAAAAAGTTGGGTTAGGAATTGTGATTATTTCCCCAGAAAAGGCAGTGATACCCTATTCCTTCTTATTGTTGTAAGGCGGTACAAACAATGAAGTAGAATATCAAGCTCTCATCACAGGATTGTATTTTTCACTTCAGCCATAGGTGAATCACATAAAGGTTAAAGGTGATTCAGACATGGTAATCAAACAAGACAATGGGGACTATGCCATTATAAAAGAAGAGTTAATCCCTTTGTATGATTATTCCAGAGAGTTAATGGAATAATTTACTTCAGAACTGACATTTTCTTATGTCCCACGATCACAAAATGCTCTAGCTGATGCACTGGCTAATGTAGCGAAATCTTTGGAAGATCCAAATCGGGACAAGACAATCATTAGTATTGCCCACCGTCATATATTTTTACCTTATGTTAAAATCAAAATAGAGGAAATCAATGAAATTAGTCCTATTTCTGAACCATATGGTCATACTACAGGATGGATGACACCTATCAGGGAATACCATCAAAATGGAACACTCTCACCTGATAGAACTGGGAAAGAACATGTTAGGCGATGTGTGGTCAATTTTACTCTTTATGATAGTCCAGATCACCTAGAGAAAATTCTCTACAAGCTAGGTTTTTATTGAATCCTCTTCAGATGTATTGATGGTGAAGAGACAATGGCTGTCATGAAATAAGTACATGCAGGAATCTGTGGTGCCCACCAGTCTGGACATAGACTATCGTATCAAATTCAAAGGCTTGGATAATTTTTGCTTTTAAGGATACAAGATTGTGTTGATTTCACTAAGAAATGTCATTATTTCCAAGTATATGCCAATTGCATTCATCAAACCCCAGAGTTTCTCTATACAGCTAAATACTAATGGTCATTTGCTATATGGGGAATGGATATAGTAG
Organism: Viscum album; assembly: GCA_963277665.1. Classification (NCBI taxonomy): domain Eukaryota; kingdom Viridiplantae; phylum Streptophyta; class Magnoliopsida; order Santalales; family Viscaceae; genus Viscum; species Viscum album. The sequence goes on along the minus strand of OY728143.1, from coordinate 609,386,434 downwards.
GACCATACCCTTCAGCTACATCCAAGCAGTTTAGGTATATTCTTACTGCTACTGACTTCTTTTACAAATGGGCAGAGGAAATACCTCTCAAAGAAGATATTTCTAAAATCATTGTTAGCTTCATCAAGTCTAATATCATTACCGGATTTGGTGTCCCTCATACCACATTGATGGACAATGGCACCAAATTCTATTCATCCGAGGTAAAGAAGTTGTATCAAGAATACAACATTCAATCCAACCATTCATCTTAGTATCATGCAGTGGACAATGGAAAAATAGAAGCCTTCAATAATACTCTTTCAAACATACTACAAAATATGGTGGGTAAAGATAAGAAATCATGGCCTGATAAACGTTTTCATGCTTTATGGGCTTATCGGACCACCACTCGCACTGCTACGTGGTCAACTCCATATTCATTGGTATATGGAACAGAAGAAGTCTTGCCCATTGGGGTTCAATTACCCTCGATTAGATTAGCCATTTGTGATTAGTCATCTACAGATGAACAATCTCAATAGTTATTGGATGAATTGGAATTATTAGATGAAAAACGATTGTGCACTCTGCACCACTAGGAAGTATATTAGAATCGAATAGCATGAGCTTTCAACAAAAAAGTTCATCTTTGTTCATTCATTCAAGGATAATTGGTATTGGTCCTCAAAACTCCAATGATACTAGGAAATAAACCTCTAAAGCTGGATTTAAAGTGGTAAGGACCTTATTCAATACATAAGGTCTACTTCAATAAATCTTATTCTTTAATCTCAATGGATGGAGAACTCATCACGACTCCAACCAATGCCAAATTTTGGAATAAGTATTTTTTGTAACACAAATACATCCATAGTCTTTAATACAAGACTTTAAACTGCATAGTCTCCATATTCCTTACTACAAGACTTTAAACTGCATAGTCTCCATAGTACTTACTGCAAGACTTTAAACTACATAGTCCCCATAGTCCTTACTGCAAGCCTTTAAACTACATAGTCCCCATAGTCCTTACTGCAAGACTTTAAACTGCATAGTCCCCATAGTCCTTACTCCAAGACTTTAAACTAAATTTTCCTCATAGTCCATACTACAAGACTTTAAACTGAATTGTCCCCATAGTCCTTACTACAAGACTTTAAACTGCACAGTCCCTCCATTGTCCAACATGACTTTAAATTGTGTATAGTCCCTTATATGTCCTACATGACATTAAACTGTGCATCGTTAATGTTTTTTCTACCTCTTGTTTCTCAAACTGAGTATGACTCACGTGAGCTTAGAGTAACTTTCAACCATAACACATTATCTAGGCCTCTAACCATGCGTAAGTCCCAAAACCATTTTTAGGTCATTTTCCTCAAGTACAACTCGATCACTAGTTCATTCATTAATCGAACTATGTGAACTTTGATCCTTTCCTTCTAGGTTGGGTACGTAGGCAACCTCCTAAGTCTCAAGCCCAAAACCAATATCTTCACATCGGTTCACCTCTATCTCATACGATGTTGATTCATGAAGTCTCCCCCAAAACCAATATCTTCACATCGGTTCACATCCATCTCATACGATGTTGATTTGTGAAGTCGCCCCTAAAACAAATATCTTCACATCGGTTCACCTCCATCTCGAACATTATTGATTCATTAAGTCTCCCCCAAAACCAATATCTTCACATTGGTTCACCTCCATCTCATACGATGTTGATTTGTGAAGTCTCCCCCAAAACCAATATCTTTTCATTGGTTCACCATCTTCCTTGATATATGACGTTAAACTATACAGTCCACCATTGTCCTCACTGAAATACATTAAACAGCAAACAATAAATCTTACATATGTGACGTTAACTTGTGCACCACCGGTCCATGCATATGACCCTAAACTATTCATACATTTGTCCTGTATGACAATAAAATACCACATTATTTAACACCCTCACCTGAGAGGGAATCATTATTGACATTGATTTCCAATTATTTCATATTCCATACACTACATGCATACATGGAAATGACCGAATATTTAATCTTGGGTCAAACCATCATTGCACTAAATTCCCCTTTCACCCTTCACTTGTACGAACCAAATATGTACACAGGGTATTTCAAGAACTATGTATGGCTTGATTCCCATCCTTATGTGAAACGTAGGAATGTTTGAGTGTCCCTAAAATCCATCCCCATGTCTTGGGGACTCACCCCAAATTCCACTTTCAGTCCCTTGGTTAAAAAGTCCCCCTGTGAAAACATGAATCTGGTATGAAAACCCTGGTCTTCGTTCACATCAGGTTTATATGTGTATTCCTCATTATGGTTCGACCTCTATGACCATAAACTAATATCTCCTACAGTCTCATCCCACATGACATTAAACTGTATTTCAAGAAATACATATGGCTTTATTCCCATCCTTATGGGTTATGTAATGAAGTACAATACCTCAATTCAGGACCCAGTCATAACATGATTATGGTTAGAATTGATCTACGTATATCCTTCATGCATTGGACAATGCCCATTTTGATGTGTCATAATCCTAAACTTTAATACTTTCAGATATCCATAACCCTTTTCTTGACTTATTGTCCCAAAATGTCTGATACCCGGGAATTCTTTTTACCTGAAAATGCAGCACGTGACCTTAGGTGGCCTTGCATAAGTAGTCTACATAACGGACCTGTCAGCTGAAAGGTACTATTATTTGACTATGCAGCCAATGCCCTTAAATGGACCAGTATAATTCAAGCCCCTAATGAGGTTTTCAAATAGTGGTAACGTCATTCTTTGGAGAAAAAACTCTTTTGTCCTTATTTGTCTTAACAACAATGTGTAAGGATCCACAAAAATATCCACCCTTAACATATTTGTCCCATAGTCTTTTTCATGATCTAAAAGTGGTTAATTCTTTGGTTTATGTTTCCATTCCCTACGTTTGGTTCAGATCTTCGCAGGAGTTACATTCATCCAATTCTTTGACAATCTTGATTGGAAATATCCTCTCTATATTCAAGTACCTATCTCCATACAGTAGACTCTATGATTTGGAAAATTTGTATCTCCATAAACATTAACTGGATTTTTAGAAATAGAAATGTAAAATTTCTGAGAGTTCTTTTGCCTGACTATGAAGCACGTTCCCCTAGGTATCCTTGCATTAGTATTATACATAATGGACCTGTCATCCAAAAGATGCTATTATTTTACTATGCAGTCAATTCCCTTAAGTGTCCCTGCATATTTCAACCTCCTAACAAGTTTGTTAAATAGTGATAACTTCACTCTTAAGAAATACTTTCTCTAATTCCTTTTAGCCCTTTTTTCCATATCATTCCTCATATTCAAAATTTCTTAATTCATAGTTTACATGTTTTCCCCCATACTTGAATATGGTAATAGGTTTTCAGATAAATTATCAAGGAATTGAGTCAATTTTAATTCATTTGGTCAAAGAGATTCAACCTTAAATATTATTCTTTTTACTTCTTATGTGCATGACTTTAAATTCTCCATAAAAGAAAACGGAATTCTGAAAAAAAAGTCAAGTCCCAGCTCACTAAACATATATTTTGTATGATTTAAGAAATATTGACCAACAAAAAGATTCAAATTTTGTAGGGTTATTTTTATAATCCTAGGAAAAATCAAACTATTCTTACTAGACCCATTGGATTAGGTAAAAATTTAAAGCAGTTAGCAAGAGAGTGCAGGAACAAATGATTGAAGAAAAAAGTGTTTTTCATTGATGCACAAGAGTTATAAGGACATCCACAAACTGGAGTCTCTTCTCTTTTTCAGTAATTACAAGAGGATTTCAACATAACTCTTCATTTGATCTATGGCATCCCGAGCTTCATCAGCAGCCACCTGGAATTCATTCATTAAACTAGATACAATAAGAGACGTAGTGATACTAGATCTTCTTGGAAAAATTGTAAAAAAATGTTCTTGAGTTCGGTTTGATAAAAAAAATTGTTAATCAAACAGTGACTCTGTTTTTTTCCAAGAGTCTTGGAAGATGGATACATGGATTTGAGAATGGAGCATTTGAAGTAAAGAGCCATTTGGAGAGAGTACTCTTTTTAGATATTGTTCTAATGTCATAATAGTCTTCTCTCCACCAACTGGTAGCGGAAAACATATCAGCCCATGGGTTTTCCATTTTCATATATATAAGGAAATGGAAGGGTGGAAAAATTTGAAAGTTCCCCCCATTATTGCTGCTCTTAATGCACACCATAACCAAATTAGAGGAGTAGCAGTGTGACTGCATCTCAGACATATAGTTCTTTGCATCTGGAACGTTGACTCCTTGCAGATGACCATGGACATATAAAGGCAAGTAAATGCTCTATGGGGAATTAATGTGATAATTATTTAAGTACTTGGCCAAATATTGGAGAGTGATGTCACGAATATCATAGTAATCATGGACAACGATGTTCATAATGTCATCAATCTTCTTGCTAGCTAGCTCATCAGCTGATCTAATTCTTTTGGGATCAATTGAATCTGCACAAAGATTAGATAATTGACTTTTAAGTAAGTTGGTTTTTCATAAAATTTGTAAAGAAATTTGAAAAAAATGTCTATGGAATTAATGCATGCAAGTCTAATTTTTGCGCGCATGTCTTAGTTGGTCGCACAAGTTCTATCGCGCTAGTGATGGCACGCAATTCAAAAACTCTCTACAAAAGCGCGACACAAACAGAAGAACGAAAGAGCGGAAATCTGAGTCACTTGCACAAACAAGATCCTACTTGCACAACGAGAGCAAGGTTCTTTGATAGACAGGTGCTTTGCACGAAGTGGTGCTGCATATTTATAGGTGAAGTAGAACCCTGCACACTATACCCTACAGGGCTCGCACCTGTGCGCCGCTACCTGCACGTTCAAACCCTACGCGCCCAAAATCCTTGGTTTTCTCCTTTACCTCATAGTCAAATCCTCTCTCCTTTTTCGAATCCAACCCTGAGGGGGGACTTTTGTTGACACTCCATTCCATCACAGAGTTCAAAGTTCACTAAGGGGAATACCTCAAGAAAACAGTAGGGAAGATTCATAAAAAAAATTTGAAAAGGAAATAAGGGTCGCATATTTACCTGTGCGCCAGCCATGGGAACTCAAGTCACTTGCGCACCAGATATGTGGTGTGAAAGCTACTTGTGCACCCTAAGTGAAATTTCTCCCAAACCTCATATGGCATGTAAATACCCCATGTGGGCCCCCCATTTTGAGAAAGGAAAATCAAAAACTCAGATTCAATCTTTGGTCACCCAAGTCTCTTTCTGAAATCTTCTGAACACTTCTAAGGTAATTATTTACCTAGAATGGATGTTCTAAAGATGATGAATAAGGCCTAAGTGTTGAAACTCATCAATACTTCCACGCCTAAGTGTCTAACCCTTAAGGTAAATGTTGACACTTACACGCCGCCTTTAACTATCAAGGAAACTTGCACGCCACCCATCTAAAAGCCCCTAGGTATGATACTAAGGGCTCTAATTCATAGTCTCCCAAGTATCACTTCACAGGTTCTTCGTCGCTGAAGTTAGCTCATGTCAAAAAAGTATACTTGCATGACCAGGACTTTTTCGCCAGACCAATACTTCCACCCCTCCTTTCAATTCACTTCCTTTCCTCAAATTCATCTCTCCTCCTCAATATTTAGCCTTCAAAACCCTCTTCAAAGTCATTTGTGGAATGGTTCATTTGTTGGCTTCCTCATATGAAAGGAATTAGGTGGAACATTTCTCAAAACCTCATGAATTACATTGCTTTATATCACTAAGGTTAGAGATTTTCCTTCATTCAACCTCATCCTTTAAGATGAGAAGATCTTTAATTCGGCCATCCTCATTAAGAAAAGGCCCCATGTTCCATATTAATAGGAATCCTCCTTAGGAATAAGAACCAATCATAATTTTCCTTAACTTGGGCATCCTTCTTAGGAGTAAGACCCAAGTCTCAAGTCCCCTTAATCTGGGCCTCCTTCTCAGGAGTAAGCCGCAGTCATAATCTCTCTTAATTTGGGAATCCTCCTCAAGAGTAAGCCCTAGTATTAATTTCTTTTTATTTGGGATTCCTTTTTAGGAATAAAACCCAATCATAAGTCCCCTTTAATTTGGGCATCCTTCCCAGGAGTAAATCCTAAGTTAAGTATCCACATCTCCATAAAGCACATATACCTTTATGGACCCTATTCTTGGTTTTCTTCCATAAACTAAGTCCTGATCCTCATCTATTATGGGTAGTCATACATATGTAATCCCCACATCATTTATTATGATAGCATATTTATTGGCATAATCATCAATTTTTACTGATACCTCTTATTTCTCCCACTGAGAATGAATCACATGATCTTAGAGAGTAAAAGTAATTATGATATCTTTCTTTGGTCCATTAATCTTGTATAAAACATCATACTTCTTCACTCAAACTACGTGGGTTCTGGTTCCTTTTCCAATAAGGATATGTAGGTAGCCCATCTATGGGTATGATCCCAACTCTAAAATAATCATGTCTTTCTGAATGACATTAAACTTCAAGTGCCCCACTGAGTGGCTTCAAAACTAGAATGGTCATCATAATGACCAAGAGAATTCTACATAATTTATGGAAGGATACCATTGACTAAGAATCACTAATTCATATAGATGATTCCATATTGATGAATAACCTCAAATACATGTAAAGTATTCTCTAAATCTCCTACATATCAAACATTGATTGTAAGATCTAAAGGAAAAAAACGCATTTTCATTCTTGGTAAATTAATAAGGATTCATGAACATGACTCAAATCTATAAGAGAGTCTCGGAGAAAACAATAATTCCCCCCAAAAATGTGTGATGAGTCTGACCTCCCATCCTCTTGACCAATGAAAATTCTTAAGCCTCATCAGTACAAAAGTAATGGGCACCTACCTTTGGAAAGTAGGTCCAAATGGATATTGAATCATTGGATGTTTCTAGTTCTACAAATAAACCTGTTAGAAACTGATTGGAGAGTTTGAAACTTAAAAAAACAAAGGTCATCCACATTTCCAGGAGAAACATTATTATATAAATATTAACTACTATGTAATTAGAAAAATATATAATAAATTTTAAATTATTAAATAATTATAATACCGGAAATTTTTCTTCAAGATGACTATCAACAAATAACTTCCATGTATGTTTGTCTATAAACTAATACTTGAGGCATGGGTCTTCAAACCTTCTCTTTCCAAAAACATAATTTTTTGTTAGTTTTATTTTAAAATCTCTCCCTCAGACTACTTATAAGGAGATATTTATTTTCATAATTTCATTGGTTTCCTCAAAATTGAATGTCATTTGTAATTGAATAAATTAAATATGTCATTTAAAAAAATTAATATTCAAAAAACGAGACAAAAGGAATCGATTAAAATATTTTATCATCATGGCCTTCCAAAGCTACTGTTTCTCCTTCTTGTTCACTGACTTCCAATCAGGTTATAAAATACTAATCCTAAAACAGCTTGGCATTGATATATAACTGATAAACTGAACTGCATTTGGTCATGTTTCATTACTATTATCATCAAAATAAATATTTAATAGGTAATCATTGTGAGCATGTGATAGTTTGGGTAAACCTGTAATACCACATTTACCAACTTGAGAACATGATTTTTCAGTAATAAGATGAGAAGTCTCCTCTATCAAGGATGCATCATTTGTCCTACAAAAAAATTAAATTAACAGTTTTATTTCCTTAAATAAGTATATTACTAAATATATAATAATATGAAATAAATAGATATACCTCGTTAACTTCTCTAATCTATTTATATCTGACATTGGTACTAGAAAGTGTAATGAAATTTTGTGTACCTACGTATAATTAGAAAACTCAATATTTAGAAACATGAAAGAAAAAAATATGTAAAAAAGAGGGTTGAATTTATAATTTTCAAAAATATAATCAAAATATAAATATATACCATAAAAATTATAAGACTAATTTAGGGTTTTCCCACATGCCTTTATCGAGATAATAATGTATTTCGTGTACTAGGTATATCTGATACTCATTTTTGTAATTCTTAAATTTCTTAATAGATGAATAAGTCTCATGTAAATCAGTAACATCATCAACATCATCCTCATGACCCAAATGGTATCTTTTTCCTTGAAAAACAATGGCCCACTGATTATTTGATGGATTAAGGACATAAAATTCTTGTTTTTCATGTGTCTCCATGATAAATGGTTCCTCATTGTAATTAAATATTTTCACATAAACCTGTTTAAACCCATATACATCATGTTTCACACCACTCTTACTATCAAAACAATTACACTTAAAAATGGTGACTCTAAATTTAATATAATCAATTTATCATATGTGTTAAGGAACTCCAAAATATGGAGTTAATGTAGAATTTGGGTTTTTATCATTAGAAGTTGAAAAATTCACTACTTCAGCGAAAACCATCACACCACAATTCTGAATGGTACTCTTGCCATCCAGATTTTTTGTGTAAAATGTAAAACCATTGATATCAGAACTATACCATGTGATCACATTAAGAGATGGTCCCCCTTCTAACCACATAAATTTTTATGATTCAGATATTTCTACGGTGACTTTCTCTTTAAACCATGAAACAAATGTCTTCTGATGCTCAATAATAAACCACTTTTCATTTCTTTTCTGATATCATAACTTTAATTCAGAAATATGTGGGGATATATATATGATTGATACTCATTCATGTTGTTAAAAATATATAAATGTTCCTGCATCACTTCATCATGTGGAATGAACTTTACCTTTAATCCACTAACCCCTATATCATCACTATCAACTGTAATATGTCATGATTTAGGGAGACTAATATGATCCACCTCATACAAATTATTAGTATAGAACTCGAGCACCTATTCCAATAAATATTTTTGAACAATAGTTTCCTATGGGATATAAGTATTTTTAACTAATCCCTTCAAAAGTTTCATATATATTTCAAAAGGATATATCCATCATAAATAAACAGGCCCACGTATTCTTATCTCACTCACAAAATGAATTAGAAGATGGACCATTATATCAAAAAAAAATTATATGGGAAATACATTTCCAGTTCGAATAGAATAAGAGTTTCTTCATTATCTAACACATCTAACAAATTTGGATCAATTACTTTGATACAAATGGATTTGAAAAAATTACATAACCTGCTGATAGTCTTTCTGATAGTTATCGGCAATATACCATGCACTGCTAGTGGTATAAGTTGTTGGATCAATACATGGCAATCATGATATTTCATACCTATTAATTTACAATACTTTAATGACACCAAATTATTAACATATAACAAAAAACCATTGGGTACTATAATACCATGAATTCACTGAAAACATTTTATATTTTCAATCTTTCTTAATGTGTGACAATCTGGAGGTAAATAGGTTTTGTTTCCTTTCATAGTGTGAGCTAACTCCAAACATATTCTTATAAATATCAAGTAAAATATAGCTTTAAATCCATCTTTTTCATACCATTTATGTCTATAAAAGTTCCAATTAAACTATCACATATGCTTTTCTCAGCATGCATAACATCAATGTTGTGTTTTGTCTCTAACAATCACTAATAAGTTAATTAAAAAAATAGACTGCTTCTTCCATATATTTCTTTGAAGACCAAAAATTCATTCTTTCTAAATATCAAATCAATTTTTTTCACCATGTAATAATATTAATCAGCTAACAAAGGCCAAGTGGGAAGGTTGTATTCTTGTAAACCATTAAATTCATTTTTTAATCTACAATAAGGTTGATCAATTCGAAAAAATCTTTTGATGTCCCATGTACACATTCTTTCTTCCATTCTGCAATTGATAATTGAAGTTTTTTCTTCATAAATTGAACTTGATTTATTTCCCTTAACACTATATCTAGATAAGTTTCCATATGTAGGAAATTCATTTATAGTGAACATTATCATAACACACAAAATCAAATACTATTTCTTATACACATATAAAACATTAACACCTTCCTCACATATCAATTTCAAATCATCAATCAATGGTGAAAGATAAAAATAAATATCATTTCTCAATTGGTTTGGTCCAGAAATCATCAAGATCATCATAACATATTTTTTATTCATACATAGATTTTGGGACAAGTTTTAAACTACAAGCAAAAAAGTCCATGAACTATGTTGGCTACTGAGTCTCTGATATGGATTCATTCCATCAGAACACAATCCCATTCTGATATTTCTAACTTCATTTCAAAAACCAAGAATTTTTTTTAAACAATTCAACTGTGGTGAATAGGCAGGGTGATGTAATTTAACATAATAGATTTTCTCATATGAATTCCATCTTAACATTTTTGGTTTAATTAAATTTTCAAATAGACTCTTCAAAAAAGGAATTGTTAGAAGGTTCCAAATTTCTTTAGTAGGAGTTTTGATTGTGGTACCTAAGAATGAATTATAATTGAATTAGAATAATGGTATGCAAAAAATATTGGATGATATCATTAGAAAGTAAAAATTTTATTTTTCATAACGTTAGATGAAAATACCTGAGAATGAATGTGAGATGACTTTCCCATATATCTTATAGCGTGATGTCCCAAATGTTGGAAAAAATGATAAATATTATTATTCCTTCATCTACAGTACACAATCATTGGGGAAGGAATGTATCTTTTTATACCCCAATCCCACTGGGAATAATATTTTCTTCGCCTCATAATTGGAATATGTAAGCCCATTTCCTTCTAAAAGTAGCTCTTTTAAAAGCTCACGTAATCTGGAGAAACTTATATCACTCAACCCATTTTTTATTTTATGTTAACTAATCTCAAAAATGCTGATAACACTGTATATTTACTGGAACTTAGGAATAATGGTTTCTCAGAATCTCTATAAAATTTTTCAATAGTTGCCATTTTTTTATAGTTTTCACACCTAAATCATAAATTAATTCTTCAATATGATCCTCTGCCTCATTATGAATATTTTCATCAACATCGGATATTAAATTTTGATTTCTTTCACCATACTAGATATAATGTGTATAATTAAGGCTCAAACTATTACAAGTGGGATGATACTTGATTTTTATGGATTTTAAATTTCTCATATTTAACCAATTTACACATATATAGAAAATCAAAAAAATGTTTTTAATATTTCATTTAGAAAATTCCTAGAATTCATTAACTCCTTTTTAATAGTCAATAGGGGTTCTTCATAAATGTATCTAATTATGATCTATTCAATAACTGATATCACAATATAATTGGTGAATATATTAAAACATATACACATTTAAATATATATATATATATATTGAGATAAATTGTAAACAGAAACACATTTAATAAAAACTATTGATATTCAGATAGAAAACATCAGATATGAAACATATTTACAAATAGTAAACATTTTATTTTCTAAATATATACATGTGTTATATTGATATTATAATTTAATTATAATATCAGTCATATAAAGTTTTATAGTTCATTTAACATAGTTTCTGCATTATTTCACTGTTCTATGTGTCAAACGTATTGAAAATTTCATTAATTTAACAGATGAAAAATTACATATTATTAGTAATATGAAATAATAATTAGAGTAAATGTTTATATTATATGTGAAATCAATAATAATAATCCAAATATTATGAATGATGAAATTAAATACATAACTAAATTATTAAATTTGAGAACATGTTCATTTTTTGGTATAGCGAGATTTAGAGATTTGAATTTTTTGTAATGTTGACTCTCCATGATCTTCTCTGGATCACAAAAGGTAGATTTATGTACACATTTATTATAACAAATGATTATAAACTATCAAGAATAAATCATATGTGTTTATCACACTAAATTACCTTCACGATGAACTGAGTTTTTTAAATCAATTAAGAAATTCAATATTCCTATAAATACACACTAGTTTTTGTGATGGTTTTTTTAGAAACCACAAATCAGTGAAAATGTATTCTAGGTATTGAGATGAGTATTAAAAATAGGGAACCAAATATTTGTGTAATTGTTTTAATAGTGAGTATATTATTGTGTAAATAATGGTGATTATGTGCTTGTGTAGAGAGATTGTTTTAATTACGTGAACATACTATGATTTCAAGAGGTAGTGTGAGATTCTATCATTTAATTGATGAACACATAGTGACATTATGTCTTACGTGATAGAATATTGCGTGTAAGGGGTTGTATAAAGTAATAAGTGGATAATTTCAGGAATACGTAGTTTAATAGTCATTCGAGATTATATTCATAAGACCATTCAAGTAAAAAACATGTGAAATCCCTTGTCAAATATGCAGAAAATGATGATGTATAGAATATGCATTAATAAAGATTATGTTAATATTGCACGTGAGTGAGCATTGCACAAAATACATTATTGGTGATTAGGTTATCTTGAGAAAAGCATGAAAAGTTAATGTGTTCTTTCAAAATGTATGTGATGTTGAGAAACTGTTATGTGTTTGCATATATAATACAACAATATAGAGATAATATTGTGGGAAGTGGTCATATTTTGTTTTGAAGGAAGTAGAACAGTTTGAATTCATTCAATTGAGTGAGTGAACTATTAATAATTTTGAAAGTGTAAAAATACACAAAAGAAAAGTGAAGATACAGTATGTGATATACATTCATGAAGGATGTACAATGAAAAAATATGATTTTCATTTATACACATGAAAAATGAATTAAAATAAAAATTCCATGCATTTGATTTTACTTGCATGAGGTATATTAAATATAAATTAAATGAGTAAATGGATTCTACAGAAATAAAGATGAATTGAATTTAATAAAATAAAAACATACTTGGCCTAAATAGAATCAACCATATTTTAACCAAATTGAAAAATCTTAGACTAAACTAAACTAAATAAAAATAATGTAAATTTATCTAGGATGATCACTTTTATGAATACAATTAACCATGTTCAACAAATATATAATAAAATATAAACTAATAATTGAATAAAATAAAAAACATAATTAATTGATAAATAATTTATCTTCAAAATTAAAAAAAACTTAAGAAATTTGTATTTTAACCCGAAACTATATCCAAATATGTTCTTTGCTCTGTAGAATGCATTGGAATATTAAACATTACAAGATATATACAAAAGAATATTGTAAAAAATAAGAAATAAATATGAAAAACAAACTAAAATCAAACTGTGGTTGAATGTCACTGGAAATAAGATTTGTAAGAAAACATAACTCGTAGAAGATGAAAAATGTTGAGATAATCAAGAAATCGGACCATTGTTTGTGAAAATAGAAGAAAATCCACAAGAATAGTGGTTCAAGATCAAGATATTCTTTCAAAGTCATCACGAGTTCAGAGGAACCATCACAGTTTTGCATTCCAAGATCAATAAACATAAGTTATTCCCAATTACGACTTATTTTAAAAGACTTTAGGCATCATTTTTTATAAAAACTGATGTTGAAGAGTCCGAAAAATACTTTCGGTGTTAGGTTTTGGGAAAATTGACGCTATAAATATTTTTTTAATATATAGCTTCAAATTTTTTAAAAACCAACACCGAAAGATCATGATTTTGAGATTAATGGAATCGAATTTTTTAAAAACCGACTCCAAACAATTTTTTTAATTTATTTTTTGCGACAGTTTTTTAAAAAATGGAGCCATATATCATATGTTTTGAGGTTTTTTGTGTCGTTTCAACTAATAATTGACGCCAAAAATCACTCCTAAAATTTGTTTTCTTCGTTTTTACTAAAAAATGATGCCAAAAATTTCTCCTACATATTATTAGCATCGGTTTAGAAAATACGACGTCATTACTTCAACGCTAAATCTGTTATTTCCACTACTAATAGGTTTAATATAGGAGAATAATAGTGTTCAAAAACATTATCTATGTTGTAATTTATATTATGAATCGTAGTGTAATGTTCATATATGTAATCTATTTTCCTAGATATCTGAATTGATTAATCCTTTTGGATTTTATTCCTTTGAATCACACAAATGTATTAAAGTAATTCACTGGCTCCAGGATTCTGTGATCAAGGAATTATAGTTGGTATCAGAAGAAGTTTAACAACAACTATGGGAATTAGATTTAGAAAACATTGATTAGGGAGCATAACAATAATATAGAAATTGGGGATAAGTATTGAAAAAAATCCTATAATTTTATTAGTGTTGTGATTAAGTAGTTATTACTAGGAAATACAACCATGTCTGGATACTACAATTGGATGTTTTTATGGAACAGATGTACCGATGAGTAATAAATCCGAGAAGGTGTTCTAGTTTTGTCTTGAGGTTACTTTCTACATAACAATGGGCCTTACTCCTTAGCTGGTTTGACACTCTTGGGAGATATGCTCAATTTAATTCACATTAAATTTATAAACCATTATAAAAGATTTAAATGTAAATATGTCCCCAATGAAACCATTTTTATGATAGTGACACTATATACACATAAATCCTCAATTTCCATGAAAAAATTTTATAGTTTTTTTATTATACATTACGATGTGATCTAACCTAGTGTGTTTCATTATTTATAAATGGTGCCCAATAAAAGGAATTTGATCCTAACTGATCCACTTGATCCAAAGATTAAGAATGATCGTATCTTTTATGGTGTTCAACCAATGTTTCTAAGTGAAATAATCTCAGAAGAATTTCTATCTTATAAGGATATAATATCATGTCATAGATGGACATGTAAATATTACTCTAAGTATTATGGATTTAGTGGGAAGCATTAGAATAAAAGGATAGATGGAAAAAATAGGCATAAAATAAACAAGGAAAATAAATATTTTACAAGATGTGTTTTTTATGGTTTGAAACTCACTGGTACATTTTGAAGGGAATGGGAGTTTGTTATATGTGTTGGGAAAAAGGCCACCATGTTATTGGTTGTAAGGGAATGAAATAAAATATCAATTTGAAATGCTTCTGTTTCAAGGAGATTGGACACTATGCAAATCATTATTTTATTAATCAAAAGAATATTCCATGAAATAGGCTAATGGATCATGGAAAATTTTATGCTACTACAATGGAATATGAACAATGATTAATGTGATTATGTTTGGAATTATGTCAACTAGTTATTTTATCAATAGTTTAATGGTTATAATAATTATATAATATATAAGGACTATACTACATTACTATTTCATTAACGATTTGAGAATATATGTTGAATTTTACTGATAAAAGTAACACATTAACGAGTTTATCTTTTAAAAAGAATATGTTTGGGGGAAAGATAACCCTAAATATTTTTTTGATACTAAGATAATGAATTTGGAATAAAGAGATGATTGATTTGGATAAGTTAAACATTGGATATTATTATTTGGGGTTTAAGTATGATTTATTGGATATTATGTGCTAATATTTTTGGTTTTAGTAAACATTTTCTAGATGAATAAAATACTTATGGACCATAAGATTTGTTAAAAGTGATTCTTGCGTAAAGAATTATCTTGAATATCCATGTCTATGTCAACATTATGAACTAAAAATATATTGAATCACAACTAAATGATTTTACTGAGACATGGAATGAAATATAGTATGGTTTCTTAAGTTATTATCTAGATATTAAAATAATCCCTCAAATATAACAAAAGTATCGAAAAAAATGTGTTATCTTAATAATTTAATTTTTTGAACTGGTGGAATATTAAATCATCATATATTTATGGATTTGAGGCCCTTAAATATCCATTTGTCAACCACTTGTTTGTGATTGATGACCTCAATCACTCCCTAAATATATTTATGTTTTCTCTCCATGTCTGTATGTATACATTATACCGAATTTCTCTTATTTGAAATCATAATTTAGTGGTGACCTTTACATTCTCCATTTTCACTTTTTAAGAGGATGTTTTATCCACCCTTGTTCTGATGTGGGATTTCAATAAATGAATTTTGAATAGTAAAAACATAGATATTGTACTCGAATTCAAAAATTACAAGGATGCATTTTATTTATTGTGTGTAAAATATAGCACCTAGTTATTTCATAATACATTTCTTTTTAAATAAATTCAATATCTTCTAATGCACGCAACACCGAGTTTGACCACACTATTGTCTATGTAACTAGTCATTTAAAAAGCTGTTCTGAATAGAATTAACCACATTATGAAATTTTTAAACTATAATTTTAAAAATATACATTATCTTTGAATTCATAATATGAAAATTATCTTTGGTTTATTTTTTATTTTTCCAAAAAGTTTTATTTATTGATGAATAGTAAAAAATACTGAATTATTGTTAAAACCAAATTTTTCATTTAAAAAATTATTTTACATAAAATTGATTTTAATATCAAAATATATAAATAATCCATATATTAATCCAATTTAGGCCAATATATCTACTTTTATAATAGAATTCGATATAAAAATTTATTGAACTTTTGAATGTCTCTTTTACCCTCCTCGCCACATCTGTGAGATTAGCATTAAAATTAATCTTCTTGTTTCTGTGAATTGAATATCAAAAAATTTACAAAAAAGGTTGTAATTATTATGGATTTTTTTCTAATAGAACTAAATTAATTTTTTTGTGAATAGTAACATCAGTAAATGTTTATTTATTTACCAAGGTTATGGGTAAATCGGGTAATCAAAGGTAAAATATAATATTATAATGTTATACAATTACCCATAAACATGTATTAATTTCATTGGACAAGTGGTTATCAACAAAAATAAATCTCATTCATAAATTATGGTCTTTTTAAGCCACTTGGGTCAGAATAAGACTTTTATTATATTTTATTTAAAAATAAGATAAAAATGTCATACTCATAATTTTAAAAAATAAGTCATTTTTTATATAGGGTTATAAATAATATTAATTAGACTATAAAGAGAATTTACAAATATAATGTGTTTATCTACATCATGATAATTTATTTATAATTTAAGGACATTAAATAATTTAATTTATTTATGACCTAATGATTATGCAGTAATTGATTTATTAAAGGAGGAATCAAAAGAATGATTATAATAATATTAAAATAAATATAATTTGAAATATTTTATGTCCTAAAAAAATTTTCTAGATGAAATAGACATGTTATGGATGTTTTAAGTTAGTTTTTTCTATGAAATAATGTTTTTATGATGTTGTTAAGAAGATATTTAATAAATAGTGTAAAAATTGATATAAATGAGATATTAAAATAAATATTATTTTATTAAATGAAATAAAATCATAAAAAATATATTTCTACCAAATAACTAGTATATAGTTAGATATTACACAAATGATTCAATTGAGGTTTTATTTTAATTTTATAGTTACTATATTAACTATATAGTGTAAAAGGATAAGTAGTCATGGTAAGAGTTAAATTCATTACAGAAGGGATAAAGACAAAAGATACAGGTAATATTCTGACCTAAACATGTCTAAAATTCATTGGATGAATAATATTACACCATTATCACATTATTGTCGATTTTGAGTTCTCTAATAGACAATATTACTTGAAAATAATATATATATTATTTAAATCCAATATAGTTACAAAATATCAATATCTTTTATTTAATATATTTTATGTTTCCACAAAGGAAACAAATCTATCTATGAGTGAATATAAATAACTATTTTTATATAAATGAAATTATTTTCATTATATAATTTTATTTTTAATTTTTAGATGTTATACAATTCCCTTAAAAGTCTATTCAATTCTAAAACAATATTAGTTTAATTGAAAAAAAATGGAATAAATGATCTTAATAGTAGTAATTATGAAATATTTTGAATTGGTTTATGTGTATAACGAATTTAATAGTTATATATGATTCTTTATAGATGTGTGAGATCATTACATTTTAATTACCACTTTGAATTGATGTATTGTATGTCAATTAAATGAATCATATTAAATTTCCCAGTAATGATATCTTATTGAATTAATTTATCAATAAATTATTTAAAAATAAAAAATATATATTATTACAATGGTATAATAAATTTTCAACAATTTATTATAATTTTAATTTATCGTCCATTTTAAAGTATCTGGATCTCGAATAGGCTTAATATTTATTAAAATTTTGTGAGTTTCCTAAAGTGCCCCTCCCCTCTCATGTAAAAAGGTACCTCTCCTTCTCTTTTATTCACACCTATAAAACACTTAGACTCGGAAAAAACCTACCAATTTCACCATCCAAATTCCATAACTTAATCATAGAGGCCATACATAAGGCATAATTCCATCCTAATAAGTCCTTTTGTGAAAATTAAAAGGGGATTCTCAAAGAAGAGGTAATTATTTTACAATTTTAATTTAATTTATTTTTCTTCTTCTACTTACTATTATTATTTTGTTTCTATAATAAATTAATAAATCCACTAACATATATATTGTGATATGTTATTATTAATTTGGTTCAATCATATTCTTTCTTTTATACATCCTAAGAATAACAATATCACTTTACGTGTGTATGTACGGCTTACCATCTCCATGTTGTGATGTACATTGTATTTTGTTACCACTTTTTAGGATGGTTATTATGCTAAATATAGTGGATATAAATAATCAATATGAAATTATATTTATTATTTATAATTAATATACCATCCATTTCCTTACCATATTACCATTAATGAAATGATATCATCTCTCGTGAGAACGTGTAGCTAACTGTCTCTATGAAGCGATGGGATTCATCTTCCACATTAACCAATTAAGAATGATTATAAAATATATATGATGAATAAGTATGAAATATATGACATAATAATGATACTATAATATATATATATATGTCATTTACATTCTTCAATTCAATATGATAACAAAACTGAAATTGTGTTCATGCGTATGTACGGTCTATTGTCTCCATGAATGTTATATTCCATTACATATTATAAATATATATATATAGTGAAAATATATGATATATAAATCATGTTTTTTATTTTTTGATTTATGTAAATCATGATCTATAAAAAGACAAAGCACATGTGATTAAAAAATCAGTTATTACCTGAATCGTTGGTTTAACATGGAAATGTTAGTAAATGGGTAATATAAAGTCATAAATGAATCATATATGAAATGATAAATATTATTAGGATTATGGTACAAGTTATTAATATTTTAAAACCACTATACCAGAGTTTTATACATGTATGAAGGGAATAAGAACTGTGGTAAAGGTTAATATTATAAACTAATTTTTATCATAGATTTTTTGTACATAAATATTTTCTGGAAAATATTTCAACCATGTTTATTTTTTTAAAATGTTTTCAAAATGAAATTTATTATGTTTTTATGTGAGGGAATATTTAACTAAATCATATTTAAAAAAATTTAAATATTTATTTTTCTAAACCCTTCTCATTAATTTCAATGTTTTTAAAATGGTTTTACGGATTTATTTATATGGAGATGAATGTTTTAAAATATTAATTCCATTTAAAATTTTCAATGTGGTATGTGACACTTTGATTCAAAAAAATCTTTTTAAAATTTATTCTTTTATAAGTGTGTGGATTTTGAATAAATTATTTCAAATAAAAATAGGTATTTATCTTAATATATTTTATATTATTTTATTAGATTATTTTCATCTATGTCAACATCTTTGTTGGAAATAATACTTAATTGAGATTGATATATTTTTATATCATTTACCCTATTTTATTTCAATGTTTTAGGTTCATATTGATTGTGGATGCTCTATTTAAATACTGTCCATGGTATATGGTAAACGTATTAACATTATTCATGCTATTTTTTATAAGAATTTTTATATTTGTTATGTTTAACCCTTTTCATATGGGGAATTAATTAGACTTAGCAATTGATGAGAGGGGCTCTCTATAGACCCTCATTTCATCAGTAGGTCTCATCAGAAAAAAAAATAGTCTTGGTTTTTACCCATTTATGTATGGTCTTGGCATGAGGCCTTAGTAGTATAGTTATGATTCCCAAAATTATGTATTCCCACATTATGATATTTAGTTATTGATATTACATGTAATTATTCGACTAGTGGAGAATCCATGTGTATTTTTAAATGGAATTATATGATTAATTCTTTTCGTATTATGCAGAAAATTTTGTTTAAAAGGATTGTCATTTAGTTTTATACATCCCTTAAATGATTGTGATTATTTATTATAGTTTAAACTATATTATTTAACTTTACTAAGAATCTAAGCTCACCCCTTTCTTATGTTTTATCTTCCAAGGATGTTAATATGTGTATTAAGATTGTTATGCAGGTTTAAGATATAATAATAATGGTTTTTTCAAATCATTATCTATTTTTTATTTTAAGTTATGAATTCTAATATAATTTTCATATATGTAATCTATATTCCAAGACTTCAAAACTTATCGATCCTTCGGGAATTAATTTTTTAAAAAAATAAATATTTATTAAAATATTGCACCGTCTTCAGGATTTTGGGGTCGGGGCATTACAGTTGAAATTTTAGAAATTTAATAGGAAACCATGGAAATTATATTTAGAAACATATATTAGGGATAATAACCATAATATAGAAATTGAGGATAATTATATAATAACATAATAGAATTTTATTATTGTAAATATTATGTTAGTATTCAAATAAAATAAATCCATGTCTAGATACAACCAACTGGATTTTTTTTTCTAAAATAGATATACTTAGGAGTAATAACTCTGACAAGGTGCTCTAGGCTTGACTTAGGGTAACATGGTACATGAAAATTCGCTTACTTCACAACTGTTTTGACACTCACATTATATATACTTAGGATAATTCACATTTTATTTTTCACTCATTATGAAGGATTTCAAAGATTCCATTTTTATAATTATGACACTAGATATGCATAATTCATGAATTTATGTTAATAATTTTTCTAGTTTTTTATTATACATTATGGTACGATCAATCCAAAGGTGTGTTGTCATTTAGAAATGGCACTTAGTAGAATGAATGTGAACCTCACCGATTTTTGTGATTTGTAGATAAAGAAGGATCATATCTTTCATGGTTTGAAGACAATATTTCAAAGGTAAATATTCTATGAAGAATTATCATCATATGAGGACATAATATCATGTGATATCTGTATAGGTAAATTTCACTCTAAGTATTTTGTCTTTGGAGGGAATCATGAGAATAAAATAACAGCAAGGAATGTTTTGGATAAATTGAGGAAGGGAAAGTAATATTTTCCCACATGCCTTAATTATTGACTGAAACACCATGGTAATTTCTTGAAGGAAATGGGAGTTTCTTATAGGTGTGGATAAAAATTACTCTATGTTTTTTATTGGAAGGGAAAGAAGGAAAATATCAATGTGCAATTCATTCACTACAATGAGATGGAACACTTCGCTAATCAATGTCTCAGGTTTTAAAGGAATATACCCTGAAAGATGCTTTTGGACTAGGGTCATGATTTTGCTAATATCATGGATGATGAAGATTAGTTAATGTTATTATGTTTATAATTGTATCAATTGATTATTTTTTCAATGATGTAATATTTATAAGAGTTACGGAGAATATAATAAATGTATTGTACTACTATTCCATTAAGGATTTGGGTATATTGAATGGTAGCAAGAAAAGTGACTCAGTAACAAGATTTCCTTTTTAAAAACAATATGGTGGAGGGAAATAAAACACTTAATATGTTTCAAATACTTAGAAAAAGATGTTCGAATAAATAGATGATTTATTTGGATAAGTTGAAAAGTCTATATTATTTCTGGGGGTTTAAGTATGATTTATTAGATATTATGTGATAAATTTATTCATTTTAGTAAAAATTTAAACGGAATGAAATACTTTTGGAAAATAGGATTTGTTAAAAGTGCTTCATGAATAAATAATCATCACAAATATCCATCTCTATGTATGTGAAATCAAGTAAAAATAAATTGAATAACATCTAATCGATAATATAGAGACATGGAATGAAATTTAGTTTGTTTTATCAAGTTATTATTCGAATAAAAAAATAACCCAAAACAATGAAAATGTATCAAAAAAAATTTGTTATCATAATACCTTAATTTTTGTTGAACTGATGGTATTTTTAATCATCATAGATTTCTAGATTTGAGGCCCTCAAATTTCCATTTATCATTCACATGGTTGTTATTGGTGACCTCAATCACTACTTATAAATATTTACATTTTCCAACCATGTGTATATATCTACATTCCATCAATGTTCCTCTATTTGAAATCATAATTTATTGGTGACCTTCGTATTTCCCTTTTCCACTTATTAAAAGGTTGTTTTATCAACCCCGGTTTGGATGTGGGATTCCAATAATAGAATTTTGAATAATCCGGCTTTATTTACTGAACCTGAATTCCAAATTTATGAGGATTAAATTTAATGAAGTAGGGGATAATATAAAACCACAATATTTCAAAATATGTTTCTTTTTAAATAAATTCCACATCTTTTGTTTCACGCAACACCGATTTCGAGTGCACTATGACCTATGAAACTAGCCGTTTAAAAAGAGGTTATAAATTTTATTAACCACATTATGAAATTTATAAATTTTATTTCTCAAAATATAAATCATTTTTCGAATTCGTATTATCAAAAAAAATTTAGGTTCAATTATATGTATTTTTTTGAAATGTTTCATTTATTGATGAATAGTAAAAAATATCGAATTGTTGTTAAATACCAACTTTTTCATTTAAATAATTATTTTACATTTAATTGATTTTAATGAAAAAAATATATAAATAATACATATATTAATCTAATTTATATCATTTTATCTATTTTTATTCTATAATTAGATATAATTTTTTTTTGAACTTTTGAACATGTCTTTTAACTGCTTTTTCACCACATCTGCAGGATTAACATTAAATATGTTTTTCTCATATCTGTGAATTGAATTTTTAAATATTTATATAATTTTAATTAATTTTTATGTAATTTTAGATCTTGTAGGCTGAAATTAATTTCTTGGTGAATAGTAAATTTAGTAAATTTTTATTTATTTTCCAAGGTTAAGGGTAAATCGGGTAATCAAATGTAAAAAACAATATTGTAAAATTGTAAAATTACCCTAATAGCTGTAATAATTTCATTGAATAAGTTTCTTTCATCCAAAATCAAAATTATTCTGAAATTGTGATCTTTTTAAGCCACTTGGGAAATATTAATACTACTATTAAATTTTATTTAAAGAAAAGATAAAAATCTCATACTCGTAATTTTAATAACTAAATGATTTTTAATATAGGGTTATACATAAGATAAATTATACTATAAATATTTTTTGGAAATATAAAATGTTTATCTACATAATGGTAGTTTATTTATAATTTTTAGGCACTAAATAATTAAGTTTAATTGGGATATAAATATGATGCATTAATTGATTTATTAAAGGAAAAAATAAATAAATGATATTAATAATATTAATTTAAATATAATTAGAAATATTTGATGTCATCGCATAATTTTTTGATGAAATTGACATTTTAGGGATGATTTAATGTAGTTTTTTCGAACGAATCATATTTTTAGTATATTTTTAAAAAGACAAGAAATAAATAGTTTCCAAATTGACCTAAATGAGATTTTAAAATAAATAATATTTATTAAATGATATAAAATTCATAAAAATATATATTTTATATAAATAACTAATATAAATTTAAATATGTTATAAATGTTCCAATTTGGGATCTTTTTTCTTTTTATAGTACCATATATTAACCCTACACTGTAAAAAGACGAGTAGTCACTATAAGAGTTAAATTGTTGAACTAAGGGATTATGCCGAAAGATAAGGTTAATATTGTGAGCTAAACATGTCTAAAATTCATTAGTTATATATTGTTTAAATTAGTGATAGTTTTAAAATATCACTATCTTGTATTAAATATCTTTTATGTATACACATATGGCCAAAATCAAGATATGAATGAATATAAATATCTATTTTTAAATAAATTAAATTATTTTTATTATATAAATTTATTTTTAATTTTTATAAGTTATATAATTAACTTAAAATTCTCTTCAATTCTAAAAAAATATTAATTTAATTAATATAAAAATAGAATAAATGACTTTAGTAATATTAATTTTGATATATTTTGGATTATTTTTTATGTGCAATGAATTTAATATATCTATAAGATTTATTATATATTTTTAAAAGCATTATATTTGAATTCCCACTTTATATTGATGTATTTATAGTCAAATTAAATGAATTGTATTAAATTTGAAAATAATGATATCTTATTGAATTAATTTATTATTAAATTAATTAAAAATAAAAAATGTTAAATAATAACAATGGTATGGTCTATAATTTATTTTAATATCTATTTATGTGACAATTTTAAGTATTTGTATCTAGAATAGTATTATTGTATTTTAATATTTTGAGAGTTTCCTGATGTGCCCCTCCCCACTATTATAAAAAGGAACCTCTCCTTATTTTTTATTCACACTTGTAAAATAATTTATCTTGAACAACCCCTACCCATATCTCCTACATGTGTCCATAAATTCATCCTACATTTCATAATTAGTTTATAATTACAACCTAATAATTCATTTGGTGAAAATCAAAAGGGGATGCTCGAAGAAGGGGTAATTGTTTTACCAATCCATTTCAATTTCATATCTCATTCTACTTACTATTCCTATACTATTTCAATAATTATGTAATAAGTCATATATCATATATATTCTTATATTTTATCCATATTTTGGGAAAATCATATTCCTCCTTTTATCCATCCTATGAATAACAATATCACCATACATGCGTACGTATGGCTTACCGTCTCCACGATGTGCTGTAATTTATTTTTCATTACCAGTTTTTTGGATGGATATAATAATGAATATGATGGATATACATAATTATTATTAAATCATATTTATTATTTATAATTAAAATACAATCAATTTCCATACCACTTTACCATTAATGGATGTATATTGTCACTCATGCGTGAGTGTGACTTACCATCTCCACGATGTGATGAGATTTGACTTCCAGGTTAACCATTCAAGAATGATTATAAAATATATATAATGACTAAGTATGAAATATATGAGATAATAATTATACTATAACAATATATATATAAATATCAATTACTTTCTTCCATTCAATATGATGACAAAACTAAAATAGAGTTCATGCGTACATACGACCTACTGTCTCCATGAAAAGTGTATTCTATTCCATATATTTTATATATCCTCATATTTATATACTAAATATAAATGATATATAAATATTTTTTTACATTTTTTATATAATAAAATCATGTTATAATTAATAGGACCATTAATAAAAAGTCAAATCACGTATGATTAACAAAGTAGTTATTACCCAAAACATTTCTTTAACGTGGAATTGTTAATAAACGGGTAATATAAAGTCATAAATGAATAATATATAAAATAATAAATATTATTATGAATCTATTACAAGTTAATAATATTTTGAAAAACTCTATAAAGGACATTCATATATGTTCTGATGGAATCAGGCTTACGGTAAGGGTTAATTTCATAATCTCATTTTTTTATACGATTTTTTATACTGAATTATTTAATGGGACATATTTACCAACTATGTACATAATTAATAAAAATATTTTCTAACTATTTTTTTGGTTTTTTATAATGTAATTTTTAACTAAAACATCATTTGAAATGTTTAAACTTTTTATTCTTCTAAATTGTTCTCATTGATGTACATGTTTTCAAAATAATTATAAGGATTTATTTATATAGACATGAATGTTCTAAAATGTCACTTCCTTTAAAATGTTTAAAATTGGAATGGGATATATTGATTAAAAAATATCTTTTTAACTATTTTATTTTATAAGTGTTCGGATTTTGAATAAATGATTTCAAAGAAAAAGGGGCATTTTTTCTCGATTTTTTATTGGTTTTATTGATGTATTTTCATCTATGTCAACATATATGTTGGATTTTAGGCTTAATTGATCTTTACCTCTTATGATATCATATACCATATTTTATTTTAACGTTTTATGTTCATTTTGACTATTGATGTGCTATTTGGATACCATTCATGGTTTATGGTTAAATTATTATCATTTT
The DNA here is from genome assembly GCA_963277665.1 of Viscum album. Classification (NCBI taxonomy): domain Eukaryota; kingdom Viridiplantae; phylum Streptophyta; class Magnoliopsida; order Santalales; family Viscaceae; genus Viscum; species Viscum album. Next base: position 609,360,235 of record OY728143.1, on the reverse strand, counting down.
GTATGCTAACATTAATACAAATGTTTATGTTGGTTATGGATACCGATTTTCATATGAGGAATGCATTGTATTAATAATTTATAGGTGGGGCCTTCTATAGCCCTTCAAAGAATCTTTATGTCGCATGAGACAAACTAGCTTGGGGTTTTTACCCATTTGTGTACGGTCTTGGAGAAAGGCATTGACGGTTTGCTTACAATGTCCAGCATTATGCATTCCCACATTATGAGATTTAGTTATTAATATTACATGTGATTGTTAGACTATTAGAATATCCATGTGTATGTTTAAATGTAATTATTTGATATATTCTTTAGTTATTTCACTCAATATTATGTTTTAAAGGATAATGATTCAGCTTTATACAACACATGAAATTTTATTCTTATTTATTAACGTTTTTGTAGTATTATTTACCCTTACTGATCATTTGAGCAAACCCTGTTCTTATATTTTATTTTCCCAGCAGGCCAATATTTGTATTATTATTGTTATGTAGGTTTAATCATGGGGAATAATGGAATTATTAAAGTGTTATCTATATGTTATTTTATGTTATGGATTTTAATGTAATGTTCATGTGTCTAATCTATTATCCATGACTACTAAATTAATTAGTCCTCAGGATTTGATTCCTTGTAATCATGTCAATTTATTAAAATAACGAACCACCTCTGGGTATCTAGGATCAAAGAACTACACCCATAATATCCCTTCTAAGATTAGAGGAAGGATCCCCACCAAGACTACCATCTGATCTATTAGTGTCATTAACATATTGAAAACTTGGGTAACCACATCAAGATAGTTGTCAGATGTCGATTGGTTGACATCACCTTGGGACCTAATGGTTATATTTCATTAAAATTCATAAACTATGCTCAGAATATACACATCTTTCAATGGTATTTTGAGTACAACATGATACTCTACGAGGGGCAGTATAGTTGGTGCACCACCCGGAGGTAACATATTGGGAACTGGTCCTTGTATCGATGCCTCATCACTAAGGGGAGCACCTTCGGGATCATGATGTTGAATCATGGCTGTCATATGTCATGGAGGAATCCTTAAATAGACAAGATTTACATATATAAATGAGTATATCTAGAGATATTACACAATAAGGTCATGGAAACCACATCCCATTACTCTATGATGAAGGCAGCATTGTTTTTCCAATAATATGTTCTCTCATTTACCGAGTTGAAAATGAGGTGATCAGAGCCTTAATGTATGGAAAAATCATCTATCTCACTAAAACTAATTCCTTTTTCTGTAATATGATCATGATACACTTATCTTTTTCTCCCCAAACAAATCTTATAGACTTTGGTCACAATGTAGAACAACCACTCAAATACCACTTTGTCTTGACCCATCCTAGAGGGGGTCATGCTGCGATGCGCCAAGCCTACCTCCAATTGGCCAATGGATAGTGACTAGTGCAGAGTAAACCTATAAGTAACATGGGAGTCCCAAGCCTATGTTCATGTACTCATAACAACATCTCTATTCAATACAATGATCAAATGTTAAGAAAATTGAAAAAACATGATTATATACGTCTATATCCCACAATATGAGTTTGACATAAAGTAATGTAAAGTAAAAAGGGAAAATAAAAGCCCACCACCAAGAGTCTAAAACACAAGACCAACCTGATTGTAAAACTAGGACTATTATTAGAATACTTCAAAAAGAAAACTCAGTCTATTCGGTCTCACTAATCATTGTTTTGTCTAGGTCCATTAATGACTCTATAAAAAGGTTGATCATCCGCAGAAGACACGACACATGAGGGAAATTACCATGTAGGTTTGAGTATAAAAATACTTCGTAGTAATCTCCCAAACTAAAAAACATAAAAAATGAAATACTATCTAATGTAAATTGGTATATGTCTGGGGAAAATTTAAAAAGAATATCTAGATATAGACAACAAATAAACAATGTTTAGAGGTAATTCAGACCATTATATACCAGCCCAGGGTTCCAGCTCGGTGATTCTACATAGAACTCGTCTGGTAGAACAAAATCCTATGTATGATTGAACTGATAACATCTGTATGAGAGATATTAATCATCTTTTTTGAGTATTATAATTACACAATTATTATCTGAAGAGAGTATTATATCAGATGAGGGATACTAGAAAGGCAATGGAGTGATACCAAAAACTCAATTTTGATTAACCCTCCATGTAGAGGATCAGATCTCGAGTGGTGTTGATCTTAAAAATTACATGAAATACACTATGGTGATAATTATTAATATATTATCTCACTTTGGGCCTCTCGAAGGTATTCCAATTACTCTATTCAAGAAGTCCAACAAAAGGAATCATAAACCTAGTAGTGGGAGAAACTTTCATCACAACCCTCAGGGAAAGTATAAGTAGAACACATACATACCGAACTTTTCCATGATATGGAGGACTATAAATCGAATCCATTTATAACAATGTACACTACGTGTAGAAGGGGTTACACATTGTGTCCCTCAACTCGGGGTACTCCTTGTGTAAATGGCTTGTGTCTTTTTCCTATATTGGTGTCCAAGAACACATCATGTAGGCTACCCATTTAATATAACTATGTTCTATTACATGGATTTATCCCTTTTAAATGTTACCATGTGTTTTTATATAGACTATCCCATGTACTTGGTCTATTCCATTTCATTGTGGGGGAGTTAACGGTGTGCTCCAACCAATGTACACCAACTTGTGTTTATGTACCCTATGAGGCAAACATAGATTCACTAGGGAGAGGTCAAATGTCATATAATAGGGTGAAATTTAGTGTGATCTTCACCAAAACCTAAAAATATAGCCATTTCAAAGGGTTCCAACATGGAATGTAGATCCAAATTACACCTTGTGTGGCACAAAAAATTTCTGAAACATAGATATAGTTCTGCGTATCCCGGTTGTTGGTCTAGACTTCAATCTATTGATAACCTCACACAAGAAATATATATCTACCCTAATCATTTAATTCCATGACTAAGAAAATATGTTTTGGTTCTTCTATACACTTGAAAAATAGATTGTTCAAAATTATTCATTGTGTGGCAAAGAAAATAAAAATGAAGTATCTACGTAATTCGATTCACTGTTTTCTCCTTCACCACACAACCATTGTGTCATGTCGATCCCATTTCTATAATATCAAAATGTTTTTCCTATGAAATTGGTGTGTAATGATTAATTGATCGGGATATTTCAAACCATAGGTTGAACAAAGAATGCATATGGGAAACAATGTACCGAGGGAGAATAGCATAAGAAAAATTATGTGGAATGAACCTCAATCAATGTTCATGTCGATATTGATTCATTTCACTAAGAATAAAAATTTTAAAATAAACAATTTCAATGTAATTCTATAAAATCTTGATTTATCTAACCCATCCTGCAAGATGAATGAACCATAGTTCAATCTATTTTTTGATTAAATCACATTCATAATAGAAATCAATATTATGGAAACAAAAACAAATAAAAAACCTACCTATGACAATTTGGATGAATCTTTGATGATGAACAGGGCTTCACCATGATCGTTGGAGATACCCTTTTAATTCATGGTGTGATTATCATTGATCCAAGATGTGGTGGTTATTTTTCAGAGATATTCTCCAACACCCTCTCCAAGGGTTCTCTATTTTTTCAGGGCTACGCGGATAACACTGGGATTTATCCTTGACTATCTATTTAAATAAACACCAATAATTGTTTTGATGAAATAGAAATAGAATAATTTGTTTAATTATTTTTTTCATTTTACACCTATGATGGATTTTCCAAAAAATTACCCACACTAACTAATTTTAATCCACACCATGGGTAAAACTCATGTTCTGAACTCTGAAGTGACCACTTATTTCATATCTAAGAACTTTTGTAGAAGTTATTCCACTTTTCCAAGAAAACTAAGTGCATGTTATATTAAATATAATACAAAAATTTATTCTGGAAACACAGGGAATCAAAATCACATGTTGTCTCAGTGGTTGGTCTTGAAAATATTCCAAAAATTATCCAAAAATATAAAATGGAAAATATGATTCATTATAGTTCAAAATAAATTAAATTCATTATCACCATACTTCAAAAATATTACATTTCATTTTTTATTACTCAAAACATTACTTTTAAGACACATAAAAAATATTCCTTTTGAAATCCTTTGAATTAAGTTAAAAATAGACCTAAAATATACTTTTAATAATTTTATAACCATACAAATATTTAAAATAATATCATTAATATTTACTTGGATGAAAGGATTAAATCATTAAATATCCAAAGCGGCTCATGCCACGTTAAATATTTAAATCATAATCTTAATCAAAGAATAAAATTAAAAATATATTAAATAACATGAGGGTAGATAGAATAAAGATATTTAATGTCAAATTTCTTGTATATACACAATATAATAGAATAAGTTTTCAAATCATTATTAAATTCCTCGATAAAAGGATATTGAGAGTAAATCCCTTAAATTGGTTCAAACTTGTCACTTGTGTATTTGTCAACCAAAATGATACTTTTATGTTAATAAATTAATTTCTTCTGAACCATTTTTATGTTTATTATAACTTTAATTTTCGTTAGTATAATTTTTTAAACAACTATTTAAACAACTATTTTTACATCAATTATTTTTATCGTATTCGGTTTCTGTGTCAAAAACCACTTTGGTATGAGAATAATGGTCAAAAGGGTCATTACATTAACATATACAGAATAATAATAATTACATAATTTTCATATTTAATCATAAATTTAACATCTAAAACCAATCATAAAATATGGTTATGAAAAATTAAATAAAATTACAATCATGGGGACAGTTGGTCGTACGTACACATGAGTAACATTCCAATTTTTCAAAGATCATTAATGAAATAATGTAAGTAACACTTACCTTCCTAGAATGACCATTATATCATAAATACCATATTATTTTATCCTTTATAATTATATATATAATTATTATGATGTAAAATGAATCAAAACGTGTCGAGGAGGTGGTAATCCACATGTCCACGAACCATGTTATCTCTTTTCCAGTGTGTTAATGGGTAATAAATAAAATCATATATTATAAATAAAGTAGGTAATTATGAAATGAATATCATATATATGTTATGTATGACATATATATTTAATTAAATACATCCTTAATACCTTCCATGTATTGTGTTGAAATTCCACATTGCTTTGAGGAGGCGGTAGTCCACATGTCCACAAACGATGTTATTATATTTACACTAGATGGAAATAATTAAGGTATGTGTATATAATAATTCCATAAGTATAAAAAAATAATAAATAATATATATATATATATCACATAAAAAATATGTTTTTCATCATAATTTTCAACCATTATAGGTGGTAAAGGAAAAAATTAAGCACATCATTACGTGAGGTGAAAGTTCACCATACATGAATGGTAATTTTATTACCCATTTGATGGAAGTGTGTATATATATAGTTAAAAAACATAAATTAAAAACATATCATTATATTTAGAATAAATATTTTGTTACATAATCATGTAATAATAAGAAATTAATTGGTGGAGAAAGAAAAAACATAAATTCACATTGAATAATGTTACCACTTTTTGGGTTACTCCTTTTAGATTACACTAAAGGACTTATGGTATTGATTATTAACCAAGGTTAAGAAACAAGCGTTAGTGTATGAATTTTTGGACATTATTTGGGAAGTGTTTTTATGATTCAACGGGGATTGAGAATAGTGAATAAATGGGATGTGTGAGTGCTGTTATATAGTGGAGGGGGAGTGGAATTCTCATAAATATAAAAAGGTAAACACAATTTCAAGGTATCCCTTACCTCATGTGACCCAAATTATATTCCCAATTAGATATAATGGGGTATATGGTCTAATAATTACCATAAAATGGATTTTTAACAAGAATCTAGGGCATTTAAGCTATTAAAATTTAATATTTTACCCTCAAGTAACAGCATTATTACCTTTCTCATAGTAATTAATTTTAATTATTTTCACTTATCATTTTGGTCAAAAACTATGTTGAACTTATTAAAAAATATAAATTATAATGATTCTAAATATTTAATCTAATTTTTAAAAATTATTATCAGATAATTTGAGGAAATTAATTTAAATGTAATCACACAGACAAGATGCAATATTGGGTTTTTAAAGTGAAAGTGTTCAAAATTGTGCTATTTTTCTATATAAATTTTCAAGGTGAAAATGACAATAATGGGAAAAATTAGTTTAAATGTTGAATTTTTTTTTCTAAATATACTTTATATCTAATAAAAAAATTAACTATATAAATAAATTGGATGAAAACATAGTCAAGAACTAAAATTCAGTATTATTCACTATTTGTCAAAATAAAGATGTTTTCAAAAAAATACCAAAAATTAACCCAAAGTAAATATTTATATTTTTATTTAAAAAATAAAATTATTTTCATCTAAAAATTATATAAGTATTAAAAATTAAATTTAAAATTTGTTCTCTATTAAAAATTTGTAAAACTGCCCTTTAGAAATATACATATTTTTTACATAAACAATTGTATTTATTCTTCTTTTTATCCTATCAAATTTATTTTATTAATGTAAAAACATAATAAAAAGTGAAAAAAAATAATTTATTAGTCCAATTAATTATTATTTTTTACAATAAATAGGATATAAGTACTACTTAAAAAATAATATTAACAATATATTCTATTTTTGTATAACTCATTTTTGCGTGCAATATATGATTTAGAACAAACTCATTATTGAATATTTGATACACTTTTAGATGTAGAGTTACATTTAAGGTAAAATTAATATCTAATTCATAAATATTTATAAACCTGAGAAATAATTATTCAGTCATGACCAGGGATGTTACATCCTTCCCACTTTTGAAATTTTCACCCTTACAATTTTATTCACTTATCAAATAAGTGAAGATATTTTTTCCTTATATCATTTTTATACTCCCATTTTTCATCTTCAACCATTTGGTTTTTTAATAAGGCCTTAACCTCATTAATTACCTATTTCCACAATACTTTATCTATGTGGTCAAGAAACTGAACTGGTTGTTCCTCATAAAAAAATATTTTATTCCATCTGAACTACTTTAGGGTTTAAAACATGATATGAATTAATTGCATACTTCCATAAAATTTAAACATTAATTACATTGTGTACCTAAGATAAATACTCAGTTAAGTCCACTCAGTAAGAAACAAATGATAGTGTATCTAGTATTTCATATTTTCCTATGAACAGTGGACTCATCATCCCCTTCTATGGAAAATCCATTACACTTTTCAATAGAGACACTTTGAGAAGGACTTGATCACCTACCTTAAAAGAAATATATTTTCTTTTTTTTGTGAACATAACTTTTTTCCTACTCTATTCCATTCTCAAGTTTCGTTGAATCAAATGAAGTTTTTTTTTGTCATTTCATCTACCAACTCTGGTCCCAAAAACATTAGTTATCTTATATTAACACAAATATTTGATGTTTGACACCTATTTATATATAATTCATCAAAAATATACATATGTATACTGGATTGGAAATGATTCTTATAATAAAACTCAACCAAATAAAGATTTTGATCCCACCTTCCATGTTAATCTATTGAGAAATAATGAAGTAAATCTTTCAGGTTCTGAATTTTCTTCTCTAAATATCCATAGAAGTGGTGATAAAATTTAATATATAAATTTAATTCATTACCCAATGACTTATGATGTAATTACTAAAAATTGGATGTCAACCTAGGATCACGGTCTGACACAATGGATAGAAGAAATCCATATAACCTGAAAATATTATTTAAATACAATCTAGAATGATGACCTACAGACATTGTATCTTTAATGGGAAGTAAATGTGTAGATTTGGTTATTAGATCAACAATAACCCAAAGTGAATTACTACCCTAAGATGAATTTGGCAGTCCAACCACTAAATCCCTTAATATTTTTTTTACAACCACCCCAGCATTGGAAATAGTTGAGGCATCCCCTTTGGAAATATTTTTTCTACGATAACCGCTTGATAATTCAAAAACATCAGGGTAAATTTATAACTATAACTTTTCATTTCATTCCAAAAATAATAATTTCAATGATCTCCAAACATATTTGTTCTTCTAGGATGAATGAAAAATGGAGAACTATGAGCTTCAGTGAACAAATCATTCCTTATCTTTGAATCAACAGGCACACATAATCTTTTTAAAAATAGTAAAACACCTTCTTAATAAATATTATAATCATAAAACATAAAATTACTAATGGATTCTACCTTTCCTTTCGAATATTGACCCACCTATAGAGCCCTTTTAATTATTTTTCAAAAATATGACTGCAATGAAACCTAAAACAAAATATAAGATGTCCCTAGATCCACAACATCTAGATCAAAATTTATCAAATCATTAACCAAAGAATCACATTCCAAATGTTACATGTTTATCATAACATTATTCTTTCGACTCAATGAATCATCCACCTTGTTTAATTTTTTATGATAATAATGAATTGAGAAATCATATTCATTTATTAGTTCCAAACATCTCCTCTATCTAATTTTCAATTTATTTTGAGTGAATATATACTTAAAATTTTTGTTATAGGTATATATTTAACACTTCACTCCAAAAAAATGATTCCTAAAAAATTTCTAAAACAAAAAAAACATTATCTAATTACCAAATGTGTTTAGGGTAATTTAACACAATATTTTTCAACTTATTTTAAGAATAAGAAATTAAATTTTCATTCTATATCAGGACACAACCATGTCCATTGAATGAAGAATCTATATAGATGATGAATTATTATTTTCTAGAAGTTAGGTCCAAAACTAGATTGTTGATCAATCATTATTTCAGTTTCTGAAAACTAAAAATCAATTCTTCTATCAAGATAATTATGACTCCATTTAATGTTAATGTAGCTAGTGGGATATATAACTGAGAAATTTTTCCAACAAACATTTGGTAGTAACCTGCTAATCCATGAAACCTATAAATCTTAGTGATAGTGGTAGGGCTTGACCACTCGTCAACAGATTTGGTTTTAGTAGGCTCAATAGTTATGTTCTTATTAGAAACAATATTTCCAAAGAATAAAATTTATTGCAACCTAAATTCACTCTTAATAAATATTCAAAAATGATTCTTTTCATTTATGGTTTGAAAAAAAATCCTAAAGTTCTCTTCATGTTCCTCATACATTTTAGAATACACCAAAATACAATCCAAAAAAACCAAAAACTGATCCCAAAACTGATGAAAAAAACTATTCATAAGATTCATTAATATATCTGGTGAATTAAAAAACCAAAATGGAATAACTATAGACTCATAATTTCCATATATTGTTCAAAAAGAAGTGTTCATAATGCCACCCCCTTCACTTACAATTGATGGTACCTAAACCTCAGATTAAGATTCAAAAACACTTTCCACATTGGAGGTGATCCAAAAATCATCAATATGAGTAAAATGAAACTTTTTCTTAATAGTGATGTAATTAAAGTATCTATAATCACTAAAATGTATCATGTAAACATAAATCACATTCACAAATTAAATAGTACCACACCATGGTGAAGTGCTAGGTCGAATGAAACCCATTTCAAGAAATTCAAGAAACTAGTTTTTCAATTCTATAAGTTCTTTATGAGACATTTAGAAATAGGCTTACCATCATGAACAAAAAAATAGTAAATTTAAATTTACATTAAAGAACCACACTAGAAAAATCATTTGGAAAAACATCTGTAAATTAATTAACTATTGGTAGGTCACTAATTAGAATCACTTCATTATTTTTAACAACATGATCTAGATAACTTTCACTTCCATATTTCATCAATTTTTTCAAATCATGGAATATCATGAAGTTAATGAAATCATTAAATAAAACATTCTTGTCTTTACAATATATTTTATTTTGATTAACTGAAAGCCATTCCAAACTGAAAATGGTATCATACTCTAATACAGGCATTTCAATAATATTTTTAGGAAAGGCCATCCAAGTAATGAAAATTGCAATATTCCTTCAAGTATTTATTTATCTAATACTCTCACACTGTTTTTTAAAAAAAATCAATAATACTTTCATCACGTGATGTTAGGAATTTCCTTGAAAATTTCCCCTGAGTTATCGATTGAAAGATAAAAACTAAAATAAAGTATTGGTATAATTTGAATAAATTAGAAATGTACTTTTCACAACAATATTTTGTGGCCCAATATGAACAGTAGTTGTAGAGAATTATTTTTGTGACACTATTTTACTTTCAACCTTACTAGTTCCCACTATGGGTAATCAACTTTGGGAACACATTTATATAATTACCTAATTCATTGAAACTAAATCATCATGCTTCAAGATTTGTATTTCAATCCTAGTCATCTTACATATGGTAATGATCCATATGATGAATATTTCCTCATCAGAAGAACTACCCAATCTTTAAAATAAACTCTTCAAGATACTTTTTACCACACATCTCACAAGATGGGAATTTGGTTTTATTATCTCTATACTTATTGGATGACTCATTCCCATTGCCTTCCAACCATTCCTATCATTTTTCTTTTTTCATGGGACTTGTGATAATTAGATAACTTCATTTCTACCTTATCATCACATTGAACATGTTTCTCATAGATCTTTAACCCATGACAATTTAATTATGTTTTATATCTCAACTTTAATCCTGAGTAAAACTGATTTATCTTGCTATCAACATCTTGGATTAAATTTTGGAAATACCTCATCAATCGAGAAATGTTTTATTCATATGAAACCACCAAATATTTCTTTTTTTATCTCAATTCAAAGATTTGTTTTCCATACTATTTTGAACATCCATAGAAAAATATTTATCATGGGAGATATTATTATGTTTATCCCATTACAATGAATAAATCTATTAATATTGACTTATATTCATAAAGAATCACCACCACTGGCTTGTTTAACCTTTAAAATAATAAATTAAAAGACTACCATTTGGTGATTTGAACACCCCATGACATAAAATATATTTCCAATGACATTAATCCATCCTTTAGCTAGCATAGGGTTAAATGATCCTTTAAATGATGGAGGACATTATTGCATAAAATGATACACTATCATCATGTTCCTTAGTGGTATATCTTTTTTTCTCCTTCATATACAACCCCACTATTTATAGATAATGTCAAATGAGCCATCATGACAACAAAATTCTCATTTCCATTTACAGCTATCTCAGGCTGCTGATTTGGAAGGATATTTTCCCCTTAGTTTGTTCCCCCAACAACTTTCTTATTTCCTCTATAGAAAACCATTTTGAACAAAGATACTTAAGTTGAAGAAGTATGGTAATATTTGATAGATATATCATAATAAAATAACCCTAAATTAAAATTTTCAAATGGAATTATATTAACACTACTCTAAACTCTAAATTTATCTAAAACTAAATTTGATACCAACTATAAGGACCCAACATTTAAAATTTACATAATATTAAGTTATGTTATGAATTTTAATTTATTTAAAATTGATGTTCTTTTTGGTTTTATAGATTTATATAATTAATCTATCACTGATACATTAAAAATCATAAAATACAAAGTGGACACTTCCAGATAGTATACATTTTTTCATAATCTAAAACATTCCAAATAAATCACAATATCTTTTATGAAAAATCTTCAAAACTATCAACATGAATTTTTCGAATACCTTACTCACCATTATGTCTTGTGAAAAACATTAAATACGTTGGATGAGCATAGAAATATCAGTAAGGGATATAAAATATGAAAATTGTTATTCCATTAATAAACATTGAAATCCATTAAACATTTAAAAAAACTAATTATTTTCACCCATAATAATTAGTAAATACTTTCTTCTAAAAATAATATTTTTGGTTTCAATTTTTTTAATAATAATATTACTATAAGACACATATCCAGCATAAAAAATATATAAGTTATCATGGAAAATACTTATAATTTTCACTCTTATAAATGGAATAACTATACTGTCAAATTCCATATATGTTGTTGCCACAAATGGAATAGTTATATGAAAAACATCTATAACCAATGCATTGGATGGACATCATTAACCGACTTATCATTATTTTATCATGGAAACACTCATCATTATATTATCATATAACCACCCATAAAATGTCAAAGTGCCATTTTACTGTCATAACACATAAAAATTTTCTATTTTAAACATTTCACTCATAACATTTCATTTTAAATCAAAAGAAATCATTTCAATATATTTGAATTATAAAATCATTTTTAAAATCCATTTTCAATAAATAAAAAACAATTTTCATCAAAACCCAATTTTCAATACTAAAATCAAAAAACTAAATGAAATATGGTTTTAATTTAATTAAAAATATATGATTTCATAGATATCTGTAAATAAAATTAATTTCATGATATCATGAAAGTTAATTATCATTTTAAATTAAAAATAATACATTTCATTTGTTTTTTGTAAAAAAATTATTTTTAAGACACATAAAAATGATTCCTTTTGAAAAAACATTAAATGAAATTAATAATAGACATAAATTTTTCTTTATAATTATTTTATAACCATTAAATTAATAATGTAAAATAATATAAATAATATTTACTTGGAAGAGAGGATTAAATCATTAAATATCTAGGGCGTCTCATTCCACATTGAAAAATTAAATCATAAGCCCCAAGTATGAATAACATTTAGAAAAACATTAAATAACAATATTATTACTAAAATATGGATATTTAATGTCAAATGGGTTGTATATATATCCTATAAAATAATAAATATGCATATCATGAATAAATTACTCAATGAAAGAAGATTTAGATCAAATATCTTACCTCGGGTCTAACTTTTCACGTGTGTATTTATTTTCATTCATAATAAAAAAAATTTAATCAATTACTTTATTTAAAATATTTTTAAATTATATTATTTTTTTATTTAGCTTACTATAATATTGTAAAAAACTATTTTTACGTTAATTTTTTTGACTATATTCTTTTTATGTGTCAAAATTGACTTTTGGTTATCAAATATAGTCAATGGGTTATTTATATAAATATATCCAGAATAATATTCAAGAAATAATTATCATATTTATAAATCAATTGTATTTTTAAAACTAATCATAAATTTTTTTATGAAAAATTAACCAACACAATAATCATGGAGATGGTAAGTCGTATATATGCATGAGTAACATTCCCATTTTTCAATGATCATTGCAGAATGAAGGTAAGTAACAATTATATTTAAATAATATAATTTATTTAACAAAAAACATATTATTTAATTATATATGACTATATATAATTCTTGTGATGTAAATGGAATCACATTTTGTCGAGGAGGAGGTACTTCATGTGTCCATGAATGACATTATCACTTTTATGGTGTGTGAGTGGGTAACAAAAAATATATATATTATATTTTAATAAAGGTAATTATGTAATTAATAAAATATATATGTTCTTTATGTCACATATATTTAAATAAACTTGTCCCCTATGCATTTCATGTAGTGTGTGAACATATCACATCACATTTAGGAGGCGGTTGTCCACACATCCACAAACAATGTTATCGCATTTACACAAGATTGAAATAATGAAGGTATGTTTATATAAAAGTTCATTAATTATGGAGAAATCATATATATTATATATATAAATAAATAATATAAAAATATTTTTCCATCATAGTTCCCAGCCATGAGAGGTGGTAAATTAAAAACAAACGACATCGTTATATGAAGTTATAGTTCACAGTACTCAAACAGAAATTGCATTACACACTTCATGGAAGTTTGTGTAGGTGATAAAAACATCAAATTTTATTTTGTATACTGATGTTAATACATATTCATGTAATATTAATTAATTAATTGGTAGATAAATTAATAAAGCATAAATGCTCTGTGAAAAATGTTACCCCATTTTCAGATAACTCATTTTGGTTTGTCCCAAAAGATATCTTGGTTGTCTTTCTACCCACATTTAGGACTCGAGTTTCATTGGAAGGATGTTAGAAGATTATTTGGGAAGTGATTGATTGATCCAATGGTTCTTGAGAGGTGTTATGAAATGGGAAGGGTGAGTTCTTTTTTTTAGTAGAGGGGGAGTGCCATTCTTGTAAATATAAAAAGATAAAAACAATTGAGTGGTCTCCCTTAAAACGTGTGACTAAAATAGTGGTCCTGATTCGATCCAAGATGGGATATGATCAAATAATTTCCATCCAATTTTTTTTTGAAAAGTTTATTGGTCATATATACTGTTATGATTAAATTTTAACCACTAAGTAACCACATTATTACCTTAATCATTGTAATTAATTTTAATTTCATTAACTATATTTTTGGTAAAAAATTAATTTCACCTTATTAGATGTTATAAATTATTCTGATTCCCAATATGGAATTAATTTTTACAAATTAAATCCACATAATATATATAAAGTTATTTAAAATTAATCCCGTAGATGGGATGTGACAATAGGTTTTTAAAGATAAAATGTTCAAAAGTGTGCTATGTTTTTCTATACATTTTCAATGTGAAATTAATTACAACTACCTAAATTTTATTTATTTGATAAAAAATATATGTAATTATAATTTAAATAATATTAAAAACATTATTTAACTATATAAAAAATTTGATGAAAATTTATTTTTTAAAGAAAATTCAGTATTATTCACTATTCATCGAAATATGAAGGTTCTCAAAAAATAAAAAAACATCACCAAATTAATTTTTTTATTTATCATTGAAAAAAATTATTTTTCATATAAAAATTATAAATGTGTACCAAAATTATATGCAAAATCAGTTTTCCATTAAAAGGGGTAAAACTACCCTTTAAGTACATAATCCTTTTTACACTTTAAATTGAGTTTATTCTTATATTAAGCCCAAAAAAATTATTGGGTGAGTGAAAAAACATTTAATAAAAAAATTTAAACATAATTTTATTAGTTCTATTCATTCCATTTGATAAAAATTTTAGGATATAACTATCACATAATATAATAATATTAATATTATATTATTTTCCAGTATAACTCAGTCTAGCATTAAACTCAATATTTAAGATAATATAATTGTTGTGTATTGGGTATGTTATTGGATGAAATGTTTATTTTAAATTAAAAATATTATCAAATTCATAAATTGTAATAAATATGAAATATAATTATTATATCATTACCTGGGATATTACATGACAACAAAATAATTATCTCCAAACTGTGATTCCCTCGCACACTAGAGAAATATAAGGTTTAGGACATTTGATTAATGATACACTAATCCTCAAAGATACTCTAATGATAACTCAATGAATCTAAATTTTATTCTTAACCAAACTACTCGAAATCTGATTTTCTATAGAGGGTTCCTGACATAAGTTATCATTCCCCAGATTATATACTATATTGATATTGTAATTCATCAAGAACAGTAGTAATCACCTCAATATCAGGTTAATATATCTATGAGTGATCATATACTAGAAATTAATATTATCCGATTAAAAAAATACTCTATGAAGTTACTATTTCCAATTCATCAAGGTGAACACCACATCTTCCAGCTGAAAATCATTTGTAATGTAAATCTATTCAAGCGGTCTTATCTGTTGATATCTAGAAGAAACCAATTAATTCCATTACATCCAAACACTACAATTCCTAATTCTAGAGGAATAAAAAACATTTTACTCAACCCCATCATTAGGATGTATCACAATGGGATCACATGACAATATAATTTGTAACACCTCAATGGCCTTGTATCATTCCTCTATCAATGAAAATGGATACCCCTTCTTGGTCAAGGGTGTTTGGGTAATATAAATTCTAGATAATTATGATATAAAACAATTGTAGTAGTAGGGAATGGATAGAAAACTATACACCACCATCACTCACTTTGTGGGATCCCGAGCCTTTATTGACTCAGTCTTTATATGTTCATAGAATCCCCTTCCAATTAGATAAAGTACAACAAGATATAGTCCACTTTTATCTAGAAAAGAAACACTAATAATATCATATACAAATAATACTCATTATAGTCATTTAGAATAGTCCTCAAATGATCTATATTTTTATCACATAGTATTCTGTAAATAAGGATATAATGAAATAATACCTCAAGAAATTGGTTTGGGAAAGTCTTGATGATCCAATTCATGTGTACTACATGTAATTCTGGGAAAATCATCATGTGAATGTGAATCATGAGTAACACAAAATTATTTTGGTAACATCATAATTCTACTTTTTCTATATCCACTTCATATAATCATTTCTGTTATAGATAGACCCATGTTGGTTCTTTCAAGACCCACATTTCCACATTATATTATCAAATAAATAATCCATTCTCTATAATGTGTATTTACTATTAATTATCACCTATTTTTGTAATTGATATTCAATTCACAAACTTATTCATCAATCTTATTTCTTGGAAAAAAAATTATTTCTTCCTTATGGGACCCATTATGTCTAATTTATTGATGCCATTAAAGAACTTAAAGTTGTACCTTCAACTCTTAAACAATAATAGTGGATATAAAATATGATGTCAAAAATATCAAATGGTCCATTTATGCATTTTAATATATAATTATATCTTTTGTGAGGTGGAATACCAAGTATATTCTCATGGAGAAAACACTTGTAAACATACACTATTAATGTAATATGATTTTTTACTAAGTCTACTATACTAGGGTCATACTAGTTGGATGATGGGAAATCAGATAAAACTTCTTTCATATGAATTCAACTTGTACAATAAAGAAATCCCTCTCTTAGTAAAAGAGAAATTAATATCCATCTAAACATATTCATCATATTCTCTAATGGAAATAATAAATATCGTCAAGGGTTACAAATTTCAAATCTATAATAAGAATTATATCATATAGATTCATCTTAGATATATGAGATACTACATTATAATCTCTCATTAAAGATTCATGTCACACTATTAGATTATGTGTATGATTACTAAGTATCCCTTAATAGAATTATTGAGTATCATGTGATGGTCTAATATATATATAGAAATATATAGTTTTTAAATAAGTGATAAGAAATATAAAGAGTTTCTCATTCTATTTTCATCCAAAACTGATTCTAAGGTGGAGAAGACATATATCATTCCATAAATCCTATGTGAACTTTACAATTCATATCACATCATTTATTGAAACTATCCATGACCTGGTATATAGATCTGTATTTCTTTCATGAAACACTTCAAGTTTGTAGCAGTGGTAATGGGTTATAACATTGAGTCAATCCGACAACTCCTTGAGATCCTCTACAATAACCTTATTGATAAGGATCCCCTTGATTTCCCATGGGAGTACCATGGATGCATCCATATCTCTATCTTAGTGGTATATCTAGTGTCTTGTAATCTACTATTAAACATCATGTTTGTTAGTCCTTTATAGAATTATATGACTATCAATAGTGTATCGTCATATAACCCATGGAAAACTAGATCCTCTCTCGGATCCATGCATGGAGAATCCCTATGATTGAGCTTATGAGTTTTAATATCATAAGATTTATGATTGAATAGAATGTTATCTTCAAGATATAGCTAATGAATCATCTATATGGTCGCTACTAACTATACCTATATTTATTGATCCTTTGATAAAATTACACGCACCATCAGGGCTCACTCCAGCACCGTAGTATAAGTGGGATTGGATAGGAGAACCACACTTGACAGAATCACCTAGAGAATAACCTCTTCAAAATTAAAAACCTATAAGTATACATCATGAATCATATCTAAATAGAATCATGTGAAATTTTTAATTTTTTATTCATAGATTGAAATAGAAATTCTCCCCTTCTACAAATCAAGGAGCTACAAAATTATCACATAACATTGTGTCACTGTATTATATTCCTCTTAGGAGAGTCCCTCAAACTAGATGCATTGAATCATTGTTTCATCATGAGTCAAAATCACAAAAAACTACCAACTTACAACTATACTATAATTAAGTATATCCTGTTGAACTATGGTATGTTAGAGAGAATATCATACAAGTAAAAACACATTGACCATCGACAAGAGCTCATCCATTGTTGCATGTTCCCCGGGATCACCATAGAACCTAAGTGGAATCTTCCTATGGAACTAATATAGTATGATAAACTATCACATGTCCTAATACTGCACTAATTAAATGATTTTAAACTAAAAATAGATTATATCTCTATCCAATACCACTTGTGTTGGATTTTCCATCTCTTTAATAGGTGGAATAACTGGTTGTTGTATTCCAAGAGGAAACAATGTATGCACCGGACCTAAATTGAGGCCTTTGAATTATAGTGGTCTTCTCTAAAACCCTATCTTGGAATCTAAAATGGTTCTCTATGTGGTTGAATAAAATATATTTTCATGATGTTCCATGTTCAATAAAACATATCTTGTGAGATGAATCAGCAAGGAAGTCCAATTCAACAACACATTATGATATGATTAATATTTGATGGATTCCCTTGCTAAAGGCTCATCCATGTAACATGTTGACAAGAATGTTATTATAGTTCTTGTGTATGGATACATAATCTACCATATCATCACTATGTTACATGTTCTAATAGATGAACTTGGGTGACAATAATTTTTTTAGTAATTTATTGAAAAAAAATCATAATCTCTCTATTTCATATCTATATCTTTATAAAACCCCTTTTTTGATGAAAATTTCAAATGACATGACCCATCAAGGGCCCATTAGATCAATTTGTAAGCCCTATGTTTCTTTTTAATACTAATTCTAATAGGCCAAGGGAATGTGAAATGTACTTAATAGGAATATCACTCACAATATATGTCATATCCTAACGTTCTTGTACACACAAACATAATTTTCTATAAATACCAAAATATGTCAAATAGAAATAAATTTTATAATAAAAATATAGATATTAAATAATCATATAGAATACAGTATGCGAATACACAATCGAAATAGATAGGGTGAAATAGAATCCCATCAATAGGAAGGTAGGTTTAACCAAAAAAATAATTAATAATAACACTCATGTACACAAATTCTAGAGTATTAAAAAGGTCCAACTGACACTGCCATCATGAACCAATATACAACACCCTCACCTCATCCACAAAAAAAAACCATTTGAATAGGTCTTGTTTTTATAATAAATGACATGTGTGGGTATATTACGTGACTAGGTGAGTATATACATACCTTGAAGGATTCATAAATCAATAAATTAAGAAAATATATAACCTTGTACAAGAGAAAATTATAGATTTTGTTTCTCCATTGTAGTCATTAATGATCATTATAAATATTGTGGTACAATAGGTAGTTATTTTAGATCATGGGTGCATTTTTTAATCAAAATGGGAAATTTGTAAGATGGTTACTGTTAACATATATTTGTTGAGTTAAATTTGTATTATTATATTCAAAATATTTGAGGTCATCTTAGTGGGAACATTGTGAAATAAATTAGGATGATACATTTCATATTCCATAAATTGGAATAGAGATGGAACTCGAAGAAAATAATGAGAATAGAATGTGAATAGAGTCCACTAATAAAAGGAGACTCATGACATATCACTCAAATAAAAGATGAAAATTAATAGGTGATATGGAAATATTATGAAGGGATAACAATATGTAGTACGAATTATTACATATTACATTCATTAATGTTATTACATTGAACCATTTAACTAATAATTAATAATAAATCTTTTAAAAAACATTTGTGATTGTAATTATAATGATTATAGTATAGATATTACAGTGTTAATGACCTCCCTCTCAACATGAATATAACTGAAACGAAAAAAAATATAAACAATGGTTTTCTTCTGTGTTTCTATTTATCTATGTATGAAAATTTCACTATGCATAGGTTGTTATATACTAACATATAATTCACAATCCATGAGTGAATTAAACATATATTAAAAAATTACCAAAATTAAATGGTTTATTTCATGTTATAAATTCATGTGATAATATTCATTTTACAACTAATATTTTATATCAAATCACTTTCCAGAGTATATATATATACATCCTCAACTCATGACTTGAAAATAAATATAGTATCATTGTTTCAATGAATAACAAGGGGATACACAATTATTATATAATAAATAATTTAATTATAAATAAAATTATACCTAAATAATTAATGATATATGTAATATAGGTTTTATCTATTTCCAAATATGAAATATATTTTTTAGAATAAATATCTATAAAAATAAATAAGGAAAATAAATTAGAGCTTGTATATTATCCAATTTTTTCCAATTCTCCAAGAATTGGTTGTCTGAAATCATTTATAATAAAATCATTGATTCTATATATTTTAAATCCAAATTAAAGAATATATTTAATATTTATGAATTTGGTTATAATGGTAGAGTGGATAAGCTATCATTAATTTGATAAAAAAATTCTGATCTCATTATAACTATAAATATTTATTCACATTTATTTTATAATAAATAATCTAATTTTTATTGATACATTGGTGGTATTAGAGAAGATATAGTAAATATGTTTGTTGTATGAAAAACAATAAATTATCTACCATCTCAATTTAAACCAAATGTTTTTTTTAATTACACTAAATAGACATTCACACAATATGACATGATGACTTCTAAATGATTTTAATGGACTATGAAAAAATCTATTCTTGAGGATGTTCAAAATGTTTATAGTCATCCAAGATATTATTATATCAAAAAATACGGAAAATTCATGATATATCTGAAGATGAGGTTAATAAAAAAACATTTTTGGATGTATAATCAAAATAAGTAACATGAATTTCAATAGAAAAATATTGATATCATTTTTATGTGCCAGAATGTATAAAATAATTTTTATAGACATTCCACTAATTAGTATCTTCGAAAATTTTATAAAATATTTTTAAATAAGGATAAATGAACTCTATATATGGAAATTTTAATATGAGTTTAAAGGAATTTATTTTGAATTAATCTCACATAAAATGAGAATGAATATAATTAGATTGAGTTAGATATGAATTAATATTAAAAATTCAAAATGTTATGTAAAAATCTATTGTTGTTATTCTAGATAAAAACATGTCATATATTAATTTAGTAAAGACTCATAGACATATTCTAGTTTTGTTCATTTAGAGGTTGATCTTGAGTATTCCTTGATAATGATTAATAGTTAGAGAGTTAATGTTAAGTGTTGTGATGTTGTTAAAATTGTGTAAATTAAGGTGTTCTTTAAAAAGGGGTAAGATATGAAGGCTCAATATTATTAACTAGAATCCTTAAATATAAAATAATGTCTGAATATATTATTATCTTTAAAGAAAAAAATATCATTTCATGAAAATTGATGAAATGAATAGATTTATAAGAGGTAATAGGATACAAATATAAAATATGGAGGCTAATATAGAAGATACTCAAATTAATATAGATAATAAATTCAAATAATTTATTTTTTAGAAATTTCAAATGTTTTAGAGTGTTTTAGATGAATAATTAAATGTTTGGTAATGTGAATCTATTTATAAAATAGATTATTATCTTAATAGTTTCATTTCTTATGTTATATGTAAATATTGAATTGGTTATAATACATATATTTGTAAAAAAATGACTATGTTAAAGTAGTTTTTGGGAGGAAATAATGGGTAGTATATTGAATAATACCTCAGGAAAACATGAAACATTTATCACAAAAAAAATTTACTACTATGGGAATTTTGGGAATATACTGAGAATTTTTATGGAATATATATATATATATATAAAAATTAATTAGCATTAGATCTTTTTAATATAATTTTTTTCATTTCATTTATAAAAAAATTCATGCATAATGGATGGCCACTATTCTATACTCATTCGAATATGTTGTTCGGGAATAACTTAGCCATGATATTGATCATCAAGAATTAATGGAAGTAATTAATTCATCAATAATAAGAATATATTAGACTAATTTTATGTCTATATTAGTATAAATACATCTCAACTGAGACCAAATAGTAAACTGTTACTACAAAACCATTACAATAATTTTTGTATTAAAATAGTTTCAGTTTGAGTAAGATCCTGAACATTTTCTATATATGTATCAAGTTTTGTTTTATGTATTATGTATCCTTTTTAAGTATAATTTTTTTGCATATTATTTTGGGTTAGTTTGGGTGAATCATGATAAAATTAAAATGACTAAGTGAAGTGTGTGATTGGAAAATTATTTTCCCAAAACTTGCGCCCTATCCTAGAAAATTGTACGACCACTCATAATGAAGTATTCCTAGCTAAATTGTGATTTTTCAAATTGTAAACCCAATTAGGTGAATCGTATCCCCCCCCCCCACACACACACCTAGAAAAGGCACATTGTTAAGGTGCATAGTTTGGAAAACTGTACCCTATTTCCCAGAAAACTGTGTAGGATTTTTTAATTATCCTGAAAATTAGATTTAAAATTCCACCCCCCCCCCCCCATATTATCCCCCAATCAACCCTAAAATGTAAAAAAATGATTTATCTCATTTTTATGGGATTAAATATAGATTCTATGTTTTTTCAAACTTCCTTTATTGGCAATTCAATACCTTGATTGAAGATTTTCACCACCCTGGTATGTGGATTCTTCCTGATTAGATCTCTCTCTATCTCCATCTCCAGTTTCTAGATAAAATGGGTTTGTTTATCCATATTTGGTATTAGATAAAAATATATAATTGATGGAACCCGATTCTTTTGAGGTTTTCTATATGATTTAATTCAATATCACATTCTTTTTTATGAGTGTGGTTGTCCCTCTTTAGGTTATGGTTTTCCATTGGTGATTATTCTTCACCTAATTTTTGGTAGGAATTATACTAATCAAATATGAAAGTATTGATTTCAATTTTTTTTTATGTAAGTATAGATTTGATAATAAAAATTTATCAATTGAAATTCCTAATTGAAATAACTAATTTAGTGAATTAATTAATAAAGTAATTGTGGAATTGATTGAATGATAGGGTTATGGAATTGTTCAAATAAAATATTGTTACAATTGGTCAATTAATGGGGATTTTTATTGTTTTTTAATTGAATTGGATATTGGTATTTCCCATGATTTCTTCTTCTCTATCACTCTTTTCTCTTTGAGTTTCCCATTTTTGTTACTCCTTCCTACTCCGTGAGGTGCTTTGGTTTCTTCCTGACCACCTCTCTGCGCTCTGACCTCGCGTTCCTTTGCTCCTCTCCAAGTTAGATTTGGAGTGAGGGATTCTTCGAGGTTTTGGGCAAGAAATTTGGTGGGCGTTGGATTCCCTGGCGCTACCGAAGTCAGGTCTTCCTTCTTGGGTTCCATCCTAGTTTCGCACTTCTGTTGTCGGGATTTCTTCATAGGGTTTCTTCCTAGTGCTTCTTTCTTGTCCGTCTTACCTTTCTCTTACCTAACATTCCACCACTCCTCTCCAGGTTGGATTTGGAGTGATATATACACAAGGGTTTTGAGCTGTGCGATTAGGCGGTCGTGGAGTCCCCCAGGTCTTCCTTCTTTTGTTTTACTTTGTTCGGGTTTCATTCCCAGTTGTCTGTTGATTCAGTTTTGTTGAGGGCTACTCCCAAGTTTCGTTTATCTTTTTTTGTTCTTCCTTGATGGTGTTTCATGATCTACAGTGGTGGTTTCATTCTCTGGTGTTTATTGTTGGTGGCATGAAGATTATCCAATGGCGACATTGGCATCATCGGTTTGTGTCTCTCAATGTTTTCTCTATTTGACAGTGGTATCTGGTAAAGTCTTAAGCCGAAAATTTCAGTGTTGTTTGTGATGTTGTGAAGTCGGTGACATTATGGCGCTATGTTCATTTGGTGATGATGACGGTGGGGAAATGGTGTATTTGTTTTTTTATTTCATCAATTTGCGGGTGTTTCTGTTCTGTGGTACTGATATAGGCTGGTTGTTCCTCTATCCGATGGCCGGTGGAGTTCAATGCGATGGTTCTTGGAGATGGAATTATGGTGAAGGGACAGTGCATTAGGTGATGCAATGATGGTGTTGACTATGCGGATGCAACTTGACAGGCCTATCCTCGGTCCATGTAGTGGATCTTACGGCCTTCGAGGTGACTATTCGGTTGGATTTGAGTATAACTTTATTTTGAATTCCTGGATCTTATTTGGTTAAATTTTGAATTTCGAATCTGATAATTTGTAATTTGTAATCCTGTTGTACGGTTACCACTACTATAAAGTGGATTTTAGAAAATTAAAAAAAAAGATATTTGAGGGGAAAAAATGGAATGTATTGATTGTTAAGTGTGAAAGAGGATTAATGATGATTACTCTCGATTTATATGATATTTTGTTATATGTGATACTATGATATAGGATATATTATAATACATGTGATTATTTTATATTCGTGTGTGGGACATGGTTTGTTGCATCAAAATCCCTTAGAGATAAATTGATATTCGTGTGTTGGACATGGTTTGATGAATCCAAATCCCATAGAGATAAATTGATATTCATATATGGGACATGTTCTACTATATAAAAAACTCATGATAGATCCATTGAGTTTATGCGATTTAATATGGGGAATATGTTTTTTATGGACTATGTTGGTCACATTACTAAACTTAATCCCTTTTCTCCATTTTTGGTAGGATATGAAGCTATTATGGAAGGGCATTTCTTAGATGATCAAAAATGTGAGAATAAGTCTAATGTTAATATATTTCATCATAAAAAGTCTTATGAAGTGGTGGAGAAGGATCTCATATCTGAGGGGAATATGAAGGAAGATTCTAGGGAGGCTAGGTTGTTTTTTCTAGATGATCATGGGTACATATTCGGAATGTCGAAAGCATTGTTATGATAATTATTTCTTGGTGATAGAAAAAAGTATGACCAGGGTAGAGGGTCATTCACACATGACCTTACCTCAGTGAATTGTCACCAACACAGTAGGTCAGGCTACTTTCATAGAAATTTCCTCAACCACTAGTAGAGTACCAAGGTTGTGGCCTGATCGGACATCTATAAAGGTTATGCAGGTACCCATGATAGATGTTGTTGGATGGGGATTCCAGGAAGAACATTAGTGTGGGAATGGAATCTTTTATTCCATATCCGCATGTCAGTTGGAGTTCTACTAGACATTAATTTAAAATTATTTTAAGAGGAGCTTCTGGGAAATATCATGTATATCAATGGAATTTTATATCATTGGGGATTCAAATTTCATCACAGGGAATATGGGAAGTACAGTTATGTGTAGTTTATCCTACATTAGTGTGTAGCAAGGCTACACTATCGATAGTGGTAGTTACTAATTTTTTAGCATCTATAAAAACTAGTGCCTTATTGGATACAGGTTGCTCTCATTATTTTTATCTGCCCAACTCATTAATGGTTTGAGCCTAGAGGTGAGGTTAGTGAATATTCTATTTAAAATTGAAACACCAATGGGAGTTCAATCATGAGATATCTTTTTGTGGAAAGGATGATATTTAATGGTTGGGAATACTGTTTTCATTAGGATATATATATTCTAGATATGTCAGGCTTGACCTAATTATGGGTATGGAATGGTTAGTGGAACATTAAGACCAAATTGATTCTTATTATAGGAGAGTTAATTTTACATCTCCAAAGGGTTAAAAATACATTCATCGTGAAGAATGGGATATCCAGGAAGTGTGTGCCTTTCCAGTTCATCAATAACTAGGGGATATCACTACCCAAGTTAATAGTATGTTTCTAGGTTATGGGGGTGTAATTAAGGGTGTCCTTCCACCAATAGTAGATAGGATTCAATATTGTTTTTTCAAAAGACTTATCACAGATTCCACCTAAGAGAGATGTGTAATTTACCATTAAGGTCATGTTAGTGGATGAGGAAGTCTCTATTCCACTATACATAATAGGATATCCATAAATTAAAGATCAAAAAACTCAACTAGGGGATTCTATGTATAAGGTATTTATTAGTACAGACATATCACCTTGGGTTTCTCCATTCATGTTTACAAAGAAGGTTTATCAGACATTTCACTTGTGTATTTATTATAGGATGTTGAAATGGATGACTATGGAGAATTAGTATCTACTCTCATGTATCGATGATATATTCGACCATTTGATCCAATCTTGTGTTTTATCCAAGATGTATCTAAATTTGGATATCATTATTTGAGATTAGGACATTCTGATATACTGAGGATCAATTTTAGAAGCATGTTTGGCCTTTATGAGTTTTTTATGATGCTTTTTGTGTGAACTAATTCTCCAATAGATTTTATGTCTTTGAGGAACATAATATTTCATCAATACTTGTATCAATTTCTGGTATTGATTGCATACTACATCTCGGTGTACTCCAAGACTCATAACGACCATGCCCAATATCTTTACCTCACTCTAATTACACTAAGAGAGAATATTCTATACAACAGTATATCTAAGTGTCACTTTTGGATTTATCATGTACATATCATGGGATACATAATCTCATTGGAATGTGTGTCAGTGGAATGAGAGAAGTTTCATTTAGTTGCTTCATTGGAGTATCCCAATAACATTTTTAATATCCATTGTATTATAATATTAGTTCGATATTATCGAATGTTCATTTATTATTTTTCTCATTTGGTAGGACCAATTTAGGGTTTGATCTAGAATATACATTTGGGGAGGAAATTACTGATTATGATTCCCTAAGATGGAAAACTAAGACACAAGTAGTTTAGGAGTCTAGTTCTTAGTGAAAGATGGTGGCTTTACTATATGAGATGCATGTTGTGTTTCTAGATGGTTAGGTTCCGATGACTCTCATTTCAGTTATAGTATATTACACATTCTTGACACAGATTAGATATAAGAAGTACAAGGATTTATACTTTATGACCATGAGGGAAAGCCTTGAATGTGAGGACTGACCTTCAAATAGGAACATAGAAGAGGATGAGATCATCTATATTGTGAATTAGGTTGTTGTGCCTATGATCATGTGGGAGGAGTGTATGTGTGAGTTTCATTCCATGAATTTTTTGTTGCATCATAGTGTGACTGAAATGTGATATGGCATATTATGAAAGCATTGTGGGCCTAGATTTAAAAAGGAGATGGCAGGGTTCATGACATGGCGCTACACATGTTAATAGGTGAAGGCGGAGCATCAATGACATGGTGGTTTATTTTAGAATTTTTCCCATTATAGATTGTAATAGGGATGATGTTAACATATAGTTTATGGTGGGTCTCTCAAGGAATCCATGGAAGAATGAATCTCTATGGGTGACTGTAGAATGACTGATGAAGGTAACACATTTATTAATGATACAAGTGACTTTATTAGTGGATCAATTGGGATACATGTATGTTTAAATGATATTTTATCTTTATGGGGTTCCATAGAGTATTGTTTGAGACTATGAATCATGATTTACTATTTTATTATTATGAGGCTCGTAGAAGGTACTTAGTATACAAATTTTACGAAGTATGGAATTCAGCCACAAATAGATGGGTAGTTAGAATTTAATATAAAAATACTTGAAGATATGCTTAGGGTTTATGTCCTTGACATTGGTGGGTCTCAGGAGAAGAACCTATCTTTTTTGGAGTTTTCCTATAACCCCACCTTTCAGGAAACTAAAAAAGTGGATCCATACGAGGCACATTATGATAGGCCATGAAGATCACCATTATGATGGATGGAGGTAGGTGAGTCAGAACTATTGGGACCAATCCTCATATATTTAGATATTAGAGAAAGTTTAGTTTATTTGAAAGCAGATGTCTACAGCTCAGAGTAGACAGAATTTATAGGCTAATAGATGTTTTGAACCAAAGAGTGTGTGGAGGGAGATCATTTGTTCCTTTTGGTGTCACCTAGGTTGGGTCACTCTAAGATATAGGGACATGGAAAGATGATTCCAATATTTGTTCTACCATTTGAGGTTACGGAGAGAAATAGGTCAGTATAATATCGATTGGACCTTCCACAAAGACATAGTTCTATGCATGAAATTTCCCATTAGTCATAACTTTGGCGATATTACAATAACACGTTTCATTGTGATTAAGGTTGATGATGTTGAGCTTCAGATTGATAAGTCTATTGAGGATCATCTGATACATGAGTCAGATTTTAGTGAGAGGGTGTTGTAGTGAAATCCAATGGTGATAGATTGAGTTTTTTGAAAATATGGTCGTGTTCGAGAGGATAAATGGGAGATATAAGAGGATATGAGATCTCATTATATTGATATTTTTTTAACAAAATCTTAGAGATTCTTGGGAGTACAGCTTCAGGAAGAGATCTTATAAGGTGATGAGATTGTATGATCTTGACCTTTTCTGTAGGTGACTCACACTTGGTTTCATGTATTATATTTCCCCTTTTTGAGTATATTTTCTCTAGGTTTAATATTGGGTGTGTTTGGGTGAAATTTTGAGAAAATTTAAAGGATAAAGGGTATTTCATGGTTGGCATATAGTTTTCAAAAACTTTCTTCCATGGCCCATCAAAATGTGAAACCAATCTCAAAGAGGGATTTCATAGCTAGCACATGGTTTTTCAAATCATGAGCCCTTATAAGTGCCATAAAGTTTAAGTGCATGGTTTGGAAAACCGTGAACCCCTGCCCTGGAAACTATGCACGGGTTTTTAATTAAACCAAAAATTACATTTAAATTTTCTAAACCCTTCATATTAACACCAAATTGAACCTAACTTAGAAATAAATGATTTCCCTCAGGTTTGGAGCCTCCCAAACAGATTCCATGAACATTCAACCTCCATTATTAGTGATTCAAATCCTGAATTGATGATTTGATCCAACCCAAGTATGTGGTTTCTTCCCAATTAGATATATATATATATATATATATATATATATATATATATATATATCTTTCTCTATCCTACTCCTCTTTAAATATAAAAGAGGGATGTTTATCTACAAATGATATTAGTTAATTTTCTAGTATTTATCAATCATGATATTTTTTATCTATTTTCTAGGATTTGATTCTAGATCACATTCTTCCTCATGATTGTGTTTGTCTCACTTCAAATTGTGCATTTTTGTTGGCAAGTGTTCTTCATCAATTTGGAGGTAGGTGGTCTATTAATAAAATCTAAAATTATTGATTTCAATTATGTGTATAAATTTATAGAATTTCTAAAGAACATTTAACTATTGAATTTAGTGATTATATTAATTAATTTGGTTAATTAATTAATTAAGGAATTGTGGAATTTATATATATGGTGTTATGGAATGGTTCAATTAATGGATTTTTGTAATTCATCCATTAATGTGGATTTTGGTGATTGTAAAATTGAATGTAATACTGTGATTTTGAATGGATAAATTAATTTTTGAATGAGTTAATAGGATTTTTTTTGTTTATTAAATTGATTAAATGGGATTATTTAATTGTTTAATTAATTAATATAGATAGTAATTTTTATAAAATTGATTGAAAGAGATTAATTAATTGATGTATTAACTAATATATTATTGTGATTGTGGAATATAATTATGCAATTGGTGAATTTATTAAAATATTATTGTGATTATTTAATTTATTAATTGGAATAACGGATTTTTTAATTAATTTAGGGTAATTATTTTCAATATTAGATTGGTTTAATTTGATTAATTAATTTTTGAATTAATTAATTGAAATTTTTTATTTTAGAAACTGAAATATGATTAATGTTTATTAATATTGATTAATTTGATATTTTGGTACGTGTGATATTATGATACATGTCACTATGAAATATTCATGTGTATGAAATGTTATGATTCATCAGAATTACATAGAGATAAATTGATATTTGTGTGTGGCACATGGTCTCCTGCATCAAAACCCCATATAGATAAATTGATATTCATGTGTGGGAAATGGTATGTTGAATAAAAATACCCTATTGATAAATTGATATTCCTGTGGGGGGCAAGGTATGCTACATCAAAATCCCATAGTGATGAATTAGTGTGGGATATGGACCACTACATCAAAAGCACATAGTGATTATTGAGGTTTGGGATAGGGACTGAGTCTCTAACTACCCTTGAGGTGTTAGAAAAGATATTCTACTCAATGATTTAGAATTTGAAAGTGGTTTTAATTGGCCATGATATATTGAGAATTAAAATTATTTGTGATTCGATTAGGTAATATGGGTCAGACTCTGGTATGTGTAAAAGTAGGTATTGAGAGTCCCGGTATCCTCAAAAACTAAAGGGTTTAATTGGATAAAATAAAGAATAATTTGAAATGTCATAATTGATTACTTTTACATTTTAATTTATTCATTGTGTGATTATATACACTTTTATTGATTAGATAATGTTTTAGACGTCATTGTTGGTGGAAAACTATGTTGTAATCACACCATACTCAGGTTTCCAAATAGATATCCAAATAAACTTCATGTTTGTAGGACAAGATAAGGGAAAGGGCCATGGGTTAGTTGGATGATATGGGATGAAGCATGGATGAGAGAATTAGACATATCATTTGAACCCATTTGGAGTTTTCTATGTAATTATTTATTTTTAATTTCCCATTTTGACACATGACTGGTAATTGGAATGACATATATACTTAGTTTTGAGTATTATATTCATGTTTTGGTCATCTTATGATTATAGTATTTTTCTAATTGTGGTTATATCATTTGATTGTTCTGTATTATTTTTTATATGGTATTACTCTAACAAAGATAGTATAGTCCCAACATTATTTATATTAGACCCTCAATGCTTTTTGATAACCTATGATGTATGGAGAGGCACACATTATGTCACATAGAAAGTTGTCTTGGGGAACTAGCATGTGGTTCCTCAGTCAGGAAGTGACAGTAAGAAAACATTATAAGAGATAGATCATATTTATAATTTTTTAAAAAAGTTTTTTATTCTAAATTCATATGTATACAATAGAGGGGTTCTCCCTCTCAGGTGGAATATAGAAAAAACTATCATCAAATGTAATTACCATGTTGAATGAAATGTTTTGGTCAGTTTTGTGATATATGTAATACAATAAAATTAACTGAACATGTCATTATAATAAATGAAAATAATGAGAATTTTATATTTATAGGAAGTGGGGGTCATAGAAAATTATATTACATAAATTGGGATAATTTAAAATACCATTAATCTAATGAATATGAAAATAATTTATTTCATGTATAATAAATTCATCAAATCTATGGGAAAATTGAGAAACTATAATGGTTTAATTATACCACTAATGTTTTTGAATTGAGTGGATGCAATTTTATGGAAGATCAATATTTATATCATTGTTAGACAAACAATAATAATAAAAATAATAATATTTATTCTCAAGTATTAAATTATTTTCATAATATCAGAATGGAAAAATAATATATATTGTTTATATTATTATACAATATCATCTATAGTTTTTTTGGGATTATAGTATGATGAGTTTTTTTATGAACACGTATTAAAATACAGAATAATTGACATGATCAAGATATACAAATGTAGTTGAAATGAAATTTGTGAGCATGGTCAAAGACTAAGATACAATAATGGGAATGTGTTTATAAATCAATTAATTGATAAATTTCTAAAAAATAATGGGATTACATATCAAGTATCTACTATAGAGTTACCTTAATTGAAAGGATTGTGGATATTATTAATAATAAAAAATTTCTCAATTTTATTTATAATTACTAATGGTGTCTCAATTATTAATTTTTAAGATATTATTTATGAATCTCATATATTTGGTATATAACAAATTTTATTCAAGGTAAAATGGTGACTCCCTATAAATAGGGGTTTAATAGAAAACCCACTCTGAATTATTTTAAATTATATTATAGTATGTGTTATCTATTGAATAAAGATGGAGAAAAGGTAAAATATATATATTGATGTTCAAAATGAATATTCCTTAGGTGCAACTCAGCATAATTACTTAAAAATTATATATTATAGGACTAAACCAGATACATTATTTTATAAACGTTAACATGGATCAATATTAGATAATGATTTTATAAATATAAATTGAAGTTGATGAAGAGTGTGATGAATTATTCTATTAATTATTTTTTTCCCTAAATAATTTATAAGAAAAAATATTCAATATTTATTTTGAATATAGAAATGTTAAGGAAATATATATCCAATTGATTTTAATATTTGTTCTATAATAAATCTTATTGATGGGGATACAATATTAGTAGTGAAATATGCTCTAATTCAAACCATGATAATGAAAAGAATAAAAAAAATATATCTATTTTATATTTAATTAAAAAATATTAATTAGTGTGGCTTCCATGTATTATAATCTAGATTAATATATAAATTAAAAGCCCAAAAATATTGAAAACTACAATACCTATGAGTTATTTTCACTATTCATTGATAAAAATATGATGGTTGTAAATGTAAGTACATGAAAAAGGTAAATTATCAAGGATATGTTGATTCAATCAGGGAAAACATTTTTTCATAGGATATGCACTGATTAGTGGTGTAGAAATCTATGATAACATTAAAAAATGCGATATTAGAGACTATCATCTTAATCCTTTCCATTTCTATATAGAATATGTACAAGGCATACGAAATATGTAGAAACTCATCCTTCCAAGATTGATTACTATTAAAAGATGATTGAATTTATTAATTACACAACTGTCAAAATAAGGTAGAAATTCTGTTATACTTCCGCTACAAAATCAAATTTTCTAACAAGTGCCTTCTCATGTATGGACCATTCATAGTCAATCATAAAATAATTCTATAATACTTTTTTGGTGTTTTATATTTTATGGATAAAAGGAAAAATATAGGTGGGGTATGTTAATTAAATGAATAAATTAAATATAACTTAGATAAAAATTTAAATAGAATGAATATAGTTAAAAATCAATGTACATTCTCATCAGTGAGACATCTAGATGGAACCTACTTCTCCCTGTTTAGAATTTAAATTATAAACATTCTCTGTTGAATGTTTTCACACCATCTTCTACCCAGTTTTTCAATTCACAATGAAATAATAAATTTTTATGTTCATTGTATAAACACCTACTTAATTTTTGGGAGAATTATTGTAGAATAAATGTTTATTTCATAGTAAACCATTTTTATTTTTACATACACTATAAATAATTCTAAAATTAAAAACATTTTAAAATATAATGTGCAACTGATTTAATCACAAAATAAATCCCTAATTAAATACCTTGGTAAGTTATTCATCCTCATGAGTATGATTGTTAATAGTAAAAATGATAGAGGAGAGGGGGATAAATAATGAGAAAATAAGAATTCATTATTAGATTATGAAAATTAAATTATATAAAAATTACATATAACTAAATTAAATTATAAATGAAAACAATAGCAGCATCTAAATTCCTTCCTAAGGATTTTGATCCCATTAAAAATCCTGAAAACTATGCATTTATAGTCACCGAGCACTCCATGATCAAATAATTCACTCCAAATAATCTTCAATTCAAATATTTAAATCCTTCTCCATTTGAATTGGTTAGGGCTTAATCCTTTTTAACTCATGATATGATCTCTTTTAAAAACGTCCTATCAAAGAGAGAGTATGAAATAGTAAATTAGCATATTTTCAAAATCTTGACCTTCATCCATATAAAAATTTTCAACTTCTTTTATCCTTTTATTAAAATAATTTTATTGCACAGACGGAATAATGAAAGTGAGTGGGAGTCGTGCTTTTATTTCTCAGAATGTTTAGAAACAAGCTAAGGCAGTTCTGATTGAATTGACTTAATTGTGGAATTTAAAATATTCATGTAGATTAATTTGTGAAATTTGATTTAATGTAAACATTTTCACATGTTTCTATTTTCCAACATATCCAATTGATGTGTGTATAGATTTGCTGTATTGTATCCAATGTTGTCTATACAGTCGATTCACGTGTCTATTTTACCATGTAGTTGATTTACATGTCTATTTATCCCATGTATAAGATTAATGTATCCATTTTATATAGTTACTTTTCATACATATATTTAGACATAATTTCACATTTACACATGATTTATGTCATGTGTATGGGTAAACAAAATATTATAAATTTTTATACTCAAAATTAAAATTAAAATTAAACATTTTCACTTACTTGTACTCCAAATTAAAATTTTCATGTACAATCACCCCCATTTTAATGAATAACTTAATTAATAAGAGAATATGATTAAAAACCTTAAAATTAAATTTTAATATGTAAAAAATCATGATTAATAATGGTGTAAAATAACCCCACACTTGAACTATGCTAGTCCTCAAGTAATGATTCACAATGACCCAGGTGGCCCAAAGCTAGTGTATACATTATTATATTGGCATGAATTACATGTAATTAAATCCCGAATGAATTAATATTTTATTAGACTTATAAATCATGATATTTAATTGAAATTTATACAAAAATTGAAAAAATAAAATACAAACATTCATTTTTTAGAATTCTATATTTCCCCATAGAATATCCCCATATATTAATCACAAAAAAAACTTTCTAGTTTCCTTGGTAAATAAAACATAATAAATGGTTATGTCTAGATGCTTAATAACATTTTTCAGAAAATATTACTTTTCATGAATAAATGCAGCATAAAAATATTGCATTTTATATAACTCAAACACATTCCGTTTACTTAGAAAAATGAACTAAAAGAACAATAAAGAAAGAAAAAGATAAAAAAATAATTCCACATAAATAGTCACATTATCTTGAAAGAATAAGGATATTATAACTAATGGAATAATCACATGGAATATTAATAAATGATCTCATGTTGAGGGAATTGATAATTATAGATATCTAAAACATGCAGTCAAGGCCTTTTAAAATACTTATTAACTATATGGTTAAAAACTCACCAAAATTAGCCAAATGGTTTCTTTCATGAAACCTATTAAAGTATACAAGGTTATGAAATATCAGGAACCACCCATAAAATTAAATATATAATGCATTACACATTTGATAAGGGTGTAGAATAATTAAAATAAACATTTGTAATAAAAAAACTAAAATATGAAATTTTAATGAATATCCCAATAAATAATCATAATCATAAAACTTCTAGTGTAATATTGTGAATGGTAATTAAATTGAACTACCATAGTAAAATTGAAAATAATTCATCATTTGAAAGAATGATTATGATATCAATAAAAATTCTTGATTTTATAAAATTTAAAATAAAGTGATGGTTTTATTGATGAATAAAAATACCAAATTAATGTCATTAAAATAATTTCTATTGAAAAATTATTTCACAATGAAAATTAATTTAAAAAAATAATAGTTCACATTATAATTTGAAAATAATTTTACTTTAAAATAAAATTTTAAGGTAATAATGTTTGCTTTAATAAATTGAGTGATCATGCTCGGTGTAATTTTTTTCATATCGTAGAGGATAAAAAATGATTCCTTTTATATTTTATATGAAATACAAATGTTTCATGTCTGAATAAATAAATGAATATTCCTATAAAAATTTATTAAAACTAAAAAATGTATTTAAATTTAATTAATATATCCTTTTTATAATGTCAAAAAAATTAAAACATATTTTTGGAAAAAATGATTTTATACTATAGAGTGAACTATAGTCATATATTCATGGAACCATTTTATTAATTATTTTAATTAAAAAGGTAATACAATTTGAACTATGACATGAGATTTTTTTGGAATAAATAATGTGGAAGGAAATATATTGAATTCATGAAATATCAATTAATTCTCTCCAAGGATCCATAGACGTAAACATTCATGAATAATTATAAGATTGGTAAATACACCCTTACAAGTTTGGTAATGCTTGAATAAAAACTCACATGAAAAGAATAACTTAAAATGAATCATTAATCACAATGATTTGAAAAATATTTGAGATATAACATATAAAAATTACATTAAATACTCACACATAGGAATAAGTGGTGAATATGATATATTATCTTCTGGAAATAAAAGTGTGATAAAAACCCTTACCTCATTTTGGAATGCTTTAGAATGTATCCAAAACACATTAATAAAACATAGAGGTTTAATAAAAATATATTAACGAACCATACTCATTTATATCAAACAATATATTTTCCTTTTATAACATTTTACCCTGATTTTGTTAACAGCATTTCATTGTTTTCATTTTTTGGGTGTTATTTCCCTTATTTTCACATGTGTGTGTTATCATGAATATTATGGTTCTTGTAAATAGGTTATATTTACATTATTATAAAAATTATATTATTGCTATATATTTTTCTTAATTGGATACATATGTATAAACATTAATGAAAATTTGACATAGAAAATGAATCATATTGCTTTGTGGAGATGGTAGGTCGTACGTACACATGAGCGAATATATCATTCTATTAAAGGTTAAAAAATTAAGGACTTTAGTATATACTAATTTTATTTAATTTATACCATTTCATAAATATCGCATTTATTTAAACAAATTCCGTATTATTTTCTATGTGAAGTGTAACTAATAAGTGAATCGCATTGCTTCACAAGGTTGTAGTATGGTATACACAAGATCAACACTGTTATATTTTAAAAGTAATGAAAATTAAGAAGTTATATGTGATATTATTACTATATTATTATAATAATATAATATATATATATAATATATATACTTTAAATCAATATTTATATCTAACTAAGGGAGGTCTTCTGGAAAACATTTTACATCAGTTCGCACAATAGTAGTCCATCATACAAAAAATACACAATACAATTTACCATTTGTTGAAAATAAAAAATTGATAAATATTATAAAATAAACATAATAACATATTATTATATTGTATACACTAGTTTTATTATATTTTATGAGTTAATAAAAAGTTTTTTTTTTGTAATGGAATAAAAAAATCATTAAGATGATTACCTTTTCGTAGAAAAAACTCTTTTGGATCTACTCTTCAAGACCATTGGGTTTTCCTATTATGGTGACCTAAACCTCTAGAATGTGTCTAAGAATTTTTGGGATAGATTATTTAATTTAGGGTTGATCCATATGGCATGAGAGGTGTGATGAAGTGATTGGAGTGAGTACCCATTTATAATTATAGAGGACTGACATTATTATAAATTTCTAAAACCGTTCAATAATCAGAAATCAATATCACCCAATGTGACTCAAAAATTGATTATTAATGGAGTGGATGTATGATATGGTATATACACACTTCCTCCAAAAATAAATATTTCTTAACATGTTATTCCTTATCCTTTTAAGTTTACTTTTTTTACATTTTTCCTCAAAACTATAACTTATATCATTTAATTTACCAAGGAAATTTATCTTCTATAAATAAAATTATAATTATAATTATTAGATAATTTTGATCCACTGACAATAGATATTAAACAAAATTTATCTAATAATAATACTATATGTGTGTTAAATTAATTTTATCACAAGAGAATGTAACACCCAAAACCACGTTTAAACCTTAACCTTGTTAATTAATTTATTACTATTCTTAAAAACTATTATGAATAAAAAAATATAAAATTGTTATATTATATGAAAATTTTTGATTAAAAATATGGAATCTATTTTTATAAATTCAATTGATACAACTGGAAGAATTAAAGTTAAAATTAAACCCATAGACGCATTGAAAAAATAGTTTTTCAAATTAACTACCTTAAAAATATTAAAAATATTTTATTATAATTAAATAAGAACATAATTAAAAGTACATATATTAGTTAAAATATAATATAATTGAATAATTTAAATTTAATACCAAATATCAATTTAATTTAACATTATAAAAAAATTAAAATAAAATGAAATTTTAAATAAAAATCTATATTTTACATTATTCATCAAAAAATTTAATATGTTCCAAAAATTATCAAATATTCACTGAAAGTTATTTTTGAAATTAATATTTCATAAATAAATGTTATTTTTTAATATTAATTCTCTTATATTAGTAAAAAAAATCATTGTAAATTTTGTTTGAAAAGATGGACTAATCCACCATCCATTGAAAAACAATTTCACCCTAAATTTTCTATAAGGCAGTGCCTTTTTCAAAGACCAAATCACAAAATTTATTATTAGAAAATTAAATACATGAGTATAAAATAAGAGATTATTTTACAATATCTATCATAAAGGGGTAGTAAATCAATAGGGAGGCCATCCAACCAGGTGGTGACATGATTGAATCCCATATTTTCAAGACCATCTGCCAACGTGTTTGCTTCATGAAAGGAATGCATAATAATAACATTGAATTCCATGAGAGAATGAAGAAAGTCCTTTCAGAATGTTGTGAGATGACAAGTGAGGTGAATCACAGCATTCCAAATAGCTTTAATGATGGTATTCAAGTCACTTTTAATCCAGATTGTGTTCAAAACATGTTTCTTGTAGAAGGATATAGAATAAATTATGCTCTTCATTTCAGACTCTAGAGCTGAGGAGATGCCCCACGTGCCATGGAAACATCAATGAAACTATCCTGAGTGATTTCTAAAAATATATCCACAACCCTAAGGTCCTAGGTTGTCTTTAGAAGCATCGTGGACATTAAACTTAATCTATCATGGGAGTGGAGATTTCTAAACAACTTCAAAAGTGCATCTAGGATAAGGATAAATACCACTAACCCCAAGCTGACGCAGAATCCCAAAGAAATTCATTGTTTCTTTAAGATCCATTTTAAATCAAAGTGGGTTCTTGAATGGCAATGAGGATATATATCCGACCTATATTTAAACTAAGTGAGTAGTTGTTATGAATAATAGAATTCCTATCACACATGAGAACATGAAGAATTTTAGCAATGATAGTTAAGAAAAGGCTCTTGATTTGATGAGAGTCATCAAGATACATATGAACGTTGAAGTTGCGAGTTTATTGAGTCATTATGTAACCATATTCACTCAAAAATATCAATCACATAATTCCATAGATTAGTATTAGTAACACAAGAAATAAAAATATGGTTACTGTCTTGGT
Organism: Viscum album; assembly: GCA_963277665.1. Classification (NCBI taxonomy): domain Eukaryota; kingdom Viridiplantae; phylum Streptophyta; class Magnoliopsida; order Santalales; family Viscaceae; genus Viscum; species Viscum album. Next base: position 609,320,995 of record OY728143.1, on the reverse strand, counting down.
GTTGTTGGTTACAAAAACAACATTTAGACCAAAGTTGGATGCCAAAATATGGAAGAAAAGTGTTAGTGGGAACCCTCTTGTGAGAAATACACCAAAACAGAGTTAATATTGAATGTTTTATCCATATTTTATCAAAAAAATTAATCCAACATAATGTATTTTCAAAATTATTAAATCCATGGTTGAAAAAAGTTTTTGAGTCGAGAATGCCATTATTAGCAGGTTCCAAAATTAAAAAATCATTATTGTTGGTAAAAGTGAAACTTTCAATGACGTAATTGATGTTTCTTGTAAAATTAATGTTGTGAGATCTAAAAACATACTTGATAATATAGTTAGTAAGATTGGGATGTTGATTAGGGGAGATTATAGATATGATAGGAGCACCAGCCCATTTGTTGAGACCGAAATTCATTGAAGAGTCTCTTCTCACCATCCATCTAGAATTAGACATGATATTGGAAGATGAATTCTTAATGGAATTCCAAATTTAAGAGCTCATGTAATTCAAGTTTCCATTATTCATCATATCAAGAAATCTGTTTTTAAAGAAAGAAATAGAGTCAGGGTTGTAATGAAGAGGTTCCATGTGATTCTATCTTGTAAGGCATCATTAAAGAGTTTGATATTTTTATACCAAGACCACCCCTCTCCGAGGGTTTTCACAATTTAGTCCATGGAATAGTCACCAGTTTCCAATCATGCATGCTTCCACTTCAAACAAAGTTTTTGATGGCAACATTAATTCTTTTAAGAAGACCATTATGCAATTTAAAATTCATCAAAGTGTATCCCATTTTAGAAACAATCGTAGATTTGAAAAACAAAATCTACCCAGCCATAGATAGGGATTTTCCTTTCCAAGATGAATGATTTTGGAGGATTGGATCAACAGTTTTAGAAAAATAATTATAATTTGGTCTTCCCCATAAAATGGGAACACCAAGATATGTGTATGGAAAGAATCCTTCTTTAATACCTAAATCAGCAATAATATAGAATTTTATATTACCATAAAACCTTTTCTTTAAAAATTTAAAGGATTTTTTCCAAATATTGATTTGGCTATAAATATCTTCATAGTGTGAGAGGGAACATTTTATATTTTTGATATTCTATTTATCCCCTTGTAAAAAAATAATGATATCATCCGCATATAAAATGTGTGTGGGTACATTCAAATTCCTAGAAGTCTCAATCATCTTAATCTTGTTTTTATCAACTAGTATAGTGAACAATCTACATATGTAATGTTCTAAAATCACAAAAATAATGGAATAGATATGGTCACCTTGTCTAACACCTTTAGTGCATTTAAAATAACCCTTATGAGATCCATTAATAAGGATGGATATATTTTCCATGTTGAAAATGGTTTTTATTCTACTGATTAAGGAATTGTTAAACCCAAATTTCTGAAGGACTTTACAAACAAAAATCCAGTCCATGGTATCAAAGGTCTTCTGTATATCCAGCTTAATGGAAATATTTCCACCCATGTTAGTTCTATTTAATAATTTAGAACATTCAGAGAAAAGACAAATAAAATATTGAATGAACCTTCCTTTAATGAAGCCAACATGGTTCCATGAAACTATTTTATTTATAATAGAAGAAATTATATTGAAAAATAATATTGGTGATTATTTTATAAAGGGTATTGATTATATAAATGAGTCTGAATTGGTGAATTTTAATGGAAATATCCACTTTGAGGATCAAGGAGAGAAACTTGGTGTTAAACCCATGTGTGAGTAAACCATTAGAAAATATATTCTTAACAATCCCACAAACATCAGTTTTAATGATATCCCAAAAATGCTGATAGAATCAATTATTGAAACCAACGGGTCCCATATCACTAACTAGATTTAAACTAATGACATTGTCTCTGATCTCATGATCATAAGAAATGCTAGTACGAAAAGAGTTATCCTCTTCATTGACCACAACTAGTATGGCATTAAGAAGAAGTTCCTTTTTAGTGGTAGGGACATTTAAGATATTTTTAAAAAAAGAGACTACATGATTTTAAATTCTATTCTCAATATCAAAGCGGTTGTCTCTCTCTCAGAATGGAAAGAGGCCTATTATATTTCCTGATTCATTGAATGGTGTTGTAGAATTTAGTATTTCTTTCATCATTTGTGCACCATTTAGTCTTGAAAATTTGTTTCCACATGTTATTGATAAAGATGATCAAGAAGCAAAGTTTCTTATTCATATTGATTTTAGGTTACGGATCAATGAAAAAATCAGTGCCAGTAGTGGGGTTTTGAAGTTGGGTAAGTTCTTTTTCCAAATGAAGATTGTCATTATCAATTTGTTTGGATTTGGTACTACAACAGCCTTTAAGGATCTGTTTGATATTTTTTAATTTAGCGGTCCATACAAAAGAATCATTACAATGATGCATGGAAGACCAAGATTTTTTAATAATGTTAACCCAATCAAGGTATGAATGTCCATATTTTAATAATAATATTTTTATAGGGTGTCATGTTTAATTATAATGTGGTGTTTCAAAAATTAAAATCTTTTAAAAAGAATGAAGTAATTTAAAACTAAATATATCATGAACTATCATGGTGTATAATAGTATTCTATACCTGATGTTTCATGTAATATATATTTTCAAATATGATTTTCCTTATTTTAAATTTCATGGTGTTGCACCCCCTAAATGAATTGGTCCCTCGCAAATAAATCAAGATATCATAAACCAGGTGTTTTATATTTGAAAATTACCTTCTTAAATCCCCACATCATAAAATTTTTTAATAAATAATCCCATTTATAAGAGATTAAGGAGAGGAGGAATGTCCTCTAGAATAACACATTCTAGGTTTCCAAATAGAATAACATTAGTGGAAATTAAAAATATGGACATGGAAGAAAGATATAATGCCCAAGGATTAATAGATAGTTAGATAGATCATTCATCACAAGACAGTGAATTATCTTGAAAATTAAAAAACCGAAAATCCATAAATTTGTAAGGAGTTAAAAGGGCATTTCATTTATAATAAATGAAGGTACAATGATAAATTTTTTGTTTCGAGATATTTTTCCTAGATTTAAGTCATTTCTCTACCCTATGCACTTAAATCATATGAAAATATTGTTACATGATATATTTCTATTTCATATGCATAATTTCATGAATTTTATATTTATAGATCAATTCTTACATCATCTTTTACTCTATAAAATGAATATTCAATTGGAATTTATATGTCAAGGGTACTAAATTTAACATTTAACAGATTATTATCTCAATAAAAAATGTAAAACCAACCCTACCATATCTATATATTTTCCAAAAACAAAATGGTTGGAACAAGTTATCCAATATCACTGAATATTTCACATCATCCATTCCATATATAGTTAATCTTAAAAATCATCTAAAATATCGTTGACAAAATTTAAAGTCTAAATATTTATAAGTTAGGTTCGATTAATAAAAACTATATTCCTCATACAATATAATGTCACTCTTAATGTCACATTCCTAATTTTTTAATTCCTTGATCTGCTTAATGAATACAATAATGCATCCAAAAATAAAATATTTTGTTATGGAAAATATTCCGTAAATCCAAACATGTTGTAAACTCTAACAAAGATAACATAAACCCTAAAAACACTAAAAAATTTCAATATCCTCTATATAATCCTATAAAAATATAATTATTATTATTATCTTAATATAGATAAAAAAATTAATTATTATCATCCCACAATCATTTGTCTTACAGGAAGTTCATAATGCCACTGAACCAATTTTTTGTTCATCAGTATCATTCAACATATTCTCTCAAAACCATAAAATAATAATTATTGAAATAAATTCCTTATAAATTTATATATTCTTATTACCCTAATATAATTGATTAAATACTCTTATAACCTAATTATTGAATCCAAATACAAGAAAATTAATCATTTATAATCATATTTAGTAATTAAATATTCTTGACCCTGGTCCCTTATCTTTATTTGAGGTATATTACCTTCATGATTTGGAAATTTATTTGTGTATGTCTCCATATCATTATACTTGAATCACTAAACATAAAATTTTTCTTTCATAAAATTTCATTCAAAAACCTGATTCCATGATTCTACAAACATGAAGAAAACTCTCTTACACTTCAAACAAGAACCATGGTGTTTTTTCCAGAGAAAACACATTTGGGAGGACCCTTCAATCCCTTATTCCCTAAATATTTTTTTCTATATCATCCTCTTCTTCTCTCTCTTCCCTTAAATTCCATCATTACTTGTTAATTATTTCTATGGTTGGATAGTATATGATAACATTTAATCATATTGGGGGAATATCTGGGAGACTAGTTTACATTGAAATTATGTCTTATGCTCATAAAATAAATGATTATTACTACTATTTCCATTATGTGAATTGATACACTTCCCATTCATTCTACCAAGTTGAATTTCAAAAAAAATGCATATAGTTGATTATATCATAAATTTATGTCTCATAATTTATACTCCCAAAAGTAGTAAAAAATTAAATAAATTGAAGAAGTTATGTATTTCTAATCTTATAATAATAAACATAGTTTCCTTTGGTATTATTCTAAATATTTTAAAAAATAAAATACATCATAATAGTTTTCAAAGAAACTTGGAATTAAATATATCATATACCACCATAGTTGCAGACCTACTGTATTGTAATACACATTTTCATGTACAATGTGACACTCTGGTCAATCTCAACAAGTTATTTTTAGATATTTAATCCCTGGGTATATTTATTATAGAGCCACATCCATTTGAAGTATTTATAAAAGGATATATTTATATGGAAAATCCACATAATATTAACCTTTCCAAAAATTTAGGATATATTTTTATGTGTATCTTCAATTTTTTCCATTGGTTTATTTTCCCTAATCTATGTTTTTTTAAATCTAGTTCCCACTATTTCTAATTACCATTCTCTGATTCAAAATGTGAAACCCCTGACCCAATTATCCTAAAGATAGTGGATACTTAATTACATTGGAATAATATGTAAGCAAACATATCCCAATGGTATAAATAATTTATTAGTCTTGCTAAACTATATAGATAATTCTAATTCAAATTAAAAATAAAGACATAAAAGTAAACACAGTTTTTTCATTAATAATTACACATTCATTTTTAGAATACCCCTTGATATCAATCACAAAACACATCCTAGAGACTTTGGGAAATAAAAAATCAAAGGGGTGAACTCATATTCTTAGTAAGGGTATACATATTGTGTAACATGACATGAATAAATGAAACATAATCAATAGTGAATGGATAATAAATGAAACAAAATCCATTTAATCAATGAAGATTAATATGAATGGGATAACTGATGATCAAAATAATTCCATAAAAATTAAACAATAACGAATCATAACCATTAATATTCAAAAAAATATATAATTTTAAGATCCCTTGTTTTTCCAAGGACATCATTTGTTAAATTTTTAATTAAGTAGCTTTATTTGGGATATCTTTCATTTAATAATTGTTTTTTGAGATAAGTATCATGATGGGTTAAGTGATAAAAGGGTTAATGAGAAATAAGAGTTGACTTCTGGATATATATAAATTCATGTTTTAAACCCCATTCACTACATGAATTACTTTGGGAACAACCCATGAATTTAATTCATTGTCTGAATTAATTGAAACACTGTAATTATTTTCAAATACAAAAAATTTGATATAACATGTATATATTTAAACACCCCAGATATTTTACACACCCTATAAGAATTGATAGAATGTATCACATGTCCAAAAAATGAATTACAATCTATTTAAAATATATTAAATATTTTTTATGATGTGAGATGAATATTCTTGAAAAATGATAGAAAAAATACAATACATACACGATATGAAATAAATTCATGTCATGTAAAAGTAAAATTTAACTTTTTAAAAAGGCTCTACAGTGTTGCATGTTTCTAATGTATACCTCTGTTAAACAAAATACCCTCCACAAATCACCTTCTCAACTAAAAACCTCACATGGATTAATTCTAAGAATCTGTGACAATATAGATGTGAGTTAACTTTGGATCTTGGATTTTTGGAACTATATTTTTATAATACACATTTTATATCTTCTTCTTCTTCTCAATCTATTTTTGAATGAATTTATGGTACCGGTTAAAATTAATTAATAAGATGATTTCTACCACGGACATGAGGTTCTTTCTTCACCTTCTAAACATTCAATATAAGTTTCCTAAATCTAATCCATAATTATATAGATTAATTATTATAATATATGAAATAGGTTTGATCTTTGTGGCATGTTTTTTATAGGACCAAATTAATTAGATAAGCCCTACTAAATTGTAATTCATTTTTTAAAACACAATTGAATTTTTTGGGTCCATATGAATAGAGACTGAGACATGCAGCCACCAGATAGTTGTAATAGATGTTGAACTTTATTGTACTTTGTCATATTTACAATAGAAACCATTGATAAAATTAAAAAATTGATAATTTGTTAGCATAATCATAATAATTGTAATAACAATTAAAATATCTGATCACTTAATTTAGAATTAACTATGTTAATTTTGGTTAAATAAAATGTTAAATTTCCATGTGCTTAATAAATAAATGAAAATTATTTTATATAATTATAGTGATAAATATAAAGTTGAATTAATGGAATATATTCGTCTTGAAAATGGTAGTTTGATTAATTGATCATTTTATCTTATTATGATATATATATATGGTAAGTCGGTTTGGACTTTTAATTTTTCCTGGATGTATTTTTTATTTACTTGAAACTAATGTGATTGATGCATGAAAGTGAGATTTATGATATGGTTGAGGGAGAAATTTTTATATTCCTGAGGGGTATATTTAGAATATTCATGAGGGTGAGATTTTGATAGCCGTAAGAGATAGATTAATGAAATTTCTATGTGGATGATCTTGATAAGGAAGGGGTGATATTTCTAATATGTGTTCGCATGTTTTTTATGACTAAGGGGGATATTATGATATACATGAGGGTGATATTTCTGATATGAGTGAGGGAGAGATTTTTTATATGCTTGGGGGAGAGATTCTTATTTTCTTAAGAGAAGAGGCCATTTTTTTACAATATGTTAGTAGTGATTCATCATCCATAGGAAAACATATGACTGAATCATGTGATTCGTCCTTATATAGGTGGGTCTGCACATGTATATAGATATATGACAGGGTTTTCAAGCATGATTTGATAGTCTTGGGTGATAACAGATATCATGACGGTCATAAGGTTTATTACATGTGAAATTTTAAATTATTAAATTAATTCAATTTTAATCTCTTTATTGTATAAAATAAATTTATTATAATTGATTTTATTATATATGATGGTTCTTACCAAATGAGTTTTACTAACACCTTATTTGGTTTATAGTTTGGTGATCAAGATGATTACATGGATGTAGTATTGGAAAGGGGAAAAAGAAATTATTGTTGATTATTTATTACTAAATGGGAAGGATCTTGGAGATGATACTGACATGGAGTTCAAGACACATGTATATGGAGTACCTTTTTGGTCATCCTAGAATTTTATTTGTATTTCTTTTATCATGTCATTTAGATTCATTTTTCTTATCAATACAATATTTTATTATTCATTTATTATTTGGATTTATCCTATTGTTCCTTTTTCATCTTCATTCTCTCAGAATTTACTTATATTGTTTTCATTTTTTCTGATACTTTTTTGTTATTTTATGTTTTTATTTTAACTCATTACTATAGGGTATTGTATCCCCATTATATTCATTAGTCCCTTACTGGTAGTCATAAACCTCTAGAATATGGGTAGGAATGATAAGGGTCATATAGACAACTATCACCATCACATGAGGGATAACTGGGTCAGGGAAGTTAAAATTTTGTGTCAGACGATCTAGTTTTTTTTTGTCTTGCTACATTGGAATGGTAGAAAGTGTACTAGGATTTTTTGGGACATGTTAATGAGATTGTAAACGATAGTATATAACCCATGTATGGAGGAAATTCATGTTTTTGGGGATGGGGTAATTTATCATGATGTCAACTTGTTGTGATTTGATGTCATATCACTTTAGGTGATTCACATATTATGTGATGTTATCATTTATTGATATTTCTACTCATGGCTTGTTATAGTTTGAGATGAGTATTCATACATCACAGTAGGCACATATGGATATATAATTACATGCATTTTTTATGATAGGGATATATTTATTACATGTGATGTATTTTACTATATGAATTGTGGATTGAGATTCTAATTATATGTGATTTTATAATGGAAAATATAGTATATTTATGTTATGATAATTGAATTGTTACAAAATGTTTATTGATACTAAGATCAAGTGGTTTTATGTTGTTTTCACTAGTTGGGTTGACCTTCTTGTTACCATATATTCTAGATAGTGTGTTATTATTATGGAGAAAATCATTCCTTGTTGACTTTAAGTTGATAATCAAGAGAGTGGCATACATCATTCTCTAAACATAGTCGATTAAATGATTTCTATAGCTCCTGTGGATCAAATGGATGTTTATCTTCATTATATCTTCCTGAGGGTTAATCAATCCATGAAAAGGGATACTTTTTTCACCAAGACTTTAATGTAAGAGCTAAAGAGAGAATTTTAGTTGAATCCACCAACATTCACTGGGGAGAGAGGCCCCTAGGAGGATGATTTCAATATCATGTCAGTCCATACCATCTTCACTAAACTTTTTACACTCATAGACATGATGGTGAGTCTTTCTAAAAAGATGCTTTTTAGACATGCCATGTAACAAACTGGTCTGATTTTCCATCCAAACTAACACCTGGCCCTATTTGGGGCATGGAATGAATGGAATTCTTGATCCCCAAGGGATAGAAACTAGTTCATGTTCATCATTAAACATTATATTTAGGAACAATTTCACCCATCTGAAACAACTGAAATCATGCAACATGAATAGAACACCATCATAACCAATGACCATTGCCAAGATACATACCACTATGACATGTTAAACGTTTATGACTCTAAAAATAGAACAAAACATCAACCAGGGATGGGAACCATCTACACTACCCAAAGTCTCAATACACCAATAGGGAAAATAACCTCAAGCATCCTCCACTATCACTTGGAAGAAGAGGAACTCAAGCCACCAGATCCACTGTCATCACCATGTAAAAATATTCCCTTACCTGTATCAAACATAACACGGTCTACATACCCATGAGGGTGTATATAGGGTGATATAAAATTCATAGTAGGATATCACCAAAATAGAAATATTCTATTTTGAAACATTATAAGAGAAATCACCATGTTCGGTTTTATAAAATGGAAGGGAAGCATTTTTGAAATAAAATATTTTTGGAGAAATTTTCGGAAACAGATATTTAAGAATCAATGAGAAAATTAATGTAAAGTCCACTATGTGATGATAGTATGAATAACATCACATGAGTACCACAAGTAATCCCTAAGTCATTAGAGTTAGTAGGACCTGAGAATCCTTGTATCTCAATGAACATGGTATAAAACCATAACCCATAATATCATTATGCATGAGCCACTAGATGGGACTGAATCCCAAGGTCTAGTGGTCTCTGATCATTATCATATGATTCATTATTTTTGTAGCCTCAATCCTACTAGAGGTAATCGGCCCTCGTCCCCATCACTCTAACAAGCATACAAGTCCTGGTTATCCCAGCAAGTCACCTAGGATTCCATTTGTGCTCAATACTTCTCATGTCATATAAAATAAAACATACAAATTAACACAATACAAAATAGATATCACAAACCAAATCCACGACTTTTACAAACATGCTTCCAAAAATGGAAACACCCAATCTAACCAACCATTCTCTAGAGGGAAACAATTTTAATAACCCCTTTCACACACATGTCCAACACTAGAAACATCTATGAAAACCAATCATTTCCATTTGAAAAACATATTTCAACCCCTAAAGCACCAAAAACCTTCTAAAACATGATTCTAATGATACACAAAGTCCATATATCTGTTTTAGGAAGAAAATAAAGCATTCCAAAATCATCCAATGATCCTAAAGCATGGAATAACTAAGTTGGAGCGTGAAAACTTCTAGAATCTAGTGGAAAACTGCAAACACTTAATAAGGATAGCCTATGAAGTAATGATCAAAAAATAAACATCAATATTTAAACTAATAAATAAATATTGAACAGTTAATAGGTCAATCAATATTCTTTAAAAGGAAGAACCCACAAAAGAAGGAAATAGGAACAAAGAAGAGGGGATAAACTAGAGGTGGAGTAACTTATTTGATGATTTTTTGTGATTCTGTGCTAGACCCCAAAATATTTGGAGATACAAGGTATCCAATAAGATTGGGGTAGGAACCTGGGTCTTATAATCTAGATTGGGGTTGGAACCTTGGATAGGATACATGGTTTGGCCGTATGATTTACAAATAGTGTGGATACTTTGTTTTGGTCTATGTAAAAATAGGAAAAAGGCTTAAAAGTTACTAGGGGTAGGGATCATGCTCATACAATTGATCGTGAATTATGGTTTGACCCACTAGTTTGAGAACATTGTATCTCATGTATTAGTGCATGGTTTCTAATAACGTTGTGACAACCATGTTCCACCTATTGTTGGGTCCCAAAGCTCTATTTTCCACCAAAAACACTAGATAAGGATATGTAACCATGTTAGTTCCAAAATAAAAAGAAAAAACCTCAAACCTAAACCATGGAGGTGATAATTCTTCCTAATAGGAAAATATTTCACCCACCAAAAGTCAGACCAATGTATGATTATAGAAAAAAAAAGGTACTGAGTCTCAACCTCAGACATCAACTCCCAATTCAAATGCTCATCATTCACCTAATTCAAAAGAACAGAAATAAATGATATAGACTACTACTAAATCCTATTCTCTTGGGAATCCAAAATTTTCATCGGTATATTGAACACTAATAGATCACATTCTGAATCTATCTCATCCATCAATAAAGGATACAGACTCAAATTATAATGTTTTAGTTGTGAGAAATTGGACATGTCATGGATTGATGTCAACTTCGATAGAAAGTCTAACTGTTATTCCACCTTACCAACTATCTTGGTAATATTAAAATGTTTCGCATACCTAAGTGTTAGCATCCCTTTATTTCTAGGACAATGATGACCTAAATGAGGGGACACTAATTGAAAAACTAGATAACCCACAAAGATAGGTGGGTATCATATATCACCACATTCTACAACACAAATGACACCAATACATGGTTCTTAAAACAAATAACTCTTTCTATAAAAAATGTCGCTCAATAGAAACCTCCCCAACATTTTTTTACTACATAGAATATTGGAACATCTCTTCGTATGGAAACTCAAGCTGAATCAACTCCATTAGTGAGGGTATCGACTAAAATCTAGTCAAGAAGGCACCTGAATTGTGATAATTCGTCTCTATATGAATTTGTATGAAATTAACCATCAAATTCCACACATCATTGGAATCCGTAAACACTTTCACCGAATCATTCCTAATCAAATCATCTTCTACTAAATTACCTTTTTATTGGGTATGGAAGATATCAATAACAAACCCCTATAGTAACTCGACCCAAAAAAGTTCCCTTATATTCAAATCCTTCTGGAAGATATGTAATCCAAACTCTTATGATATGAATAGACAAAAAAACATCTCCTAGAATATGTAATGACTTCATTTCTTTAAGGTGTGTATCACTACTACAAATTAAAATTCATGGGTTGGGTATTTCTTCTCATGTGGTTAGAGATGGAGAGAACCATAAACCATCACATTATAATATTATATTAACACACACCTAATAAATATTCCAAAAGTATTAGGGTAGATAACGCATCACTTTACAGATCCTAGAAGAATCAAAATAGGGGTTTCAATCAATAGTAGATTAAGCTCCTAAAATGATTCCTAACACTCTAGGATCCAATCAAGATTCACTCTTTTTGGGTAAGCATAGTCATGGGAATATCATCCCAAGAAAAATTGAAAAAAATCCTATAATACACTTCCATACTAAAAATGATTCTGATTTCAAATACATTTTTTATATGTCCCAAGGAAAACACAGTTATGATCTTCTTGTGTTCCACCAAAACCCCAATTCTGATATCCAATGGCCCAAAATCCTCACATACCTGATCTAGAATGAACATATTGAGGTATTAATATATAGGATATAATCTCAATTATTTCCCAACAAGATTCAAAAAATTCATCCATGCTTCTCCCCATTCTAGGAGTAGTCTAGGATGCCTCCCACAAATACCACGAATAAGGAATCAGGATAATGATGGGACACCCTACTAGATCTTTTGATAAACTAAATGGATTCTACAAATATTCAAAATGGATATATAAACATTATAAATTTTTTTTAGTAACATCCTCTTCTCTAAATATAAATTGGTGATACCTAACATTCGTGTCAATTTTGGAGAACCACCTTTCCCGCTTGAGATGGTCTAATAGGTCATCAACACCAGGAAATGTGTAAATATTATTTATCATTAAATTGTTAATATTTCATAAATATAAGAAAAACCGATGAGATCCATAAGAATTCTTTGCAAACTGAACTGGGGCATCCCATTGTGATTCACTGGTGAATTATTCCATTGGATTCCAAATCATCCAATTGTATCTTTATTTCTGTCAAAATGGTGGTGTCTATATGATATGAGGTAATAGATATCAATTGTGTTCTCAAAACCAAACCAATAGTTATAATGACATCCCACTCTGGAGAAAACCCTTACAAATAATTTTAAATGCCTTTGGGAACTCATACACTATATAAGGTAATCTGCCTTTAATGCCTCTATTGTATTCCTCCAATATGAGTGACCAAATTGGTAAAACAAAACTATCCATTTCTAGAAATGTAGAACTATCATGTCGTGACCGATTATCACATTCAAATTGAATGGCCTGAGAGCTTACATCAGGTTCCACAATACTCACTAATTTTCAATAACAATTGATGTGAACCTAGAAGCGCACCATCCATCCAATACTAAGGATTGTATCAAAAAGTTCCATCTCTATATCAATTAAATCACATACTATATTAACCCATGACTTGGTGGGTGAATGAAATAGGAATGTAGAACTATGCTCCTTCCTTTTACCAAGAAGTGTCACCATAAACATTGCATATCAAAAATGACCAGTTATAAACATAATCTAATGACCAATAATATATGGAATATAGTAAATAGAGGAAACTTTACAAAATATAACAACATGTACTGATGATGAAATAATTATATGAATCAATCTATTGCAGTTATGACATTAGATTCTATTGGTGCTTGGTCCATAGCATTAAGGTTTCTATTTTTTCATGGATCCTAATAATTACCACTAACCAGTGGATTTAATATAATCAAACTATTTCCAAATGAAGATTTAGCCATTTATCTTTGATCACCAAGCCGATAACCTACTATTCTAGATGGTTTTGAGTGGGATAACATCCCTCTCGAGGCTTTAGAACCATAAACACCATGAATTTTGTGTGCCAAAAACATATTCATTTTACCATAATCCCACATATATGGAAAGGAATAGGTTAATACGAGAAAGTTGATGGAATATTCCCCACCATTCCATACTAATGGAATATGAATAAACCAATATCTAAATCTATATAAGAAAACAGTTAAGAAGGAAATCATGAACTATCACATCCTTACTTTTTGATCTCATCACGATTCATATTCCTTTCATACAAAATACCTCTACACTAGACCATTTTCTAAGATTCCTCAAAGAAGATAGAATTTCTTGCACAGTCTATCTCTACTATCAGGTCATGGCCAACCACCTCTCCATACACTTTCAACCTAAATTGGAATAAAATGGATCAAATGTCTTGTCCAACTGCCATTTCAAATCATTGGGCCTTCAACTACTCATTGTAAATCACCTCTTTTGTGAAAAAAATTATCTCATAGAAAGGGGTCAAATACTCTAACAATGTCTAATCCCCGTTGTTAAAATCTATAAATTTACAGGTATTAAATACTACACATTAAATATGAACATTAAGAATGAACATTAAATATGAACATTAAGTCATTCCAAGCTATCTACCTATGATTCCCAGTCAGTACCACTATGCACCACCATCTTCAAGTAGGACCTTAAAATAAGAATGAAGAACATTTCACTTTAACTACCACCCAAGTGTTATGGAAATAAAACATACTTTCAATCTTCACCAACCAATCCTTATATTCTTGGGGATATGTGACAGCTCGGACTGATGGGGGTCTATTCTTGATAAATTCTTGAGCCTTTTATTTTTCTGGACCTGGTTTAGCTTCCCAAACCAGAGCAGGACTAGCCCCCCCCCCCCCCCAAACAACTTCCTACAGTATTTTATAATCAACTGGTGAGGGGGAACTCGGTTTTTCTTCATCTTTTGGTTACATAGGAAGTCTCTGTGAAATAATATTACTACATAAACATATAAACACTTGTAAACTGTGAGTACAATAGAATGAAATTTTTCATCATCAAAAGCTGATTCAAAATGGTTCTATAAGTCAAACTGAAACCATATCCATAACAATTGATATCCAATAATCATCACCCCTATACAGTGTCCAAGAATAGTATGTATCGTATACATCGCACCTCGAGGAGAATTCAAACCAAATCCCAACGTAAAAAAGTGACTCTAGGCCTGATATAATGTTTGTTTCCTAGATATCCCAATGGAAACCTGAACCTCCAACCTTGAAAGTCTAAGATACTATATTTCCAGACTTTGGAAATTTTCATGACCTAAATAATTGTAGAATCCTAGATCTGATACCATTTCTTCACTAACTGGTCTAGGTTTCATTGAACCTGACACCCGACCCAAACTATGGAATGGCCTGAAGGGTGTTCGTAATATCCATGGGTATGAAATGAGTTCTTGGGTATCAAACATTACTTTTGGGAACTATTTCACTCAAGTGAAACAACCATAAATATCCAAAAAGAACAGAGTATATTCATAGTGAATAACCATAACTAAAAGAGGTACTGATATCACAAGTTAAACATCTTCCACTCTAAATAGAATACAAAACCAAAATAAGGATGGTGGGAACTACACTACAATATTACTCCATAAAACTAGAGGGAAAACACCCTTAAGAATCCTCCAATAACACATATAATAAGAAGAACTCTAGGAACCAGATCCACCATCACTATAATGGAACAACATTCCTTTACCAAGTTCACACAAAATAATCTCTGCATTCAAATGATTGTGTATGTTGCATGTGAGCCAATAGCCTATAGGATATCACCCATATAGAATGATTAAATACCAAAAAATTAAAATCAAAATAACCATGCTAGGATGTATTAAAAAGAAAGGAATTATTTTTAGAAAGAATTATTTAAGGGGAAAATAGGAAAAATGAAACAAATCATTAGGACTCAAGTAGAACTATAAAGTAAACACCATCATTTATCAATAGTATGTATAATGTCAAAATAGTACCCTAGGTAATCCCTATGGAACTAGTCTCATTGGGACCCTAGGAACCTCATTTCTTGGTAAATAGGGTATAGAAACCATAACCCACAACATCCTCATGTCTGATCCACTATAATGGATTTCATCTGAAGTTCTAGTGGTCTCCAATCATCATTATATGTTTATTTAGTTTTGTAGCTTTTATCCATCTAATGGGAACCATGCCTTGTCCCTACCAATCCGGTTAGGATGCTAGTCCTCGTTCATCCATCTGGTCACCTAGGATTTCCTTTGGGCTAAATCCTTCTCATGTCATATAAACCATCACTTACACATTCACATAAACCACAGTAGAGGACACACACCAAATCCAACACTTTTACAAACATGATTCCAACATTAAAAACACCCAATATAATCAACCATTCAAAATCAGAAAACAGTTTTAAAAACCCTTTATATAAACACACATATGAAAATCTAGAAACATCCATAAAACCAACCATTTCCATTTGAAAAATCGTCTTTCAACCTATAAACAAATAAAAAACATTGGAAAACATGGTTGTAACCACACACATAATTGATAGAAAAAATTTATGAAGAATACCAACAATGCCAAAATCATCCAATAATGCTAATGTTTTGAATCACTTACCATAATATAAAATCTTTCAGAATCATGTGGAAAACCACAACAATGCCACAATGAGTCATTAAAAATGCAAGATCAAAAAATAAACATCAATATAAAACTAAGTAAATAATTATTGGGCCCTTATTTGGTCAACCCAACTTCTGGAGAAGGAGGAACCAAAATAATAACGAAAGAGGAACTGAAAGGTTAGAAGAAACATGGGGAGTAGTGACCTAATTAGTGATCCTTGGAGATTCCACACCAAAACCACAAAATATTTATAAATCAAAGGGATCCAAGAAGATATGTGGAGGAGCATAGTATTTAGAATCCTAATTGAGATGAAAATGGGTAGATTTTGGGTTAAATTAAAATTTGAAAAAAAAAATTTGGTTTCATATTTTTAATGGCCTAGACAGGCCACACAATTTTTAAAACTATGCAAAAACCATGCATCCCTCTTTGTCCAAATAAAAATGAGGCCTCATGATTCCTGGGGGAAGGGCAGACACCTATGAGGTCAATAATCCTCCTCGGATAGAACCAATAGTTTGGGCATATGATGATTCGCACACCTATGTTCTAGGCCATGTGACCTTTATTTTTCCATTGTACATAGTTTGCAGTATATCCTAGTCTACAACACAGTGTCTACTAACTAGGTTCCAATGTGCCACCAGCTTTCGGGTCCAAAAACATCATTTTCTCATTAAAAACACCTGGGAATTCTATGGAAAAACATAAGAAAAAAATAAAAAATAAAGAAAACTAAAAAATAAACCATGGATGGGATATTCCATACATTAATGTGAGATTCTGGAGAAACCCAAAAATCAGGTTATTCCTATATTGTAATAATGAAATTAGTTAGTATTATTTCCTTTTAGAAATTTTTTTCTAGAAATGATATGATTCTATATGATTCCTAGTATTTAATTTTCTAGTACAATATGAGGCACATGTTGATTGTTATTAAAGGGAAATTACCAATCTATATATAGAAGGAGACAATAATTCTAAGCAGGGTGAGTGAGATGTACAGGCTGGTCATAAAGGACCAATTATAGGTAAATTTGATTGTCTCATGACTCAGACAATAGTTTTTTCTCTAGATGATAGTGGAATTCCATGGGAATATTTTTCCCATGGTAGTAGACCATTTTATGATTCATTTCCTAATAATTTATATGGATTAATTTTTGAGAAATAGGTAAAGTTCCTGAGATAGTTGGTGACAATGGTAGATCTAGTTTCTTTTCAACCTTAAAGAATTTTACTATAAGAGATTTATGATTATAATGATTTGTTTGTTGAGCTCGATTATAATGGTTCCATACAACCTAGTATATCTCCATGGGGTTATGATGTTCTTTTCTCTAATAAGTCTTATAGTATATTTTTCTTATATATTTTTTATTTGAGATTTATACCAATAATGGTTAATAAACTATATCCCCTTACATGCATTGATGATCACATTGATCAACTAAAAGGTGAATATATTTTTTGTAAGATTTATTTGATTTTATTGCATGACCAGCTGAGGGTGAGAGCAATAGATATACCCCAAACTAATTTTAGGAGTAATTATAAATTATATGATTTCATATTGATATATTTCAGTTTAATAAAAGTAGAGTTGTTCTTCATGGACATAATTAATAAAATAAATCATCCTTCCCTAGATCTATTTATGGTAGTTTTTTTTGACAACAATATAATATACTCATAATCTTTATATTATAAATCCCAATATTTTGACATCATCTTGATTGTATTTATATAGCATCATCTTTATTCCATTTTATTGAAATATAGTTTATATATTGAGATCATGCACTACTTTGGAAATGTTATCTTAGAGGATGTAGTGCCTGTGGACCCAGAAAATTTTACATCTATATTATAATTGGAGAGACATGAATTATATATATATATAGAGAGAGTTTTCTTGTTATAAATTGTTATTATAATTTCTTTATCCAGGATTTCTCCCACCCAGAATCACTGATGTTCAAGGTAACCAAGAATGGGGTTATGTTTTTTTATCAGATACTTATTAGATATTATTCTAAGATCTCATGAGAAACCTAAACGTAGAAATGATCCTCACCGTACATTTGTTTGGTAAGTAGTATACCATGTACTATTATGCATTCAGATATGGATTCAGAGTAGTTCTGGTGTAGGAGGATTGTGTAGTTTCTTATGGCTCTAGAATAATGAGACTACATTAGGTGCTTTATTCCACTCCTAATATGAAGTTGCCATGATGGTATACATACTAAAATTCTATATACATTATCATTGGTTTGAGAATTTTATTGTGTGATGGACCAAAATTGACTCAATTACAACATTTCTCAATAATACCTAAACCACTGGAAGATGAGGTGGGTTGAGTATCTACAACCTTTTGATATTGAGCTGGATTACAAACTAGTAAAGGTAAATATTTATTCTGATTACATGAACCAGAATATATAGATATAGGATGTATGGAATTATTTCAATGATTGGAGGAATATAGAACTCCTTTTAGACATGTATCAAGTTGTTTATAAATACCAGACATTATTTTCTATGACATTGACATCTATCATGCCTGTGATTTTGGACCATGAAAAGACATGATAATTATTTAATTAGTATAGTTTAGTTCATAGATACAAATTATATGGTAGTGAGACAACACCCTGATTTTCTCTTATCTATGTCAATTATCTAATTTTTTGTAGCCAAGAATGGGTTTCTATGGGTTTGTGTAAAGTGTTGAATAGAGAGATTAAATCTTGTAGATGTGTGGTAAATCCAAGTTTGAAAAATATGTATCATGATATCCATAGATATAACCAGTGACCTATAATGAAGAAGTGGATAATGAGATTCATGGTGAGATGATTAACATATCATTAGGGTAAGGAAGATAATTGAAGCCTTGTGGGGTTATTCTAACATCTTCCTAGTCTATAGTGGATGTGGGATAATGTCCCTATAGATATTGTGACATGATCACCCAATAAAACTCACATGAATGATCTTGTATGGGTGATTTTGGATTGAATGATAATGGTATCCTACTTCATTCATATCAGGGAGACCTTCACCATTGATGATATGAGTAATACATACATACAAGAGATAGTTCAATTGCATAATGTTTAGATGAGAATTCTTTTTTATCTAGATAATCATTTCACTTTGTGGTTATATAATTATCTTTAAAAGGATTTGTGATCTTAGTTTCTTCTAAATTAAGCCTACCATCCTTAAACTGATAGATAAAATGAGTGTACAATTATTGTTTGGGAGGATATTTTACGATCTTCTGTTTTGGATTTTACTGGTTTATGGGAAAAATATTTGGAACTCACGGAGTTCAACTATAATAAAAAATTAAAAATTTTGATATAGGGGGACCATTTGGATTCCTTGTATAGAAGACTATTTTTTCCCCACAATAATGGTTGGAGGCCAGTGAGTCAGATCCCATTGGTCCGTGTATTTTCCTTGAGAACACTATGTAGGTTTATTTGATTTGAAAGATGTTGGGGTCCTAATAGAGCCAATATAAATCTTACACTAACCCATTAATGTGACCTCTATATATTGAGGTTGGATATAAAATTTTTCTTTCGGTGTTTCATAGACTAGTTAAAATCTATATCATAAAATGGAAAACCTAATTTCTAGGCTTTTTAGATAGTTTGATAGAGTTGAAAGGGTTAGTCTTGTGGAATACTGATTATCCCATCCATATAACTAAAATAACCTAGATGACATGTTTTACATATCATGTATTTAGAGACATAATTATAACCCTTTTCCCAAGATAGATGTTGATGACATAGAGATGGTTGTTCATGTTTTATTTAAGGATAATACAATCTGTATCATGGACTAAAGTGAGAATAATCATTGGGGGAAGACTTCACTCTAGTATAGGTATAGTTTTAGAATGTTCATGTCCAAGAGGAGGCCTAGGATATAAATTCTTATGTGTGAGAATAGTAGAAAAAATTTATTTCCAATACCCCATAGTTATTCTTAGAGTATGCGAGAGTGAGTTGTTATATAGTGGGGATGTTTTATGATCTCATATTTCTTCCAGGTTTTCCTTTTAAAACATTTGGTTAACTCTATTATATTTGGTTTCCTTCTGTTTAAACATAGTTTGTCTAAAAGAGTTCAAGGATGGGTTAAGTGTTATAGGGGTGCATCAGGAATAAGAGGTGATTATTTGATATACAAAAAATTCAGGTCATTAACCTAATTAATGAAATGTATTGTTTTTGGTAGACCCCATGAATTTAATTCACATCCCAGATTCATTCACACCATATAAATTTTTCAAACCATGAAAACATTTCATCAATAGAATCACATATCATTAAACCATTTCACACAATATTTAATATATATTTAATGTTTTTTAAAATGGTATAGTTTTATTTTGGGAAGAATGAATGAAAAAATATCATAATTAAAATACATAATGTAAATTCACATTATTTATAAGTCATGACATTATTTTGTTAAAATCCCTACATCATTTCATTTTTTACACATACATTACTTTTGGATCATTAACTCTCCATGTACATCCTTCTTCTCCACAAACCATCAAAATATTATTTATAAGAGTCCTTGTCAATATGGAAGTGAGAGCATGTCTGATATAAGATTTTCAAACATTTCTTTTTAAGGTATTTCTTTTAGTTCTTATTCTACTTCTTAATCCATTTTGGAAGAAATTTATAGTTCTCATTTAAAGGTAGGAGGAAGAGTGTTTTTACCATAGAAATTATTCTTTTCATTTTCTTCCTCTCTTTTAAAGGGGAATATCTAATTCTAATACCAACATGTATACTTTTTTATCCATAGTATATTTAATAGTTTTGAACATGTTTTTATACTGTTTGGGTGAACAAAATAATTGGATAATCCCCATTAAATATTCTTTTTTTAAACAAACATTCAATTCAATTCATTCTATTAGAATGTGGCATGAGACTTATATCCACACAATAGGTATTCCCAAATTTTAACATATTGAAACATTTTCATATTTACATCAGAGCATTTTCATAAACTAGATAAATTGGTTATTTCATGGAATAATCCTACGAATTTTCATAATATTTAAATTGTGTGATTTCTTAAGGTAGGATCACCTCCATTAATTTTTGTTAACTAATATGTTAAATAAAATTAGGTTTAATTGATAAATGAAATAGTTTTGACATAATTATGATGATAATTTTTAACCTTAGTTAATGGAATATATTTGGCTAATAAAATAACATTTTTGATTTCTTGATCATTAAGTCTTATTAAGATATATCTGGATTGTGTGTTTGGCCTTGTGATTTTTTCATTCATATCATTTTTTTTTATTTAAAAATGATGTGACTGGTTCATGAGGTAAATATATCTAATGTTCCTAAGGTTAAGATTATGATATTCTAGGGTATGATATTTCAAATAAACCATAGTGAAAAATTAACATATTCTTTAGTTATAGATTTTTTATATACATGAGGAAGGGATTCTAATATACTTGAGGTAAATATTTATGATATTACTTTAGGATTGATTTTAATATGACTGAGGGTAAGATTATAATATGAATGATAGAGATATTTTTGATATTCCAAAGAGAGGTATTTCTAATAGTCCTGATGGATATATTTTGGTTGGATTAAGGAAATAATCCATTGGATTGTGAGATTTCAGGAGTAATTTATCCCCAGCAAAATAATCCTCCAATGACATGGGTGTTCCATACTGGTTATAGGGTATCTGTTCACATAGAGAGATATCTAGATTGGTTTGGATGTAGGTTCGGAGAACCTTGGGTGTAAACCAATATCGTGATGGCCAATAGTTTATTACATTTAAATTATTCATTTAAGAATTAATATCATCTGATTAAATTTATTAAAAAAATTAATTTTAACATACTATATTTGATTAGACATGGTGGTGTTGACTTACCGAGTTTTACTCACACCCTATTTTGGCCACAATTTAGTACTTTATTAGATTAAATATATGCTTCTTCGGATTTAGGAAAAGAACATTGAAGTTGGTTTTTCTTTTGTGGATGGTTTGGATCCTTACGATGGAAATAATCTGGGGTTTGAGACTGTGGTTAGTTTAGTTTCTATTTGAGTCTTATATATCATTGATTACTATTATTTCATCATTTCATTTAGTTTCCTACGGCTTTTCATTATATTATTTAATTATTATTTAATTATATGGATTTATTCATTTGGTGATATCTTATAGTTGGTTGTTTAATTATTTATTCATGTTTTTTATATTTATTCTACTATTCTATTAATAACCTCTTTTATTATAACTCTTTTCCAATGGGTATAGTTTCCACACTATATTCATTAGACCCTCACTTCTTGTCGATAGCCTCTATTGTATGGGTAGGTATGTCTGCAGTCATGTAGCCATCTAGATCAGTCATATGGGGGAGAACTGAGTTGTGGATGTTAAAATAATCAAAATTTACATTAAAAACTAATTTTATAATAAGGGAAAGCATAATTATAGACATCTAAAACATACTAAAATGACCTCTCATTGGACAGTCTTAATTTTAATTTAGAAAATATTCTAATTTGGATAACTAATTGAACTAATGAATAATGATGTTGTATAAAGGGGAAACATAATTCCAGAACCCACACATAAATTAGTAAGTCCTGTGAATTATTTATATAAAAGTAGTGAAACATAATCCACAAAAACATTTTTATTGGTAAAATAACAAACAAAATGATACTACTTACTCAAATATATAAACCAAATCATAAACCACACAAAGTAATATGGTGAATGATAAAACAATTGGGACTCCTCTGTAAAACTATTCATAAACCAAGTAAATAATTAATAAAGATGACATAAAAATAATATATTCATATTTGATAATAATAAATAATTTTTAGACTTCTTTTTTGAATATAAATATTATAAAAATGTCATTACAATCAATTTTAGAGGAAATTAATTATTTTCTATTTTATAAATAATATTTTTTAAAACTAAATGATGAAAAAAATTGGAATTTAATTCTCATTGAATAAAATTCAAAAAATATATGAAATTATTTATAAAATTGAATGGACATGACAACAAAAATATTATTTAATTTCATATACACTAAAATAATGATTTCATTCATATTTTCTGAAAACTCAAAATAATACCTGTTTTTGATAGGATGTGAAGAATCCTTTCAAAAAAATATTCAAAACTAGAAAGGGTAACAATTATATTAACAAATCATTTTCATAAAAATAAAAACATTTTTTAAAACATTTTTTAAAAACCTGGTGTTTGAAGAAAAAAAATCAATTGAAGATAAAAATAATTTCATATTTAATACAAAATATATTCTCAATCATTTTATGTAAAAAACGGAAACATGATATTATTACTTGTTATATTCTATTAATATCCATAGGGTAATAAAATATATTGTTTTTATTTAATATTAAATACCCCCCAAGGGAGACTTAAACATAATAAATCTCAAATAATGATGATATTGTGAAATAAACCATTACCAATTTAGTAATGTATTAATTAGAAGCCCCAAAAAATGAATAAATTCAAATGAAAAATTAAATATTATGAAGGAAAATATATTCATGATATAATATATCTAATGTTTATTATATACGCAATCCAAAGTAATATGTGGTGAATATAAAATATGTCTCATGAAAGTAAATGTGGGATGAACAACCCTATCCTCATATTTGAATCCATTCATATGTGTAAAAAACTTTTGTATAATGTATATAGATGTATCATTATTCAATTAAATATTCATAGTAACATATTTCATACCATAAATTATCCACTTATATTATTTTATAAACCGTTTATAACAATATTTCATTATTTTCATTGATATGGTTATTAATTTCCTTGTTTTCTCATGTGTAATTTTTCATTAGAATTTTGTTACATGTAAATAAGATATAGTTACATAATAAACATAATTATATTAATTTTATGAAAAAAATCATGAGATACACCCTTATAACTATTCAGAAAAATTGGATATAGAAAATGAATTACATGGCTTCGTGGAGATGGTCAGTCATACGTATGCATGAGTGATGATATCATTCCCATAAATGGTGAAGGTTTGAAGAATTTTATGAAACATTATTTTTCTATAATTTATATCATGTCATATATATCAAATATATTGTTTATTTTTATTCCTATTTCACTCCATGTAACGAGTTTCTTAAATAAGTCACATCACATTGTGAGGCACTATTCCACCGAACACACGAGCAACATTATAGCATTTTAAATGGAATGGAATGATAGATGCTATATGTGATATTATAACTCCATTTGTATAATTATGTTATAATTATTATATATACACATTTAATAATTCATTATAACCAACCATGGTAAGTGTTTATGGAAAATGAGTTACACCATTTCACGAGGATGTAGTCTTCCGTATACATGATTGAAAATTTCATTTACCATTTGGTGGAAGTGGAGATGGATAAATGTTATTAAATAAAAATAATAACATCTAAGTATATGGGAAATAATTTTATATTATATTTAAATTTTTAATAATTTATTATTAGTTATAAAAGAACAAAGAAAACTAATGGGCTTTATTATGAGGATTATCTTCTCTTAGAGAATAATTATTTGAGTCTCCTCTTATAGACCCTAAGGTTGGTCTTTTGGGAATACTAGAACTATAGAATGTATCTGAGGATGTACAGGATATATTTTTATAGGTTTTTTAGATCTAAATATCATAAGGGGACTGAGTATGTGAGGGGAGTGAGTGGCCTTTCATAATTGATGAGGAGTGACATTTTTTAAAATACCATAACTATTCAATATTGGGATGTCATTCTCACACCATGTTCCACCAAAATTTTTAAATAGTGAAGTGACTTTTTTATAAGGTCAATACATTCCAACATGGAAAAAAATAACATTTTATTTATTAGCTTTTATGTTTTCATAATTTTACCATTTTATTTTTCACCATGGAAACTTGTGTCTTTTTATAAATACCTATGTAATTTATCTATTAAGAATAAAATAAAAATTATAATTATTAGATAACTTCTACCAACTATTTTTAAATATTAAGCCCATTTTATTAAATAAAAATTATTTATTTTTGAATATTTAGTTTTCTTACAGGAGCAGATAATGCGCAAAAAAATCATTTTAACATTAACTGATATAATTAGAATATTATTTTTTAATAATTAGTATAAAAAACAATAATTTGAAATTATTATATAATAAAAAAAATCTGATTGAAAACATGGAAAATATTTTTAAAAAATAAATTCACATAATTTCAATAATTAAATTTAATATGAAACAGTAAGACGAGTTGGTATATGGTTTGTTCCAAAGAAAAACATTGAATGGCTTGTAAATATTATATCAAAATTCAATATTAAATTGATCACAATGACCATAATTAGATAAAATGTATTATAATTGAATTAATTTTACTTAAGACAAATTTATAATATAATTTAACTTTTTTAATTATTTAAATGAAAAGGTAGTCTTCAATAAAATTCTACAAGTTTCACTATTCAAAAAAAATTATTCTTTTAAGAAAAATGAAAAATATTAACCCAAATATAATTTTGACATATAGTTTCAAAAAATTATGACTATTTTGTAAAAAAAATTCAAAAAGAGTATAATTTTATTTATAAATAATGTTTTCAACGTGTGAAAAATCCTCCATTCATAAAAATATATTATACCGTAAAAGATTTCTTTCCCATTTAAATGGTACTTATTCTCTTTCCAATTAATGGATAAAAACTTAATTTACATAATGAATTTTTAAACCATATAATTTTTATAATTTATTTATTAATATTCATACCCACCAACATAATTACTAGTTCATTATAGCCCTATTTAAATTAATATATTTTAATAGAGTATCATGTATCGTTAAAACTCGATATTGCATGCATTTCATATTATTATAGAGATTAGGTTTATTTCAAAAATATATATCAAAATGTCATGGAGTGTTAAATTTTCATCTATTCTATAATTTGTGTGTCATATATTCTATTGAATATGATGTTACTCTTTTCAAATCTGGGTGTGTTACACTTATCCTTCCTTTCATTAATGTTTTCTAATTATTATTAAATAGACAATATTTTGGTTTTCCTCACTATAAATATTGCATCCTCTAATCAATGAAATTAAATTATAAACTATTTTTATGACTATAAAATGGGTACATGATAATTTCCATAATAATAAAAATGATCTACCATTTCAAAATTGTAAAAGAAAAACTCACATGAAATCATGAAGACTTTCTATCTTTGTTCTGAGGAAAGTGAGGCTTCTGGTTGGTAGGAATTGTTGTTCAAGACATTATGGGTCAAATAGGATGTTTATCTCTAAATTATAATTAAGGATATTTTTAAGCACAAATTAATTTTAAATAGTCATGACATAACATTTAATGATGTACGAATTATTTAATTTTATATACATTTATTTATCTTCTTTTTTTTATAAATTATCAAACCAAATTTTATTAACATTTTAAAATGTCATTCTTGGAATTATTCATGCATACACCACCTAACACCATATGAATAAAATAATCTATATGGTAGTGATTATTTTTTATTATCCCAAGTAAAAAACTATTCTTTTTTTATTTATTTTATTTTATTTTATTTATTTTTACATTTTTTCATGAAGAGAAAACAATAACTGTTTTATGAAGGAATCAGTAACCTATACCATTCCCTAAGATTTAATGACCTGTGTATTTATAGAATAATAATTTTTTATTTCTATTAATAATTATGAATAAGATATTAATTTTACGTTAAAGGGGATGCTATTTTATATTTCATACTCGACACCTAACAATTGGTTTATCCAAAATCTTACATTGCACACAGTATTTAGTTATACTGGAAAATAATACAATAATATTATTATTATTTTAAATGGTATTTAACTTCTACCCATTTGAATGGAAGGAATGAATAATGTAAATTTAATTTTGAAATATGGTTTCAAAATGTTAAAATAATGATTCATTGGTTACCAAATTTATTAGAAATGAAAATAAAAACCAATTGAATATAAAGGATTTGTTTTTCTAAAATCCTATTTAAAAGAGATTAATTGTGTTTATAAAATCATACCACACTTTTTTAATATTTATTTAATGAAAAATATGTGTTATATATTTAATGTGATGTTTTAAATTCATCTTATATGTTTTCTAGATATGATATAAGAATAAATTCAATTTTTTAGATAAAAGAAGTATTTTTCTAAAAATATTGTTTTACCGCCTTTTGATGGAGAACCCTTTAGAAATCCAGTTTTTGTCACTTTTATATGTTTTATTTTAAACAATAAACTTCTTATATAGAATTGGGACATCAAAATTTATATTGGATTAATTTTGGGTAATTTTTTTGATATAGATCGTTTTTAATAAATAGTGAAAAAATAACGCATTTTACGTCAAAACTGTCTTTTCAGGTAATTTATTTCTATAGGTATATTGTCCTGTTAATTGTTTTTTAACTGTAATTGGATTTTGTTTTTATCATTTAATCCAATTATGGTCATTGGATATAATTTGAAATTTTAATTATACATAAACACATGTTAATCTTTTGATATATTTTACTTTTTAAAACCCCACTTTTTTGTTATGACAATGGGAATAAATTTTAAATTAATTACTGAAACGTCTATTTTTGAATTTGGAAAATGGATTAAATATCTTGAATAATAATATAAAAGTTTTGTGAATATGTACCTTTTATTTTTGGACACTAAGAATAGTAACATCAGAAATTATTTTATTTACCATGGTTAAAGGGTAAATCTATAAATAGGGGTAAAAAATAAGATTATAATAATATAAAACTACCCTAACACGTGTCCAAATCCATTTGGATGAGATATTTCTGACCATGGGAATCCTTGGGTAGCTTTTGGGACCCCATTTATCCACTTGGGAGTGATAATGACATTTTATAAGAATGAATTTAAAGTAAAGAAAAATATAAAATAAACATGTATCTTTTACTAAAACACTTTATATATGGGGTTATATAAGTGATCTCTTTGACTATAAATAGTCATTATAAATATAAAAATATTTCCTACATCATAATATTCTATTTATAATTTTATACATTATATATATATATATGTTTGTATATATGACATAATGATGATCTTGTGATTACCATATTAATGAATGATTTAAATAAATGAGAATATAAATATTAAAATAAATTTATTTTAAAACTCTTTATGTCATCCATGAATTTTATGGATGACTATTAGTTGTAATATTTTAATTTATGAATATTTTTTTTAAATTATCAATTTATTATGGATTTTTTAAAAGTAATGATATGAACGGTATAAAAATTAACATAAATGAGTTTTTAAAATAAAATACTATTATATTAAATGATATAATAGTCCTAAAAACCTAATATTCGTCCAAATGAGTTATATAATGTTTAAAATTTTATTAATTAACCACTTTATGTTATATTTGAATTTTATTGTAACTATATTAACAATATCGTATGAATATACAAGAAGACATGGTAAGAGTTAAATTAGTTAATTAAGGGTTAATGCTAAAAGATAATGTTAAATTTCTATCCTAGACTTGTCTAAAATCTATTGGTTGAGATTTTTGTGACCCCAAATAATCTTATCTTATAAATAAATGACTTTGGGACTATTTTAAACTGAATATCATTTTATAATAAAATAATATTTCAATACCTTGCTAAAGTGCCTCTGCTCCCTCTTATGAAAGGGCATCACCTCTACCCATTTAATCACACCTTTAAAAACATTTGTATCATCAAATAATTTCTCAAATAAACTCCAATTATCCCTCGCATCATCCTATAATACTTACCTTGGGCATAATTCAATTCAATAAGGCCTTTCGACTCAAATCAAAGGGAGTTACCCAATTTAGAGGCAACATCTTCTCTCATGTTATTCTCATTTATTTTCCTTCTCCACTACCTATTTTATTTTTATTATATGATTACATAACAAAAACTGTATCCTAAATATAATATTATGTCTTTATTATAAGTATTCTAACCACACTTACACACACCTCCATCTAATTTATGCGAACATTCTCTTTCTGTTTACGGCAAATTGTTGCCTTATGAAACGATGATTGTTCTCTTTTCTCCAACCACCTCTCATAGTGGACATTATGATGACACTATATTTATATATGACATATATTATATTTATATCTTCTATATTCTTATTTATTTATATTTAAAACATACCTTTATTCTTTCCATAATTTGTAAATATGACAATTTCATTTGAGGAAGTGCAGACAATCGCCCCCTAAAAGTGTTATGACTCATTCATTCAATACATGGAATGTATAAAGGATGGAATTAATGAAATTATTTAATGTATATAAAATTTTATATTATACTATAATTATAATATACCTATTTTTCATTTATTTTTCATTCCTTTAAATATAGAAAATAAATGAATGTAGCGTTCATGTGTACGTACAGCTTACCGTCGCTAGGAATCGTGCATTTCATTTCTTATCTCCAAATGTTTTGTACTATTATAAATAAATATAAATACGGGATATATAGGATATATTAATAATTAATATCATTAATGATATTATTTACTTTTGACTACATGGAATATTTACTTCAAAACAAGTTCACTTTCGACTCAAGTACCGAATATCAACAAAACAACCGATATTAACTCAAATAATTATGTAATTCTTAGAATGTTATAATAAGTGATATAAAATAAATAATAAAACTGAAAAATGTTTTAAAGTAATTATAAATTAACATAACATTATTATTCAAGATGAACAATAAACAAACATGACGTGTGGAACTCAAGGTTAGAGAACCTTTCACCCAATTGTTTTAGTCAAAGACTTATTTTATGTTATGTCTTTTAATTTCTATTTTATTATGTTGAGATATGTTATTATATGTCATTATTTATGTAAATTTTATTTCCAAGTGATTTGAGACCATTTTCCCTCTCATCAACTCATTTTATGAGTTTTTAAGTGACACAGTTAAGCTGCCTAATTTTCGTAAGGTAATTTCTAAACTCAATTTTCTCTCATTGGGTTTTACACATACTTGATTTATTATATTATTCCAATATTATTCATTGAATAAATTTTTATTTATTTATGTTGTAATTTCAACTTCACTTTGTGTGGATATACTATTTCAACACATAACCACCTCATTGATAAATTCTTACGTCATTGTTATGGCCTTTGTTAGGGAAGTCTTAACTCAATCTCCATTCGTTGAGTTAAATATCCATGTCATTGGTTTTATTTTTTCAAGTATATTTGTGAATGTACTAAGATTTTTATACACTGAATATCCACTTATATTGGGTATATTAATACTTTTCACACATAATTATTTCATTAATTTATCTGTAGTCTAAGGATACTATCATTTTAAATGATTTCGTCTCAATTTACATTCCATTGAGACTTATTTTTTGTTATGCACAAATTCACTTTTATATATTGTATATACTTTCCTTTGACATATTATATCTTGAATATCCTTATTCTCATTATATTATATGTTTTTTTTAATTTTATTATTCATTTCTTTTTCATCATGTATTTTTTCAATTGGTAAGAGACTCTATTACTAAAACATTGTTTTAAATGTTTTAAAATTTTATTCTTCTAAATCATTCTCATTAATATCCATTTTTTCAAAATGGTTTATGTATTTATTTATATGGACATTAATGTTTTAAAATTATAAATCCTTTAAATGTTTCAATGTGTTATGGGACACTTTGATTCAAAAATATTCTTTCTAAATATTTTAAATGTGCCTTTTTAATTTAATTGATTATGTCAATATCTTGAAATTATATATTGTGTTTTAGACGTGGAGATTTTATCATTACTTTATTATTGTTTAATGTGTTATGATTATTTTATTTTTTTAGGGCATTGCTTATGTATACGATTGGTTCCATGATAATCTGAGGGAAGGTGATCCTGAGATAGCTCTCCAATGCATTGGGTAACGTGACAAAGGTAAACGTTAAGGTTTCTCCTATGAGATTTAGGGAATATATTGGGATTAGTTTTCCAAATGTAACTTCCTATGTATCTATGAAATATAAATTGTAATTATGTTATGGATTCCGCAAGTAACCTTTATGATTTATGATTTCAATGATTTATTTATAAATCTTATGATTTCATGAGGTAGGTTAAAGAGCTTATATTTTATGATTGAAAAGTATGATTACATTTATTTTCATGTATTGATGGGCTAATTTTTTCTTTCCTTATTTTATTACCCTTACTGATCTTTTTATTATCATCCCATGTTTTTTAAAAAAAAATCATGGGTTATAAGGAAGGGTAATAGAAAGGAAGAATGCACGTTGATTTTTATCAAAAACAAAGAATTCTTATTTTTATTTTAGGTGTTTTATTATTGGGAAAAATTGGATTGAGTTGAAGTGTATAAATTATAATATTTAACATGTAATAAAATATTTATGTCCTAATTATCTAAACTCTAAACCAGAAATGATCCTCAATGTATTTCCTGACTTAACTTGATATTAAGTAATGTTTAAGGTTAGGTCCTTATAGTTGTTATCATATGAATGTTTTAGACAACTTATTAGATTAGGATGTTTTATTAATGGTTAGGGATAATATTATGGGATTATAATTATAAGTTATATTATAATTTCAATTACTTAGAAACCCTTTTGAGGCTTATGTTATTTTTATGAGATAAACTGTATTTTTGGGGAAATTCTCCTTTGAGAAAATTATGGGTTATTACTTTTTGGGATGCAAAATGCAATTTAGGAGATAACCTTTGAGGTTAAATATGTTATGATTATTTTTAAGTAATTTATCTCATTTTTTGGAATGTTATAAAATTATATAGTTTGAAAAAAAAGGACAACCCACAGGAAGGATGACAACATGTCCCGTCTGACAAGGCCTAATGAATCAAACCCAAAACCAAAGGGTAAAATGTGTGCATCTCCCACCACTGTCCTACGTGAATTCCCTGGTTAGTATGACTTGTTATTTTTAGTTAAATGATTTTATGGATCATGAATAAGTTGGTTTTTAGAACTTTTATTTTGTCAAATGAATTTCCTTAGTATGGGAAAATGATTTAGTTATAAATGTTATTTTGAAAGACATTATCTCTTTTGGAAACACAATATGCCTATGGAAAATAGAATACTATGGGATTTTATTTGAGGAGTAATGGTTGAATTTTATTTTGGATGAATATATGTTTTTATTGTGTACATATGAATATTTAGGTTATTTATAAAAATTATTTACCTATCATGGAGAATATGTGATTAGGTTAATTACTTTTAATAATGAGACTTTAAGAGTAGTCGATATTATTTAGAGATAAATGATAAGATTTATCGTGGAAGACTATGTGATCAAGTACTTATGAATTTTGGGTTTCAATCATAGTTTTATTATTATAATAATTTAAAGGATAATTTTGTTTTGAATGGTCCATGTTGAACATTGGGGTATTTTTTATTAAATTCAGAAGATTAAGAGTAGTATTTATTTTTATAAAGGATTATCCTTTTTTGTTATTATCTAAAATTGTACTAACCATTTTGGTTTTTGATAATTTCTAAAGATAGGTGAAATATATAGTTCATCTTCTATGGATTATGTGATTCTCTAGAAGTTGATTCTAGTGATTCATGTGTGACCATGTCATCTTAAATATTCATCATTTGAAGAAAAGATGAGTTTGTGGTAGAAATTTATTAAAGGATTAAACACTACTTTAAAATTAACTATATTTCCTTATGTTATAAGTCAATATCATAATTAAATTCCTAAACTTTATGAAAAGAAATATAAAAAAAGAGCGCTGTTCATTTACCTTTCCTTCCAGGAAATAAAATATCATTTAACCCATCACAAGTTTATGATTTTTTGGTAGTTATCTTTCTCTTGAACATGTTTTTTATCACTCTCCATCAAAACTTGACACTTACTTTCTCTTCCATATCCATGTTTTCCTAAATAGAATCATAATAGGTGTTATCTTGGGTGATATTTGTAATTATCTTTATTTTATTTAAATTGGTCATTTTATTGACTGTTTTTCCAATGTGAGACTTTCAATGAAGTTTTCAAGCCCAATTTTAATATTGCGAGGACAAATTTTCAAAAAGGGGAAAAGGATGTAACAACCCAGGTATTTATAGAATAATACTTTTTGATTTATATTAATACTTATGAATAAGATATTAATTTTACATTAAAGGTTACACTTTTTGAGATAGCTTACTCGACAAGAAACAACCGGTTTCTCCTAAATCTTACGTTGCACACAACATTGAGTTATAATAAAAAATAAAAAAATATTATTATTATTATTATAAATAGTTGTTAATGCCTTGCCATTAAAATAGAGAGAATAAATATTATAAACTAAATTTCCAAATATGGTTTAAAAATTTTCAAATAATGATTCATTGGTAACCAAATTTATTATAAATGAAAAAAACAAATTGAATATAAATGATGTGTTTTTACAAAAACCTATTTAAAAGAGAATAATTGTGATTAAAAAATATTATCACAATTTATATATTTTTATTTAATGAAAAATATATGTTATATATTTAATGTAGTTTTTTAAATTCATCTTATAAGTTTTCTAGATATGATATAAGAACAAATTCAATTTTCAGATAAAAGAATTATTTTTCTAAAAATGTAGTTTTAACGCATTTTAATGGAGAACCCTTTAAAAATCAAAAAATTTAACTTTTACATGTCATATTTGAAAATTTAAAAATATTCTATAGAATCATGACATCAAAATTTACTTTGGATAAATATTTGGTAATTTATCGATAAAGTTAATTTTTTTTAATGAATACTGAAAAAATACCGCATTTTACGTCAAAACTACCTTTTCATCTAAAATATTTATATAGTTAGACTAAAATTTTAATTTGTTTTAATATGTAATTGGATTATTCTTTTATAATTTAATCTAATTAATTTCATTTTAATTAATATCACATTTTAATTACACATAAACACATGTCAATCTTTTGATAGATTTTACTTCTTAAAACTCAGCATTTTGGTTTTGACAATAGGAATTAATTTTAAATTAATTACTGAAAATTCTGGGTTTTGAATTTTGAAAAATATATTCCATATTTTTAATCATATGTTCCAAATTTTGTAAATAGGTATCTTTTATTTTTGGACATTATGAATAGTAACTTCAATAACTATTTTATTTTCCATGGTTAGAGGATAAATATGGTAAATAAGTGTTAAAAATAATATTATAATAATATAAAACTACCCTAAGACGTCAATATCCTATTTTATGAGATATTTATGACCATGGTCATACCTTGGTCGATTTTGGGACCCCATGGATTCACTTGGGAGTGATAATGACATTTTATAAGAATTAATTTAATGTAATGAAAAATATGACATAAACATGTATCTTTTACTAAAAAAACATTATATGGGGTTATATAAGTTATATCTTTGACTATATATATTACATAGAAATATAAATATATTTCATACATCATGATAGTTCATTTATAATTTTTAGACATCAAATAAATAAATATATTTATAACACAATGATGATGTAGTGATACCTTATTAATGAATGATTTAAATAAATTAGATTATAAATATTAAAATAAATATATTTTAAAATTTTTTATGAAATCCACGAATTTAATGGATTATTATGACTTTTTATATTTTAATTAATGAATTTTTTTCAAAATAATCAAGTTTTTATCTATTTTAAAAAAATTCATGATATGAATATTATAAAAATTGACATAAATGAGTTTTTCAAAAAAATACTATTTTACTAAATGATATAATTGTCCTAAACATAAATTATTGGTCCAAATTACTTATATAATTTTTTAAATTTCATTAATGAGACACTTGAGGTTATATTGGCATTTTATAGTAACTATATTAACCATATAGAATAAATATACAAGAAGACATGGTAAGAGTTAAATTAGTTAACTAAGGGTTAAAGCTAAAATATAAGGATATATTTGTGGTCTAGACTTGTTGAAAACCTATTGGTTGAGATTTTTTCAACCCAAAATCATATTATATTTAAAATAAATTAATTTGGGTCCTTTTTAAACGAAAAATCATTTTATAATAAAATAATATTTCAATACCTTCCTAAAGAGCCCCTCCTCCCGCTTAAAAAAGTAAATCAAATCTACCCATTTACTCACACCTATAAAGCCTCTTGGATCATGTAAATTCTAATAAAACAAACTCCCAATATCCCTCCCTTATCCTAGAAGTCTTACCTTGGTCATAAGGCAATTCAATATAGCATTTTGGCTCAAATCAAAAAAAGTTCCCCGATTTAGAAGTAATGTTTTCTCTCAAGTTCTTTTATTTTATTTTCCTTCACCACTACCTATTTTATTATTATTATTTTGTTATATAACCACACCAGTATCCTATGTAACACCCCGAGCTTCCACGATACACTTCTCTTTCAATAATGCAATAGCTTGCATTATACGCAAGTTCGAGATTCTAACACACCGCGACTAATCAAAGTAGCCGTTATGAATAGTAATACCTAATTTTTGAAATTTTATAAATTTTATTTTTTCAAATGGACTTCTTTTTTGTATTCATAATATCAAAATTATCCTAAGTTGAATTTTTTGTAACTTTCTGAGAACTTCCAATTTTTTATGAATAGTGAAAAATACTTAAAACAACTTTTTTAATCAAAATAATTTATTGTGATAAATTATACTATTCAGTGGTTTTAAAGTATAATTAGAATATATTTTTACCATTTTATCCAATGGTGGTCATTAGAATTAATTTAACATTGAAATTGGGCATGAACAATTGTCAATCTTTTGATATAAATTGTTTCTTAAAAACACACTATTTGTTGTGACAGCGGGAATTAATTATAAAATTAATTAATGAAAATTATATGTTTGGAATTTTGTAAAATAGACATCATTTTTGAAATCGGAATATCAAATATATCTTAGGGTGAATTTTTGGTATTTTTCTGAAAAACATCAATATTTGATGAATAGTGAAACCACTAAGTGGTACTTATAAAAACTGGTTTTTCGTTTAAATGAAATTTTACCACTTATGTGTTTTGAATTTCAAAAATCTGACATACATGGTTTTCATTAAGAAGTAAAATGTGGTTCAATGAGATTAAAATAATTTTTGGTGCATAGTAACTTTTAAGTTCTTAATCGTGATTAGAGGTAACTAGTGTAGTTTAAGGTAAAAATAATGTTTTAATAATATGAGATGAGCTTGACACATGTCCTAACCTCATTGGATGTGTCATGGCCGACCAAGACAATCCATGGGTCAACTTGGGGACCCCATGGAGCCACTTTTGTAGGAAAAGGACATAAATAACTTTTTATTTAATGTTAAAATAAAAAGGTCACAAACAAGAGTTGTTTTACTAAAAAAAATTTAAATGGGGTTATACAAGTCATATTTTTGACTATAAATAGTCATTGGAAAGATAAAAATATATCCTAAATCATAGTATTTTTTTATAATTTTTAGACATTTTATAAATTAAATTATTTATGACATCATGATGATACAGCGATGACCTCATTATTTTACGATTTAAATAAAATGGAAAGATAATGTAATATCTAAGACCTACACATGTCCAAAACCTATTGGATGTGTGTATTTCTAACCCTTATCACCTTATCCTAGAATTATATCAATGTGGGACCTCTTAAATCCGAATACCATCTTAAAATAAAGTGAATTTTCTTTACTTTCCAAGAGTTCCCCTCCTCTCCACTTATAAAAGGCCCCCACCTCTACCACCTTACTAACACTTTAAAAGCCTTTTGGATCGGCCAAACTCTGCCCAAATACTCTCCCAACGTCCCTCCCTTACTCCTAGAAGCCTCACTTTGGGCAGAATTCTTACCAAGGAAGCCTTTGGCCCAAATCAAAAAAGTTACCCGATTTTAAGGTAATGTCTTCTCTAATGTTGTTTTGTTTTATTTTTCTTCTCCAACCCCCTAAAATCTTTTTATTAATTTATTTTGTAACAACACCAGTATCCTCAATATACTAGGATTTTTTTATAAGAATTATTCGAGCTACACTTACACACACCTTCGTCTAATGGTTAAAGAACATACTGTTTCTGTGGGTGGCGAAATACTGCCTCACAAAACGATGATTGTTCAATATTCTTTTAACACCTCTAATGGTGGCCATTTTGATGAAAATATTTTCAAATATTATTTATATATTATGTTTATGTTTTCCTTATGCTTCTGTATTTCTCATTTATGGCATACTTTATGATTTCCATTATGGGAAAATGCGATATTTTCATTTAAGGAAGTGCGGACTACCGCCCCCTCAAAGTGATGTGAATCATTAATGCCATATGTGGGATGTATAAAGGATGGAGTAAATGATATTATATATGATATTATACTAGAAATATATTATACCTTTATATAATTATGATTTCATTCCATTAAATATGAAATAGAAATGAAAGTAGCTTTCATGCGTACGTACGGCTTACCGTCTCTAGGAACGGTGCATTTCATTTCTTGCCTCTAAATGTTACATAATATTATGAATTAATGTCTATACTGGATATATATGATATATATGACATCTAAATCATGAATATAATTCTGGAGATAATGGATATTCTACCACATAAACAACTTGTAATTATAAGAAGTTTATTGTTGACTCAAGTACCAAAAATCGACAAAACGACCGTTATTAACTTAAATAATTACATAATGTTCATAACATTGTAATAAGTGATATAAAAAGGATAATGAAATTGAAAATGGTAGATATTAACTCTAGTTTATTATTCAGGAGGTTAAAGGATGGTCGAATCAAGTCGTACACAAGGTAAGGGAACTTCTTAACCCAATTTCCATTCTTTGGGTTAATCTCCTACTTTCAAATTATGTCATGATATTATTATGTCCTATCTTGTATTTGTAATTTCTTGTGTGTGTACTTATAGTTAATACACATAATAGATCTATTCTATTTTAAAAATTATCTTTTTATGGACTTCGCCTCAAT
The DNA here is from genome assembly GCA_963277665.1 of Viscum album. NCBI lineage: Eukaryota > Viridiplantae > Streptophyta > Magnoliopsida > Santalales > Viscaceae > Viscum > Viscum album. The sequence goes on along the minus strand of OY728143.1, from coordinate 609,282,474 downwards.
CTCCTTTCATTGAGGCATATTTGGTTTTATACACAACTTTCTTTTATACGGTGTATAAACCCCTTTGACTTTTACGTTTATTCAAAAGGAATATTTTTTATACGAAGAGTTTTACTAAACAACAAAAAGGGAATGTTTTTCTTTCCGTACATATGCGGCGACAATGACTTCTCCGCCGCCGTGACCATTATTTGAGTTTCGGCTTCCTCTACAAGCCATCACTTTTTTTTAATGAAAAATAAATACAAAGTTTTAACATTCTTCTATTTTGGTATTGAAATTGGTTTTGAAAGAGTTTTTATTATATCAATGTGTTGTATTGATATCTTTTGATTAAAATGTGGAAATGTTATGTTTCCTTTATGCATGTTTTATGTGATACAATTATGTTATGGTTTATGATATGTTTAAACCTATTCATATGAGGAATGAATTGGACTTAAGAAGTGACGGGTGGAGCCCGCTATAGCTCCTCGAGGCATCGGTAGGTATCATGAGACAAACTAGTGTCTTGGCACGAGGCCTTGACAAAATCTTATTTGTGGTCTTGGAACGAGGCCTTGGCTACGTGGTTATGATAGTCTGGCATTATGCATTCCATCATTATGAAAGTGGTTTTTGATAATTCATGTGATTATTCGACTAGTAGAATATCCATGTGCGTAAGTAAATGGAATTATTTCAGTTTACTTTTGCCATATTATGCTAAAGTTCAAGTTTAAAAGGCTTTTGTTTTAGTTATACATTGCCTTAAATGTTAATGTTTGTTTATGAAAGCTTCCACTATATTGTTATCCTTTCTGAGCATCTGAGCTCACCCCTTTCAATGTTTTAATATTTTCCAGGACGTGAAGAAGTATTTTATGAATGACCTACAGGGATAGTCAGAAGAGGATATGAGTGTGGACTATGGAGACTTTTTTATTGTAGTATTTCACTTTATGATGTAATGTAACATTTATGAATGTATCTAGTGTTTCCAAGGCTACTAAACTAATCGGTCTTTCGAGACTTGATCTTTTGTGATCATGCCAATGTTACGAAGTAATGCACCGACTCTGGGTAGCTGGGGTCGGGGCGTTACAGTTGGTATCAGAGGCAGTTTAGTACTAACCTTGGAAGCTAGATTTAGATAAACCTTGATTAGAGCACATAGCCCAGAGATAGATTTTGTGGATTAGTATAGAAGAAATTCTTAGAATTTTGGTATTGTATTGATTTTGTGAGTTTTCCGAACAATACATCTTTGTCTGGATACGAGCAGGTAGAGGCGGCTCTGGCACAGATGTACCTAGGGGTAAAACCCGAAAACACCGCTTTGAGCTAGACTCGAACGGGAACTGGTGCATGACAACGGGCCTTGCTGCACTCTTGGTTACGACACTCCTAGGGGATATGCTTAGGATAATTCTCGTTTTCTTTACAAACCACTATGAAGGGTTATGAGTATATACTTCCTCAAAGAAATTTTTTTATGATTATGGATTATATCCATAAACCGTTCAATTTACATTAAGTATTTTACAAGTTTGTAATTATGAATTTCAATTCATAAACTAACCTAGTTTATGCCAATGTATAGAAATGGTGCCCAGTGGAAGGAATGTGAACTCCAGCAATACGTATGATCCAAAGCGTAAGAAGGATCATATCTTTCACGGTATTAAGCCAACATTTTTAAGGGAAATATTCTCCCATGTGTTCTCAACATATGAAGAAATGGTATCTTGTGTTAATAAGATAAGTAAAGAATTCTCTGAGTATTATGGCTTTGAAGGGAAGAAAGATAAGAAAAGGATGGAAGAGAGAATGATGGAAAAAGTGACGTGGGAAAAGAAGAATTTTCCAATATGTGATAAATGTGGGAAGAAACACCTTGGAACTTTCCTGAAGGGAATTGGAGTTTGTTATAAGTGTGGTGAAAAAGGACACCATGTGCGTGACTGCAAGGGTATGAAAAAGGTTTCAAATCTACAATGCTTCATCTTCTAGGAGTGGGGACACTATATAAACCAATGTCCAAATCATCAGAGTGTTCCCCAAATGATGTTATTGGATAATAATCAAGTTATGATACTACCACAGATGAGGAGTAATGATTAGAGTTCTTATGTTGTTATTAAAGAATTTTGTAATTTGAGTGTTGTATCAATGATGTACTGGTTATAATAATTATGGAGTATATAAGGATTGTACTGCAGTACTATTTCATCAAGGACTTGAGAATGTGTGGAACCAAGAAAAGTGACTCCACAGTAGGTTAAATGTTTGGAAAATATATGGTTGAGATAAAGATAAACCATAATATGGTTCTAATACCGAGATAGTGATTTTGGAATAAGACATGATTGATTTGGATAAATTATATTGGATATTCTTAACTTCCTTGAAACTAATTGATGATTTGTATACATTTTTGGATAGAAGGAGTATATCTAGTATTCTATAAGGAATAAGGGATCATGGTAATTTAGGATGTTGCAGTGTTTTAAAAGAATACATGATGAAGGTGTTCACATGTTGTTACACGAAAAAAATGGGGGATCTTCATTATGTTTACCTTCCTCATAAAATTTGGACTGTGAGTTGGACAGAAGTATTTTGGATAACTATAAAGGTTGGAATGGATTAAGTTGAACCTTTGATAGTAATGTTTAAGGTTAAAACATTTCTGAATATTATTTTTGGAATATTATAATAGTTTTAGAAAAAGGACAACCTTCAGGTTGGGTGATAACCCGTCGCTTCGGACAAAGCTGCAGGAATCGAACCCACAAACATATTGCGACAGGACTTTATGACCTACCACTAGCCTACAAGAAGTCCCTGGTTATTACAAAATAGTTTTCGTAATCTAAATGGTATGTGTTAATATTTTGAACCTTGTACGATTAGGATAAATCTAATATTTTTGAGTTCTATTATCTTTTTGAGTGAAAGATGAGTCTATGGTAGAAATTAGTTGAAGGTTGAAACTCTACTTGTCAAGCATAAATATATATATATACCTATATCATATTCTATGAATAAATTAATTCTTAGACTTTAGTAAAGGGATATTAAAAAAAATGTGTTTTCCAAATACCTTATGTCTTGTTGAACTGATGCTATTTTAAATCAAAATAGATTGAAGGCTTTGAGGCCCTCAATTTGACACTTGTTTGTGATTGATGACCTCAATCACTCCCTACAAATATTTACGTTTTTCCTCCAATTATATGTCTCTAATTTCAACCAATGTTCTCATAATCGAGATCATAATTGGGTGGTGACTTTTTCATTTCCCTTTCCCTCTTATTAAAGATAAATTTTATTAACCTTGTTTCCGATGTGGGTTTTCCACAAAGGTATTTCCTATTTTCAACCTTTTATTTTCAAAGAAAATTTCAAATTGCGAGGACGCAATTTATTGAAGGAGAGGAGAATGTAACACCCCGATCTTCCACGATATGCTTCTCTTTCAATAATGCAATAGCTTACATTATATGCAAGTTCGAGATTCTAACACACCGCGACAAATCAAAGTAGCCATTATGAATAGTAATACCTAATCTTTGAAATTTTATAAATTTTATTTTTCCAAATGGACTTCTTTTTTGTATTCATAATATCGAAATTATCCTAAGTTGAATTTTTTGTAACTTTCTGAGAACTTCCAATTTTTTATGAATAGTGAAAAATACTTAAAACAACTTTTTTAATCAAAATAATTTATTGTGATAAATTATACTATTCATTGGTTTTAAAGTATAATTAGAATATATTTTTACCATTTTATCCAATGGTGGTCATTAGAATTAATTTAACATTGAAATTGGGCATGAACAATTGTCAATCTTTTGATATAAATTGTTTCTTAAAAACACACTATTTGTTGTGATAGCGGGAATTAATTATAAAATTAATTAATGCAACTTATATTTTTGTAATTTTGTAAAATATACATCATTTTTGAAATCGGAATATCAAATATATCTTAGGGTGAATTTTTGGGATTTTTCTGAAAAACTTCAATTTTTGATGAATAGTGAAACCACTAAGTGGTACTTATAAAAACTGATTTTTTGTTTAAATGAAATTTTACCACTTATGTGTTTTGAATTTCAAAAATCCGACATACATGGTTGTCATTAAGAAGTAAAATGTGGTTTAATGAGATTAAAATAATTTTTGGTGCATAGTAACTTTTTAGTTCTTAATCGCAATTAGAGGTAATTAGTGTAGTTTAAGGTAAAAATAATGTTTTAATAATATGATATGAGCTTGACACATGTAATACCCTCATTTGATATGTCATGGCCGACCAAGACAATCCATGGGTAAACTTGGGGACCCCATGGAGCCACTTTGGTAGGAAAAGGACATAAATAACTTTTTATTTAATGTTAAAATAAAAAGGTCACAAACAAGAGTTGTTTTACTAAAACAATTTTTAAATGGGGTTATACAAGTCATATTTTTTACTATAAATAGTCATTGTAAAGATAAAAGTATTTCCTACATCATAGTAGTTTTTTTATAATTTTTAAACATTTTATAAATTAAATTATTTATGACATCATGATGATATAGCAATGACCTCATTATTTAACGATTTAAATAAAATGGAAAGATAATGTAATATATAAGACCTAAAAATGTCCAAAACCTATTTTATGGGTTTATTTAGAACACGTATCACCTTATCCTCGACTTATATTAATGTGGGACCTCTTAAATCCGAATACCATCTTAAAATAAAGTGACTTTTCTTTACTTTCCAAGAGTGCCCCTCCTCTCCACTTATAAAAGGCCCCCACCTCAACCACCTTACTCACACTTTCAAAGCCTTTTGGCTCAGCCAACATCTTCCCAAATACTCTCCCAACTTCCCTACCTTACTCCTAGAAGCCTCACTTTGGGCAGAATTCTTCTCAAGGAAGCCTTTGGACCAAATCAAAAGAGTTACCCGATTTTAAGGTAATGTATTCTCTAATGTTGTTTTGTATTATTTTGATTCTCCAACACCCTAAACACTTTTTATTCATTTCTTTTGTAACAACACCAGTATCATAAGTATACTAGGATGTTTTTGTAAGAATTATTCTAGCTACACTTACACACACCTTCGTCTAATGGTTAAAGAACATACTGTTTCTGTGGGTGGCGAAATATTGCCTCACGAAACGATGATTGTTCAATATTCTTTTAACACCTCTAATGGTGGCCATTTTGACGACACTATTTTCATATATGATATATATATTATGTTTATGTTTTCCTTATTCTTCTTTATTTATCATTTATGGCATACTTTATGATTTCCATTATGGGAAAATGCGATATTTTCATTTAAGGAAGTGCGGACTACCGCCCCCTCAAAGTGATGTGAATCGTTAATGCCATATGTGGGATGTATAAAGGATGGAGTAAATGATATTATATATGATATTATACTGTAAATATATTATAACTTTATATAATTATTATTTCATTCCATTAAATACGAAATATAAATGAAAGTAGCGTTCATGCGTACGTACGGCTTACCGTCTCCATGAACGGTGCATTTCATTTATTACCTCTAAATGTTACGTAATATTATGAATGAATGTATATAATGGATATATATGATATATATGAAATCTAAATCATGAATATAATTCTGGAGATAATGTATATTCTACCACATAAACAACTTGTAATTATAAGAAGTTTATTGTTGACTCAAGTACCAAAAATCGACAAAACGATCGTTATTAACTTAAATAATTACATAATGTTCATAACATTGTAATAAGTGATATGAAAAGGATAATGAAATTGAAAATGGTAGATATTAACTCTATTTTATTATTCAGGAGGTTAAAGAACGGTCCAATCAAGTCGTACACAAGGTAAGGGAACTTCTTAACCCAATTTCCATTCTTTGGGTTAATCTCCTACTTTCAAATTATGTCATGATATTATTATGTCCTATCTTGTATTTGTACTTTCTTATGTGTGTACTTATAGTGAATACACATAATAGATCTATTATATTTTAAAAATGATCTTTTTAAGGACTTTGTCTCAATCTCCTTTCATTGAGGCATATTTGGTTTTATACACAACTTTCTTTTATACAGTGTATAAACCCCTTTGACTTTTACGTTTATTCAAAAGGAATATTTTTTATAAGAAGCGTTTTACAAAACAACAAAAAGGGAATTTTTTTCTTTTCGTACATATGCGGCGATAATGACTTCTCCGCCACCGTGACCATTATTTGAGTTTCGGATTCCTCTACAAGTCATCACTTTTTTAATGAAAAATAAATACAAAGTTTTAACATTCTTCTATTTTGGTATTGAAAATGGTTTTGAAAGAGTTTTTATTATATCAATGTGTTGTATTGATATCTTGTGATTGAAATGTGGAAATGTTATGTTTCCTTTATGCATGTTTTATGTGATACGATTATGTTATGGTTTATGATATGTTTAAACCTGTTCATATGAGGAATGCATTGGACTTAATAAGTGACGGGTGGAGCCCTCTATAGCTCCTCGATGCATCGGTAGGTCTCATGAGACAAACTAGTTTCTTGGCGCGAGGCCTTGACAAAATCTTATTTGTGGTCATGGCACGAGTCCTTGGCTACGTGGTTTTGATAGTTTGGAATTATGCATTCCATCATTATGAAAGTGGTTATTGATATTTCATGTGATTATTTGACTAGTAGAATATCCATGTGAGTAAGTAAATAGAATTATTTCAGTTTACTTTTTCCATATTATGCTAAAGTTCAAGTTTAAAAGGATTTTGTTTTAGTTATACATTTCCTTAAATGTTAATGTTTATTTATGAAAGCTTCCGCTATATAGTTATCCTTACTGAGCATCTGAGCTCACCCCTTTAAATGTTTTAATATTTTCCAGGATGTAAAGAAGTATTTTATGAATGACATGCAGGGATAGTCAGAAGAGGATATGAGTGTGGACTATGGAGACTTTGTTATTGTAGTATTTCACTTTATGATGTAATGTAACATTTATGAATGTATCTACTATTTCCAAGGCTACTAAACTAATCGGTCTTTTGAGACTTGATCTTTTGTGATCATTCCAATGTTACGAAGTAATGCACCGACTCTGGGTATCTGGGGTCGGGGCGTTACATCCTAAATATACTATAATGTTTTTATGGGAAGAATTATAACTATACTTAAATACACCTTCATCTAATGGATATGAACATATTGTTTCAATGTACAGCGAACTGTTGCCCCATAAAATGATGATTGTTCGATTTTCACCTACCACATCTCATGGTGTCCATTATAATAGAAATTTTTTTATATATGATATACATTATATTTATATTTTCTCTATTATTTTTTATTTTTATTTACAACAAAACATTATGCTTCCATAATTTATTAATATGATAATTTCATTTCAAGAAGTGCGGACTACCGCCCCCTCAATGTGATTCGACTCATTCATACCATACATGGAACATATAATGGATGGAATTAATGAGCTTATTTAATGTATATAAAAAATTATATTATACTATAATTATAATATAACTATTTATCATTTAGTTTTCATTCCTTTAAATATGAAAAATAAATGAAAGTAGCGTTCATGTGTGCGAACGGCTTATCGTCTCCATGAATGGTTCATTTCATTTATTATCTCCAATTGTTATGTACTATTATAATTACATATATATACTGTATATATATGATCTTCGAATCATTAATATCATTCTGGAGATGATATACTTTTGACTACGTTGAAATGTTACCTCAAAACATGTTCATTTTTAACTCAAGTACCGAATATCGACAAAACGTATGATATTAAGTTAAATAATTATGTAATTTTTATAATGAGTTAATAAGTTATATAAAAGGAATAATAAACTTAAAAATGATTTTTAAGAAAGTATAAATTAACTTAACGTTATTATTCAGGAAGAATAATGAACAAACACGACGATTCGGAAACAAGGTAAGGGAATCATTCACCCACCACTTTTAGTCAAAGACTTATTTTATATTATGTCTTTTAATTTACATTTTATTATGGTGGGATATGTTCTTATATATCCTCATTTATATAAATTTTATATCCAAGTGAGGAGAGACCATTTTCTCTCTCATCAACTCAATTTATGAATTTTTAAGTGACATCGTTGGGCTGCCCATTTTTTGTAAGGGAATTTCTAAACTCAATCTCCTCTCATTGGGTTTTACACAAACATAATTGATTATATTATGCCAATATTATATCTGGAATAAATTTTTATTTATTTATTTTTCAATTTCCACTTCACTTTGTGTGGATATACTGTTGCTACACATAACCACCACATTGATAAATTCTTACATCATTTATACGACCTTTGTAAGGGGAATCTTTACTCAATATCCATTCATTGAGTTATATGTCCATGTCATTGGTTTTTTTAACAAGAATATTTTTTAATTCCCTTGGATTTTTTTCCCTGGATATCCACTTATATTGTGTATATTTATATTTTTCACACATAATTATTTCATTGATTTATCCTCAATCTAAGGATATGATATTTTTAAATGATTTCGTCTCAATTTACATTCCATTGATACTTATTTGTTGTTATGAACCAATTTACTTTTATATGGTTTATATAATTCCCTTTGGCATATTATATCCTAAATATCCTTATTTTCATGATATTATAAGTTTTTTTTATTCTTTAATTATTTTAATTCAAGTGTTTTCTCAAGTGGTAAGAGACTCTTTTACAAAAACATTATTTTAAATGTTTTAAAAATTTAATCTTCTAAATAATTCTCATTAATGTCCATGTTTTCAAACTAGTTTTAAGTATTTATTTATATGAAAATTAGTGTTTTAAAATGATAATTCCTTTAAAATTTTCAATGTGGTATGGGACACTATAATTCAAAAATATTCATTCTAAATGCTTTAAATGTTTCTTTTAAATTGAATTTATTATGTCTATATCTTGAAATGATATATTTTGATTAAAATGTGGAAATGTTATATTTATTTTATGCTTTTTTTATGTTTTATGAATATTTTATGGTTCTTGGGAATTTCTTTTGTATACGGGTGGTTCCGTGATAATCTAAGGGTGGGTGAGCCTGAGATAGATATCCCATGCATTGAGTAATGTGATGAAGGTAAACGTTAATTTTTCTCATAAGTGATTTTGGGAATATACTATGATTGGCATTCCAAACATAACTCTTTATGTAGATGTAAAAGCTAAAATTTATCTATGTTATGGATGTGATGAGTTGCATTTATGATTTATGATTTCAATGAGTTATTCATAAATCATATGATTTAGTGAGGTATTTTAAAGAGCTTATATTTTATAATTGGAAAGTATTATTTTATTGATTTGTATATATTTATGGAAAAAAAATTCTTTCCTTATTTTATAACCCTTACTGAGATTTTTATGCTCATCCCAAGTTTTTAAAATGTTTTTCACATGTTATAAAGAAGGGTAATAGAAAGGAATAATGAAAGAATATTTTTATCAAGAAAAAGTATTCTTTTTTATTTATGGTGTTTTGTTATTATGAAAAAATTATATTTAGTATAATTGTCTACTTTGTAATATTTGATATGTAATGTAATAGTTATGTCCTAATTCTCTAAAACACTAAACCTAAAAAGATCCTCAATGTGAATTTTCGATTTAACGCAAGATTAAGTTATTTTTTAGGCTGAGGGATTATATAAATGATCACCCAAACATTAATTCCATATAGTTTAGTTCTGTAAAGACCCTTATTTTTCATGTAAATGTTTTTTTATTATATAGATTTATTACGAGTCTATGAAAATTGACGGCATGTGATTCTGAGGCTCGGTGTGCCGGAAAATAATTTCTAAACTTTTTTTGAGTAGGTTTAGTAAATGCATGAGCATAATTTTTTAACTTTTGAATCATTGCTCGGATTAAAAATATGAGAGCACCATTGAATTTGCAGTGTCAGGATTCGCTTAATGGAGGATTTAATTTGATCGCAGTAGGTCTGGAGAAAAAGGAATGTTTTGAGAATTTTTTTAAATAAAATGAAATAAAATAATTTTTTTATTTTATTTCATACACCTCTAGTGGAACAATTAAAGGGTGGGGTTTATGGTGTGTCAAGGCATTAAATGGATTAACCTTCCAACCTTAAGTAACAATGACATAGGAGAAATTAGAAAGCTTCCTAATTTATGATCCCCATTAACTCCCCACATCGTTAATTACTCTCCCCCTCTCCAATAAATATAGATCTTGGGGGAGGGGTATCAGACAAGCATCGCCAAGCAATGAAGTTCTATTGGAGTGCCATAACGCAAAGCCCTTAGAGGAAAGAGTCGACCCCAGTTGGAGGTGATGTGTGACACTGAAACCCTGAACCGTAGTTTGACATTTGAGTAGCAGCGAGGACAGCTTGTTATGGGGATGGCAAACAACGAGACTCCCTCAACCGCGATCTCTATTTAAAGTTTCAAGGTACAAGGTTATGAGGTGTGCCTCAGATGTTCTAGGTTAGTGGGAAGTGGCACAGAGTGACCTGGCAGGCCCACTGTACTCGATAGAGGAGGAGTTTTCTAGCAGCTGAGGCGTTCGATTTTGTGACTGGGGATCTTACTTGTTACTACACCTAGAATAAATACTTCTGTGAGATGTCTTTACCTTGTGCTTTTGATTGAGGTTATGATATGTGGCACTTTACCTATGTGGTAATCTAACTTTGTGGTGTTACCCTGTGGTTTTAATTTCTGGAACTTTAGGAGACCATCAGGGTCTCAGGGTCCCTACTGAGTATCATTATACTCACCTCTGCACAGGATTTTCCTAGACCTTGTTGTGTCTTTGCAGATGATATAAAGCATTGATCAAGGTTGAGGGAGCCAGGACTGGACGGTTCTCAGAGGTGGACCGTTCGGTGTGACGTAACGCAGAGGAGATGAGCAGATGTGGAGTGAATTGGAGGCGATATGTACCTACCCTTCAGGTTGGAACCTCAGAGGATAACCTAGTAGTTGTTTCCCTTTTTCATTCAGTTGTACTGTACTTTCAGTCATACTTGTACATTTACATTTGGGCTTGTATTCCGTACCCTTTTTACTTTTATCACTCTTTTACTACAGCAGTTTACTTCACAGTTTCTTCTTTTTGTGTTCTCAGACCATGTGTTTGTACAAGTTTAAAGTCAATGCCTTCCTGTTTTAGGGAATATGACTTTTGGGGCTAGTTGACAGCCCATGGCCTATGGAAGCTGGGCTTGGGGAAGTCACGGCACGGGCCCCGTGGGACGGGTTGTGACAAAGTGGTATTAGAGGAGTTCAGTTCTACCGAAGAACTGGGAATTTGATATTTTCTATGTGGTAATATTGTTAATTGTTTTGAGTATGGTTTTCAGTTTGGTGAGTCCAATGTTGGTATGGCGAATGACGTATCCATACACTAGGACCCTGAATTCTAATTTCTGACTCAACACATGAAAACACTGATTGCGTGTGTTTTGAAAAGTCATTCTTGTGTTTTCTTGGTTTAGCTCACCATGTATAAATTTTAACTATGGAACACTTGTTTCTTTTTAGTATAACTCTATGAAGATAGCCACCCAAGTTTCTTGAGAGAGTACGTGATGAAAGACCACCAAGAAATGGGGCCTCGGTGCAGGGCCCTCTCACAGTGTTAGCACCTTCATGTGGTGTACCCGCAACACCACTTCCCTTTGGGAAGCTGTTTCCACCAGCCCTACCAGGAGAGGATTCATGCCAGATGAGCGCATTGCATGAGTTCCAGTGGTAGAGGCCTCTGAGGATCCGTTGTGAGTTGGACCCGCAGGTGGCTGAGGACTGGCTGGAGGCTGTGGCCAGAGTTTTTCACTTAGTTGGGACACCATCTGATTTTATGGTGATCCTGGCATCCAGTATTTTTCATGTAGCAGTATAGAGATGGTGGATCATGATGCGCCAAATACACAATGAGGTGACCCCCATCTTGGTGAACTTCAAGGAACTTTTCAGGGAAGGGTTCATCCCAGAAACATTACACTATGGGCGTATACAAGAGCTGTTGCACTTACAATAGGGTTGCATGACAGTGTCCAAGTACTCGGTGAGGTTCACTGATCTCTCCCACTACTCCACTGACATGGTAATGAGACCCTTTATTTAGGGCTTGGACATTTGAGAAGGGTATCTGATGGGATATCAGATCATCGATGGTATCGCTCAGCATTTCGACGCTGGTTGGGGTACTTCAGAGAGCACTTTTTGTGGAGAGCTTCCCAGCTGAGCAAGCACCGATAGTGAGAGATACCACTGGACAAAAGGTAGTCGAGTCATCTGTAGGAGGTAGTAGGAATATGACACAGAGGTCCAAGTGGACCAGACCTTCTAGTGGATGACCCCGGGATGCAAGGTCTGGGGTGCAAGGCTCACAAGGCAGAGGTAGGTAGGCGAGGGGCACTCAGTTTTAAACTTGCGGCGGGAAGGGTCATATTGCTCACGACTGCCGGACCCACTGTACCAAAAACTAAAAGATAGTTGAGGTACTGCTTAGTAAGAGGCAAAGGTTCGAGTGAGGAGGAACGTTGGGTGGTGGACATGGAAGAGGATCTGTCCATGTAGTAGGCGGTGGGCGACGTTTCAAGATTCTACCACCACTGTTGCCAAGTGGTCCACCCTGACCACAGAGAGCAAGAGGACTGGGACAAGCTCACCTCCAGGTAACTGAGGCCTATGACCATGGAACTATTGAGATTATTATAAGTAAGATCTGTATCTACTCCACCTTAGATGAAGTACTTATAGACACAGGTGTCAGCCACTCTTTCATTTCCACAACCCTCGTTCGGAGCTTGGAAATTCTGGTAGATCCGTAGGCTCGATCCTTATAGCTAGAGATAGTTATAAGAGTGGATTCTATGATTACACAATGGTTCCAGTAGTGTGATCAAACTCTAGGAGGTGAGAGCTTCATCTTGGATCTCTTAATAGAAGCGTCGAGGCCTTACGATGTCATTTTGGGTATGGATTGGTTATCCACAGTCCATGCGGATATTGACTATAGTAGGCACAAAGTGCAGTGTGTTCACATATATGGGACTAGGTTTTCCTTCACCAGTGATAAGGGAACCTTTTAATCACAGGATGGACTTACTAATAGGAGGGTGTAGCTGATTACTCATCGGTTGGACAGCCTTATTCTTTGAGAAGTTGATGTTGAGACATCGAGTTATCCTATAGGGTGGACCAGTATGCTGCTATCTTCCCTGATTATGTTCCAGGACTACCTCCATGTAAAGAAGTAGACTTTTACATCAAGCTTTACCCCTGGATGGAACCGATATCAACACCTTTATTTCAGATGGCTTCTGTGGAGCTTCATGAGTTATGTTTACAGTTGGAGGACTTGCAGGGAAAGGGGTCCATAAGACCCATTGTTTCTCTATGGGCATCCCCGATTTTGTTCGCCAAGAAATAATATGGGAGGTTGAGACTCGGTGTGGACTATCGGTGCCTAAAACAAGTGACCATTAAGAATAAGTATCCACTTATAAGTATTGATGATCCTTTTGATCATCTAAATGGAGCTCATTGGTTTTCAATGATTGATCTTTGATCAGGTTATCATCAACTCACTGTACAAGATGAGGATGTGTATAAGATGGCCTTCAGATGTAGTTATGGCCATTATGAGTTCTTCGTTATGCCTTTTTGGTGTGAATAATGCCCCAACAGTGTTTATGAGACTCAGGAACATTATCGTTCATCTATACCTTGATTTATTCATGGTGGTGTTCATCGATGACATCTTGATATACTCAGCAACAGAGGAGGAGCATGTCTATCATCCATAGATAGTTCTAAATACACTCTAAGAGCACCATCTTTATGATAAACTCTCAAATTTCCTTTTCTAGAAATGAGAGGTCCACTTTCTAGGACACGTTATCTTAGAGGAATGAGTTGTAGTGGATCTAACGAAGATAGAGGTTGTGATAGATTGGGATCCACCCATAAGCGTGAAGGAGGTACGTAGTTTCCTGGAGTTGGTTGGATACTACTGGAGATTTGTGCCTGACTTTTCCATAGATGCAACACCCTTGTCATATTTGACAAAGAAGGGGCAACCTTTCCTGTGGATGGAGAGAGGCCAACATATTTTCTAGGAGTTGAGGCAAAGACTGATGAGGGCCCCCATCTTAAGTCTGCCAGAAGTGGGCGTTGGGTATGTAGTCTAATGCGACGCATAAGTAACATGGCTTGGATGTGTCCTGATGCAGGAGCGAGCAATAATCGCTTATGGTTCATGATAGCTGAGGCAGCATGAGAAGAGCTATGATACCAATGACCTGAAGTTAGTAGCAGTGGTCTTTTCCTTGAAGAAGTGGCAACATTACTTGATGAGTGAATTTTTTATAGTCTACTTTAATCACAAGAGTCTCAGGTATATCTTCTCTCAGAAGGACCTGAACCTGAGAGAGTGGCAATGGATATAGTTCCTCTATGACTATGAAATTGATATGGTCTATACTCCTGGGTAGGGGAATGTGGTAACAAATTCACTCAGCAGGATGTCTGGTCTACAGTTTCTGAGTGAGGTGATATAGCAGCTAGTTGCGTTGCTGATATCCTTCATGGATAGAGATGGAGCTGCATACCTCCAGTCTATGACAGTCACACCCCCACTCCTTCAGTGAGTAAGGGAGGTGTGGATTAGGGACACTAACTGTGAGGCTCAATGTTCTTAGATATCCTCAGGGCGGGCACCTGATAGATTTTCTGAAGGTGGGGAGCACATCATCCTCTTCAGAGGACATACCCTGTACCAGTGGTGCTAAGGGAGGAGTTGTTGAAGGGGTTCCATACGTCCCCTCTGGTGGTACATCCTAGTGTGTTGAAGATGTACTATGACCTCCGACATTAGCACTGGTGGCCAGGGATGATGAAGGAAGTGGAAGAGTTAGTTTCACGATTCCTCACTTTTCAGCAAGTGAATGTCGAGTATCAGGTTCCAGCAATCTTTGCTCAGCCACTAGAGGTGTCAAAGTGGAAGTGGAATGGGATGTCCATGGACTTTTTCATAGGGTTTCCACATATTTCCAGGGGACATGATTCCATATGGGTGATCATTGACCGACTCACCAAGTCTACCCACTTCCTACCTATCCGAGAGCAGGGATCAGTAGAGGACTTGGGACGTCTCTATGTACATAAGATCTAGTAACTTCATGGGGTTCCATCAACGATCATCTCTGACCATGAAGCACGTTTCACATCCCAGTTGTGGAAGGGATTACAGGAGGAATTTTGAACTCAAATATGTTTGGGAACCACCTTTCATCCTCCGATGGAAGGTCAAATAGAGCGGACCATTCAGACAGTTGAAGACATGCTTCGTGCATGCGTCCTAGATTTTGGTTGCAGTTGGGAGGAACAATTTCCCTTGGTGGAGTTCTCATACAACAACATTTATCACTCCACCATCGGTATGGAACCATTCAATGACCTTTACGGCTGACCCTACAGATCAACTCTATGCTGGATAGACCCAGGGGAGTCAGTACTTATGGATCTAGAGTTGGTACGGGCTACCACTGAGAAGGTCCAAATCATCTAGGAGTACATGAAGACTACACCGAGTAGACATAAGTCATATATTGATAGAAGATGGAGACCTTTGGAGTTTCATGAGGGGGACCACATTTTCTTGCAAGTCTCTCGTTGATAGGGGTTGCAGATATTTGGTTGAGGCCGCAAGTTATCAACAAGGTTTATCGGGGCCATTTTTGATACTTTGGAGGATAGGCAAGATGAAATATCATTTTTCCCTTCCATTGCAGTTGGATAAGGTGCATTTTTTATTCCATGTATCACAGTTGAGGGGATATGTGCACGAACAATCTCACATCATTGACCATGGTGAGAAAGACTTAGATGATGGGGCGCCATTTATGGAGGTTCCAATAGAGATTGAGGATCGACAGGATCAAGTTCTATGTGGATAGTTGATACCTCTAGTGCAGGTTCGCTGGCAGTACGGGAACCTCCAGGAGATCACATGGGAGTGGGAGGCTTAGATTCATGCTCAGTACCCCCATTTGTTTCCTTTGTCTATGTTGTGGATTTTGAGGAGGTAAATCCCTATGGTGGGGAGAATGTAATAACCCTGATTTTCCATGTAATTTTTTTTAATTATATGGAATTATTACGAGTCTGTGAAAATTGACGGTGCGTGATTCTAAGGCCCGGTGTGCCCAGAATAAATTTTAGAACTTTTTTTCAGGTATGTTCAATAAAGGCATGAGCGGTATTTTATAACTTTTCAACTGTTGATCAGATTAAAAATATGAGGGCACCGTTGAATCTACAGTGCTGAGATTCACTTAAGGGGGCTTTACTTTGACCAAAGTAGGTCCGAAAAAAATGTTATGTTTTGCAACTTTTTTTAAATGAAATGAAATAAAATAATTTTTGTTATTTTATTTCATAAACCTCCAACAGACCAATTAAAGGGTGGGGATGGTGGTGTTTCATTCAATTAAATGGCTTGACCGGCCAACCTTATGTAACAATGACATTTGGGAAATTAGGAAGTTTCCTAATTTATGGGCCCTGTTAACTCCTCGCATCATTACTTACTCTCCCCCTCTCCTATAAATATAGAGATTGGGGGAGAGGTATCAAAAAAGCTTTCCCAAGGAAGAAAGTTCTGTTTGAGTGCCATAATGTCGATCCCTTAGAGGATGGAGTCAACCCCAATAAGAGGTGACGTGTGACACTGAAACCCCAAATCAAAGATTGACATTCGAGCGGTAGTGAGGAATGCTTGTTGCATGGATGGAGAACAATGAGACTCCCTCAACCGCAAGTTCTCTCCAATGTTTCACTGTAGGGGGTTATTCTCCTTTTTTTTTCTTATTTCTCTCTTCTCCGTTATTGAATTTATATGAAGAACACGGGTCAACCGAAAAATGTGTAGACCTGTGATTCTTTCATCTTTACGGGAGGTTGTTGCAGGGTATCATGTGGGGTTTATCTTTATGTTTAATTAAATTTTTATTAAACTCTTAACCATCCTCATGTTATGAGCTAACGTGGAGGGTGCAGGCCTAACGAACCCGTCCTGAACCCTCCACTATGTTTGTTACATCCTTGCACCACCATGGAAGACTGTGAGTGCGTCGACGCATGCTGCAAGAGCAGGGATGCGGCTCTTCAGCTATGGCGAACGGAGGAGGCAGTCGACATGACGTTCAGCCATGGTAAGGAAGGAGGCGCAACCACCGCACCACCAGTGAATGGAATCTGTGGCCGAACCCGCCTCTGGCGGATTCCGCCCCGACCGAGTGTCACCCACGTGGCACCGCTGCCTCTCCAGCTGAATGGTTGTCAGGCTGTTCGGGAATCTAGAATACTGGGGGTTACACCCACCCACATCGCACCGGGTCATCGCCCTTTATCCGGGCCGCCGCTCTCGAGCTAGTCTCCCACCCTCGGAACCAGGCCACCACCCTCACGCCGGCATGCCGCCCTCGGAGCAGGCCGCCACTCTCGAGCCAGGTCTCCTCCCTCGGAGTCGACCCACTGCCCTTGGAGTGGGATTCCTTCCTTAGACAGGGTTGTCACCCTAGCGCCCCACTTCCCCAGTGGGCTGCCGCCCCCAGACCAGGACACCACCCTAGTCGGCTGCCGCCCCACATAGGTCGGGCCACCCCTTTGTTGGCCACCCTATTCCGGCCAGGCAGCCCTTGGAGGATACCCCTCTTGCATGTAGGATTGAACATAGGCCCAGTATGATGATTCCTCTTCAGCCTCGCCCATACCAAGTTGGGCCTGGTCGGTCCGACCAGGTCAGACCGTAACCGGGCCCTACTAGGACTAGAAACACTCAAAGGACCCTAAATTGAGAACCAGACACCTATTTGACGAACCATATACGGCATTGGGACCTTTGAATCAATAATATACTTTTCCTTACTCCATTAGAGTTTAAGAGAATCTTGGATTATATTAGGGTTGGATTGCACCTGAATCCAACTAGGCCCTCGGCACTAAAATGCAAATAATGCACAGACCAGGCATCCAACAGATATCTTGTCTGTTGTGTTGGAACATATATGACTTGGTGGATCATAAAGTTTCATCTCTGTGATACTTAATGCTGGTTGAGATACAACCGATGGCTTGGGGAGTGGTTCTCCCAAGAACTCTACATACGGAACCCTGAGACTGGCTGAGACCTAATGACTGCTGACTTTTTGACTCAGAGTGACTCGACAGCCACTGTACACGATGGGGAGGAGTACCTTCACAAACCACGATGGGCGTGGATGGTTCTGTGTGACCTGGAGGGCCACGGTTGAGAGCATCCATGGTACACGATGGGGTGGAGTACCTTAGCAGACCACGATGGGGGGTGGGTGGTTCTGTGTGACCCGAAAGACCCACAATACGCGATGGGGAGGTGTACCTTAGTAGTTCAAGGTTAGTGGGAAGCGTCTCAAAGTGATACGAAAGGACAACTGTACTCAATAGAGTATGATTTCCCTAGCATCCAAGGCATTCGATATTGTGACTGGAGATGTTAATTGTTACTACCCATAGAATAAATCATAGTGTGATTTGTCTTTACCTTGTGCTTGTGATTGAGGTTATGTTATATGGTACAGTACCTGTATGGTAATCTACCTTCAAGTGTTACCCTATGGTTTTTATTAGTGGAAATCTAGGAGACCTTCAGGGTCTCGGGGTCCTTACTGAGCATCGTTAAACTCACCCCTGCACGGGCTTCGCCCACACCTTGTAGTGCCTTATACAGGAAAAGTACATCATTGATCGATACTTAGGAAGCTAGGATAGGATGGTGCTCAGAGGTGGACCATTCAACATGACATGACGTAGAGGATACCAGTGGACATGGAGTGTAGTAGATGCTATCTATACATACCCTTCAGGTATGAACCTCGGAGGATGACCTAGTAGTTGTTTCCCTTTTTATTTCATTTGTATAGTACTTTCATTCATACTTGTACTTTTACAGTTGGGCTTGTATTCCAGCCCCTTTTTACTTTCAGCGCTCTTTTAATATAGCAATTTACTTCACATTTTCTTCTTGTTGTGTTCTCGGACCATGTGTTTGTATAGTTTTAAAGGCAATGTCTTCCCATTTTAGGAAATATGCCTTTCAGTGCTAGTCACCAGCCCCTAGCCTATGGAAGGTGGGCTTGGGGTAGTTACAGCATGGGCCCCGGGGGATGGGTCGTGACAATTTTGTCCCTTATACTATGACATGCATCACCCCAACATGTCAACAATAAAACATAATGAAACAAACAAAGAGAAGGGTAGTAATGGATATAATTATACTTTAATATGGCCCATTTATAATAAGGTTATTCATTGATAATAAAGAATAAATAATTATTAATTAATATTTTTTCCTCAGAGATAATGTCTAATTCAATAAAAATTCATCAATTATATTAAATGTGAAACTATAGAGTTATAGATTGGAAATTATACTATGGATGTTCTAATTTGTGATATGACCTAAAATCACCCAAGAAATATAACCATGATAGAATATAAAGGGTTAGGATAATAAATCATCTTTGTAATGAAACATATGAACATTGGAGAATCACTCTAGGAATGAAATTTTGATAAAAAATGATACGAAGTGTATTTATAAAGGCCAAATCATGAAAAAAGTTTGTGAAATTTACATTACATAAATCAAAAAATTACCTAGAATTATCATTCATCATTTTAATATCTATTGTACACATTAATAATTCAATTATCTATATAATTAATTTATTATCATTCTCATTCTTATTGATATTGGTTGAGTGTTTCATGAAATTAGCATGGAGCTACAAAATAATATCCCTCAATATAGTGTTACGACAACATCATTGTTTCTAATTATTATATAGGGGAATTGGGTTTCATCCAAATGAATTATGAAAAATAATTCCTATAAATTAAATAAAAATATAATGTTATATAATAATAAAAAAATGAAATGAGAGATAATTAATTTTTTTGATCCCCCAAGTGGGTCATAGGTTTTGACTACCTCTAATTATATAGAAAATAGTTTTAAAGAAAAGTATAATGGTGGGAGGAATTTATAATATTTGAACATCCAACACTTTTTCCTTCCACTATGCATTCCTCTATCATTTTAGTTATAGAATCAATTGATATATTGTAATAAATCCACCCACATAGAATTGTTATATTGCTTTAATAGTGGGGATATAATGAATTATAAGTCACCCCCTTTCATGAATATCAAATTTATAACCTCTGAATTGCCCTCTATTTCTTTCTTAATGACTTAAGCATCAATGGAATAATTTTAGGGAATGTTAGAATGAAATTATATTTGTCCCACATTAGAGCATGGAAAATCAATATCAAATTAATACACTACACATTATAAATCTTTAGTCATTCTTGTCTCTATCAAAGAAACTTGGATCTCAACATTGAATCCCTCCAAAAAATGATCCACATGTTCTCAGAGCTCCATGTATTATTCATTAAGTGAATCATTATTTTTTCTTATTCCTCCATTGAATAATGAATGATGTATATATACTAATATTCAAAAAAAAAAGTGGTAATACTCAACTATGTTTCTAGAAAGTTATATGATATTGATTTTATTAAAATAGTTTCTCCCTTAGTTGGTTTTTCTTCAATTTATTCTTTAGTGGGAAGTGTTTCTTATATTTCACCGATAGTAGGTTGAGGAAGGTAGTAAGTTTCCACCATCATCACATCAAATTACATAACATGGGTGTTATATTATTATTATAAGGATTAATCTATATACATAGGTTTTTATTCATCTATATTTATATGGTTGGGGAGCCCATCTTACACTTCCTATTCATTATTGAATTTATCCAAATATTTTTTATCTCCCACATGTATATCGACAAGAAAATATTTTCATTAAAACCCCCTTATATATTAATAATAGGTTTAGATGTGGGTAATTTAGATGGGTATGCTATGTATATTCTTTAATTAAGTCATCGAAAACTCAAAAATATATATATAAATTATGGGGAGTAAAATGCGAAACTTTTCTTCCTCTTCCACTTCTTGATAAAAATAGAGAAAGTAAAAGTGGAACTAACTTAGCTCTAAGGCCATGGAATCTAAAATCAATTTCATTATTTCATCTATGAGGTAAGTTGTAAATTTTTTGAATGAATTCACTCCAAATTTAGACTAAAAGAATATTTTAACCTGTCTAAGAGGTAAAGGAACTATATACTCTGTAGAACATGTTTTTTTATATATAAATTTTTTTCATTAGAAAATAATGAAACTATTTAAAAATGTGAGTGATAGATAGAATGATCAACTACTTCACTCCCCTGAAATGATTCAATGATTATATAAAGACCATTCAGAAGGAAATATACAAGGTAATATATTATTCCTAAGAAGGTACAATGGTTAACTATGTCGATATCATTTGAGGATATTTCACAATTAATGACACTATAATTATAATTCACATATTTTATTTTTTAGTACTTCCTATTTTTTGGGATTAATAAAAAATATGTGGGGAAATAGAATGCAATGATAAATTAAAACTGTCATAACGATTTAGATGAAATTAGAATGAATTTATTTAGAAAATAATGGATGTTCTTATAATAAATCATCTATAGTGAGCCTTCACGTTCCTATTTTAAATCTACATTTTGATTTTACTCCATCATATATTCCCAAACCTTTTTTTACCCCAGTGGTGATTTTATGTTGTACATAGAAATCACAATGTACACTAAAAATCCACCTCATCAATTAGGAGAGAATGGTTATATAATTTTATGTTAAGATTTAGATAACCATAGTGTGTATTACACCCACTATAAATTATACTTAGATTAAACCAATATAGAAATCAATCATTATTTCAATTCAAGAACTGTATTACTCACAGAAGATGATCTTAAGGTCAGCTATTAACCTTCATGAGTATATGATTTCATATAGGGGAATGATATATTGAGTGGAGAAAAATAAAATATAATAAAAATTTATAATAATATTTATATGGGGACACATTAAAATGAACTAAAACTCCACTATAGTGGAAAATAAAATTAATGTAGTAGAATAATTTCTCAGGGATGAAAAAAATTCCCATTAGTATCATGGAACATCTATATTTATAGGCATCATACCCTCTATGATCTATCCTCTGAATCAAATTAATCTTCTGATAAAAAATTAAAATATTTATTCCTCTAATTTGTCAATGTATCCTAATATTTTATACATGTTATTTTCTCATTTTAAATTCATTTGTCATATAGGATTATGTGACTTTGGAATCTCATAATTTATTTTATTAAATATATTTTTTATATTTAATATTATATCTATCCTTCATTTAATATAAATTCAATGTCTATGTGGAACTATGAATGGAAATGTGTGTCTGCTATTTTTTATGAGGAGAAATATAGGTTATCTAAAGTAGTTTTCTTTTTCTTGAGTGAATTATGGAATTTCCCATATTCATATAGAACATATAGTGAAATAAATGTTCACATAGCTGTTGTAGACATATATCTTTTTACATATAGAATATTTTTGAAACATAGATATTATCCACAATGTATTGAACTTTCTCCATGTAGTCAAATTACACAACAATTTTTCCCATATACAAATTCAAATACCCATTTATGTCATATAGTCGAATCATGTTTTATTTTTATATATCATATCTTACTATATATAGGTAGAGAGAATTTTACCATTACATTGGCACTTTTCCATGTGTAAGGGTAAACCAAGACATCCAAATTATTATAACAATATTAAACATCCAAATTAAAAAAAAATTAAAATCTTTTTATATAATTATTTCATTAAATTTAAGCCATCCAAATATATATGAACCAATTAATTAAAGGGAAAAAATTACTAAATACATTTCTAATCATATTTAAATGGTTAAATTTTTTCTTGAAAATTATGTAAATCATTTAAACAATATAATTATATATTATTAAAATTATAATAATGGTTTAATGTAAATGTAAACACTAAAATAATTAATGATTGAACCATGGTTTTTTATTCAATGATCAATACTTATTTTTAATAACATGGAATAATTTTAACATATAGATACACTAAAGGTGAAATCCACATGTTCATCTTGAGTAGTCCTAGGGATTGTGACTACAACTTAGGAACAAATACAAAATAATTAGAGATATTACTGTTGAATTAAACCCATCACCTAATTACATGGAACGTTTTCCATTATGGTATAATTTAATAACAAATAATGTAACATATACCATTTTTATATAATCAAAATGTCTAAAATTACTGTAATATATTGAATTTAAACATACACATAATATATAATGAATATATGTTATGTTAAAATAAATTATGTTATATTGTAAACAACTATAATATCTTTAATGAATACCAAATTACATCACATAAAAAATATTTGATTGAACTCTAGAACAAAAGAATATCTATTAATTTCAACCTGTAATTAGTATGAATGAAAAGGTGGAAAACCAAAAGTGGCATAAAGGTTTAATATTACTTATTATAGAAATAAAAAAGTAGTCAGAAAACTCCCATAAATGACTAATTTCTAGGAGAATAATCAATATTTAAATTATAAAAAAATCAATACCACAAAAAAATAATCCATGAGTGATCATATTAATAGCAATGATTCATTTAATAAAATGTCTACCAAAAATCATCAAACATATTCTATCTAAATAAAATAATCTATATATTAATATATAATCCCATATTATTCTATCACAATAAGAAAATCCCTCTAAAACTATATACTTCTAGTGACAATCAATAACCCTAGATATTAGATTATTCCTCAGTATATCCCTTGGTTACTAAGGTCGGGGTTCTAATTTTAACACTCTTTCTATTGAGGGAATCACCTCATGACATAATCAATGGACATTGGAACACATCCACCCTATATATGGATCATAGTCGTGTGATTGTTAATATAACATTACCTATTTTTTAGGAAAACTCATTGAAATATAATTATAACCATAAAAAATATAGAACACATAATAATTAAAATCATTTCATACATATTATAGTAAATTATACATCTAATGAATCACCCATGATGAACCATTACCCTATGTTTGAGAAGCACATTAATATATAGTATATTGATTGATAAAATAGTTATGGCTTGTAAATAATAATTATTCAGTATTTTAACATCTATATCAATTCTGCTGATGTGAGGGAAAGAATTTGTAAAAATTCATGTGAATCACAATATACTTCCAACAAATGAAAATTTATGATAATAAAACAAAATAAAAATGTGTGCCATTAATGGAATATAACCCAGTTCTATGAATGAAAAATCTAATATATTATCTAGAGACCTTATTTTAATACAAACTAGACCATTGGTTGTTTACAGAAGTATATAAATTATCATTCTATAACGATAAAAGTCCTAGATCAATTATACTACATCACGAATATATATAATGTAAGTTGATAAAAAAGAATAGAAAAATCAAATTTATTCTATTGATTAGTCACATGAAGTTTCTATATAATAATTCATGATATATTAAAACATCCTCTAAGATTTTTATGTTCTTAAAATATGAAAATCCAATGATATGGTAGTTCCATTTACATGAATATTCCAATTAACCATATAAGTAAACTAAAAACATTAATATACATATAATAATATCATATATACATTATCATGATTCATTTAAATAATCATCTTCATATTTCCATGTAAAAAAAGATAAATTACCTAAATCGTCATTATATGAAATAAAACACATTAAATGATTAATTTGATGACATCACTCATCATTTTCATCATAATAAAAACTCATCCTCCATTACAGGATCATAAAATCACCAAAGGAATAAACTTTTTTCATAAGAGAATATTGTTACCACTAATGAGTTCAATCAATGTCATCATCAATGTATTTGGTTTTGACTCCATATTATCATCATTAAATTTCTACATTGTTTATAATAATTATTAATAGTTTGTATAATTATATGAAAATATCATCTTGAATCACAATTTTTCATCACTCACATTATTTATAAAGAGGATTTATATTCTCTTTGGATTAAAATTACCCATATTTTTTTAGAATGTGTCCCCTTTATTAATGGAATTTTAATGAATAATTTAAAACATTCAAATAAATTATGAATCACCATCCATTGAATATAACTAATCCTAAAAATTTATTAAACATGTATTTATTATTTATTAATATCATCATCATAAATAATTCAAATACTCTCCCATGTAATCCATATTATTATATGAAGATTTTTATAGTAATAATAGAACTATAATGATTCACAATTATCTATTTCATAAAATAATATTCTCATTAAGTTATTAATTATTTAAGGAATTATTTACTAAAGTTTTATAAATAATTAATCATAATAAATTTAATAAATAGTTCATGACTCTGAGGATTCATTTTTTTACCACATAGATCATATAAAAAGTGTATATCTTTCATTAAAGGATATAATTTTAAAAGTTTAACTACATATAATGATAAAATCTTAAAAAATATTCTTAATTATATAAGTTAAAAAATGTAAAATTATAAAAAAATGGGTTTTGGGGGTAAAAATAAATCTAATTAAACATTAAGTATTGAAAATAATATTTTTATTCATTTCCACTCACCTAAGAATTCCCTATCAATCTGGGGTTGACATCGGGACCTCCCCACAAGCCAGGATTGATGTCCCAACCATTCCTTTATATCAATATTTAATTTTTAATTTATGCAATAAATATAATATCCTCATATTCATT
Source organism: Viscum album (assembly GCA_963277665.1). NCBI lineage: Eukaryota > Viridiplantae > Streptophyta > Magnoliopsida > Santalales > Viscaceae > Viscum > Viscum album. The sequence goes on along the minus strand of OY728143.1, from coordinate 609,256,569 downwards.
ATAAAGTTCCCTTAAATCTCACACCACCATTTCTAATATCCACTTAATCTAGTGATCATGTTATCTTGGTTCAAACACTTGATGCCCCATGGTAACAATGAATTTTATGAAAAATATAGATAGCCTAAATATAAGGACCTTTCTCTGTTAAATGGAAAGTAATCAGATAGCCTAGTTTCCTTAACCTCTCTCATCTACATCGTCTCTACACTAATTAATTATGCCTCTATTGTCTTCTTCATAATGATAAATCCAATCGAATGAATATTTTTATTGATATAAAATATCACTCGTAGGATGTCCATAATTTTCAGACACCACAATTATAAATCTCATCTCATGAATAGAAAAATATGACAATAAAACTTTAAAGTGAAGGTTTCACTAATTGAAAATTATATTTAATATATTTTATTCTTTTCGATGGATTTTAATGTTCATAATCTAATTAAATTCATTTTTATATAATCTAAAAAAATTTATAGGATTACAAATATAATTATTCATGGTTTGAATTTGTTCAAATTTTTTTCAAAAATGGAATTAGTTCATCTCTCCTAAAAATCCAAACTTAAAATTCATAGTTCCATAACATGTATTGCATTAGAATCCACTAATGTAAAATAAAAAAAAATACATTTATTACTCATGAAAATCAAGTTTAAGACATCAAATATCATAGAGAAGGTTCAGAATGGATATCCTCTCTCTTATAATATCACCAATAAAAAGCACATTGATTTCATCAAAATTTGATTATATTCATCAATTATTAATAACTATATTATGATATTTCAAGGTGGAAGTCATAATAAGTGAGGATAAATCATAAGAAATTAATTTAAATACCATTAATTATTAGTATATGGATTTAAAATAAAAGAATCATATCATTTCATTAATGAATTATCACTTCAATTAATCCTCCTCTGTCAAATGGTTTATTCAATATAAATAATTCATTGTTATATGTTTTTCAATTCTAATTTATTTAATATAAAAATAAAAAATATTTTAGATTAATATTATATATATATATATATTATTTATTTTTAAATTCATCTTCAACATTAAAAATTCGAATAGTGGTTGAAATTTTTTCAAAATTTTCCAAATAGAAACACATAATCTAGAATCATTTTTGATGTCACATTCTCAATCTAGCCGTATAAAAAAGTAAAAATAATAATTCAATTCCATTCATTCAAAAATAATATTAACTTTCGAAGCATCCCATGGTACATATAAAAACCACCAGAAGAACTATTTTAAAAGAATTTAAAAATTGAATGATTTTAATAAAATTGATTCTAGGGAAAAAAATCCAAGTATATGCTAAGACATTTTAAAAAGGGACCTTTAATACAATATTTTTCTCATACTTGAAAACATTTCATTTGGGAAATAATGATAAACCATAAAAAACCAGAACATTAAACCTAAAAATCCCTCTTAAAATTTTATTTCTAAAGATAATATCTGCTCTAACCATTTACTAATTTATGGTGAGAATATTAAATATATGAATTGTATAGTGATTAGGTCTGCTAAAAACATTCTGTAATCTCATAAGAAACACAAACAATGATATGAAATCAATATTATTAGATCATTATAATTATTTAACAATTAAATCAATTTTAATATCATGTTATCAATTAAAAAATAAATATTTATGTTTCTATAAACATTAAATATAATTCATCACAATCATACATCAATACTCATTTATTCCAATACACCCATACCTCTAACTATCAATGAAAATACATGTTGATTCTTAGAACCAAAAAATTTAATTTATAAATGTATATCCTCTCATATAAAACCATTGAAAATCCTAACTCATCAAATATTATAAAAAACATTTTCAATGTAGTCAAATATTCTCAATCCTCATATAGCATTTTACATCTCATTTCAATCAATTTAATCATAATTTCATATAAAATATGACCTTGAATATGAATTATTATCTATCTTATAGTATATAAAAGATAAATTTTATGTAATAAATAAATAAAGAGAATAATCCATTAACCATAAAATAAAAAATAAATTAGTATAAGTACATGAACAGTGGTATTTAATATAATCACTTCACACATTTCTTGAGCAGGTTTTTATAATCATATAAATAAAATTAAAATTTTAAAACATTCAAAATAACACTACCTAAATGTGTGAGACATTATAAAATTTTAATTTCATTATTTGACATACCACACTTAAATTATTAAAAAAAAGAACCAATCCAACCACATTTATAATTAAACCTCAGTCTATTTCCTCAATGAATTTATTGACATTTTTAGGTCCACAAGGCTGAATACCCTGAGAGAGGGGGTGAATCAGGGTATAACTAATTGAAAATTAACACTCGTTCTGATCTTGTTTCGCTGTTAATAAAAACACTCTTCTCTCTCTCCTATTTCATGATATAAGTAGAAAGTAAAGCAAGCATAGGACACAACAATTTTACTTGGTTCACTGCTAAGGGCTACGTCCAAGGAGTATACGCCGACAGGTTGTCGGTTGTACCAAATTCTACTAAAATTCACTAGATGTGTATTACAAGGTTTGGGTACAATAACTCTATCCCAGGCTCACTGCCTTTACAATGTTTATGGTCAGCTCACTACTTTCCCAAGGGTCACTCCCTATTTCTCTCTCTCTCTGGCTCACAACCGGTGGAGAGGATCACCTTCTTCCTCTTCCTTCGCTCACTGCTCTGGAAAGGATCCACTCACAGTTTATAGACCTGTAGGTCTCTTCATTTTCATGAAGGAATGCATCTTCTTCTGTATGTAGATTCTCTATTGAAGTCCAAATTTCACCCTTATATGAATCTCTCTTTGCACCGAAGGTATCGGGCAAACTTCCAGCTTCCACGCGGCCCGAAAACACTGCTGGAAAATCAACCTTACTTGGCATGTAAGTCTAAGCTGGCGCGCAAGTATCGGCGTGCAAGTCACAACTGGTGCACAAGTCTTCCTCAACCACTTGCGTGACTCAAGCTTCTGTAGCTCCAAACCTACGCGACTCACTTCCTTCCTCGCCTAAACCACCTCAGGCTCACAACTAACACTTGGCGCGCAACTTCCAACACTGGCGCGCAAGTCCCACTTTCACAACACACCACCACTTGTACGACCACCACACCTATGAGACGGGAGCTCTGAATGTTCAAAGTGTTGAACTCCGGTAAGAAATGAGGAGGGGTGGTCCAGTATTTATAGTTAAATTGACCACCCTGCGCTACGGCATGTAAGTCAACCTTCAGCGTGCAAGTCTTGTCATGCAAGTCACTTCCCCTGCAAATCACTTGCACGACCCAATTACAAACTTGTGTGAACCTCATTCCTTTGCCATATTTTGATCTTCTGATCTTGAAAAACCAAAGACACACAAGTTCTCAAGCTTCCAAGGCATCGGCATGCAAGTATCTTTCACGGCGCATAAGTCACTTGTGCGATACCACCAATACTTGCGCAACACTTATCCCCTTTCCATATTTTGATGATCTGATCTTGAAAAACATATGGCGTGCAAGTTTCCAAGCCTTAAAGTACACAGCATGCAAGTTCCTTTGCCAAAAACCACGTTTCTTCATTTTTCGATTTTTAGTACCAAAAATTTTGAAAACACTGTAAAATGGCTCCACCTTGTATCTGTTCTTTTTGTACCGGCTCTAGATCATCCATATCTTTGTTGATGTTCTTGAATTAAACATGGATCATTAACCACAGCTCTTGAACTCGACATTCCACCATGAAATCCTCTTTTTCAACAAATTTTTATGTCATGGTTTTCTTTGTCAGTAATCACAGCACAGTTGTCCACTTTGTCAACAAACACAATCACCTCAAAAATGCTTCAATGATAGCTTGAGGGATTTTTTCCCAACAGACATATAACATTTTATCATCAACTACTTAAAAAAACACATCACAACAAAAACCTTAAAACAACTCAACATAACCTCAAAATAATAGACAAAATAAATATCACCGTGAAAAAGTTAACAAACATGAAAACCCTTCATAATTCATCCTTCTATTTGTGAAAAATGCCCAATAATATAAGATCTATAAAATTACAACAATAAGCGAACATTAAATCCATTTATATTTAATGCCTCAATTATAAGCCTCATCATCCATTTTAATTATATCTTAAAATAAATTTTCTATTTTTCAGAGTAGAAAAGTCAAGACTAATGTGGGTTGGTGGGAGAATTTAATTTATAACTAAAATATCTGTTAAAAATAATTTAAAAAGAAATCACATCAATTTAAAACACACGTACCAGTTAACTAAAAAATTAAAATCATATAATTTTATCTTTTAAAAGGTTATTTTCAATTTGAATCATAACTTTGTTAAAAATATTACAACTCATTTACCTTTTGAAATAGATATCATTGTATCAAACAAAGTATAAAAAATCAATTTTTAAAATCAATATTTTTATTTTAAACTCATATTTGAAAAATAAAATAGATATATTAAAAAATGGAGAAAAATAAACAAAAGAAACACATAAAAATAAAAAAAAAGTGGTTCATTCTCAAGTTACGACCTTGTCCTCTCCCCTTAGAAATCAGACACATCCAATAATTTTATTTATCAAATACATTGATCTATAATATGAATAAGGTTTTTCTCATAATAGATCACAAGTTTATCTATGAAATACATATCCACTTCTATAGTTTCCATTAGATAGAAAAATTAAAACAATAATATCAATTGAGAAGGAGTGTCTAGTACTCTCAAATACTGCTCATAAGGTAGTTCTTAAATTATATAAAAGTTTAATTACCCACAGTAAAAAAAGTTTGAAAAACATAGTAAGAGGTGTGAATGGATTTGATGTAATATATAATTATGTTTCTTATTCTATAGATGAATCTTTTCTTCTCATTTTCATTTATTGATTTGTAAATGATGTGAGAATATGATAACATCTTCCAGGAGTTTTCATTAATTTTCAATTAAGAACATGGTGTCATATATGATAAAAATAGAGAAAATTTTCTTCTTTTATATTTATTAAAATTTTTGATATCTTTATACCATGAAGAAATTTTTTTCCTTCATCAGTGTTCTATGAATATATAAGATATATTTTAAAAGATTCATTAAAATCACTGTTGGATATCATCATACTTAAGAATGAAATCTGGGACCATTAAATTCTTTTTGTAGGAACTAAAATCTACCCAAACAAAAAGATAAATTAAATTATTTGATAATATAATAAGTTCTTTTAAATATAATTTTTTTTCTTTCCACATCATTATTCCATGTAACATAAATACATTTTAATAATTTAATTAAGATTCTATGATGGGTCATATAGTCTACCAAATTAACTAATGTTCGCCCATTTTATACATACGGTCGATCACCTTATACTTATGGACAACCACCATATACTTATAGTTGATCCTGAACATTTAAAAAATATTATTAGTGATCAAAACTACTTAATTTAGTCATGTTATTTATTATTTAGTTTTATAAATCTCCAAATATTACATATGGTAACATCATTTAACACAATGTTGATTAGAAATAATATTTTGATCATTCGATCACATTTAGATATCTCTGATAGAAAATAGATCACTTTTATATAGATTTCTAGTATATTCAAGGATCATTTAAGTATATTAATTCCATTTTGAAAAAAAATCCAATCACTCAGGATATATCATACAGTAACATAATATTTTATATGTTTACACTAGCATATAACTTGGGTTCCCTTGGTAATTTTTCAATATAATTTTCATGCACATTTTGATGGCTTTGCGGTTGATTCATATATTATATGGTCAATATTGTAAGTTGAAAAATTCTTATTTCTTATAATTATGGATCATTGAATGTTATATTAAGCTTCACTATCAATTCAACAATTATGAACTTTTTAATTGTTTTTCAAAAAAGGTATTATCTTGTATAAAACACAATATAGGTTAGAAAAAACAATCACATGATTTTGTAACTTTAAAATAAGTAATTACTAGGCTAATACAAAAATCACACTAATTTTATGATCACAACCCATGGAATAAATATCCAAAACAAATATATTAAATATGAAGAATTAATTATTATAATATGATGTAAAAAATTGGATATTATGTAAATTTGTTACAATTACATACATTTATAAAAATTTCATAATATATCCATATGTTAAGCCATATATTACTCCCTCTTCAGGATTTTAAAAAATAATACACAATTTTTGATAGTGTAAAGAGTAAATAAAAAACCACATATAAAACAATAAAATTACATGTACAGAAAATTAAATATATATATTATTAATCTATAAAAAATTAATATCCCTATAAAGATATAATGAGAATATGAGTCTTTAGGTTAATGAAGGGTAGATGGAAAATTTGGTTTCGTCAACATACCAAAAAAAGGAGGGGTGAGGATGAGATATTAGCTAATGGATAATTTGAACACATGGAATTAGGAATAAAATTTTAACATGTTTATTTTTTCTAAGGACCGGGGAATTCGTGGGAGTAAATGATCTAGATAGAAGTAGAAAAGGTGTTTTCAAATTTGGTGTTCATGAATTGGTATAAATTGATGTCGAAACATTAGTATATGATGGAAAAAATTTGGGAATGGGAAAAGTACAAAGTTACAAAACATATGCATATGAAACACGCATATAATGTTCAAAAATCTGAATTTTATTACGAAAACACATTGTTCCATGATACAAAAACAGATGGAAATCATCCATTTTAGAAATAAAAGTTTTCATTATAGAATCCATCAGTAACAACATATCCACAACATCTTTGATATCTATAGTCATAGGAGTCATCATTATATCTCTTTCAAAGGAAATAAATAGTGTTTTGGGGTATTTATGGATGTTAATACTTCTAAAATAGTACTTTATTTCACCCATGATAACACTCGGGTCCTTTTTAGTCTTTACTTAATTGGATCTATGAAAATACTACTATTTTTCTCCATGTGCATCATTATATTATTGAACTTAATTTTTTATCTCATTAAAATTATTATTGAAAATATGAATTTTTCACCCTCATCATCATTAAATAAATTATTTTATTAATTCCCTAGGTATCGGGTAGTCTGGGTTGAAGCCCGACTTAAAATTTTCAATTCTTATTTAAAAATGTGTGGTTTGGCATTGACTGTGTCCAGCGCACCATGGTCGAAGCTGTGCGACCTTTTCTGGGTCACCACACAACCTCACCCAGTTCACCACACGCCCTTCTCGATGGTCAACTAATTAAATAAAATGTAATAGTAATAAAGAAATAAAATTGAATGAGTAGTAAAGTAAAGATAAAATAAAATAAGAAAATTGATAAAAAAATCAATAAAGTTTGTTTTAATGATAATAATAGTATTATTATTATTATTTGAGGATATTATTAATTATTATTGAGTCTTATTATTGTTATTAATATTAGTAATGATGATTAAGTTATATTATTTATTATTATTAGTTTTTTTAGTTTATTATTTATATTATTATTTTTATTCTTATTCTTATTATCTTTTTCTTTTCTAGTAATTTTGTTTGTTTTATTTTTTCCCCTTTAGGGTTTGCACCTCCTCCCCTTACCCTCTTCCCAGGTATCCCCTGGGTCATGGTAGACTCCCCCTCCCTCCATGCTCAGCACATTCCTCCAGCTCAGCTAGCTTTCACACTACAGCTTCCTGGCTATCCCCATCACATTGATGCCCTACCTCCCCCCGCTCAGAACTTCCGCCCTTCTTCCTCTCTCAGCCAGCACCATCGTCGCGCCCCTTGCTCGCTGGACTAGTCGTACCCCACAACTCCCTAGCCATCATCCCCCTCATGACGATACACTAAACCCTAGCCACATTGTCGCATCGTCGCCATGGAACCCACTAGCCTGCTCACCCACTCATGTCCTACAACCCTGTCCGAAAGTCCACGCAGCACCTCCCTCTCGGCTAGCCCGGTCATACCGTTGTGCCGCCTTCAACTCGGAATCCCACCATAACTCCCCATCTCCCCCTCCACCTTCTGCTATCGCACACCCCCCCCCCCCTCCCTCTGGCCACATCGATCGACAATCTATGGACGCACTACACAACAATGCCTCGCATCACCCAACCTGTTTCACCCGGTTTCCCTATACTGCACTGAACCACATGCCACCCTTTATTTTTCCAAACATCCAGAGACCCCCCCCCCTTTATGGCATCACACAAGCTCTAAAAGCCTTTTTTGAGCTCTGGCTAGCCTCCCACACCCTTTCCATAGGTGTTTTCCCCTTCAACCACTTGTTATTCAATTTTTGGTGGTGTTTCCATTAGGTTCCATTGGTTCATTTTTCACATCATTGACCCAATACATTTTTTTAAGGTCTGTTTTAGATCCCTTGCAGTGCAATCGACATGTGGTGGGAGTTTTTCACCGATTTACGAGGTTATTCCTACATCAGGGTATGTGGTTCCACATTTAAACATTATTTAATGAATTATTTGCTTGCTTAATTAATTTATAATTTTCATTGATAAATTATTTTGGGTGAGGATTTGGTTTTTATGAATTTTTTTTGAATGTTAGTTTCCTTTTATAGAAGTTTCATGTGGTGTGGGTGTATTCATTAGTTGAAAACTTTAATTTAGTCAATCATAGGTGTTTAATAATATATAAAGTTAGTGTTTCTATTTGTGAAAGTGGTGTTAATCGTGTTTTCGACATGGTGATGCATGTTCTTAGTCATAATTGAGGGTTTTGTGTTGGTTGAGTAGGTGGTTGATGTGAAAACCTATGTTGATCTATCTACTGTTGTTTCATAAAGTCTACATTTGTTTTGTGAAAATGTGAAAAGTGAACGGTTTTTGTTTTGGTGTAGTGTTTATATGTGTTTTTTTCCAAAAAGAGGGTTTGAGTGGACTTTTGGTGTTTAAAGTCATGTGTCATATTCTTAAATTTCTTAAAAAAAAATTAGTGTCTTGTTTAATCGGGAAAGTGTTCTTTTAACCATGTGGTTGGGTTATTAATTGATGTGAGTGGTGCAGTTTTTGTTCTTGATGTGGCGTTGGGTGTGTTTGGTCACGAAGGAGGGTTAAGTTGGTTTTTTGTGTTAAGTCGTGTTATGTTTATTTTTAAATAATTTGTTTACAATGAATTTAATTTTTTTAATAAAAATTATTAACGATTCGAATTTAATATGTTTTAATAAATAATTATTAACAATGAAAAAATTGTTTTAATTGAGTTCGGTAACGTCTTTTGGTGTGTGTACTATTTCAAATGGATTTTTGTGTGTGTGAAATTTTGGTGTTAGGTTTAGGTAACACCATGTTTTTTTTATGCATCTAAGTTTTACATGAAATGTTAAATTGGAACATCTTGAGTAGAAAAGGGGAATCAGGGGTGCTTGGTGGGTGGACTACATCTAGGGTGATGGTGATACGGAAGTGGCTCTCGCCCAGTTTTACTTATCTATTTTTATGATTAAAACACTAACTAAACTTTGAATGATGATTGGAGACCAATAGGTTATGGATGTGTTTCCTTACTAGTGGCTTGTGCATGAGAATGTAAATTTCAGTGATTCCTATACTAATGTTCACCAGGACACGATGTTCTAGGGTCCCATTCTTTTTTCTAGTACCTATAAGGCCTCTCCCACTTTTGGTACTCTTGGACTAATTTACACTCACTATCGGTATACAGTGTAACATTTGGGTTTCTGTTGAACATTTGGATTTTCTTAAAGGCTGGGGTGTTTTTTATATAGAATATGTTTCTCTAAAATCATTCAAACATTGATGTCCATTCATTTATTTAGCCTACAAATGTATTTTTTATTTAATGTATATGCGTTGAAAAATTTATTGGGTGGTATCCTATTGGGAATTTGGCTCACACCCTATATACACCTTTGGGTGTATGTAGATTTTGTTCTTTGTGTATCTCAGGTTGAGGCATTGTGCTTAATGATGGTGGTTCTGGTTGCTGATGGTCTTTTTGTTCAGGTTGGTATAGGAACTTTCGTTCTCTATCTTTGTTATTGTTCACATTGGCCTTTTAGTTGAATGGTAGACTTTAAACATGTTTGTAGTTCAAAGGCGTGTTTGGTTGTCTGTTTCTAGTTTCAGTTTAGTTATCTTTTTAGTTGTTATTCTATCTTTTATTTTGGGTAAATCATTCCCTTGTACTATTTTGATACTTGGGAACTTGTTCCAGCCCATAGGGATCGGGAATGTCCTTCGGGCCATGTCACGGATCGGGTCGGGTGCGGGGTCGGATGGTGACCCATCCTGGTTTGTGATAAAATAGTATTAGATAAGTCTTTCTCTCTTGGGTAGTGTTCTTTTGGGATGGAGTAAGGGTTGACCAAAGTTAACAGTGTCGAAATACAACATTCTAGCTACGAGAATGGTGCCTAGCCAGCACACCTTGTGGCATGACTTCAGTTACCATAGTAAGTTGATGTTTGTCTGGGTCATTAGTCCTTGTGATTAATATGGTTTAGGGTAAATGAAAATTTAGTTGGGTCAGTGGTCCCAGTGAGCTTTCCGGGTCTGGAAATCCATGTGGTGTGATGGACGCTTTCCTAGAATACTCTCTACGGGGGTGGCGTGATTGGATTATGGCCTCCAACCATATGTCTCAGTCACCCACCGATACTAGTCCCCTCTTGCATCATTACTCATCTCTTTGTTTTGAATTCATATAAATCTAGTTTTTTAAGTAAAAATGATTTGGTCTTAGAAAATGTTTAGAAATTAAAAACTTTAAAAATAAAATGATGTGTAGGGTTTGAAAAGATTGGGTTGAGTGTTTTGGTTTTTGAAAAAAATGGAAAGATCCAGTTTTGATCCTTGATGTTCTCTTAGACAACCACATGCATGAATGTATATGGAAAGAGAAATGGTCAATGGCACAAGAGGATGAATTTATGGATGGACATGATGTGGGTTCTGTTTTGGATTGGGAACATGCATGTGTGAGGCCCATGGGACACCATTAGTGTTCGTGCAACCCACTAGCCTTATTATCAAAAAGTATTGTTAAATGAAGAATTAGTGTTTTAATAACAGGTGATTGTGTGGTGTGTCCTTGTGTTTTAGAAATGTTGGATGTGAGGCATTTCAAGATGATAATCATTTTTTATTGAATGGTGTTTTGAGTTTAAATTTTTATTGGTAAGTTGGTCTGAAAATGTGTTGTTCGTGGTTTCTTTTGAAAAGTGATTCAGGAAGCCCTTATAGTGGTTCCCACTGTACGTTTAGTGTTTTCTTGTGGCATGTCTTGGTGGGGAGACCCGTGATAGGTCTCACTCAAATGTCGCTAAAACAAATCAATGTTGGTCATCTTTATAATAGTGGGGAGTCTACCTGAACCTCCCCTTTTCGTTTTTCCCATCTCGCCTTGGGCGTTGGTAGGTTTTTAATAGTGGGGAGCCCTTTCAGGCTTCCCAATGATGGATTTTTGGTTATGATACTTTACTAGATCAATAAACTGGAGCTGTTATAGCTCTTTGGGGTGGGCGACACATATCAGAAAGTCTTTTTACAAGTTTCTTGAGTTTTTCATTTTAGTTACCTTATCTAAGCACGATGTGTTTTCCTCTCTCCATTTGTTTTCATAGGGATCCTCTTGAACCTTAAGGGGGAGTCGTTTCTTACTTTGAGTATCAGCCTTAGTTGTGGCTTTCCAAAGATGGAAATCTTTATGGTGGGGAGAATTTTTACACCCATCATCTTTAAATAAATTATTTATTAATTTTCTGGGTATCAAGTAGTCCAGGTTGAAGCCCAACTAAATTTAGGGATTCTTATTTAAAAAGGTGTGGTTTGGCCTTGTCTGCATACATCGCACTGCAGTCGAAGTCACGCAGCCTCGCCTAGGTCGCCGAATGTCCTCACCTGGTTCACCGAACACCCTTCTTGATAGTAAACTAATTAAATTATAATAAGCAGTAATAAAGAAATAAAATTTACTGAGAGGTAAAGTAAAGATATAATAAAATAAGAAAAGTGATACAAAAATTAATGATGTTTGTTTTAATGATATTATTATTATTATTATTTTTTTATTTGCGTATATTATTAATTATTATTGAGTCTTATTATTATTATTAATAATAGTGATGATTATTAAGTTAATTTATTTATTATTATTAGTTTTGTTTTAGTTTATGTTTTTATATTATTATTATTATTATTTTCTTTTTATTTTCTTTTTCTTTTGTTTGTTTTATTTTTTTCCTCTTTCGGGTTTCCGCCTCCTCCCCTTACACTCTTCTATGGTCTCCCCTAGGTCGTGGTGGACTCCCCCTCCCTCCATGCTCAGCACGTTCCTCCAGCCCAACTAGTCGTCACGTTGTGGCTTCCCAGCCATCCCCGTCATGTCGATGCCCTACCTCCCCCTGCTCGAAACCGCCACCCTCCTTCCTCTCCTAGCCAGCATCGTTGCTGTGCGCCCTGCTCACCAGAACAGCTACACCCCTCATCTCCCCGAATGTCCTCCCCCTTGTACTGACACCATTAATCCAAGCAAGGTAATCGCATTGTTGCTCTGAAACCACCTAGCCTGCTCGCCTACTTGCGTCCTCCCACCCTATCTGAAGGCTCGTGCAGCACCTCTCTCTCAGACAGCCCAATCATTTCACTGTGCCTCCACCAGATCAGAATCCCACCATACCTCCCCAGCTCCACATAGGACTTCCGCTGTCGTACACCCCCCCCCCCCACCCTCTGGCCGCATCGGCCGACGATCTCTGTCTATACCGCCCTACAATGCCTTATATCCCCCGACCTCTTTCACCCAGCTACCTCTCACTACTCGGAACCATGTGCCACCCTTTGTTCATCCAAACATCTGGTGACCCCCCTTTTTTCCATTGTCATGCAAGCTCTGATAGCCTCCTTCAATCTCTGGTCATCCTCTTGCACCCTTGTCGCATGTGTGTTCCCCTTTGACCTCTTGTTATTCAATTTTTTGTGGCATTTCCATTAGGGTTTCAGCTTTCCATTAGTTCGTTTTTGACATCTTTGAAATAATACCTTGCTTTATGGTACGTTATACATCCTTTGCAGTGTAATCGATGTGCGGTTGGATTTTAGCATCGATTTTCAAGGTTATTCCTACATCGAGGTAGGTGTTTTCGTGTTTAAACATTATCTAATAAATTATTATTATTTTCTTAATTAATTTAAAATGTTCTTTGATAAATTATTTTGGGTGAGGATATCTTTTTATTAAATTTTTCCATATGTTAGTTTCCTTCGGTAGCATGTTTATGTGGTGTGGGTGCATTCTTTGGTCGAAAACTTTTATTTATTCAATCGTATAAGTTTAATATTATGTGAAGTTAGTTTTTCAATTTGTGTAAGTTGCCCTAATAGTGTTTTCAACATGGTGTTGCATGTGATTGGTCATAAGTGAGAGTGTTGTGTGGGTTGAGTAGGTTGTTGCTGTGAAAACGTATGTTGATCTTTCTACTAGTGTTTTATAAAGTTTGTGTTTGTTTTGTGAAAATGTGAAAAGTGCATGGTTTATGTTTTGGTGTAGTGTTCATATGCATTTTTTCCAAAAAGAGGGTTTGAGTGGACTTTGGGTGTTTAAGGTCATGTTTCATATTCTAAAATTTCTTAATAAAATTTCTAGTGTCTTATTTAAAAAGGAAAGTGGTCTTTTAACCATGTGGTTGGGTTATTAATTGATGTTATTGGTGCAGTTTGTGTTCTTGATGTGGCATTGGGTTTTTTTGGTCATAGAGGAGGGATATGTTGGTTTTGTGTGTTAAGTCATGTTATGTTTCTTTTTAAAGAATTTTTTTACAAATAATTTAATTTTTTTAAGAAAAATTATTAATGATGCGAATTTAATTTGTTTTAATAAATAATTATTAGCAATGCATAAATTGTTTTAATTGAGTTGGGTAAATCCTTTTTGTGTACGTACTATTTCAAATAGATTTTTGTGGGGGTGTACCCTGTTTGTTTTATTCATCCGATTTTTACGTGAAATGTGAAATTGGAACATCTTTAGCACAAAAGGGGAAGCCTGGGTACTAAGTGGGGGGACTAGATCTAACATGCTAGCGATACAAAAGCGGCTCTAGCCTGGTTTGACAGAGCTGGTTTGATGATTACAACACTATCTAAACTTTTAATGATAATTTCAGACCACTATGATATGTATGTGTTTCCCTACTAGTGTCTTATGCACGATAATGTATTTTTTTGTAATTATTATACTATTGTTCATCGAGATACGATGTTCTTGGGTCTCATTATTTTTTATAATACCTATAGGGCCTCTCCCACTTTTGGTTCCCTTGGACTAATTTACACTCACTATTGGCATACAGTGTAACATTAGGGTTTTTCTCGAACATTTGGGTTTTCTTAAAGGCAGGGGTGTTTTTTAAATAGAAATTGTTACATTAAAATTTTCAAACTTTGATGTCATTTAAATTATTTATCCTATAAATGTATTTGTTATTTAATTTTTATACGTGGAACCTTTTTATTGGGTGGTATCCTACTGGGAATTTGGATCACACCCTACATACAACATTGGGTGTATGTAGACCTTATTCATTGTGTATCAGAGGTTGACGAATCGTGCTTAATGATGGTGGTTCTGGTTGTCGATGGTCTTTACGTGAAGTTTGGTATTGGAGATTTAGTTCTCTATCTTTGTTGTTGTTCACATTGATCTATTAGTTGAATTGTAGACTTTAAACCTATTTATAGTTCAAAGACATGTTCGGTTGTCTGTTTTCAGTTTCAGTTTACTTAGTTTGATAGTTGTTTTTCTATCTTTTATTCCGGGAAAATCATTACCTTGTATTATTTTAATACTCAAGCACTTGTTCCAACCCATGAGGATTGGGAATTCCCTTCGGGCCATGTCGTGGACTGGGCTGGGTGCCAGGTCGGATGGCGACCCAGCCCAATTCGTAATATAATTCCTCTAGGAATTAATCTTCAAATGAGATCATAATCAACATATGTTGTTGTTAAAGGAGATAAAACATATAAGGATGGTCTATAAGTACTGATTATAATAAAAAATACCTTTTTCCATTACATATAGCATATCTATCAAATCAGTTTTCAAGGTTCCAATGTGACCACTATAATTCTCCATTTTATATATAAAACCTGAAATCACATGTCTCATATGATATATATTGATAAAAAATAGTTTGGATGTGATAAATTACATTCTCAATAGTTTAAGAAATATCATTTTCAATATCATGATAATTTTCACAAATAGTATATAAAATACTTCCTTTAAAACATTAAGAATATCGTTCTTCAATTAACTGAAGTATGTAGAAGTGATTACTAATAGATATAAAGAGTAAGGTATTGAATGATGATTAGAAGTATGAAGAGATTCTGGAGGTTTTGGAACAACCTAATAAGATGAGGAAGCACTTTATTCATTTAAATCTAGTATTTTTCGTCATATTCTTCTTTTAAGAGAGAAAATCCTATGGGTTTTATCAACATCTTGAAGAGATCCATCACATTCATACATTGAATCTTCTATGGACACTAATTTTTTCCTATAAGAAGATTCATAATGAGGATTATCTTGAGATTTGTTTTTAGGTATATCTCTATGAGATGGATAAGTAACCAAAATTTTTAAAATATCATGAGAAGACCTAGGTTTGACTAGTCCTCCGATAATAGGTGCTAAAGAAAACTCTATCACTATATTATATTTCTCTATATAAAAAATATGAATTATAAGTTCCTTTGGATTTGGTAAGTTATCAATATCGTCATCTGGGACATCCTTATCACTAACATTAACTATATAAAACACATCCTTATTGAAAAATCTATTATTTGTAGGGTATTCTATATTGTAGGGTGTGGAATCAAATATGGGCATTCCCTATATCTCAAACATGGGAGGACACTCCATTACTAGATTCATATTCTGATCTCCTTCCATGTTAGTGATAGCAGGTCAAAAAATTGTTCTTCATGTTCACATCCCTCGGTAGTTACAACTATTTCTCATAATAATTCATCTATTAAATAGATTTCTAGTTCCATTGTAACATGAATAGTTATTTCAAAAATCTGTTGAACTTTATGAGAAAGAGAGATATCCATGATCTCTTTATATTCTTTTTGTTCATCTACAAATATATTAACTTTTGATTGAGAATAACCTTCATTCAAAGAGTAATTAGATTCAATAATCACAAATAGTTCCAAGCTAGGATCAATGATATCCCTTGGTACAGAAGAATTTTTTGTTAGATAGAATCACAAATGTATTATTTCATCATCTACTGTCAACATATACATATAGGGATTCCATATGATCATAAAACTTTTGTATGTGGATTGATTTAGTTAAGCACCACCATGATTCATAGATATTCATACTCATAGGATTATTAGTCAATAGTCATCCTCATTTATCATGACAATTTTATCTATTTTTTATGTCCTTGTATTCTCAATTTATTCTATTCATTTATCCCTTTATCTAGGTAAAATCTTTCTCCCCCAACAATACCCAACTTGTGAACTCGAACATGTTAGGATTCATATAAGAATATGTATAATCTCTCTCGCAGACCAATGTCCCCCAATTTAGGACACTCAAAACAGTCAATGGAATATTTTATCCTAACCCTTTATTTATTAACTATCACTCTAATGAAGATAATGAGATCGCATCCACCACTTATTTCTCTCACTGAGCATGAATCACATTGTATTATAGATTTATATTTTGTTTCCTTATTAGTAAAATGGAAATGGGTACTAAAAAAGATACATGGAATTGATGAAAATAATTATGTCATTAATCATATAGAAATAAAGAGGGTCATACACAAGATTGATCCCCTCCTTTGATAGAAGAAAAAAATCCCCATATGGACTGACCATAGAAATTGACTACTCCAGATTTTCTAGGAATTTCCTGATGACTTCAAGAGCCAACATCGACCAGGACATCACCACTTTCTTCTTCATAACCATAGGGCAGGTATTTTCATCTAGGATTTTCACCCCTGACCTATTTTATAATAGTACTCAGATACTGAGGATATTGATTATTCAACGTTAGCCTCATCCATCATCAATTATTTCATTATCTTAATATTTATTTATCCCATGGAAATGATTATCAGGTTTTACTACTATTCATCTCCATCCCCCTAACTAATATATTCTTCTACCACATAGATTTCCTTAGTTCCTTCTGAGACATGAACATTCCTAGTGGTGGAAGTCTCTATTCATTCTAATTTCACTCAATTGATAATGAATTTTCTGCCCAACATGGATAGGGTGAATTATTATGCCCCACATGTCCACATGTTCATCAGATAGTGGTGGACGGACACTAAAAAAACTATCAGGTTATCTGAAATATTTTGTGTTATGATGTTCAATACACTTCTCTATTCCATATGTTGGACCACTTGATTCTACACTATGATGTCGAACCTAGAGACTCCAAAATATTTTAAGGGGTTCATATGTGTATAGTAATGATTTTTATTTTTAAAAATAAGGCTCATAAGTGAGAAGTTACATGAATTCAGTGACGTTAGTCTCAATTTTCTATGAAAATAGGATGGTATCAGTGTATTTGGGTTGTATTTTAATGCTTAAATGTGAGGCTACTATACAAGGGTCCCACTTTCTATATTTATAGTCATTGGTCCACATAGGTTGGGCATACAAGCTACTATTGCTTGTGTCCCAAACTGTTTTTTTTTTTGAAAATATATAAATATTCTAATTTTTACCATTTTCAGTGAAAATTGACCCATATCTACCCAGGCATCTCCAATTATGAGGGGATGTAATTTTTTGTAACTGAGAGATTATATATTGATTCAGAACATATGTATTTCCCTAATCAAAGGAATAAATGGCCAATGTGATAATTATATAGAAAAGGGGGAATGTTCATAAAAATTTGATAATTTTTTTAGAACTCCAAATTTTGGTACACAAATAGTTTTCGTGAGAAATTTGATGTAAAGCATAAAAACTAGGGAGAAGATGGAAATTCCCTAAATCCAAAGGAAAATTTCATGTGAAACACTATGAACATGTTTGAATCATCAATTTAGGAATGAAAGTATCTTGTGTGAGAAAGGTGGAATTAGATCTTGGAATTTCATAATCATCTAGTATTGGAAAGTGAGTGAGATTCATGAGACCCACAGTTGCACGATCCAGCCACAAGTTGTGGTACATAGTCAATATTTTATAAATCCTCCCTATAGATACCCAGTTTTTTTATAAATAGAACATGACCCTGAATTATTTATGTCTTGATTCATGAACCTCAAGCATCAATCTCTCATTTTTGTAAACCTATTTTTCAAAAACTTAGGCAACCACATCCTCTCATGTGTTCTTATATATAGATAAAATGCATGAAAACATCCTTATAATCCATAGATCACATAAAATTATGTATAGATGGGTTTTCACAAGTTCCCTTACTAGATAGAGATATTTTTTTATGATTAGATTCAATTGTTAAACTGAATTCATCACACAACACAACTTTATGAAACTATTAATGTTGTTCAAAACTATTCCCTTTCAATCCTTTATTTGTCCTTGTTATGGGGCCAATGTTTTGCCCAACATCCAAGATGTCTGAAACAATAATTTTTCTAACAAAAAATTCAATCCCTAATCCAATACCTCCTTTATCCAATCATAGATTCACAAAGGATGAAGGATCTAGTTCCCCACACCCATTAAAATAGTTTTTATCAATGCGTGTCAAAAATCCTCTACAAGCTTGGTCTAGTTAGCCTCATTACCTTAAGATAATTAGAATATGAACTACAAACCTATGAACCATTATTTATTAATTAAAGGGTTAGTATCCAATCCTTATTCTATCCAAAAGAATATTCATCATGAGAATTTAACCAGTATGGTTCCATCATCAAGGGAAACGTCATTTATTCATTGATTAGAGAATATTGAATTCATTTTTCATCTACTACACCTCCCATAATTTTCAATGGGTTACCCCACATGTATATCCTAATGAAATGTTACTAGTATACTTTAATCTAGATAGAAACCACTATCGAGTATTTTGATGTAAATTACAATTAAATTTCCTCGATTTATAATGTTCAATTGAATGAAAACATCCTCATCGCAGGACATTAAATTTTAACCTCACCCTGTGTGATAAGCATAAAGTGACTCATGTGATAAGTGTGAGATGAAACCCATATCCTATAGTAATATTACACACCTAATACCCATACCATCGCAATTTTTGTCTTCATTTATGACATGTGTATTGTTACCATATGATGTTAAACTGCATTAACAAGTCCTAATACAAAATAATAAATAATTCGCTTATAATTCATAGGTTTTTATCCCAATATCATTACAAGGTAAGTATTATTCCTCTTTGAGGTTCAATTATGGAACACAAACACAACCATAAACCTCTATGTCTCCCTCCTTGGTAGGGAATAATCCAAAAGTGTGTTCATTTCTCTTGGGAATGAATTATACCTCTTAACATCCAACCACGAGGTCCCCATTATACCTTAGTTTATCAATATATTGATAACATTTATTTATCATAGTAATTGATGATAATATGTAAGAAACATCACCAAATTTATATAAACCTATTACTCTATCTCCACATGTATTTAAAAATTCTAACACAACCCTAATATATAATAAAATTTTCCCCAGGTTCCCATATGTCTTTAATCCTATGTCTATATCCTCATGTGAAATTAAATCAGTCACAACTCCATATGTATCACAACCTCTACCTCATATGATTAGAATGATATTCCTTATGTTATGATTCTAGGAATCCTTATGTAATTATCATAAATTTCTAATCATTATTATTGTTGGATTCCTCTCATAATCATAATAATATTGAGTCTCCCTAGAAAATATGAACAAAATTACCAATTAAATAATATTTGAATGTTTTACTTATCTCTTGTATGTTTACCTATTGAAAAAATGGGACTTATTGCATTATATAACTATGTTTGAGCGTGTAAAATATTTCCTCAACTTTGAGATATGAATAATTTAATTGATTCCCAACACACCTAACATCTACATATATCTTGACATGTCAAACGTCACCCTGAACTCTGACTGTATGATACATCACTTTTTAAACCATGACCAAAAAATTAAATGGTTTATAAATAAATATGGTTATAGTAATGAGATTCATAATCATGTCTCAAATCTATTATGGAGTCACGATATAGGAAACAAACTCCAAGGATAATCCCATGGATGGAGAAGTTGATATCCAATAATACCATTCAAATAAAATTTATCAATATCATCATCCATAGTGGTAGAATGGTTACCACCTTCAAAATGTGGGATTGTTTGTTATCCAAGCTATAGTTTCCATATCCATCCAAAGCGTACAATCCAATCTATGATAGGGGAAAATCCACCTAAAGCAAGCCTTAGAGGAAGCATCATATAAGAGTGTTCTAATTTGGAAGTCTTTCCAAAAGAAAGGTGTCCCTTTTTTAAATGGGTTGTAACATTATTTATTTTATGTCTAACTTTTCATGGGGTTTTACACACTCCACCACTTTAAATAAAACTTACATTGATGATAGACCACACATCAAACTCAGTAATTTTCCATGCATGCTTAGCTGGTCATTATATCTGATATAATTCTTCATGACCCAACATCATGGGGGATTGGTACTAGTCTTAAGAAATTTCATGTATCTTATAATAACTTTTAATACTTACTGAAAAAATATATACTATTACATATCAATATCATGTATCTAACTAATGGCTATAATATTGGACAACACATGTTATTTTAGTGTGGCATTTTCTCATTAATAGACCCAACAAAACATCACTCTGTTTTTCCCTTCCTAATGCTACTCTAAGCCAATAAATCTTATCTTCTAAGTTATAATCGGGAATTATTATATAATAAAGGTTCACTTTGTTGAAATGAGAAGCTAAATTTAATATTTAAGGTCTCATTTTACATTGTGTGTTATATACCATCCTAAATTCCATGTCCAATTATTCACTTAGGACATAAAATTATTACATTGTAATATATAAACTATAAAATAAGGATACATTGAACCCCAATTATTGGATGATAAATTAATAAGTACCCAATGCATTTCCATCCATCTCGATGCATGATTAGAGAGTGAGGTAAAGTGTTATCACTCAAGTGAATCACTATATAACTTAAATCAAAGAACATTTTTGATAATAAAACAAATAATAAGTTGTATCATAAATGGTATATATCATTGGAATATAGATGATAATTTTAATTAATTCCTTAAATTCATTTTTTTATTCTAAATCAGTTTAGAAAATAAATAAGAATTAAATAATTTATTATTAAATCCTCATTAATAAAAACCAAAAACATGAATGTGTCATGCATGAATGAGATGGTAGTTATTAAACTAATCACACTACCTAACCTTGTTGAATCAATTAGTCACATATAAAACATACATAACAGTACACAATTAATTGAAACATACTATAGGATATCCATATCTTTATTATTTGTAAATAATTTGAATATTTAGATTTTTTTTACAAGTTTATTCCAATTCACCATGTTATAATAGAAGAGAAATCAATTTTTATACATTAAGTTCATGTACACATAATCAACACATTTTCAATGAATCATTATGTGACTTTCACATAATTTTCATATTTATATATTTTATCAGTATAAATCATCCACCACTTAAATAAATGAGGTTCATTTTATAATTAATTTTTTAAACTATAAGAAATACACATTCTCTATTAGTTGTCTATAACATTTCCAATGGCATACAATCTCATCAAAAAAATATATTTTTAAATTATTAATCTAAACACATATCATTATATTAATTATATTTTTCAATCCCATGTCACCATTTTATAATGTCCACATTACCCTTATGAATTCCTTGCAGTTCACTTTATTATAGGTAATCCAAATCATGTATGGAAATATAAAATCAATAAAATTTTATTCATATATACTTTATTATGTCATTTTAGTACAAATCATCAATATTTTATCATAATAAATAATTATTATTCATTTTAATTTAATTAATTATTAAAAACAAGTAAAATAATATTACCCCAAATTATATTTAAATTCATAAGTCTACATAAATTATTTAAAAAATTTCTTTATTAATGGCTATCACGTTTCTAAATAATTCACATCAATTTTTTGTAATCAACTTTATCATTTCAAAAAATTTCCATCAATAAATGATCCATACTAGTTAATGATTTTCAAATGCATCAAAACATATGATCATGATTTCAGTAATGATTTAATGAATAATATATTGAATATAGATCAATAATTAATCATAGTATATATGATAGAAAACATTGTCACTATGAGAATTCAATGTTATTTTCACATTAAGTCATTGTCACAAATAGAAATATTTCATTGAAGGAAAACATGACAAGAAAGTAAAATGAGGACATGAATTATTATAAGTTATAATTAGAAAAGTCTTGTTGAGCCATCAATATGTTTTATATATATTTTATTAATGATAATTCATTGAATATTACTCTTGGTGTTAATATTTTGATCAAGAAGAATTGGAATGATGAAGAAGAAGAGATAAAGGATATTCTTTCCATAGATTTTGTTTTTTAAATTAATTTGTAATGATGGAAAAATTCTTTGAATAATTTTATTAAAATGTAGATAATATATAATAAACATTCATTTAACTGAATAATAAATGTACTTTTGATTTTTCATCTCATGGTTTGTATGCTTGTAATGTAAAAAAAACTATTTCAGAAGTATTTTAAAGTGGTTAATTATTTAAAATTATAAATGAATATTAAATTAAGGAATAATGTTTTATTCTTGAGACTAATTTTACATTCTATTAGAATATTTCACAATGGAAAACAAACTTAAGAATGGAAAAAAAAATATAGTCATCGCTCAATCCAGTATTTTCCAAGAAATAAGAACATTAAAGACTGTTTCCCAAGAATAATGGTAGGACATTACGGATGACATTTATGAGGTTTATTTTTTGTCAAAACAAGACTTAAAATGAGAATATAAAATGTGAAAGGTGGAAAAATATACCTGATAAGTGGTTTACCCATAAGGTATTTTATTGATTGTCTACGCTTCACAATGTAAGAAAATATAAATCTATTCTGAATCAATGTATGATATTGAATTTATTATTATATTCTATTGATGGTAATTTGAAAATTAATTCTCAATTTTATGATATGACACATTATACATAAACCCATAAATACACCATTATTTATCTAGTATAAAATTACTCTACACTTATGCTTCCATGTATAATGATCAATACTTGGATCTTGTTTGATTTCATCAAATTAAACTAAAAAAATACACCAAAAGAAAAATATTTAGATAATCTAATAAAAATATTTTTATAAGTTCACGTGTTATTAAATCATTAATAAAACAAGATGTGTTCTTTGGTATAAATAATATCACATTATCATGAGAAGAATGATATTTACATTATTATAGCACCCCAGTTTCAATAAGTAACCATTTAATTATGTATTTTAAGTACCTAAAGTGTTTGGGTAATGTTTGGGGGAGTTTTCAGGACTTTTTAAATGTTATTAGGGATTTTATGGAGGTGAAATATATGATAATGGTTAGATGAAACTATGAAAATCATTTAATAAACCTTGCAAAGTGATACATAACCTACTGAGTATATATAAAGTTAGGTGAATGATTTGTAGAAACCATACATCCACCTAGAAGAAATATTGAAACTTGTTAGAGAGGTAAAAACATAGTTGGAATATGGTTTGTCTAACCATGAATTCCAACTGTGAAAATGGTGTTTGGAGGACATAGTTGGTGCACTATTTGGGCACAGTTTCCATAACTATGCTTTTGAACCTTTCACGATTAAAAAATTAAATCCTTAAATTGTGGATCTCACTCGATATTATCTATAAAAAATATTATTTTCTCTTTGATGATCCTGACATGGTTTTCCTTCCTCCAAATTTCTATAGAGACTATTCCCTATAATCCAAGAGGGATCCATTCGAAAATATTCAATTGTTGAGGTCTGGATTGCATTGTAAGTCTCTTTTATTTGTCTGTCTATATAGATATATTCATCTTCCTATCATATATTAATAGATAAATTATATTGTGGATAAAAATATTATATTTTATTCAGATCATGATGATATATTGTTGTTTTGATGTTAGGTAACAAGATTTATGGTGGGTTTTTGGAGTTTTAACCCAGTTCTGATGAAGAATTTGTTCCATTATTCATTTTCAATAAAATTTATGAGGTATGTGGCATCACTATCAACAAAAATTATTATAACGTGATGGATTTGTTTTTAATTTATTTAATTTATTGAAATTTATTATTAAATTTACAAGAAAATAATGGCAGAAACCCTATTTAGATACGGTTTGTGGATTTTTGAAAACTTGTTGTTCTGTAAAGTTTGTTATTTATGGATTTAAAAAAACTCTTTTTAAAATGTGGATTTTTTTATTCTTTAAAATGGTTTTATAGTCATATTTTCAATAAAATATTTTTATAGTTAAATTTCAAGAAATCGTTCTCTTGAAATGGTTTTTTCATACACGGGTTGTATTTTTTCTTGCTTTCAATGTGACCCTAAATATGGGGTATATATTATTAGGGTAGAAGTGATGTGACCCTAGATAAAGGGCTTATGCCATTGAGGAATAGGGATATTGGCCACTTAGTAATGACTTAGAATATTTAAGAGAAACATCTAATGAGTATAAAACCATCACCTCAATATGCATGTGTAGATGTGTGGACATGTGGTTATGGGGATATATGAAATGAAATGAGTTATGAAAAAATGGAAATTTTGGAATCGTTTTTAATTGTATTTTTGTTTCATTCCTTGGAAGAAAATATATAGATTTAGAAAATGGTTTTTCTTTGATATAAACAATTTTTAATTGTTTAATATATAATTTATAACGTGTTTTATCCTTTTGGTGTGAGTAGGGACAATTTTGGGAAAACGTACTTTGTTTCATTACTCACCATCTTCTTAGAAACATTTGTACATTTGAAAATATTTTTTTATTGAGACATGGATAAAGATATTGTGTCTCAATTCATTAGTGATTATTTTTTATACATTGAGTATGTCAGGTGTAGGTTTATCTTGGATCATTTTGGAAGCTATGGGGTTGATGAAAAGGGAGCCTTAGTTTTATTACTTTTTCCTTCCACTCTATTTTTTATTATTATTGGGTTTATTTTTGGTAATCTGATATGTTTCATGTGTTTAGTTGAGTTTTATTATCAGTTTTATATATTTATTTATATACATTATTATCATTCATCATTTAGTGATTATTTTCTGATAGGGTGCGTGTTTGAGTTTATTTAATTATCAAAGGGAAAATTGTCCCCCAATAATATGGAAGCCCCTGGAATTTATTTTCAAACATTGGAATCTTGTGGATGTTACCTAAGGCCTGGTAAAAATTATTCCATGACTCAAACCTATGAGGATGGAAGGGGTGTTACAAATGGTATTAATATTGGTTATCCTTTCATTCATTTTGAGAAGAATTGTATTTGTTTTATGTCTTTAAAAAGAAAAAAATCATTCTTGATTAATCCTTGAGTTGGGATGGTAGAAAGGTTTTGGATTATTAGAAATTGAAATATAGATCATAAAAAATGTGTAGGTGAACGATTTAGGTTAATCTTCAATTTACCAATTATTTGGGTATATAATTGTACTGGAAACACTTATAAGAGTTGTAATCTCATTGTTAGGGGTTTAGAAAATGATAAAGGCATGACACACATTGATTGAAATTACTTCCCAATAGGATTGAATTTTTATTTTGAGTAATGATTTATCATTTTTTCAAAAAATGTTAATTTTTAAAAAGTTCTGAATTTTTTTTTAAAATGATATATTGTTTAAAATGAATGATTGTTTTATTTTGAAAATGGATAATTTTTTAAATCATGGTGGAATTTTCATACATGAGTTGAAACATAATGTATAGAATTTTTTTTAATCATTATTATTATAGTTTGATATATTAATTTTGAAATTTTTAAGCATTAATGTTATATATAGTTATAATTATAATGTTTTGTTTTGTTTATAGAAAGTTTAACTCAGTAGGCATCGTACAAACCAAATGGAAGAGTCTATTGAGAATGTAGTTTAACCTAATCCACAAGTTAACTAGTATCTAGTTTGAATTGTTTTACATCCTTTTCAGTTCTTGTATATTTGGAACTAAAGTGATGAACTAATTAACATGGATAATTCCATTTTATTACCAAAGAAGAATCCACCCATAATTTAGCACACCAAGTGATATAAAATTCATTTTGGTGACCAAAATTCTATAGGATCTTGTATTCCAATGATGGGGTTTAGAAGTGAAAAATAAATTAGACCAGGGCATTACATGTGATGATTTTTAAGAATTGTTCAATAAACAAATAAATCTTCACATGTTCAGGATTTCTATAATGGGAGACTTTTTTTAGTATGAAGTAAGGGAATCCCTCAGTGATATATTATATAGCTAAATTTATGAATATAGTCAACATTGAACATGAAGTTATGGATAGTGCATTATTAAAGTTACACATTTTTTAAATCAACACTGAGATAAGAGATTCATTTTTTTTGTTCTGTGTATAATAGATTATACATAGATGGTAAATAGGGAGAAGATGAAAGAAAGGGACATGATAGGAACTATAAATGGAGGAATCATGTTTATAGCTATGGGAAATGGGGGGAAATATACTGATCAAAATAATAAAAAGAGGGAAACCTATTTTGTAAGTGTGAGTATGAATCAGAATCAGATAGTTGGATCAATTAATCTTACTTCAAAACCCCAAGATTAAAGCAAGATGTTTCTAATGTGGATATTTTGATCATATCTAGAAATATTTTACAGTACCCCGTAGATCATGATAAAATTAAAACCAAATGGGGTATCTTCAAGGATATTATTTTAGTGCTCCAATGTTAGGTGTTCGGGACACTTATCATGTGTAATGGATGTCATGTGATTTTATGGGTTGAGTTCATTGGAATAATTCCTAAAAACGAAACTAAGATAGCCATGGTGATTCCAGGAATAACATGACTCCTTAGGCAGTGCAATCCCAATCGGGAAAAAAATAAAAATGTATAGGGAGTATGTCGTTTTATAAAGTTGAGCAAGTGATTATGGATGATCAATCTATAACATATACTATGAGAGACATAATTATTTTGAATTATACCCTTATTAATGATTGTTTTGATACGGTTTCATCCCATTTGTTTATTTATTCTCTTTTTGTTGATTTTTTACCTTTGAATGTTGATATGGTACTTTCTATTTTGAAACTTCAAACTTCACTTGGTCAACATGAATGATAAGATTATATGTGTAAATAATGTTCCATAAATTTTTATGGAGGTAACTTGATATGGGATTTCTCTATGATTGATATGGATGTCTGTGATATAATCTTTTTTATGCATTGGATGACTATATTCAAAGCCCACATAGATTTTTTATACATTAATGGTTAGTTTTACTACTAATTATGTAGTTGAAAATCTCTTTAAGGGAGACTAGAATGAAAAATAAGATGAAAAATGATTTTTAGAACCCAAAGTTGGAACAATCTCATACAAGTTGGAGTGTTAACTTTGGAGTCAATGAAAGAGATCAACAATAGATATTTTCTAGTTGTTTTTTATTAGTTTTTTGATGTTTTTTTCAAAACCTTCTCGTGGTTACCACCTGTAAGATAAATGGGGTTTATGATTAATCCCCTTTTAGGGATGAGTTTTATTTTCCTTCTATATTATCAGATATAACCAATATAATTAAGTGAATTTAAATAGAATTTGGAATAGATGGAAATAAAAGGGTTCATTGGGCCTAGCATTTCTATGTGGGCAGCACTAGTCCTGTTTGCCAAATAGGTGGATGGAACTCTTTGATTTTGTTTTTATTATCATAAGCTTAACCAATAAATGATAAAGAATCAGAATCCACTTCCATGAGTCGATGTTATTTTTAACCAATTGAGGGGATATGAATGGTTCTATAAAACTTACCTTTAATCTGGATATCATGAATTGTGATTTAGGAATGAGTATATAAAAAAGAGAGCTCTCATAATTATATATGGACATTATGAGTATGTTTTTATGCCTTTCAATATTATGAACGTGCCATAATTCTTAATGGAATTCATGAATCTGATACTTAAGATATATCTGAATTATTTTTTGAGGATTTTTATGGATGACATATTACTCTATTCATAGACATGGCATAAGCTTAAGAAATTCTTGGCAGCAATGTTGGGATTTTTTGGGGATCATCTTCTATAAGCCAAATAATCACAATGTAATTTTTTAATGTAATATGTTTATTTCTTAGTCCATGTAATCTTTGAAAGAGTTGTTTTTATGGATCCATAAAAGATAAGGGCTATTATCTATTTGAAAATGTGAAATAATATCTTTGAGATACATAGTTTCCTTCGTATAGCTATTTATTACCAATGTTTTGTTCATTATTTATCATGATTAACTTCACTAATGATAGTGTTGATTAGAAAAAATATTCCAATCCAATGAAATGATGAATTTTGTAATTATCTTCAATAGCTAATGGTTTTCCTTACATCAGTATTGATCCTGATATTTCTGGAATGAGTATAATTGTATGAGGTGCATTTTTATTCTTTAGTAACGGTATTAGGATGTGTTCTCATGAAGGGAGATCATGATGTTGTTTATGGATCACAGAAATTACCGTTTCATGTGAGGAACCACCCAATATATTATTTAGAGTTAACTATTGAAGTCTATTATTTGAATGCATGGATTTAATACTTCTTCAGTATGAATTATATAGTGTTTACTGATCACAAGAGATTAAAACATATTTTCTCTCATAGGTGTTTGAACTAGGGGAAATTAACATGAATGGTATATCTGCAAATTTTTGACTTCGGATTTATATATACATTGGGTAAAAGAAAATTGGTAACAGGTTCATTAAGTATAATTTCATATGGTCAGTTTCCAAAATATTATTTAAATTAGTAGTAGTGGATATTAGTCTTAAATGACAAGAAACATGATTGTGAATATCGAGGTAGTGTTTTGGTTTTATTTTGTATCTCTTTGGTTCTTTTTTTGGTTGAATATTTTAAAGAGGCATAGAATTCAAATTCTTAATGTGATTATTTGAGGTCCAAACACAGTGGGGGGAGACAATTGAGTGATGGAAAATTGATGGAAGATCAATTTTTTTGGATTATAGTGTGGATGGTCATACCTCTTTCTTGTTATTAAGAACTGATCCATTCTTACCACCATTGGAGATGGGTTGTTCATCATGGAATGTAGAATATGTATAAGGTGTTGAAGGCATAGTTTTCATGGGTCATATTGAAAAGGGTAGTTGTTGACTAATTTTATAAATGCATCACATGTTAGCATGTTAAGGAAGATCACCAGTGGATAACAGTTATGTTGTAGTCTTTACATATTACGGTTAGGAAATTGGAGAATGTATCCTTGTATTTTGTGAGAAGTCTACCGAGAACAGCTTGAAAACACAGTTCCATATGTGTGATAGTGGATCGCCTCAAAAGTCATCCCATTTAATTCATATTCATGATTTTCATATAGTTTAGGGATTGTATAAAATCTATATCTGATAAGTGGAAAAGAGTCATGGCATACAATTTTTTGTAGTATCAGACCATGATCTAAGTTTACATCCCATTTATATAAATTTTAACAACAATCCCTTAGAACATAGTTTACATTATGTATATCGTATCATCCTTAGATGTTTGGAAAATTTGAAATAATGGTACAAATGTTTGGAAATAATGATTTGGTCTTATATTATGAAATTTTCTAGCTCAAGGGAAGACCGCATACCATTAGTGGAGTTCTTGTATAAAAATATTTATCATACCTCAATGCATATGGATCCTTTTGAAGCATTTTATAGGTGTCCCTATTGTTCTCCACTTTTTTGTATAGATATAGTTGATACATCACTGGTTGGACCAAGCCTTGTCTAACAGATAACAAAGAAGATTAAATTAATCATGAAGAGAATGGAGTAGTATTAGATTCATCATATATATTATGAAGATCATCATTGGTGTATGTTATTTTTCGAGGTGAGTGATCATGGGTTTTTGGGAAACTATTTAAGTCTTAGGCATCATCTCTTTGTGAAAAAGGGTAAGTTATATCCTTGATACATATTCCATTTTGAGATACTTCAATGGGTTTTTGAGGTGGAATATCGGTTGGATTTTCCACCCCATCTCAATGTAGTGAACAATGAGTTTCATGTTTCTTAGTTGAAAATGCATCATCCTTATCTTGACCATGTGATTAGATGGGATCATGTTGACCTTGAGTTGGATGCTTCAGTGGTGTATGTTCCATTTGAGATTTTTCATAGGTAATATAATCTATTTCATGGAAAATTCATTGGATTTTGTGGGTTTTATGAAACATGGAAATATTTAGGAAGAAACATAGGAATGGGCGAAAGAAATTTTCGATAAATTTTCCGATGTCTTTTCGTAAAGTGGTTTTTTCTACTTTATAGGGACAAAAAAGCCAATTTAGGTATAATGTATCCCCCCAGATTCAATATGTAACGCTTTGTTTATTTATATTAAGTACATAATGTGTTTTTTTGATGTTAGGTAGGATTTTGAAGAATTGTAGAATGTTTTATGGATTTTTAGGAGGTTCATGTTTTGTGCATGTTTGGTAGAAACCATGAAACTCTTTCCAAAAACTGTGTATAATAAGAGAGAGGCTCCTTATTAGGAGAAATGTATAGGGCATGGTTTGACCAAACTGTATGGCCACCCTAAAGTAACCCTTAAATTTGGAATAGAGTAAAAAATAATTTTGGTGCATAGTTTATCTAACCATGTGAGCCAATCGTGTGATGGGGTTTTGGAGGCAGCGGCTGGCACACAGTTTGCATATAATTTTCCTAGTCGTGCACTTAAACCATTCATGGTTAAAATTTTAGATCCTTAAATTGTGGATCTCACTCATGATTACCTATAAACCCCACACTTTTTCACTTTGACCATCCTAACTTATCATTCTCTCCTCCCAATGGGTTTGATGACTCTTCCCTTTGATCTAGGAGTGATCCACTGGAAAATCTTGGTGTTTTGATGGAGGTATTTCCTATTAGGTCTGTGTTCATGGTGGTTCTCCTTAGATATATTCTTCTTAACTATATTATATTCATATGTTTTTTCTTTTAGGAATAAATATATGATAGTTTATGCGAATCATAATTAGATAATGCAATTTTAATGTTAGGGAACTAAATATAAGCTGATTTTTAAGAAACTCTACCAAGTTTTGTTGAATAGTTCTTTCCATTATTCATTTTCACTATAATTTCTAAGGTATGTGGTTTCACTCCCGACTATTATTATTATAACTTGAAGTATTAGTTATAAATTATTTCAATTTGTTTAAATTGATGTTAAAATCATGGTAAAACCCCTCTTTAATTATGGTTTTTGGATTTTTGAAAATTTGTAATTATGTAATGTAATTTTTTTTTTGTATATTAAAATGATGATTTTAAGATATTATTTTTTTTTATTCATGGAAATTATTTTATGGTGATGTTTCAAATAAAAGAATTTTTTTATAGAAATAGTTTTAAATTGTTATATTGATATAATTTTTTGATACACTGGTTAGTGTGAGTTCATGATTTTGATGTGACCCTTAATTAGGGGTTTATAGAATTATGGTACAAGGGATGTGTAACATTTGGTCATAAGAATATTTTCCAATTTTTGATGACTTGGTGGATGAGGAATGAACTAGTCATGAGTATGGAACTATCACCTAGGCATGCATGTGTGGATGTGTGGATATGTGGATATGTGGATATTTCAAATGAAATGGGTTATTCCAAAATAGAAATTTCTGAAAATTTTTAAATAATTGTATCATTTCTTTTCTTTTAATAAAAAATATTGGTTTTGTGAATGGATTTACTTTTCTATAAAATATTTAAAAGTTAATTTAAATTAAAGTTCTAGCAATTTTTATCATAGTGGCGTGTGTAGACAAACCATTTGGGTAAAACCTATTTAATTCAATTACTCACCCGTACTTGGGAACATTAGTGCAATTATAGATATTTTTTATTAATACAAATTTAAAGTAACATTGTATCTTTTCTTTAGTGATTCTTCATTATAATATAGGTATGTATTATAGAGTTCGATCTTTTAGAATGTTGTAATATGTTGATTCATTTCCCTTTGAGTTATTTAGTTTTATTGTTTTGTCTTATACTTTGTTTACTATTTCTAGTTTGGATTCTTCTTGGTACTTAATTTTGGTTCATGGTTTTAGTTGGGCTTTATTATTAGTTGTTATACTTTTGTTTGTATAAATTTTTATCATTCCTCATTTAGTGGTTATTTGGGGATGGTGTTCTTTGTTGGGTTGTTTTAATTCTCAAAGGAAAATTATCCCCCAATTGTATTGAATCCCTTGTCATTTATTATCAGCCTTCAGCATCCAAGGGATATATTTTAAGGCCGATTATCATTTACTCTTCAATTGAATCCAATAATAATGGGTTGGATATTACAATTATGAAAAGGAAATTGATTTTTATATGAATGGAAATATCATAAGAAAATAATTTTTTAGGAAAGGAGATTCATGTGAAAACATAGATCCCAAGATGATATTAATTCATATGGGAGAAAATATCATTTGAATATGAAAAGGTAGTATAATGGGAGGTGTTTATATGATACTCTATTATGCCATGTAAGTTATGGAAACAACTTATGATATTGTTTTTAAATGATATATTTACATCACATATAATATAAGAGAGGCATGTATGATAAGAAACCTTGAAGAATGTTGTATGTATTATAAATTATTAAATAATATGTAATTAATATTATGATATAGATAAATGATTTGAAATTTAGATAACTATATTACTTAGACAAGATTTTATAAATAATCAGTGAATGTATTTGTAGAGGGTTTTCCACTATAATATGAGGAGTATCCATTTCAATATTTTTCATTGGTAAATTCATATTTAAAATTTAAAAAGTTTTTTTACATGTGGGTTATTAAAAAATTAATTAGAGTTCATACAATTAATTAATTTATAATCCAAGATGTCTCTATGTATTAAGAGGATGTAAAAATAAAACCAAAGTCTTATTTAAAATAAAAGATGAATACTTGTTAATTGAGTTCCTCAATTTAATGAGTTCCAAATTTTGAGAATAATGAGACTAAAGATAGAATAAATGTTGTAATATATATATATATATATTATTAACATTAAATATATAAGTGTATGTGATGACCAGTGATAATAAAAAAAACATAAAACCATTTAGTATAAATTAAAACTATAGAACATTATTACAACACATATTTATAATCCTTGTAATTCAAATGTATGAATAAAAAGACCTAACTATTTCAACAGACTATAAATTTTAAGGATTTGAAGATAATAAATAAAAAAATTACAAATATTTTCACATTAGGAATTAGAAATGTAATAATAGGGAAAAATTATTAGTGTTTTGTAATGTAGTTTTAAAATTAACAAGAAAGGTTTTGAATCAATTAAAGAGATGAATAAAAACTAACAATATCTTAATTCACTTCAATGAAGAAGATGAACGAATGGATTGGAAATAATATGCTTGGAATTTAAATAGGTGAATTGACCTTATTTATATAATTATAATATAATAAATGTAACTTTTATAAAACTATGTAAATGATAGTATAAAAATTTGACGAATAAGAAGCACATCAATAAAAATATTGCATTATTAATTGGTGTAGAAATATTTTTTCCATCATATCCTTAAATTATAAGTGATGGGTTCAATAAAGAATGATATTTTACAAACACTATTAGGAAACATGTATCATATCTTTAGGATACTCCCTTATCATGATAATTATTGGTTTTTTACAAGTGGATCATGCATTCATGGTATTTTCTAGATTTATGAAAGGATTATAAATTATTTTTAATTAAAAGACACCAACAATTATCTACCCTCCCTCTATGCATTGATAATATCCTAATGTAATACTATAATTATAATCATAGTAAGATTCAACTCTGATTAAATTATCTAATTTTATATAGTTTTATTTTACAAATTAGTTTATTTCGGAATTTTTAATGATGTGTAGTTCCTATATAGAAATATCCATATTGAAATAGAATTACTTATCTACCATGACAATGATGAACATTATAAATAAATAGAAGATGATATTGATGGTTGTATAAATTCTAAAATAATAATAATTATGGTTGAGTTCTTAATAAAAAAGGAGACAGATATAGAATGGAATGAAAAGAAAAAGTTGTTGAGTATACCACTATGGTGATAGAAAATACATATACATTAAAGGAATAAAATAATTTGGAGATCAGTATGAATCTAAAAAAATTGGAATGATTACCTCGAGATTAGTCAAGAACTATTGGTAGTGATCATATGTCAATAGACATATCATTTTAGGGATCAAAATTACCTCCCAAAATATTTCATAAAGAATTAATCTTCCTAATTTATGGTTTAATTGATGACATATAGGACGAAATAAATTATCATGAATGATGATTATGAATATAGAATGAAATAATTAACAGACAATTTTATGAGTTCTATAATTCTATTTAAAGAGTATGGTGTTATAGAATATGTTATTATAGAGTATGAAGTGACATAATCCATGTCTAAAAATTAATTGTTTAAATAAGGTATATAGAAGGATGTGATCATAAAAAATATTGAGTGATAAGATCCAAATATTTGAGGTAAATCAAAAACACCACATTGACATAAATAATGAGGAATTATATCTTAAACATGCTAAGATCATGGTGCATGACACCTTGTTATAAGGGAAGTCCATGATTAATGATGAAGTAGTTAAAATAATTAAAAGGAATTTGAACACAAAATAAATTTGATTGAATATGTGAATGATATTCTAATTCTGAATAGTCCATAGATTTAGATAAAATATGAAAATCCAGTAAAAAATAATGTTATGTGTTCCTAAGAAGCAATTGTATGAAATTATATTTACACACATGTTTTTTAAGATAAGTTATAACAAATTATAAACTTATAAATAGTTTTAGCATCATCATTAGATCATATAATGTACATTCTCATATCCTCCCACTACCATATACTACTAAATGATTACTTGACTATAAGAATTATATTATACCACCACTGTGCCTCCCAAAACACCGAAGTCTTCCAAATAGAATTGAAAGTCTTGAGAAGTATGATGGGAGTACATAACCCATTTGTTAGAGTTAACAAAAAAATGTAATAACTACAAGAAAATATAATAATATATAACCCTCTAAGCTAGGAAATATCTAATTAAATAATTACTACATCACATATAATATAAAATTAATTCATAGACATAACATAACAGTTCCCCCATTGACATATCATACAAATATCTTACCAAATAATTCATATAATCCTTAACCTCTTTATAGATTTATTTTTTAGTCTTAACACCATCCTTAGTGGCTTTGAGGGGTCAAAAAAAGGAGGATTTTAGAAGATAGTGTATTGTTTTTAATCAATCATTCCTATTTTATTTATTTTGTCTCACCTCATATAAATATTCTTCTATAAGGATTAAAAAATAACACTTATACCCTAAATATATAGATATTTTATTATTTTAATTGAATAGCCTATATTTATATCAAAAATCCTTGAAATGTGAATGAAATTCATCAATCATATGTAAATCGAACAACCAGCTCATGAACTAATGTATTATATTTTCCATCACTGTGTTATAGACTAGTTATAATGATGGAATAGATATTTCTATATGATATTGAATTCATATATATCATTCTAAAAATATAATATAAAAAATATTTCCTTACATCTAAAAATGATAATGTCATTCGTGAGTACATGTGGACAACCACATCCACGAAGTGATGTGATTAATTTTTCCTAAAAACATCAGATGAATTACATATATATATATATATTTTAAAAACTATTAGATATATATGGTGTAATTATTATTTTTTAAAGATAAAATAATATTTACCTTAATTTCAAAATGATTGTTCAAAAATATAAATGTTAATTATGGGTATGTATGACCTATAATCTACAAGATTGTAACATTATTCATTTTTTATATCCTGATTTCATGATTTTTTTAAACAAAATATTGATATATAAAAATGATAATTATATAATGAATTTTATTCTGGAGATGATGGAATAATTAACACTTTGACCAAAATCACCCTATCTAAGTCATCTTAGACTTATATACTAAAAGTCATTAACACAACCAACATAATAATAAATTATTAAGTAATTGTATATTAAATGGGGGATAGCCCCATTCTCTCCTAGTGTGCTCTCCTGAGCATGCCTCTCTTCCCCTTCCTTGGCTTCCCTTCCCCTACGTTGGAGAGTCCTTCCCTATGTTCTCTTTTTTCGAGATCCCATGAGATATCTCTATTATTCTTCCTAGGGTTTTATCCCCTAATGTTCTATATGGAGCACCTTTCAAGCATATATCTTCTTCCTATCCTTTTTCCTAGGGTTTCACTCCCCCACTGTTCGTGTTAGGGATTCAATCTTGTTTTCGTTATAGGGCTTCAATCTAGTTTTTTCTTTTTCCCTTCCCTGATCCATGATGGTTTTGGGTTGCAGTCTGGTTTTTGTTGGGGAGTTTTGATGGGGTTGTAGTCTCTATTTTGAGGGTGAAGGTTCATATTTGATGTTTTGTGGTGAATCTAATGGTGCTTTCTGGGCTGTGGATTTCTATGGATGTCTTTCCCACTCATACTCTTCTCTGGCCTCTAGATCCACTGGTTCCTTCTAGGTCGGTTGGGTGCTTTGGTTTCTAAGATGTTTTGGGTTGCGTTGTGCATTATGGTGGGGGATTTTAGGTGGCCCGGCCAATGTTCAGACATTGAAAGGGTTTTATTTTAGTTGGGCGGTGTCAGCAAAGAACATGACTCCCTGGGAATGCTCAATGCTTCTCTTACTCTGCTCTGGCTTTGGGTATCACCTTTCCTCCCCAGATTGGTCTAGAGAGGTGGCTATCATGCAAACTCTGGGAGGTATTGTTCGAGTGGTCATCGGCATTCCAAGAGGCTTGATCTTCATTTAGTGGATGCAATATCCTTTTGGGCTGGTTTGTATTCTGGGGATGGGGGTGACGACTTGATGCTGTTATTGGGTTTTGATGTTCTGTTGTGGTGTTTCATCGGTGACGCCGATGGTAGTGGTGGATCAGAGTTTGGTGTAAGAGGTGGACTTCGGATGAGGCCAGCGGTGAAGAAAAAGAAGTCGATGACTTTGGTGACGTGACAAAGTGACAGTGATGATAGTGTTGTGATGTTTATCAAGAAATTGATGATGGAAGTAAGGTCTTCCTAGATTTTGGGTTTCTAGGGCAGCATGCTTTTTCTGTGATTTCAATTTTTGGATTTGAACATTAAATTTTGAATGTGTCTTTTTGGGATCAGGTTTTTGGTTAATTATATTCAATGCGTGTGTTTTTTGAAATTGTTATTCGGCTTTTTGTAAGGTTCTCACTTAGCCAAAAAGTGGTTTTTTAGAAAATAAAAAAATTCATTTGAGGAATTGTATATTACGAGGTAATAAGAGATATAAAAAATGAAAATAAAATAGTTCTCAAAAATGTAAATAAATTACCAAATTTTTTTATATAGGATAATAAATAATATACATAATGATTTGTACTCAAGGTACGAAACATTGTTTTAATAATCTCTTAAAGTTCTTTAAAAACTCTCTTTTGTAATGATATCTATATTTTATAAAAATTATTTAGAAATGGTTTTTAATATTACCATGTGATACATAATATCATTATTTCCCATGTTTTAATTTTTATAAAACATATTAAAAAGATTTTTTTCTATTTTTCAAATGATGTATATTGTGACTTTTCTGAAAAAAGTGAGAAGGAATGTTTTTTTATCTTATACAGCATGAGTATATTTTCCCACCATCATGAATAAAAATTTCATTTATGATTATTTTACATATATACATTTTTAATTTTAAATAAAATATTTTCCATCAGATTTTTAATTTTTTTAATAAAATATTTGATTTAAAAATATAAATGGTATTTTCATATCTGAAGGTGTTTTGAATTCTATTTTTAAAAGAGTTTCCCAAGGTTCATATTCATGTTATTGTCCTGGAAAACTGATTCATATATTAGGGTTTAAGACCCATTATTGTTCAATATATGAATGGTTGAGCCCCATTATAGCACACGATATCATGATTGATCCCTACAATATCTCTCCAATGAATTGGATGGTATTTGTTTCTCTGTAAAATTATTTTTAATTTCAACCATAAGTTTATTCCAATTTGTAGGGGTTCTATAAGGGTTATATGAGATGATGTCCCAAGGTAGCTACATGATTGTTCTATTCATTCTAATAATTTTTCAAGTAAATAATTTGGTTCAAAAAATTTGGATTCTATCTTTGTAATGTTAAAATTAATCTCTTTGTAGAGACCCAATTTTTTCCTTGTAATAATTTGAAATATTTCTCTATAGATCTCCAGATCTATGCACCAAGACATCATACAATTCAAAATCTTGGTGTTCCAAGAATTAATTTTATCAAAATATTAAATATATTTTATATTTAATGCATGCAGCTTTTAAAAAAAATTGGATAAATATTAAAAATAAACTAGGATCAGAAATCTAAAACCACGGTTGAGCCTAGAATGTGGTGTTTACCCTATGCATGGCATAAAATGGGTTAGTGTAGGGGGTTCAAACTCCTCACTTATCGGTGATATGTTCAGTGAAATGATTAATTCATTCATCCATTCATTCATTTTCACATAGTATATAATTGAATAAGAATACTTCTAGGGTAAATTGTCCTGGGATAGCCTCATAATTCTAGAATCACCAATGACACTCTCCTTCCTCCTTCTGTTGGCAGATCACATCAAACGATGATGAAATTTCATATCAGATCGGATAATGATGCAGTGAATGAAATAAATTTTCTCGATTATTTATGGGCATGTTATTCATCAAATAATGATCCAAAAACAAGGTATGACTCATCACATAGTGATTTACCCCTTTTGACTAAATTGTTTTAGAATATCCATCCTTTTTCTTGGGTCTGCACTAATTGTGTCCTATGAATTCACCTACATGACATATTTAAATTGAATTATTCCAGGTTTTCTAACATGGTATCACCATTCTTGATATTTTTCCATGAACACTTGGACAATGACATTTAATGTTTTTTATGGTTTTTTTCTCCCAAATACTCTTTGCGTTCATCATCGGTAGGACCCCACGGTCCTAGTTCGGCATTATTGGTAGGTACTGAGCCTGATAAAACCCCTATAATAGTAAAAAAATTGATAAAAAAATAATAGATCAATGAAATAAGGTTAGATATAGGATCATTAAAAGGCACATATGTTGGTTTCAGTAATTTTATATCAATTAATTGAATGTTAAAGGATTTGTGATATTCGGGATGCACTAAGGAAATCTCGTGGAACAACAAAGACGGTTTCTAGAAAGAGATGGCTAGAAAGTGAAAATCAATGTCAAATCCAGTCATACAGGTTGGATTTGAGGTAAGATATATGGTAAAATGTAGAGAAACATCCTTATGTAGCATACATATAACAGATCAATGATTCTGTAGAAAACCTGACTATAGGTCGTGTAGTTGGATGAACACATAGGGTGTAGCCCCTACAAAATGACACTTAGGGTTTTAGAGATGTTAAGGATTACACGACCTATATCCCTCATAAATGTCATGTACCGCAATCCATGTTAGTCAACTCATGTGTAAAATATCAATGGTGAGAACCTATGTGTAAGTGTCTGGCCGTGTATGTGGTCGTGTACTCAGGTACAGTGACACATGGTCATGTACACGGACACAGGGTCTGGTACACAAACATGGGGTCTGGTACACAGACACAGCCAGTAGGATATTACTGGGTCAAGGTCAGTCCAGACATTCTATATAGTATACCTAGACAGTTTTAATACTACATGTTATGGGAACCATGTGCTGACTAGGTACACAGCTAGGCAGTGGAGAGGGAACACACGTTGTGTAGGTCCCCTGACATGCCATGTACCCCCTTGACCTATTTTTAGGAACCTTAAAAGTTCTATATATCCTTTTTTTGAACGTTGATGTTGGCCCAAGAGTATCCTATCGAAAGTATTTTCACATAGAACATGATGGTTTCCTTCATTGTGACTTTTTATATACGGTGTGAAATATTCTGAAAGTGGAATTTACTGAGGTAATGCCTGATGATGGTAGTGATGAGGAATAATAACCATAGACAAATGAGTTGTAACCTCTAGTAGATCTAGGCAGTATATTCTTTAACCTTTAGATTTTAATCCCCTTTCAACATGGGTGTGGGTCCTCTATAGCTACCATTTGATTCGAACCCCCAACTGGGTGGGGTGCAGTTCCTTAATTACCAGAGTAGAACCCACCCTGTTGTACCAGGGCATGGGTCCTTGACTTATGAGTAAAACCTCCTACTAGGTAGGGTGTGGGTCCTTGATGACTAGAGTGGAACCCTATATTTTTCCAACATATGGGAACTCGAATTTCGAGATAAACCCACTAATCGGATAGGGCACGAGTCCATGATGAATATATTTGACCATCGTACCAAGGTACAGTTCCATGAACTTTAGAGTGGAACCCCCCCCCCCCCCCCACACACACACACACACACCCCATCAACATGGGCGGGGTGCCTCTGCCTTACTGATTGGATCCCCCCTATCAGAAAAATGTGAGAGACCCTGTGACACTAGTATGGAACCCCCCATCAATGTGGGAAATGGTTTTCTAATTTACCTAGTGTAACTCCCCTATTAGTATAAGGAATGAATCCTAGTGACACAATAATAGAACCCCCATCGGTATTGGAATGGGTCCTCTATAAATACTACTAGAGTGAAAGCACCTAACATACTAGGGAGTAGGTCCTATACTTTATGTTTGTGTCCCCTCAACGGTATGGCACAGTGACGAGGCATGGCATGACTTATAAAGTTATGTCTAAGAAAACACATTAGATTTTTGGTATCTTTTATAGACATTTGGAATTTTTGTATACTCTTCTTCCTAGTCTAATATTTGAAATGGTTATCCCTTTACCCTCTCATTTGGGCTTACTGACTAATCATATATATATATATATCCTTATATATCCCCACCTTGGACATGGTTACTCCCTATCTAAGAGAGTCGATGACACATGGGGTATGCCACGTGCATTCTTTGTTTAGATTCTCATGGTTGGATGAGTCTACTCTCTTACTATAGGTGGTGAGGACTTAATGGGTAGTTTATCTAATCTTTATTTTTTTCCCCTTATGTTGGGAAGAGGATAAATTCACTCTTTGTTTGGTTTGAGCTATTATCTTTGACTATATTATTCATCTATTATCTTACTATTCCTTTTTTATATCTTACTTCCCCACTTCAACTTACTAGGTGTCCTATTTGGTTTGTATGTACTAACCCCTATATGGGATTTTAAAACACATGTCATGTCTTATGACAATAATAGAGATGTTAGCGGAGAATTTTTAGGAGCTAAGGCATATTGGTTGATTTGGACCATATACGGTGATCATGGATTGGGATTTAAAATACATACTCTCTCAGCTATTTAATTTTCTAGTTTTCTTAGTTTGTGACATATTTCTGGTTGGGTGTGTGTTTTATCAACTTAATGTTCTTTTTTAACTATTATACTCTTGTACACACTAGTGGTTATGTATTCTTGGATTACTTTATTACAATGTTTCCTATTTTACTATCCCCCCCTATAATTTTACATCGATATGGTTGTGTGTATGTGTTGGTAATTATCAAAAGCCCTTCCTGAGTTTAGATATTCCTTCAGTGCTGGTGGTCACCCACTAGCCTATGGAGGTGGATTAAGGGTGGTCATCACTCAAGGCCCGGCTTGGGTTGGGTTATGAAATATTGGTATTAGAGTAAGTTCAATCCTTTAAAATTTGTTCAGACAATTCCCCATAAGTGTATTTAGTTGTGTTTAGGGAAATAGTGTTAGCATGTCTCAAGCGAGACTCTCATGTTAGTGAGTCCAGTGATGGTGTGAGTGGCAGATGTATCCATCCACAAGGACCTTGAACAACTTCTTTTCAACTCATCATGTCGAGACATTTTTTACAAGGATAAATGGTACATGAATTATATAGGATTGAGTATTTGACATTCCTTTTTGAGTCAGCTACCCATTTATATATATATATATATATATGATCATGTGATTGTGGTATATATTGATAAATATTAGGATTCCTCTATGATTACAGCCAACTAGGATACAAGTTTCGGGTCATGTTGATGATCCAATGATGGATGAGGGCTCAATTAATGGTCCATCTCATGAGCCCTTTCTACTAGTGGGCAGGTAGCATCACCTCCACCAGTTTAGCATAAGATCATTCCATTAGAGCAAGATGAGTACTAGTGGGGATTATAATGCTCTGAAATTTTCAGTGCCAGAGTCCACCTAGGATCTTCCATGAGCTAGATCTTCAAGAAATAGATGCTTGTCTTGATTAAGTGGTCTATGTATTTAAGATTATTCAGACACCAATGGATGGTATGGTTTCACTAGAAGATAACCTTTTCTATAGAGCATCTAGGCACTCGTGGAGTCTTATTACATAGA
This sequence comes from Viscum album, assembly GCA_963277665.1. Lineage (NCBI taxonomy): Eukaryota > Viridiplantae > Streptophyta > Magnoliopsida > Santalales > Viscaceae > Viscum > Viscum album. The sequence goes on along the minus strand of OY728143.1, from coordinate 609,213,547 downwards.
TGTATATTGAGTTGACACTCTCATGGACCAACATCCAACAGATATTATGTGAGGGGTACTACCCATCATGCATACAAACATTCCGGATCTAGGAGATTTTGTAGCTTCATTAAGGAGGGATGATGGTGTATGAGTTTTTATTGAGGTTCAGATCCATTAAACATTACTCTCTCTACATAATCCAGTTTGGGTACTTCCAAGATCAGAATTTTCATTAGGGAATCTACAGAGAAATATGAGCTAATGTTGTTCCATTATGCATCACCACCTATTTTGGGGTGATGGATTATGAACTACTGATAAAGGTATTTCTATCAGAGGGACACTATATAGATGTATATGGAATAGGGTGCCATAGATCTGAGTTTTCTATAGTAACTAGTAGATTCCAAGTGTTAAGATCTCAGTTTAAGAGGCATCCACATGATCAGACTCAATAACATGTTCTGAGGCAGTGCTGAGTTCCATGGTAGCCTGGATAAGGGTGGTACAGTACTTTTGATGAGTGATGTCACGTAGTGCAAGACTTCCCATCCAAACATCTTGAGCATCAATAGTAGAAAGATGATAGACCATTGGGGAAAAAACTCCATGACCATGGATCTCTAAGACAAGGACATGGTTGTCCATAAGGGAGGTGGATTTGAAAAAGTAGGAGGAGGAGCTTTGGGTGTTGGATTATTATATGATATCCTTCCACCCCCACCACCATGAATCACATTTTAGGCTTATGAAGATGGTGGTTAGGGCTATGGCTAGATGTAGGATTTGGAGCTTCATGAACTCATAGTGCATGAGATGATTAAAGGTATGTTCTATGTTTTTTATACTTTTAATTTAGTACTATTAGAAAAGGGTTTCAATAATTCCATTATCGTTATACTCTATGTGCTAGAGTTGGAGCTATAAGTTGAGGTTCTATCCAAGGTACTTTTTCTTGAGATTACTAAAGGGAACACTTCTTCTATATATTTTATCTTCAGCTATTTGAGCTATTTCACTGTGGAAAGAGGTTCACAAGAGACACTTTGGTTATCAGGATGGAACCCTATGACATCATATTGGGGTTTTATTGGTTTTCTATGGTCCTAGCATAGATTTAATTTCATCATAGATAAGTCATATGTCTACGCACTAATGAGATATGATTTTTATTTTCTAGGAAGATATATCTCATGGTAGGGAAAGAGGGTTCTAGAAAAAATAGGCTCAAGACCATCACTCAACAGTTAGAGAGTATACCCCTTGGTTAAACATGCTCTTTAGGTATCTAGGTTCCTTCAGTTGTAGAGGATTTTATGGAATCCTTCCCTAAGGATGTTCTGGTACTACCTCCAATGCGGGAGATAGAATTTTTCATTGACTTGCAACCTGAAACCACTCCAATATCTTCCACAGATTATCATATGTCCCCAACCAATCTCTAATAGATAAGGTTGTATTTTGAGGGCCTTTAATAGAAGGGTTTTATCAGAACTACTGTGTCCCCATGGGAAATTTCAATGTTGTTCTTAAAACATGTAGATGGTATTTGGTAGATTTTTTAGGATTATTGATGCCTAAACCATGCCATGATAATGAAAAAGTACACCTTTAATGTGGATTTATGATATATTTGACTAGTTACTAGGGGCGATAAGGTTCTTGATGATCGATCTCGGGTCTTTCTACCACCATTTGAGGGTTTATAGGGATGATATTCCAAAGTTTTCATTCCATTGTCTCTATGGGCACAATGAGTTCCTAGTCATTCCCTTTGTTGTAATGAATACACTCTACTGTGTTTATGGAATTGATGAACCTGGTCTTCCATCCGTACGTGGACTAGTTTTTTGTTGCCTTCATCAATGACATACTCATCTACTCTGTCGTAGAGGAGGAAAATAAATTGGACATGAAGATGGTTCAATTTTTACTTCAAGATAACCATATTTTTTTGGTAAACTCTAAAATTTATATTTTTGAATTCATGAGGTCCACTTTCTATGGCATGTCATTTATGATCATGATTTAGATATGATAGTAGAACAGATTGATATAGTTCTTTCATGGGATCCCCGACGGTTTTTTTCAGAGGTGTGGAGATTTCTTAGTTTAGTGGAGTGCTGAAGGAGGTTTATGGAAGAATTATCTAAAATCGATTCCCCTTTGACCACCCTGACATGGAAATAGAAGTCATTTACCTAGTCTGAGCACTTCCATAGGGCCTTTGAGGAGTTGAGGTTGAGGCTGATTAGTTTTCCTATGTTGAGAATACATGATGAGGGTATGAATAGTGTAGGTTATTTTTATTTCTCAAGATATGGCCTTGGCTATGTGTTGATGCTGATATAGGTAGTTATCGCATATGGTTCGAGGTAGTTGAGACCCCATGAGCAGATCTACATGACTCATGAACTAGAGTGGTAAAAGGTAGTTTTTTTCCATGAAGATGTGGATGCACTACCTCCTAGGGGAGAACTTTGTGGTTAACTCAGACCATTAGAGCCTCGGGTACATCTTCACATGGAGAGGCATGAACATGAGCGATTGACACTAGTTGGAGTTCCTACAGGACTTTGACTTTGAGATAGTCTTTACATTAGAAAGGGAAACTGTTTAGCAGATACCCTTAGAAGTATGTCCCAATATCTCTTAGTCTAGGATGATTTGGATCAGTTGGACACTTTGCAAATAAACCCACTAGATCATGAGGGTACAAATTTTTTTGCAGTCGATGTCTTTAACTCCTCCGCTTGTTGAGAATGTGAGAGAGACCCAACTGGGAGGCATGGATTGAGAGGTATTTTAGGACCAGATATCCTTATGAGATTTGTCATGTGGATATTCTAATTAAGGTATCATTCCATATTATTCCAAGGTAAGAGAGTGGTTCTAATCATGTTTCTAGAGGAGTGGATTCTAGAGTTCCACACCTATCCCATAGCTATACATCCCGATGTAGAGAATATTGATGCATACCTTTTCTAGTAGTTTTGGTGGTATGGAATGGGGTAAATCATACCTATTTTTTTCTCTTTTTTCCTCACTTTTCAACATTTTAAGGCTGAGAAAAATGTTCCAGAAGGTTTGATTTACCCTCTTGAGATTCCAGAGTTGAAATATGATAGCATATCCCTAGAATTTTTTAAAGTGATTCCATGCATAGAAAATTTAAATAAAACCATCTAGGTGATATTTGACAGACTCACAAAGTTGGCATTGTCAATTTCTATCAAGGAGAAGAGTTTGGTGGAGATTTTGGGGAAGTTGTTCATATTGGAGATCTTTCCCTTTATGGGGATACCTCAATGATTTTCTATGATAATAATTTATGTTTTGCCTCATGATTTTTTGGAGGCCTGCAAGAGTCATTCAAGACTCAAATGTGGATGATTAAAGCCTTTAACCATTATAATGATGGAAAAAACAAGCTCACTATCTAGGTGTTGGAGGATATGATAAGGGAAGGTGTGTTAGGCTTCATCTAGATATGGGAGGGTCACCTTATCTTTGAGGATTTTTTTAAAACAATAGATAAAACTATACCATCAACATGGAACCTTTTGAGGCACTGTACGGGAGACCCTATATACCACCCTTGTGATGGATAGATATTGTTGAGACCTCTCTTATTGGCCCAAATATGGTGTAGGTGACAACAGAGAAAGTCTAGGTCATCTATGAATGGATGATGATGGTCTAGAGCAGAAAAAAGTTTACATAGATTTCCATTGAAGGTCATTGAAGTTTGAGTAGGGAGACTTCATTTTCCTGGGATTCTCACCATGATGAGGATTGTAGAGATTTTTCTAGGGATAAAAGTTATTTATAAGGTTTATTGGGTTGTTTTTATCATAAAACAGTTTTTCAAGGTTCCTTACCACCACGACCTACCCCCACATCTGGAGTGGGTGTATGAAGTAATCCACATGTTGCAGTTGAGGAGATACATGCATTTACCACACACATTATCAATTAGAGAGATCTATAAATTAAGTATGGATCCACCTATATGGAGCATCCAGTAGTGATCCATGATTGATAGGAGAGGAACCTACATGGACAGACCACCCCATTAGTACACATGTTGTGGAAGCTTGGAAACGTGCAGGAGAGTTCCGCTGAGTGGGAGAGCCAAGTGTGGGACAAGTATCCTAAGTTTTTGTTTACTTTTTTCTTTTTAGGGGTGAAAATATTGAATAAGTTAATGATGTAGAGACTCGTTTTATCCCTTGTAAGTATTTTGAATATTTCTATATATTTTTTTAGTGAAAGTCTATAAGAAAACATTTTATTCCAAAGCCATGTGCACCGGGAATTAATTTAATAAAAATAGTAGATATATTTTATATTTTTCATGAACCTTCATAAAGAAAACTTGATAAATATTAAACAGAATATCATATCAGAAATCAAAAAACATAGTTGAGTTAGAAAATAATTTTTTACAGTAGGTTATAAATAAAATCGGTTGGTGTGGAGCATTTAGAGTCCATGATCATTTGTGGTATGTTAAGTGAATTAATTAATTAATTGTCTTAGTTTCACAAAATGAATTATTATATAAGAATAATTATAGTGTAAACTGGCTAGGGTTAGCCTCATAATAATGGAATCTCCAACAACACTCTCCTTCCTTATTCCATTGGTCGATCACATTAGATGATAACAAAACATTGAATTGTATCAGATCAAGATATAGTTGATGCATGACCTTCTCTCCATCATTGGAAGGCACAGTATTCATCGATGGATGATACAAAAACTAGGTAGGACTCACCAATTAGTGATGTGTGAAATTTGATTAATTTTTTTGATCATATCCATCCTTGTTCATAGGTTTGTGATAATTGTGGCTAATGCATGCCCCTCTGTACAAAATTTTAATTTATTGATTCAATTTATTCAGACCCAGTATCACTATTCTTGAATATTGGAAATAATTCTCGGAAATCATTATTTAAATTGTTTTTATGGTGATTTTCTCCCAAATATTATTTTTTCATCAATGGTGGGACACTGCAGCCCTCATTCAACATTGTCAGGCGGTACTAAGCCCGATCGGACCCCCGAACCCACGATAGATCAATAAAAAAAGAATAGATAAATTAAATGATGAAATATATTGGATAGTTTCAAGGAATTAATGTTGGTTTAAATGATTTGAGATAAAATAATCAATCTAAGAAGGCTTGGGGACATTCAGGATGCATAGTTGAACTCTAGTGGACCAATTGAGCTAATTTCCAGTGAACAATGTCCGAAAATCATGAATATTAGCTTGATACACTCATCTTAGAAGGATTTAAGGTGGTATTTATAGAAAAATGGACAGAAATGGGTAGATCTATCATGAAGATCAAGAATATAAGATTCTTTAGGAAACCCAACTATGCACCATGTAATGGAGGAAACCCAACTATGCACCATGTAATGGGATAAACACACAGTGTGTAGCCCCCTCAAAAGTGGCAGGTAGGTTATTTGAGAAGTTAAGGTTGATATGACATATATCCCTCCAACATGTCTTGTACCCCTCTTGTGGTTGGACAACCCATGTGAAGGATTATATATGTTGGAACCGATTTGGAAGAATATATATTTGTACGAGACTATGTACTCAGGTTCATGGACACTGGGTCTGGTACAGTGACACGTGGTCCAGTACACGGAAATGGATAGTAGCACACGGCCCAGCACTGGTTAGTCGGTACACACCTTATAGTCCACCTATATGGTGTGTAATACTACATGGGATGGGAGATATGTGTCTATCTGGGATATGGCCAAGTGGTGGAGTGGGACCACACATCGTGTGGGTCCCCTCAACACCATGTAAGACCTCTGGTACCAGGGTTATGGTCATCAACAACCAAGTGGAACCCCCTACTAGGTAGGGTATAGGTCCTCTAGGAAAAGAGTGGAACCCCATGTTGTATTAGGGTTTGGTTCCTTGACATCTGAATAGAACACACCTATTGGATAGTGTATGGTTCCTTAATGACTAGAGTGTACCCCCCTATCATATCAGGCTATGATTCCTCAACCATTAGAGTGTAACACCCGATTGAAATGGGAACAGTTCCTTTGCCTTACCGAGCAGATCCCACCTTTCAGCCTAGGGAACAGGTCATCCTGACACTAGATAGGAACCCCCCCCCCCCCCCACACACACACACACATAGACATGGGCATGGGTACTTTACCTTATTGAGTGGAACCCCCTATCAACATTTGGAACATGTCCTCATGACACTAGAATGGAACCCCCCATCAACATGGGTGTCGATCTTCTATAGATACTATCAGAGTGGAACCCCCTAATGTAGTAAGAAGTGGGTCCACTACATTGAGTTTATGGACCCTCAAATATGAGCCACAATGATGAGGTGTGGAATGACTTGAATGGTTATTTCAAAGTAGATGTGTGAGATGTTGTGCATCATTGATAGGCTTTTGGAACTATTGGAAACTCTTCCTCTTAGGTTGAGCTATGAGTTGGATATACCCTTACACTCTTATTTGGGATTCATTTTACTATGAATATATATATATATATTGTATTCCTTCCTTAAACTTGTTTAATATCATTATAGGAGAGGAAAAGACACATTGGGTATTCCATGTGAATTCTATCTTTTACTTCTCATTGTTGGATGAGTACACTCTCCTTCTATAGTTGGCAAAGATTCGATGGGTATATTATCTACTCACTGTTTGTAGCCCCTTGTGTTTGGATGAGGTTAATTTCACTCTTGGTTTTGGTTTATCTATATTCTTTGACCATATCTTTCATCTACTATCTTATTATTACTTTTGTATTTCTTACTAATCCCCCTTAAGATTTTGGTGTGTCCCGATAGGTATCTATATACTCACCCATAAATCAGGTTTTCCTATAAGTGTCATGCCTTATACAGATAATGGAATGTTTGTGGTGACTTCAGATGAGCTTAGGGATACTAGTTACTTTGGACAATGTATGGTAATTATGTCTTGGGATTCATGTGATGGGCTCTCTCAACTATTTAATTTTTCATTTTATTTTCTAGGTTGTGATATATTTCAAGTAGTGAGTGTATATTTTCTCTATAGTTTTAAATTTTCAATTTCATACTCTTGTAAACCCTAGAGGTTATGAATGATTGGCTTTCTTTATAGTTTTGTTGTATATTTTACTCTTTCCCTCTGCACTTTTGTAATATGATGGATGTGTCTATGCAAATGGGTACTTAAAAACATTGCTCCTAAATTATAGATATTATTTTGGAACAACATTCCACCCCTAGACTATGAAGGCGGTATTGGGGTATTTGAGTCTTGAGCTTCAGATTCATTTGGGTAGTGACAGTCTTTTCCTTAAAAATGTATATTTTTATGAAAAGGCTTCTTCATAGGTTTTCATAATTTTCACCGTAAAATCAGTATTCTTCTTTTAGATCATGTACTTATCATTTTATGATCTTACAACATATTATAATGTTATTCATAGGTATATATTGATGTGTATATAATATTATAAGGTCAAGATCAGATTTTCAATATATCCCATGAAACCCTTTTACTATAAAAATGACATGCATCTAGGTAAAAATGGATACTGAGTAAAAGTTTGACAATATATATATATATATATATATGGGTTTACAATGTATGAGTTATAAATTATTTCTATAAAACACTAAATATATATATATCCTAAAATGTAATATAATTATTCCATGATAAAGGATTCAAGATTAGGTAATGTTTTTTTATGGTTCCTTATAATTCATGTCAAATGAGGTTTTAGAAAAAATATTATATTTGGAAAATTTATGTAAATATACTTATGTTATTTTAACCTATAATTATCATGTTGTATTATATGAGGATGCAAATTTTTTTTCTAAACTATTTATATTCAGAATGGATTTTATATATGAAATAAGGTAAGTGTTTAATGAAAACGCTAATACAAAATATCCTTTGAAATTAACATCCCAAAATGGTTTGACTTGGAATTGATGAGTTTTTTTATTTATGGTTTAGTTGAATGAATCTATAAATGGTTTTGGAATCCCAACTTGAGATAATATTGTTATTACACATAAGAACATGATGATAGTAGATAATTTTATGATAATACAACCTCCAACATTCAATGGATCCTCAGACCCAATGGTAATCAAAGGATGGATCAATTCCCTGTAGAAGATATTTGAAGTCATGGGATATTCATAATGTCAAAAGGAAAGACTTTCCATTTATTATATTGAAGGTGAAGCGGATTGATGGTGGTTTATATTTAAGAATACAAAATAGAATATTATTCTTGATGTTATGTAATGTTAAATACATAAGATTATATTTCTATAAAATATATTTCCCAATTTGTTTTTATCAGAATTGTGAACCAATTCATAGAATAGTTCCAGAAAGATTATGATCATGTTGCTAAATAGTATTTCCCATATTACCATATTTTCCATGTACATACTAGATATTTTTTGTGATATTGATAGTAAAATTAATTGATTTTACTCTAGTTTTAAACCAAGTATATGAATAAATTTATTATAATGATAATTTAGTAATTATGAGAAAGTTAGTCATTGTGTTGATAAATTTGAGATGGAGTTTTTTTACATGTATGTGTCTCATGATGACAGGATTCATAAGTGGTATTATTGGAAGGAAATGTGGAAGCGTACATGAAAGAAATTTCTATATAAGAAAATCAAATTTTCATATTGTGATATATTTTATAAAATTCCTCTTGATGAATGTCTTATAGATTTTGGGAATTATTTCTAATATAGAATGTTTATACATATGATCATGATTATAAGAAAATAATCATAAAAATAATGAGAAGTTTATGGAAATATTATTTAATTGTAAGGAGTTTTTTTGTTATAATAATGTATGTCTGAATTCAATCACACAGGGAGAAATTTATAACAAATGAAAAATAATGGAGTGGAAAATTCATTTTCCACTACTTCAGTTAATGTCGATTCATCAAATGAAGTATTGATTGGGATGAGTATTTCTTATTCAGATTATACCCATACCATGTTTGAATATAGATCTTCATATTTCTTCCCATATTAAAAATGAACAATTAAAATGAGAATATGACCTTATGAATGTAAAATAGAACTTTTTATGAAAACTCTTAGTATAAGTATTATCAAAACAATGATTTATAAAAATCATTATATTTTTAAAAATGTAGTATTCCTTACTACAAATCTTATTCAAAATATCATAATAGAGTTTGATATTATTTTAATTAGATATTAGATTTTAGTTTCTCATTCTTTGTTTTGTTTAAGATCCATGAATGTTTTATTTAATTATTTCATACATTTAATAACTTAATAAGAATATGAGAAATTAATTTGAGATTTCAGTGGATGATACCTAGCTCATTTTGTTGAAAAGGAATAAATTCCAAAATTAGACATGTGCCAATAGTAATGTAATATATGGGTTTTTATCATGATTAATTTCATGGTTTTATTCTTGATCAGAAGATTGATATTACAATTGGATTAGTCTCTAATGTTAATCCAATTTTGAAACCCCATATCGAATGGCCCATGTAAAGATTTTAGAATTCAAAAAAATTATAAAAGTTTCTAAATAATGGTTTCATTGGACATAGAATATCTCTTTGGGGTTATCCTATCTTATTTTATTAAATAATTATAGTTCAATGAGGCTTTTCATTGATTATAGGTATTTCAATAACATCACTATTAAGAACATCTATCCATTGACACATATCAATGATTTGTTTGATCATATCTAGGGAGTCAATATTTATCTAAAATTTATCTGAGGACAGGGTAAGATCAATTAAACATTAATGAGGAAAATTTTCTAAAAACCTCATTTTAGACAATATATTGGATTTTTGAATTTTTAGTCAGGCCCTGTGGATTTTCAAATGCACTGGCCTTATTTTGGGATCTAATGAGTAGATTTTTTCATGGGTTCGTGGATAAATTTATTTTTTATTTAATTTATGATATAATTTTATTTTATAAAATTCATGATGAATATGAAAGACAACAATGAATGCTTTTTAAAACCATAATAGAAAATAAACTCTTGAAAATGTAAGAAATATGAATTTCCATTATAACAGATTTATTTCATTGGAAATATTGTTTCTATAGATGGAATTTTTATTGACCCTTCTAAAACTAATGTTGTTGATGAATGTAAATTTCCATAAAATTTTATATATATACATAATTTTATTATATTGGTAGTTTAATAACCGAAGTTTGTTGAAGACATTCCTCGGATATTTTTCCCACTAACTATGTAAACTCGAATGTTAGTTAAATTAATTTAGATAAAATAATCGGATATTTGTATTTGATAATTGCAAAGAAAAATTGTGAACGCTCTAATTTTCACCCTTACATCCATGAATAGTAAAATCATCATCTATAGTGATGATTCACTTAATGGACATGAGTAATGACCCACAATTATATCATTTGAATTTCCCTTATTATAATTATATTATATAGTATATAACACATACATAACATAGAGAAGAAAATAAATACATTATTCTAACAAATTTATAATGACATAAGTGGTACTTTTAGAAATTAACAAACCCATATCAATAGAATAGTAATCATACCATTGGAATAGTAATATGACCATTAGAAAGAGAAATCTAGCATATAGAATAGTAACCTCTACTTTTAAAGTAAAAATAAAAAAAATCATTTTATAAATGAAAATATGATATAATTATATCATGGTATAAGTAAATAATGGATTTAAAAATGATAAATTACGTGTTGTTATTTTTGTAAAATGTAAACATTTATTTCAAATTTTGTAATTACTATAGTGATTTAAAAAAATATTTATTCTCATAAAATTGATTCATAAATTAATAATATGTTGTATTTTAATTTTATGATAATTTTATGATACCATAATTAATTTTTCAATGGGTCATAAAATCCATTATAACATTAAAATGTGTATTTATAAAATAAAAAGATATTTTATTGAAAAAATAAAATTTTCATATTTAAAAAATTATTTTCAAAAAATTGAGTTCTTTTTTTAAATCTATGCATAAAAAATGGTTAGGGTGAATTTTTTTTCTATAATGGTAGAAATTTTAGTGAATAGTGAAATACACTAATTTTTGGTATTTATGATTATAAGATAAAAAATGAATTTTTTAGTCATGAATGATGTAAGAAACAATTATTTAGATCTTTCATATAGTAGTTACTATATGTAGTATCAATAATCAATGATATTTATAGTCTTGATCCAAAATAATAAACTAATAAATATAGTGATAAATAAATTGCATGCATCCCCTTATAAATACCCCACCTCCCCACCTCTTATCCTCACACATTATTAAAATTTTAGCTTGTTTAAATTATATCCAATTCCCTAAAAAATACTATCCCTATGTCCGAGAGATTCTGGTTCCATAGAAATAAAAAAACCCATGTTCCTTTAGGATGTTCTCAAGGAGATGATATTCAAGAGGTAAAATCTTCTTTCTTTTTCATTTAATTTATTTCTTTTTATTGTTCTCTCCTCAACTCCCTTAAAAAACAACATGATAACAACATTATCATATATTTACTATATTCATATTTTTTTAATTGAATATCTATAACCAAATATCATATCTTCTCCTTTTATTCTAAAAATGAAATTATCATATGTGATGTGTTGATTGACCGCCTTCATGGATGAAATGTTTATATTTTCCATTACTACCTTCAAGGATGGTTGTAAAATAATTTTTATGGTTAAATAATATTGAGATAAATATATTAACTCTTTTAATAGGTACTATAAATAATATATAAAAATTATATTAAATAAAATGGTAATAGCTCATGATGGTAGAAAAACCCACCAATATAAATTACAAAATTTTCTTTAATGTTTTATGTAACTATTTATCATCATATATGGAAAAATGATATACGGTACAATTTAAAATTATTTAAGTATAAAAATACCATTTATTTCAACTACTTTAGTTTTCCTTCCATTTCAAAATAATTCTCATTAATATACTCAAGGTATCTGACCATAAACCATGAAATGAACACTTTTGGTTGGAAAAATTGAACTTTATAATGCATCTAAATTTCTATAAAATGACATAATAAAACTATTAAAAATAAAATAAATGAATAATATTTTTTGGATTTAGTAATTAATGAGTCTAATTTGATTATTCATGATATTAAGCGTATGTTCAGAATGCATCCTGTCATAAGGTAAGGGGATTATTGAAACCAACTCCCTTTCTTTGGGTTATTCCTATTTCATGAAAAAATTCAATGTGGATTTTCTTTTAATGCTATTTAAGTATAATATCATTGTTCTTACCATATATTTAAAAGTATATACATGTTTCTTATCCATTTGTATGAAAAATACAATGATTTTCTAAAATAAATCTTTTTTCTAAATCATATGTTGACTCCGTTTGAGTTATTTATTCTTCTCTAAAAATGATGATCCTTATAATAAATATGTTTTTTCCATTTTACATTTTGTAACCCCAATGTTTATTTAGGAATTTGTGTAAATAAATTACCTAGTTTTCCTAAAAACCTGGCACCCAACCCAATCCATCACATATCTAAAGGGAATTACTAATCCCCACGGGCTGGTGACAAGCACCCGAGCATCGAATGAAAACCCAAAGGGAACATTTTTTCCCAACCTAAAAAACACACATGGAATATATATACACAAATAATAAAGAAACATCATAAATCCAATAAATATATTCCATAAATATAATAAATACAATGAAAATAAATGATTGTAAAAGTAACCAAAAACTCCAAGAGTCAAGTCCAACTGCAAAGGACCAAAACCAAATAGCTACACAATGTACTAGTTTGTAAAAACTCCATTATCTCACCACCAACTACCCAACTCATCCGACATGATACCTCACTGCCTCACTGTGGTTCCTTGACTTTCCATGAATTGGAATACAGACAAAGGCCTATGCCCAACAGAAGAGGTGTGTAGGGTCTCAGCTAACATGATTAATAGGATCCCACCTAAGTGATCCATATAAATCCTCTAAACAGAAATTTATGTAGGCTCTTTTTAATAAAAAAAAGTAATGATAGGCTATAAAGTAGTTTTATATATTACATGGTAAACATTTCCTCTTTATATAGTTCTAAAAAAAGTAGTTATATTGATTTCAAAGAACATTTTCCATATCATCTTTCACAAGAATCAATATGCATATCAAGGATAAAACAGAAAATCATAGAAATAAAATAAAATAGTAGCAACATGGGAATCATAACACCAAATAATAAAATATTTCAGGTAATGGACTAATCATTCCCAAAAATCTGTGAATAGTGTAACGTGGAACCTCAAGCCAATTATCTACACTCTAGGACCAAGGTGACACCCCATAAACTGAAACCCCAACATCATATTCGTACCTAGAGCCAATAGTCTACACTCTAGGACAAGAGGACCATCCCAAAAAGTGAACCCCCATAATAGATTATAGCCTCAAGCTAAACCTTCCACTTAGTACCCATGGTATCCCATGTTCTCATTTTCAAACTCATTTCAATGGTTTGAAAATGATTTCAAAACCATTTTACAAAACCATTTTCAATTATTTGAAAATACCCCATTTCTTTCCATTTATCCAAAACCAAGGAAACCTACATTTATTCAAAATCTCATTTTAATACAAACTATAAATCATTCCAATTTCATACCATTTTAATTATAAACCTATTTATATGAATTGAAAAATATGGTTTATCAAATCTAAGCTAGAGACATAACTACCTAACTCAAAGATCAGGTCGCACATGCCTGTTATGGGATCTACCAAAAACAAAAACCCAATGACATCAATGAAGGCACTAGAATCCAATCCCCACATATTAGGACAGATCAAATTAAGAAAGAGGGTCATATTAGAAGAGGAAACACCACATACCTCAAGAAAAATTTTCCTCCACACCATGACCAATAATAAAACAACCACTAGAACATGATCTCACAACAGATTCAGAGATATGCACAACAACTAAAATGGAGATCAAACGCCGAATAGATCAATCTATAAGGAGGGGAGTCTCCCATAATTTCATGGTGATTTCTCTAGGTCAACAGAAATATTTTATGGAAAATAAGATAACTAAACACAGATTGTTACATGATGTGTAACCCGATTACACAACGTGTAACCACCAAAGTCCCACATACACCAAAAAACATGTTGCCTCAGATTAAAAACCTGACCTTTTATTAACTCAAAACATTTTAAGGATCTTAAAGTTTTGTAACCTTCCACATCATGAATCCTTATGCAACGTGTATCCAACAACTCTTACACAACATGTAACCTAGTTAAATTATGTGAAATCCTCCTACAGCCTACCAAAAAATGATTAATTTTAAGATTCCAACAAATCTAAAAATTCATCATTATAGGTATCCTACCAATTTCATCACTACCCTATACAGAAAATAAGAAAAGTAAAACCATGATGAGGTTAATAAGGAACCTAATAGATTGGTAATGGGATGTTAAAAACTTCCCACTATAAAGATGTTATGTCCCTGAGAAGTCATATGGAAGATGTAATCTCTGAAAAAAGTTGTGGAAAATACTCCATAATTAATCACACACATTTCCAAGTTTAATGAGAATATACTATATGTTTCCTTTGGAATCTAACAAATAGAATTGACTTCCAACATAATACTTTCACTAGAGAGTCTATGATCTCAACTAGTTCCACAAAAATATAAATAACTAGTTCTTACTCAATTTCCTCCCAACTCAGAATGTGAGAAGGATCAAGATAGTAATTCATGAGCTAATACATGTTTATAATATCATGATTTATTTTTAACTAAACCAAAAATGATAACCAATAAGCCTCCTTTCTAATCTACTCAGAGACCTCAAATGGTCCAACATATATCAAACCCAACATTCCATGTTTTCCAACCCGACGGTGACCCAACTGAGGAGAAACATTCAAGAAAACCCAGTCACTAATAGAAAACTCTAGAGGATGAATTTGTTGATTTTCATATGATTTCAGTCAACTTAGGGCTATAACTAGATGTCTATGTATATCATGAATTGGTGTGGATATCTCCAGAAAAAAACTTGTTCCAACCAAACCTACTTCACATGCCTCATCCCAAAAAAGGGGGATCTGCATGGGAAACTATAAAAAACCTCAAATGGGGCCATTATGATTGATGGTTGATAATTTTTGTTATAAAAGAGCTCAAACAGTACCAAATAGTTATCCCATAATCTGTTGAAATCTAAGACATGGGCGAGAAGCAAATCCTCCATGATCTGAATTATTCACTCATTCTGACCGTCTGTATATGGATGGTAAGTTGTGCTAAACTTAACCTAAATTATCATTAACTCTTGCAGAATCCTACATATCTTCTAGGTAAACCTTGTATCCCTATCTGAAACAATGGAAGAAGGACTTCCATGTAATATCACAATCTCTAACACATAAAGCATACCCATTTCTTCAACCATAGTGGTATCTTTGATTAGAATGAAATGAGAAGACTTCATCAACTGATCAACTACCAACTAGATAGAATTCCTACCTTGGAGAGTCCACAATAATCAACCAACAAGATACATGGATGCCTCATCCCATTTCCAAACTATAACTGGAATAGGATAAAGAAAACCAAAGGGTTTCAAGTGCTCTACCTTTATCCATCGGCAGGTGTAATAGTGAGATAGATAATCTACAATTTCATGCTTCATACCTAGACACTAGAATCATTACCACATATCTTAATACACCTTCATAATTCCTGGGTGAACGGCCCATAAATAATTGTGAAAATTAAACAAGGATATACTACTTCACAGATGCTGGGATGACAACCTTCTTCCAAAAGTGGATCATACCATCAGAAGAAATAGATCAGCCAGAAATGGTCTCCCCGCTATAAAGGCATTCTCATATTTTTCTAAACTCATAATACTTCTAATTACTGTTCAAAATAGACTCCATGAGAGAAGACAAAAACTAAAACATAGTCAGATTCATTTTGGAAACATTGTCCTGAGCATCCAAGTGCAGCTGAGTGAAAATACCTATAAGGTTCCACTCCTCTGTTGATTCTAGAATATCCAACAAAGGTAGTTTCCTACTAAGAGTGTCTTAAATGACATTCCCATTCCCTGGGGTGTAGGAGATATTAAATTAAATTATCTTGAGGTTATTATACCCATCTTATCTATATGTTATTTATATATTTCTGAGAACATATATAAAACACAAACTCTTATGATCAGAGAAGAATGTAAACCTTTCCCAAAAAATATAGTGTTTAAAACATTTAGTTCATGCATAGATGTAGTAATATCTAAAATGTGATTGGGGTAATTATTCATATTCATTTGAAGTTGAAGAGGGACGTAAGCTACCACATGGTCATCTTGCATAAGCACACATTCCAAAAATAGCACCAGAAGCATCAAAAAACACCACATAGCCATTACTGGGATCATATAAGATCAGAATAGGATCTGATATCAGAAGTCATTTCATTTCATCAAAAGAAGACTGACACCTTTCATCCCATGTGAATTTCACCACTTTTCTAATAAGAGCGGCCAAATATGATTCCATATTATATAAATCCTTAACAAACCATCCGTAGTATCCAATAAGACCAAGTAAGATTTATATCTCAAAGACATTATGTGATTCCTCTAAAGACCATCCAACCTTCACCATATCATGATCAACTGATATTCCATACGCATAAATTTTTTTCCCTAAGTTCATTAATTATTGAATCCAGAAACTATATCTTGAAATATTTCCATAAAAATTGTGAATTTTCAAAATTTCAATAACCAAACTCAAATAGTGCTTGTGCTCACTCTTGGATTTTGGATAAATAATAATATCATCCAAAAACACCACAAAAATGGTGTCAAGATATTTATGGAATATCCCATTCATCAAACACATAAAAAATTTATGAGAATTATTCAGACCAAAATGCATCCCAAGATATTCATAGTGTCCATACTTACTTTTGAAAGCCATCATCGATATATTAGACTCCTAAACTCTAATCTAGTGAAAACTCAATAAAAGATCAATCCTTACAATCCACATTCCCCACTTTAACAGATAAAACAAGTCATCCACATGGGGAAAAGGATACTTGTTCTTAACTGTTACTTGGTTCATCTTATTATTGTTGACACATAATCGAAGTTAACTATATGCCTTCTTGGAAAATAGTACAGGGGCTACCAATGTATAAATTTTAGGGTGAATGAAATATATTTTTTAAAATGTCATCTAACTAAATATTACTTTCTTTTAGATCCATTATTTCCATATGATAAGAAGGTATCAATATTAGTTAGGTACCTAGAACCAGGTCAATCGTAAACTCTACCTCTCTCTATAGATAAAGACTAGAGAATTATTCTGGGAAAACATATGAAATGTCTCGAAAAAAATGGTAAGTTCAAAAAAAGAATAGAATTCATCAGGATAAAATGAAATATTAGACAAAAAACTCTTTTGCTCGGGGTGGTAGGGTCCTGAACGGCCAGACCTTAGGTCCCACTTCCACAAAAGAACATGAGAGCTACCATAAATTTCAAGAAACAAAATGCAATGACAATACTAATAAACCTTGTCTCGATGAGTGACAAGACAATTAATATCAATGATGGTGTCTAACAGATCTAGTTCAAGAATGAGAAAATCCCAGACTAAATTTGTACTGTCTATCATTAATGAATAAGGACACAAAAACCCCATCCCTTTCCTCTTACAGAGAGGTGTTTTTGTCTCTATTACAAAGAACATAAATTCAATTGGATGTTTAAGAATAAAAAATGTGCAGATATAAATGGGTGGGAGGCACCAGTATCAAATAATAAATTTTCTATAGAATATATAAAGAGGATAATAACTTTCACTATTTTCGAACCTGCATCAAATTTCGTTGGACACTCATCTACTGCGTGAAAGTGTTTCATTCTGTGGGACTAGGGTAGGAGCCCTATAGTCCTTAAATCTTCTAACTACACCAAATTAGCCTTTAGATCCAACAAACTCAGAACATAACAAGGAATCTTTATATCCAGAGAGAATCAATGTAATTGAACAACATGTGCACCATTGTTTCATGAATTCACAGACATAGGAAGGAAACAATTTTTGTTTCTAAACATGAAACACTGATAGTATGTTAGAGGCACACTGCTAGCTATAGCATAAGGTGTGGAAGAGTCTTGCTACTGAGACCCACATTTACCACTTCTATGATGATCCTTCCACTTCCTATTCTTTCCATGCATGCTACTAAAACTGCCATTAGATTGATGAGAAATGGTGGTAAAATCCACATTTCCATCCATATCCATATTTTTCATCATAAATTTGTCTACTGTATCCATGTAGGTATAGTGTTTTAATATAAATAACTATCATATGATATATAGCAGAAACCATTTAGGTACTTCTAATCTCTCGGTTGGTCATTCTTCAGCATGTTAGGAGAAAAACAGAGAATCTCAGAAAACCAATTATTGTATTCCAACTCCGAACGCTCTCTATGTTTTAAATAGATGAACTCCAGATACTTTTCTAGCATCAAACAATATAGAGAAACTGATAGAATAATAAGGTTTTTAATCCCTTCCAATCCAATTCCACGTGTGTATCTTCCTGGACTATTGAATCTCATCATCACTTTTTGAAACCATCGATCCTAAATGCTGCACATTTCACCTTGATATTTTTAGGTCTCTCAAGGAAGTATAAGATTTGGTCGATCCTATCTAGCCAGTCCTCCACCTCTTGAGGTTCATTCGTTTCCTTAAAGTATGGTAGATTCTAATGTAATAATTATCACTATCGATCACTCCCTCCTCCAAATCCAGGTTATACATCAAGAACAATGTTCAGAACCCCTTGTACATTCTGATTAATCGCATGAACTTCCCATACAGTAGTTTCAATGAGATTACAATCTATAGGTGGATTCCATTGAGGATCATCAAATAGAACATCCTAAAAAACTCATGGAAGACGTCTCAGAGACATAATAATGCATACCAAAACATAAGAATGATGATACATCATATTAAATCTCATTTTCAACTGGAAAAATCATAAGTAGAAACTGAAATTTAAAACCAAACCCAACATTAGAGACACATATCCCAAATTCCCATGGAAACTTGTGTCTCATCATGATAATATATGGTTAGGAACTTATAACAACATACCTCTAATTTCCCTAAAATCTTATCTTCAGTCTAACAGATGTCCCAAGATAAGGACTTTTGAGGAAAGACCTCCTTTGATACCAAATTGTAATGAACCGTCCTAGGTTTCCCTCAAACCTAGCACCTAACCCAATCCATCACATGCTTGAAGGGTGTTCTCAATTCCCATGGGATGCTGAAAAGAACTCAAGCATCAAATGATAACCCACAAGGAATGATTTCTCCCAACCTAAAAAAATAATTTAATATATATACATGAAACAGAAAGTGTTGAAATAGTGGGTTCCCTAGACCTAACAATGTAGTACTTTTGATTACCATATCGTGTATACAGTTTGTTATACATGATGTAAACATACCATTATTGTGTAGATATTTCTACATCAACTATTTAATGGTAATTTCCCTAAATTAATTACCATATCAAATGTTTATAGAAGATCCTAGGCTATAATGATAACCTCAAGATATTATGACATTAATCTTAAATAAAGTTCATATGGTCTAGATGCATCATACTGATTGGACACAGTTGATGTTTGAATATCAGGTGATGGGGGCTCAAAAGAATTCAGAATTATTTTCATGAAGTTTTCACTTGGTGATCTCTAGTAGTTAGATCATGAGGACTGACCCGATAATATGAACACCACATTTTTTGGGTGTCATTGGTTGTTCTTATCTATGGAAAATTGTATTTGTCTCCTAATGTTATATCATTACTAGTGTGTTCCATTTGATTGTGTATATTGATTCAAAGAAAAAACCATGATATTGAAATTGTGGCTAGGTAGCTTTTGTTGGGTGCATCATTATGGGATTGAAATTGGTTGAATGGTCAATAAAGGATTTGTTGCTTCCATGTTATGGAGGATGTATATCTTAGACCTGGTTGATTAGGATGGTTCTACCTACATAAGTATTTTTCCAAATTATTGGAAATTTAAATCTCTCCAGATGGATCAGTAAATAATAAATGAATAAAAGGATGATGACACAAGTGTTTGTACTGCTTTATGAGATATTTATATAAAAAGATATTATAGTACATAGTTTGTGTTTGTAGGTTGGTTTTCATTATTATGAAAATCCATATCTATTTTGGGGCCTTCATGGTTTTCTAGACTCTGATCATAGTCTTTGAATTATACTCACTACTATCAACATAAGGTCCAAGAGGGTCCCACACAATAGTGTATTCAATAATCTTCCATATTCGAATGAATAGGTACATTGGACATGGTGGGACCCACCATGGGGTCTGAGTGTTATCCAAGTTATCGATCACAAAATAAGTAAATAAATTTACTATTATTTGAGTTATGAATAATTGGGATTGAATTTGTTTAAATTATTTAAAATTTATGTAAATAAAAGAAAATATTATTCAAAAAAATATTATTTTAATATTTATGGTTTGTTTAATATTTAGTATTATTATGAGTCGAGTTAAATGGATCGGTTTTATCATGTAATATATTTTATATATATTATAAGTATGTGATAAATTATTAATAATATTTATGGTGCATATTAGTTTGTCATAATTATAATTTAGTGGATGTTACATTTCTATGGGTATAGTGAACCCTACAGGGTGTTTTGCATCATCCACTATAAAGAGAGAGAGGATCTCTCATGAAAAAGAAACTATTCATTAATTTAGAATGAGATCCTCTCTATCCTCCCAATTTATAAAGAGAGAGTATCTCCCTATCAAGATTTGATCCAAGTTATTCCTTCAAGAATCGAAGGTAGATGATTATGGTCATCATTGGAATGTTGAAGATATCGTCGGATCATCACGCTAACACCCAGAATTTGATGATTGGTGCTCTTGCAGATTTTTGAAACCTATGTAGGCAATCTAGAGGGATCGTGTTATGGATCCTTAAAGAAATGATTTCTTGTGATGAGTTGCAATTGAGTGAGGATTCATATCTAAATAGGTATGTTTTTAGTTTTAATTTGTGTGCTCTTTTAATTTATATGAGATCCTCATACTATAAAAGGGCTTAGATCGTTGGTGATGAAAAGTTTCGCCATCTTGATGATTAAAATTTTTAAAATCCCCAGCCCATCAGCTTCCGCTATGGGCCTCAGTACCTTTAGTAAGGAATATTGGAAAGAAAATAAATATATTTCATAACTGTAAGAAATATATTAGAAATAAATCACTGTAAAATTATGCAAAAAACCCAAAAAGACAAGACCAACTACAAAAGACAAAAACCAAATATCTACTCCATGTGTTGGTGTGGATGAACTCCCACCATCTCACCACCAGATACCCAACTCAATTGACAGGAAACCTCACCTCCCCACTTCATCACCTTTCATTTCCCTCTATTAGAGGATATACAATGGTCTATGCACCACTAAAGGGGTTAACAAGGTGTGATCTAATAGGCTCAATAGGATCCCACCTAGGTGTTCCATAGCAATTCTCAGTATAACAAATTCAGGTATGCTCATTTTAAATAATACATGGTATAATAGGAAGTAAATAAATTTTATATATTACATGGTAAAAATTTCAACTTTATCACATTTCTAAAACAAAAGAAGTTATATATATTTAAAATCACATTTTCTATATCATCTTTCACTAGCATCAACATGCATATCAATGCTAAAAAGCAAAGCTAAGAAATACAAAAAAATATTAGCAGCACATGAATCGTAACACCAAATAATAAAATAGGTCAGGAAGTAGACTACTCATACCCAAAAAAAACCATGAACAGTCTATTGTGCTACCAAAATCCAATTATCTACACTCTAGGACCAAGGAGACACCCCATAAAGTGAAACCCCAACAACATATACATACCTAGTGATAATTATCTACACTCTAGGGAAATATTAAAACACCCAAAAGTGTACCCCAACAATAAAATATAGCCTTAAGCTAAACCTTACACCTAGTACCAAAGGAAACCCATGTGATCAGTTTCAAAATCATTTCAATGTTTTATAAATCAATTCAAACCCATTTTCAATGATTAAAAAATACCCATTTTCTTTCCATTTATCAGAAACCAAGGAAAAACAATTTTATTCAAAATTGCATTCCAATAAACACAAAAAATTATTCCAATTTCATAAAAATTTATTTATAAACAAAATTATAATAACAAAACAATATGTTTTATCAAATATGGGCTAGATACGGAACCACCTACCTCATAACTTGGACCACACACACCCTCAATGGGATTCACCAACAAAAAAACCCAACAATGTCAACAAAGGACCTAGAATCCAATCCACACATCTCGGGATTGATCCTATTGGGAAATAGGTATTTAAGAGAAGATTAAATATCACATAACTCCATAAAAAACACCTATCGCACCACAACTAACAAAGGAATGGCCTCCATAATGAGATCGCACAACAGATCTAAAGAGATGCACCACAACTGAAAGAGAGATCAAATGTTGAACGGATCAATCTAGAAGGAGTTAAGTCACCCAAAATAGTCTAATAATTCACTTGGGATGAGATCTATGAAGTCTAAAAATGAACCAAAATAAAAACATTTGGATGATTGTTTCAAAAAATGTGTGTAGGCCATTAAATGATGTGTAACCCGGTTACAAGATGTGTAACTGCCAAAGTCCCACATACAACAGAAACCCCATTACCTAATATTAAAAACCCAAACTTTTATTAACTTGTGAATTTTAAATTCTCTTCACGTCATGTAACCTTTCACAACATGAATACTTTCAAAAATTATGTCTATAATCTCTTACACGTCTTGTAACCTAATTACACAGCAAGAAATCCACTTTCATGCTATAGAAAAAGTTGTTTAAAGCTAAGAGTCCAACAAATATATGAATTCACCATTATAGGTATCCTCCCAATTCCTTATTTCCCCTATACAGGAAATGAAAGAAGGATAACCATGAAGAAGTTAATGATTTACCTGGAAGATCATGAACGATATGATAAAATTTAAGCCATATTAAAATCTAGTGAAACCCATACCTTTCTGTGGGTTATTTCATTACTATGAATCTTATATGTTCTATTTGGCATGCATGATTATTTAAATTTTATTATGTGATGGGTGGTCTTAGATATATAAATCCCTCCAGTTCATTAGTTAATGTGAATTATCTCATGAGATGATAGTGTATTAATAAAGAACGTGATTCTAGATTTTTTTTATGATGATGATTTTATAATTACACACATATTTTATGCATGTCATTGATGATAAATTTGTTCACAAATAGTTGTGGTATTTTACCACTATGACATGATGTTTCATTTTTATTCATTACCACATTCTATAATATTATATAATTCTTCCTCTCGTGATTATGGTGATGATCCTATTATTTTGTTATGATGATGATGATTATGATCACCCAGGTTATATTGATTCATGTATTTTTTTTCTCTTACTGGTCTTTTATATCACTCCTTTCTTTGATGTATATCCTCAGGAGACTACATGTACTAAGAATAAGGTGATATTTAGAATAGTAAATAAGAATATTTTAAATAAATGTTTATTTTTTTATTATTAATAAGTTATGTATAGTACTATTATACTAAATATACAAAAACTTTTGATCCTATATTTATATAAATATTATATTTTTTATCCAAAAAATGATATTATATTTATCTATGAAAAACTAGGGTCCCTATAATTAACATATGATCAGGGTTTAGATAATTTTTGAATTAGGATTGGAGAACATTAATGACAAACCTTAATACAAAATAAAATATATGTATGGATCCAAAAATTGTTGTTTTAGAAAAAATTGTAAGAATTGGGATATAAAAGATATTTATTTAGAGTTAATTTTATAATAGATTAAACTATTTACTCATTACTTCGGGTCATATGTTTTGTTAAAATATCTTATATTTTAGAAAATGGGGATAATCAAGATAATCTAGGCCAACAACCCCTATGAAGGAATATACAATTATTTCCTAACCAAAATTACTAATGCCTTGGGAGGTATAGTTAAAATTTAGAAAATTGATTACCTAGATATCTTAGTCTATGAATTATATCATGAACCATGTGTAAAATCTTCCTTCATTCAAGAAGTATAAAGTAGTTATTGATTTCTTTATATGGAAATTACCCCCATATTTTAGTGGATCTTCTAATCCACTTGTCATAGAAAAGTGCGTAAACTCAATGGAAAAGATACTTTATATGGATCACTATTATTATAGGAATAATTTGACTCTACCCCTCTATTGTTTATATATAGAAGTCAATAAATTATGTATATTGATAAAAAC
Source organism: Viscum album (assembly GCA_963277665.1). Classification (NCBI taxonomy): domain Eukaryota; kingdom Viridiplantae; phylum Streptophyta; class Magnoliopsida; order Santalales; family Viscaceae; genus Viscum; species Viscum album. The sequence goes on along the minus strand of OY728143.1, from coordinate 609,188,952 downwards.
ACCAAGTTGAATGATGAAATGCAAGACATTGAGTGGGAATACATTAAGATAATATTTATTAACAAGTATTTCCCTTTGTTTCCTCGTAAAAAATGTATAGAGAATTTATAAAGCTGAAGAAAAAAGGAACATGAACCTATTAATAATTATGATTAAAAAATCAAATGTATTGTAAGGTATTCCTCATGTTTTGTTATCAATAATTATAGAAAAATAGATGTGTTATTTAGTTATTTAAAACCGCACCTTTGAAAATACCTATCTATTCAAGGCTTTGCGAGTTATGAACAAGTGGTTTTATGTGATCTCAAGGTCAATATGAAGTTCAGATAATTATCCCATGGTTATGGAGATAAGATGTGAATAATTTATTTTCAAGTTTTTGGATCAAATAAAAAATTAAGAAATAGGATCCCCTTACACATATGTCAAAAATGTGGGAAGAAACTTCAAGGTAATCACCTCAAAGGGTTGGATAAATGATTCAAGTGATGTATAGAAGGACATAAAGATCATGAATATCAAAAAGACATTATGAAGTATAAAAACATGGAGGAAATGATGGATCCACCTAATCAAATACCAAGGGTTCAATACTACAATTATTGATTAAAATGGAAGTTTGAAATCCAGTTAAGGAAACATCGATTCCTTCAGGGTAATCAGTGTCACCAACAACCAAATCTAAATAAACAAGGGAATTTTTATGACATCACTTCTACTAAAGTTGGGTAACAAATAAATACTTACCTGGTACACATCCTATTAAATAAAGAATGGAAAATTATTATTTTATTTGGGTTCTATACATTCCTTTATATCTTGCATTTTTTCTATAACTATTGAATCTAAGCCCAGATACATTGAAGTAGTGATATCTATAAAAACACCTAATGGTGTGACACTTTAAACCCAAGTGTTGGACTGTTATCCTAATGATATATCTAGGAAGATTCCTCCAAAAAATATCTTAATAGTTCCCACGGTGTAATTTGATTCTATATTGGGAATTGATTGGCTCTCATTATATTAAGCACACATAAACTATCTGGAAAAGGAAATTTCATGTCATAATCCAAACAATCCCTTGATCATCTAAAAATGAAAGGAATACCAATAATGTCCTTTGGAAAACCCATAATTGGTGTGGGTTTTGATTACCTGTGAATAAAAATACATATCCTAGATGGTTGTATTGAAGGGAGGAATTAAACAAGAGAAAGTTCCCATTGTGAGCGACTGCAATGATGTATTTCCCAATGATTTATATGGAATTTCCCTAGAAAACAAGGTCATTCTCTCTATAGAACTCATACTATAAGAAAATCCTATCTAAAAATTCCCCAATTGGATATCCCCAATTGAACTGGAGGAGTTAAATAAGTAGCTATATGATTATATGGAATAATGGTTTATATACCCAACTGTATCACCTTGGGGTGTGCCAGTTCTCTTCGTAAAGAAAAATTACAGATCAATGTATTCATGTATCAATTATAAGGAACTAAAAAATATCACCATTAAGAACAATTTCCCTATTTTAATGAATATTTACATGTTTGATCAAGTATAATGAGCTCATTAATTCTTAATGGTGGATCTTATTTAAATAAATCGTCATCTAAACATGGATAAGTTATATATTCAAAAGATAGAATTTCATACAATATATGGGAACTATGAATTAATAGTGATTACCTTAGGTCATAAAAATTCCCCTATAATATTCAAAGATTTAGATAATATATTATTTAGAGACAGAATTGATTTTTTTGTAGTGTGTAATAATGATATTGTCATTTACTCGAAGAGTTTGGATGGACATAAAGAGAATCTAAGGATTGCATTTCTAACAATAAGGGAGGATAAGTTGTATGTCATGTTTATAAAGTGATGATTTTAGATTCATCAAGTCACATTACTGGGAAACGTGATTACAATTAAAGGAACTTCTATGGAACCTTCAGAAATAAAGGTAACTAATAAATGGTCCAGACTAACTAGTGTTATAATTATTCATAGTTTTGTTGGCTTACTAGGGTACTACTTATATTTTTTTAGGAAATCCTCATTATTTTATATCTCTCTAAATAAGTTAACTAGAATGTGTAATTTACTTCTAGATAGATGAATGTGAGCAAAGATTTATGGATCTCAAGAAGAGGTTATTCACTTCACTTATACTCGCACTACCAATAGGTGGAGAAGGTTTTGTGATATACATTGATTCTTTAATGAAAATATTGTATTGTTTATTAATGAAGAATTATAAATTGATATATTATTCCTCATGATATATTAAGATCCATGAGTAGAACTACCGAACACAAGCTATATAGATTGCATATGTGATCTTTTCCCTGATGATTAGGTGTCACTGCCTCTATGATGACAAGTGTGACATATAGACTATTCACAATACCATAATGTATGTGTTCATAAAAAAGGATCTCAACATGCATAAAAGGTGATTATTATAACTTATAAAGTACTATGATTTCTTTATTCACTATCATCCTAGCAAGGAAAATAAGGTATCTTATGCTCTAAGAATAAAAAACCCAGCTAATCTATCCATGATGTAAATTGATAATGACCCCAACATCATGGATATGCAAAGTATGGGTTTTAAAATCATAATGGTATGGAATATATCATACCTTCCCCAAATGAATACCAAACCATCTATCTAATAGAATATCATGGAGGCACAAAGGGATGATTTAAAGCTATAGATGAATGTGAAAGTCTTAAAGGAAGAGAAGAAACATGAGTACCACATAAATGATAATGGTTACACCCAACTTTGAACTTGTATTTTTGTGCCTTCATCGCCTTAAATAAATAGGGATCTACATTTCAATGAACATAGCTCATCCTTCTCTATCCATCCTAGATGTATTGAGATATAACATGATCTTCAAGGACACTTATGGAGGTACAACATAAAGAAGGATATTCTATAGTATATCTTACTGAATTTGGTATGTCATCAAGCTAATGAATAAATATAGAAGACCAATGGGATTATGAATCAATTACCTATATCCATGTGGAAATGGGAGAACATCTCTATGGACTTCATCAATGTACAGTTGAAGAAATCTAATGGAAATAATTCAATGTCGATATTAGTGGATTGACTCTCCATTAAATCCCACTTCGTTGATAATCGGGATGATTTCACAATTTAACAACATACCCTATTATATGTGAAAGAATTTTTTTGGGCATCATAGAGTTATACCTTTGATCATATATGATCACGGTCCAAGGTTCACATCCAAATTATGGGGAATTCATGAACATTCATTGAGTATTGAATTGAATTTTAGAATGACCAATCACCCTCAAACTTATTTCTAATCCAAAATAAATATTCAGATTATTGAGTACATGCTAAGATCATGCTCATTATAATTTCAAGGTGGATGGTTTGGAATCTCTTATTGGTTGAACTCTCACACAAAAATATCTTCTACTCGAGTATTTAGATTTATCTATAAGATTCTCTATATAGAAAAAGATGTAGAAATATAACCTTTTAGGATAAAGTTGGAAAAAAGATCTACCTAAACCTGATATTGTTAAATATATGATACTCATGGTTAAATCCATCCAAAAACACATAAAATATAAATAGATTTAAAAAAAGAGAGCTATGTTTAAAACAGTCAAATGGATTTGGAGTTTTAAGTTGGAGGCAATGTCTTCCTTTGAATATCCCCCTGAAATAGATTCATGGAATTGTGAAATAAAGGGAAGAATATCCCAAGGTACATTGTCCCCCTTGAGATGTATGATTGAAATAGAGAAGTGTCCAATGAAATGGCACATAGACCAAATATGTCTCATGTCCATGATGTTTTCCATGTACCTCTAGTAAGAAAGTACATACATGACCTTTCACATTTTCAAAATCCAGAGGTGGTATAATTGAAGAATGAACTCCCATTTGAAGATCAATCAGTGAAGATATTGATCCATAGATACATGTTCTTATGCAAAAAGACCACTCACATTGTAAAAGTGTTGTAGAGGAACCATTAGTTTGAGGAGGTTACATGGGAACTAGAGGATGTGATAAAGGAAAAATAACATCACATGTTTTCACCTTATTATATAAAATGAAATTTCAAGGGTGAAATTTCAAAAGGGGGAAAGGTTGAAAAACCCAAAATTTTATCATTATAATTTCCCCTCTTATTGTTATATTATATATTATAAACCACATACATAACATAGAGAACTCAATAAGTTCATTATTCTAAATAATCAATAATGATATAGGTGGTATATATAGAAATTAAGGAACTTATACAATTCAATAGTAATGTGACCATTATAAGAGTAATATGTAAAATAAAATATTAAAATCCCCTATGAAATTAAAAAATGAAATTCATGAATCTTATAAATGAAGATATGATATAATTATATAATGGTATAATTAAAAAATAAAAAATATAATTTAAGTGTTGCTAATTTTGAAAAACATAAATGTTTATTTTAAATTTTATAAATTATATAATGTTTAAAAATAAATTTGCCTTCATTAAAGAGATTCATATTTTAATATTATGATGTATCATAATTATAAGAAAAAATTTTGACAACTAAATTAATTTTTCAAATGCTCATAAAATCGATTATAATATTAAAATCTGTATTTTTTAAATAAATGAGGATTTTATTTAATAATTAAATTTCTCATATTTAGAAACTTATTTTCACAAAATGTAGTTTGTTTTTTATATATACATTCCAAAATTTTGTTTTGGTTAATTTTTGGCATTTTCTAAATAAATGAAATTTTAGTGAATAGTGAAATATAGTAATTTAAAGTATTTAAAATGTTGGGGTTGAAGCATCATTTTATTATTAAATAAAAGACCCATTTTATAATGGGTATAGGTATACCCATTATATATACCTAAGTCCCAAGGCCATGTGGCCAAAATACAAGGCTTGAAATCTATTTTTTTGGCCCAAAGTGCCCTTCATCGAACAGTACTACTATAGTACCTGAGATGCTACAGTCCCTGCTACAGTACATTCTAAAATACATGAATTTTTTAGTCATTAATGATTTATGAACTCATTAATTCTAAATAAAATTCACTATTTTATATAATTATTCTGAATAATAAACACTATTTATAATCTTTTGATGAAATAATATTCTAATGAATATAATAATGAAAATATCTCCTCTCCTCCCATTATATATACCATTCCTCACCACCAATTATCCTCATATATTATAATACTTTTACCTTGTCTAAATTATTCCAAATTACTCTCCAAATACACTTCCCCACATCCAATATCTTATGTCCTCAACAAAATGAATAAACCCATGTTCTTTAATGAGGTTTTAAAGGATATGATATTTTAAGAGGTAAAATCCTTCTTCTTTCTCTTTTAATTTATTTCAATTTTTTCATCTCCTCCAAAAAAACATGATAAATGCATTATCATATATATAATTTAATTTAATTTCTTTAATATAATATCCATCATCATAACTCTTTTGATGTGTCGATTCCTCATTTTTGTGGGCAACAAGATTTTGTTTTTAATTACCACCTTCAGTAATGGTCATAAAACCATTATTGTGGTCAAATAAAATTGTAATATATATACTATAACATATATAATGTACTATAAAATATATATAAATATGATATTAAGTAAAATGATACAAGTTCAAGATGGTCATAAAAGCAACCATAATAAATTAAAAAAATCATTACATTTTTATCTAATGAATCATCCTCGTATCATAAAAAATTATATATGCGAACTTTTAAAATTATTTAAGTGTATTAGTACCACTTAATTCCAATTATTTAATTATTATTCCTTTTGAAAATAACTCTAATAATTATACTCAAGGGAACCTACTATAAACCATGTAACAAAAACTTCTAAAATGATAGACTTTAACTCTATAACTCATAAAAATGGCCATAAATGAATGTAATAAAACTATAATAAATATAATAAGTATAGAAGAGGTTCTAGATTTATTAATTAATGAATCTAATTTGATTATTCATTATATTAAGTGAATGTATAGAATGCATCCAAAAATATGGTAAGGGGATTCTCGAACCAAACTCCCTTTCTTTCTTTTATTCATCATTCATGCCAAATTTTAGTGTGGGTATTCTTTTAATGCTCCTTGATTATAATTTCATTATTATTTAGATCTATTTTATATGATATACATGTTTCCAATATGTTTGTATTAAAAATACAACTTAACAAAAGAACTCTTCTTTCCAAATAACTTATTTACTCTTCTTGAGTTATTAATTATTCACACAAAATTGATGCTTATTATACAAAATATGTACTTTTTAGTTTTAAATTTGGGAAACCCAATTTTTATTCATGAATATTATCCTAGTTAAATTATTATTAAACTCATTCCTTTTCATGGGTTATTTCACGACAATGATTATTATACATTCAATGTTGTCTCTATGATTATGTTAATGTTGTCTCTATGATTATTTAAATGTTATGACATGATGTTTCATTTTTATGCATTGAAATATTCCATGAATTTATCAAAGTATTAATATCATGATTATAATCACGATCCTATTCTTATGTTATGATGATGATGATTATGGTCACCCGTGTTATATTGATTCATGTTCTTATTTATTCTCTTACTAGGGATTTAGGTCACCCATTTCTTTGATGTATATCCTCTTGTGACTACATGTACTATGGAGAATGTGATCTTCATAATAATAAATAAGAATATTTCAAATAAATGTTTTTTATTTATTATTCATATATGATGTATGGTCCTAATTTACCCAAGATACTATACATTTTCATCTTGAACTTATATCTCTATTATATTATTTATCCTAAAAATGATGTAATAGTTATGTAAGAAAAATAAGGGTTTCTGTAACATTGTTGTTCCCTGATTTAGAATGATTAGTTAACTTATTATGCTTCACATCAACTAAAACCCCATGAAAAAAAATTCTTCCACTTGATTTTTAATTACCTTGTGTATTTTTCTTTAAAAATTTATAGGAATAATTTTTATAGAGAAATTTATGAAATATATAGTGCTACTAAAAGGTTGAACTATATAATCAGTAAGAGAGTGGATCATGAGGCATGAAAAATGGTTATAAATGATAATAGATTATGATAATGAGATTCATTATCACGTTGTGAATGAAATCAGTTAATCTAATTAATTAGGTCAAAAAAACATGCATCATTAACCATGTTACATATGGAACATGACCCTTAATTTAATTATTAAAAGAATTTTAATCTAAATATTGTGGATGAATTATCCTCCTCTGTTTTATTTATGGTTTTAGTACAATCATGTATGGAAAACATAATTAAAAAAGATCAAAAGGTGGATAATGTTTTATATAAAATTGATGAGTTTGTTAAAAAGGTTATATTTCTTTAATTTAATGATAAAAAAGGTGTTCATATATTTTGAAAGTGATTATTAATTCCTTATGATTAAAATTTGATGAAATAATTATTGAGTTATTTTCATGACCCAACCCCCGAGGCCCGTGTTGTGACTACCCCAAGCCTGTATTCCATAGGTCAGGGGTTGGCGACTAGCACCGGAAAGGCATATCCCTAGAATGTAAAGGCATTTCTTTTAAACCTTTAAACACACAAAATAGGTACACAACCAGAATAAACCACCTATTATAAATGCTAAATGTAAAATTTTGAACTAAATAATAATGGGCCGAAATACAAACCCAACTAAAAGAAAAATACAGCAAAAATGAAAAATAGCTCAGGAGGTTTTCCTCCAAGGATATTACCTAAACGGTAAGTACTACTCATTACTATGGCTCTCCATGTCAAAAGTTGACCTCTGTGCACTGTCTAGTCCTAGATCCCAGATCTCATTCAAAGTTTTCCATCATCTGCACAAGGCACAACAAGGTGTGGGAGAATCCCATGCACAGGTGAGTATAACAATACCTAGTAGGGACCTCAATACCCCTGAAGGTCTCTCAAAATTTGACAAACAAAAAACCAAAAATCATGATCTCAATCATGAAGCATGACAAAATACTCATCTCACACCGGGTATAGAACTTAAAGAACAAGAATGATGATGATGAGTCGTAAATCTAAATTGTCTTATTCAGTTGAAAAGTTCAACTGCTGAACCAAGAATAAGTCATTCTATAGCAGATCCACATAAGTTTTTAAGTCACTGATCTACACAGGGTCTTAAGTTGTCGATACACATAGGGTTATAAGACGCTGGTCCACGATGGGCCGCTCTAAGGATAGTCCATGCTAGGTCACGCTACTGCTGATCCACACAGAGTCATAAGTCGTGGATCCACAAAGGGTCGTAAATCGTCAATCCACACAGGGTCATATTCCATCGATCCACATAAAGTTATAAATAACTGATCCACGATAGGATGCTCTAAGGATAGTCCTCATCATGTTGCGCTACTATTGATCCACACAGGGTTGTAAGTCATCGATCCACATAGGGTCGCTCTGATACCATTCCACAAAGGGTCTCTCTTCACTTGAATGCCAACCATAGGATTCCAGTACTTGGTGCACTTGAGTTCCATAGATTTTGCACCTCAATCCATTTGTATTACCTAAAAACCCAAAAAGTCCCAAAAAGAATAAATTGTAAGAACCTTTATGTTATAAGGGTTCAAACACAAAATACGGTGCGCCAATCGGAAGCCCGGTCTGTAAGTTATAGGCATTTTAGTACCGAGGGCCCGGTTGGATATGAGTTAGATCCAACCTAACCATACTAAAACATTATCTAAAACCCAAGTAGAGTATCTAAAAATGAACACCTCATCCTAAGGGTTCCAGCACTATATATGATTTTTCAAATAGATGTCCAGTTTAGAAGATACTCACATTTTAGTCAAACAGGGTTGGTCGGGTCCGGTAGGGGTCCGGCCCGATTGGCCCATTGGGCCCACGAATCCGGCCCAGGTGGAAACCCAGCCAGCTGTATGGGTGTATCATATGTTCCCCCAAATGAATGAAGTGTGTTCGGTTCCTCCAACATCAGCACCATCCTGGCCCCACTTCACCAAACCGGTCCACGTGGACCAGTCAATGGATAGACCCGCAAGCACTGGTCCACCTAACTCCATGGCTGGAGTGGTGGTGCCTCCTCCACAGCAGCCAGCCTCTTCTGTGAAACGCCACTGTTGGCCACTTCCAGCCTAGAAAAATGTACTTTGGACCCCCAAAATCTCTCTGGGGGTCCGTTCTTCATCATTTATACGCCTATGGGCCTCCCAGGATATCGCCTTCACTATGTGGACCTTGAAAACACATTGCCTCCATGTTAATTGGTCTGCCACGAAGAACACATCAATAACAAGTTTGGAGGAGGTTCCAGAACTCTTTTTGTTCAGCACACACCCTCAGCATTAGACTTATAACATGGGGGGTAAAATAATAATCATTATAAGAATAAATAAAAACCCCACAAAGAAACCCCCTACAACCTCCCACAAAAACGAAAGAATTTTGGATCAAACCATTTATTAGTTGATCCAAATTATTCATATTATTCAAGAAACAGAAATATGAAATCATTTAAAATGAATAAACAAATAAAACCCCTACCTTGAACACATTGGATTCCCTGATGATGAATGAGGAGAATCTGTTATTCAACGATGTTCGTCGGAGTTCTTCGATCTCCGGATCGAATCCTCAACGACGTCGTTCATTCCCTATTCTTCCTTGGAGAGGGTTTTCCACTGTCTATTCATCAAGAGTTCTCCAATGGGGTCTCAAATCCCATTCCAATGGTTTTTTTAATAAAATAAAATCCCCCCACATTGTGTTTAATTAATATAGTTCTTTAATGAATCTCAATTAATGAACCTATTAAACACACGGAATTTTTGGTGATACTACCAGTGTAATAGGTCATTTAATTTTTTTCACTTAATGTCTGACCAACTCTGTGGTCCCTCCACCATCGATCAATGGTTGAAAAAAGAATAAAATAACTAATTTAGTAATTTTATTGTTATTTTATGAAGGTTTGAAAAATAACTTTCCTGCCCGACTTTTTTCGTACAATGTTAAGCTTCGCCTAAGAGAATCTAGGCACTATGAATTCAATGGTGCTCTTTTATTTTAAATCCAAGAACCGGTTTAAAAGATAGAAAATATCATCTGCACGTTTATTTAATGTACCTTAAAAACATTTCAAAATTCCGTTTCGGGCTCTCTAGGCCTCGGAATCACATGCCGTCAATTTTCATAATCCCATAATAGTTCCATATAATTAATAAAATTAAACAGAATTTATGTGTCTTTAAATTATCTCCGCCTTAGGGATTTACATCCCCAAAATCAACAAAAAAATCCAACAAAACAAATGGGGGTACTGATCATGAAACTGAGCCTCCCGCTTCCATGTTCTCTCCTAGATATTCTTGTGCTGCCACTGAACTCACATAAGAGGAATCAACCACCCCCATAGGACCCACTCTTGTAGATCATCTATCTCCACCAGGAACTCCACAAATGTCTCCCCATCATCAATTTCCATCATTCCCTAGTCGATGATGTGCAATAGATCATGCATGTATCTTTTTAGCTGGGACACATGGAAAACATTATGCACATGGTGCATCTAAGGGGAAGAGCTATGTGGTATGCCACCTTGCCAACACATTTGAGAATCTGAAAAGGTTTGATTAACCATAGAGATATCATGTCACCCTGGAAAAAACTCCACAATCCTCATTGAGGTGAGACCTAAAGGAAAACATGACCGCCCTCCTCAAACTCCAAGGGTCTCTGTCTCTTGTCAGAATAAGAATTACGCATGCTCTGTGCAGTCTTCAACTGCTCCTGGATGACCTGCACCTTCTTAATGGTAGCATGTACCAACTTTGGACCCATGAGTGCTAACTCCCTTGGGTCTGTTCAGTATATATTTGATCTGCATGGTCACCCATACAAGTCCTCAAACGGTTCCATGCTGATGGTGGAGTGATTTATTTTGTTGTACGTGAACTCCATCAAGGGAAAGTGATCCTCCCAACTACAGAAAAAATAAAGGACTCAAGCATGAAGCTTCTCCTCAAGCATCTGTATGGTCCGATCTATCTGGCCATCCGTCTAAGGATGAAAGGCGGTGCTCAAACATAGATGAGTCTTGAACACCTCCTGCAATCCCTTCCACAATCGAGATGTAAAATGAGTGTCTTGATCTAAAATGATCATCGATGTAACCTCATGAAGTGGTACTATCTTCAGTATGTAGAGGCGTCCCAAACCCTCTACTTATCTATTCTCTTGGATGAATAGGAAGTGGGATGACTTGGTAATTTGGTCAATGATCACCAAGATGGAATCGTGGCCCCTGTACATACGTGATAACCCCATTGAGAATACTATTGAGATACCATCACATTTACACTCCAATACATCGAGTGGCTGAATCAAGCCAGCTAGAACCTAGTGCTCGGTCTTCACTTGCTGACATGTAAGGCATTGTGAAATGAAATCTACCACTAAATTCTTCATCCATGGCCATCAATACTGATGTTGGAGGTCCTGGTACATCTTCTCCACACCATGATGTACAACCAAAGTGGATGTGTGGAAATCCCTCAACACCTCCTCTCGTAGTATCATTGGTACCATGGTCCATCCTCTGAAAAGGAACATATGCTCCCCAACAATAGAAAATCCTTCAAAAGCTTATCCTGAGTATATCTAAGAACGTCGGGTCTCGTAGTCAACGTCCCCAAGTTGAGCCTCTCTAACTTGTTAATGGAGTGGGGGAGTGACTATCATAGACTAGAGTTAAGCTACTTTATCACTATCTATGAAGGATAATTACAACGTAGCTAGCTAATCTATCATCTCACTCAGCAACTGTAAATCAGACCTCCTACTGAGTGCGTATTCCACCATGTTTCCCTTCCTAGGAGTGTATAATATCTCAAATTCCTAGTCCTGGAGGAACTCTAGCCAACGCCATTGTCTCATGTTCAGGTCCTTATGTGCGAAGATGTACCTAAGACTCTTTTGATTGGAGTAGATAGTAAAACTTATCCAATCAAGTAGTCCCGCCACATCTTTAATTCAAAGACCACTATTGCTAACTCTAGGTTATGGGTTTTGTAGTTATGCTCATGTTTCCTCAGCTGTCGAGATCCATAGGTGATTACCGCTCGCTCCTACCTTAGGAATCATCCCAGTCTGGTCCCTGATGCATCGCATTAGACTAAATACCCAAGTCCCTCTTCGGGTAGCCTCACGATGGGGGCTCTCGTCAATCTCTACCTCAGCTCCTAAAAACTCTACTATCATCTCTCTATCCACAAGAAAGATTGTCCCTTCTTTTTCAAATCTAACAAAGGTGTTGATACTCTGGAAAAGTCAGGTACGAATCTCTAGTAGTACCCAGCCAATCCTAAAAAACTCTGCACCTTGGTCACACTCATGGGTGGATCCAAAGAACGCATGGACACTATCTTCATCATATCCACTACAACTCCAGCCTCTGAGATAATGTGTCCTAGAACGTAGAACTCACATATCTAGAACTGGAACTTCAAGATCTTACCATAAATCTGGTGATCTCAGACTGTATCTAGAACAATTTGTAGATGATTGGATACTTTTTTTTCATGATCACCTAGTTCAGGTACCGATAGTCCACGCAAATCCTCAAACTCCTTTCTACCTTCTTGATGAAAAAAATTAAGGATACCCATAGAGAAACACTTGGCCTTATAAACCCCTTCCCCTACAAGTCCTCCCGTTGTACCCTCAACTCACGAAGCTTCGTGGGATCCATCCGATATGCTGGTGTATATATGGGTGTCTTTCTAGGGTATAGGTCAATGTATATGTCTACCTCTCTCTGAGTAGGTAGTCTTGTAACATCATCAGGAAAGACATCAATATACTGGTCCACCACTACAAGATAGATTAGACGCCTCTTGTCAACTGCTATGAGGGTAAGGCTAGACAACTGATGAGTGATCAGCTGAACCCTCCTCTAAGAAATTCCATCTTGAGGTTCAAAGGTTCCCTTTACACTGATAAAGTAAAACATGGTCCTATCCTCATGGACACACCACACTTTTCACATAAAACAGTCAATCTAAGCATAGACTGTGGATAACCATCCCATACCCAAGATGACGTTGAAAGTTCTTGATGCTACTACTAGGAGATCCTAGCTGAAGCTCTTGCCTCCTATAGTAATCCCACACTGCCATAACTAGTGTGTAATCATCATATAATCTCCCATATGAGTCTTTAAATGTAACGATCGAACCAACGGCTCCATCGGAATCTCTGGGCTCCAAACGAGAGTCATGGAAATAAAAGAGTGACTGAAACCTCTGTCTATAAAAACTACAGAAAGGGTGGAGTAGATATAGATCTTACCAAGAATCATATCTGGAGTGTCGTGTTCATAGCACCCATCTTCCTAAAGTTGAGCTCGATCATGTCCACCTGCTCCCTGAGGTTGGGTTGGACCTCCTGGAGGTATTGGTGGTAGAACATCAAACCATCTCCCACCTCCTACTACTCAGCCAAATCCCCTGCCACATTGGCCACCCTACGGACCTCCTCACTCAAACTGATGTCACTACCTCGGTGGTCCCTCGACTATCTGTTGATTGTTGGTGCTATAGTTCGGGAAGTCGCAAGCCATATGACCCTACCAGCCACATGAGTAGCATAGTCTACTCCGCTACAGACCTCCCCTATCATGTGAGCTCCGCACATCCATCCCTATATCATGGGTTTGTACACCAGAAGGTCCGGACCACATGGGACTCTATATCATCTCCCTACTACCTGCTGTAGATGACTCGACTACGTGTCGTCTGGTGGGGGATCTCGCTGTCGGTGTCTGCTCAGGTATGAATCTCTCTAACATAAGTGTTTTATCTAACACTCTAGATTTCTTCGGTATGGTGAGGGATATCATTGATGCTCTAATATCCTTTCAGAGACCCTTCTCAAAGGTTTCGTCCCATAAGAAAGGGTCTCGTACCATGTTGGTGGAGTGGAAGTACTGGTCAGTGAATCTCGTCGAGTTCTGGGCCACTGTCAGACTGCCCTGCTGTAACTATAGGAACTCCTGAATACACACATAGCGTAGAGTCACTGGAACAAACCCCACCTATAAGAGGCTCTTTAATTCCAACCATGTGAGGTCCACCTCATCATGAAATTAGAGTGTTTGGATCCACCATATTTCTATTATGCCCTGGAAGAGGCTTGCAGCTAGAATCACCATCTGGGATAATGGTGTCCCAACTAGTTGGAAAACATTATCCACAACCACCAGCCATTCCATATCCGCCTACGGATCTGTCTTGCCTCAAAAACTTGAAGGCCTCTGCCACTGTAACTCATAAAGCACGCTAAATTTCCATTCAATATCTACTAGTGGGGATGGTGGAAACTACTTACCTATTGGTAGTGGTGTTTTCGGTACACTACTCGAAGGTACCATCACCTTAAGAGGGCTCTGCACCGATGCATCATCACTCGGCGGTCCATCATTGTGATCTCTCACTGGAATCCTGTATGGATGTCTATGTGATTTCATCCTATAAAGAGAAGGTGCACCAAACTCAATATGTTATACATGGTGAGTTGACTCAAAACAGATCAAAATAAAAACATTTAAAAAACATGCAATAAGTGTTTTTTTGTACCGAGTCAGAAATTAGAATTCAGGGTCCTTGTGTATCGATACATCAGCTACTACACAAACATTGGACTCCCCGAAATAAAAACTGTACTTAAAACACTTAACACTATTTCCCCGTTGTAAATATGAGAGTCTTAGTCATTTGGTAGAACTGAATCCTCTGATACAACTTTATCATGACCCGTCCCCCAGGGTCTATACTGTGACGACCACAAATCCCACCTTCCATAGGCTAGGGGTTGGTGACTGGTACCAGAAAGGAATATCCCTAGAATGGGAAGGCATTTCCTTTAAACCTGCAAACACACAGACCAGGTACACAATAAGAACAAACCACAAAGTATAACTATTGAAATTAAAAGTGTGAACTGAAGTAGAATAGGCCAGAATACTAACCCAACTAAAAGAAAAATATAGAAAAATGAAAAATAGCTCCTAAGGTCGTTCTCCTAGGATCCTACTTGAATTATAGGTACAACTCATCATTGTGGCTATCCACATCAACTGGTCACCTCTGTTCACCAACTAGTCCTGGCTCCCAGATCTCGGTCAAAGTTTCCTGTCATCTACATAAGACACAACAAGGTTCAGGTGAATCCCATGTGGGGGTGAGTATAAAGATAACCAGTAGGGACCCCGAGACCCCCGAAGGTCTCTTAGAATTCCACAAAGTAAAAAACCACAAATAATGATCTCAATCACGAAGCACAAAGAAAAACACACAACTCACACTGGGTATATAAATTAAATAACAGGAATAATAATGATTAGTCATAAAGCTAAATCATCTTATTCCATTGAGAAGTTCCAATTTTTAACCATGAATAAGTCATTTTATAGCTGATCCACACAAGGCCATAAGTCACTGATCCTTATAGGGTTTTAAGTCATCAATCCACATAAGGTTGTAAGTCGTTGGTCCATGATGGGTCGCTCTATGGTTGGTCCTCGCTGGGTCGCTCTAATGCTGATCCACACAGGGTTGTAAGTCATCGATCCACATAGGGTTGTAAATCGTCAATCCACAAAGTCATCAGTCCACACAAGGTCATAAGTCAATGATCCATAATGGGCCACTCTAAGGTTGGTCTTTGTTGGGTCATGCTACTATTGATCCATACCGGTTCATAAGTCATCGATCCACACATGGTCTCTCTAATGTCATTCCACAAAGGGTCAATCTTCACATGATAGCCAGCCATAGGATTTCAGCACTTTGTGCTCTTGAGTTCCATAGATTATACTACTCAATCCATTGGTTATGAATCAACATCCAAGAAGTCCCACTAAGAAGTAACCCGAAGAACCACCATGTCATAAGGGTTCCAATACAATATATGGCGCATCAATTGGATGTATGGTCTATAAGTTATGGGAATTTTAGTACCGAGGGCCCAGTTGGATTAAATTCTAATCCAACCCATCCATAATCCAACTTTCTCCAAAACCAAAGTAGAGTATCTAAAAATTATCTCCTCACCCTAAGGGTTCCAGTGCTACAAATTTTTCATCAAACGGATGTCCGTTTTAAAATATACTCAAGTTATAGTGAAATGGGGATGGTTGGGTTTGATAGAGGTCCAGCCTGGCTGGCCCATTGGGCCCGCAGGTCTGGCCTGGATCTCAGGTTTTTTCCACCTAGAAACTAGGCAGGCAGGATGGGAGTGGCACGTGCTCCCCCAAATGGATGAATTCTATTTAGTTACTCCAACAGCGGCGCCATCCTGGCGCCGCTTCACCTAACTCGTCCGTTTGGACTGGTCAGTGATAGGACCTGCAGGTGTGGGTTCACCTACCTTCACAGAGCCTCCTCTATGGCCGCTCGATGGCTGCCACCACCTCCTCTATGGTGCACTACCACCGGCCGTTGCTGGCCCAGAAGAATGTTCACCAGACCACCGGATGCATTTCGGTGATCTGTTCTTCATCCTGTCTATGCCTACGAGCCTCCCAAGATGTTGCCTTCACTGTGTGGCCCTCGAAAATTCCTTGCTGCCATGTTCATTGGTCCTCCTAGAAGAACACACCAAGAACAATTTCGGTGTAGGTTTTGGGCCTTTTTGGTTTGGCCCACTCCCTTTACATTAGAATTATAACATGGGGGTGAAATAATAATCATTTTAATATTAAATAAAAACCCCACAAAGAAACCTTGCTACAAGCTCCCGTAAAAATGAATGAATCATAGATCAACCCGTTAGTTGATTGATCTGTATTCTTTGTATTATTCAAGAACGGGGAAGAAAAAATAATTTAAAACATATAAACAAATAAATACCCTACCTTGAACACATTGGATTCAGTGATGATACAGGAGGAGAATCCGTTGTTCGAAGATATTCGTCGGCATTCTTCAATCTCCAGATTGAATCCTTAACAGCATAATTCGATCCTCATTCTTCATTAGAGAGGGTTTCCCACTGGTGGTTCATCAAGAGTTCTCTCGTGGGGTCTTAAATATCATACCAAAGGTATTTTTTAATAAAATAAAAATCCCCCCACATTGTGTTTAATTAATATGGTTCATTAATGAATCTCAATTAATGAACCTATTAAACACATAGTATTTGTGTTTACACAACTAGTGTAACATGCCATTTAATGTCCTTCACTTAATGTCTGACCAACTCTGTAGTCTTGACACCTTCTCTCAACGGTTTCAAAAAGAATAAAATAACTTCTTTAATTATTTTATTATTATTTTCTAAAAGTATAAAAAATAACTTTTATGTCCAACTTTAAGATTCACCTAGGTGAATCCTAAAGATGTGGATTCAATGGTTCTCTTGTATTTTCAATCCAAGAACTAGTTTAAGAGATAAAAAATCATGTTATAAATGTTACTAAGCATACCTTAAATAAAGTTTAAAATTCTATTTTAGGCTCTTGGGGCTTTGGAATCAAGTGACATCAATTTTTGAAGTCTTGTAATAATCCCATATAATTAAAAAAAATATGGATTTTCTGGGTCTTTATAGTTATTCCCTTTGTTCCCCATTTATCATTCATCCTAGAAGCACTCTAATGTAAAAAAACATTGGAAGTTTTACTGGTGGGGTTGAATGAAAAAAAATATTGGTGAAATTACTATTAAATATTTAAATTTTCAATAGGATAAATAAAAATAAAAATTTCCAAAAGGGATTCTTTATTCATTTCAATTTTCAAATTGGAAATGGGAGAATATAACCATGGATTTTTTTTGGATTACTAAATACTTCTTAAGGTAATGATGAGATTTAGTTTATTACTGATTTATTAAATAAATGTGCATATTTACTCTAAATTCAAGGTAAAATATCTTTTTGTCATCCTTCTTGATTGTTTCATAAGGATTTATTCATTTTACAAGGAGTTATAAAATTTATTTTATATTATTTTTTTCTCAGGTTCACTTCTATTTTTTAGAAAGGTCTTCAAAATTCATTGGGTGTTGAATACAATTTTAGTAAAACATTTCATCATAATTATGATATACATTCCAAGTTAACTACTATGATTTGGAAGATATGGTTCATGATTTTTAAATGGATTACCATATAATTTTGGATAAATATATTTCTTTGCTTTAGTATTATTATAATAACTATCTTCAGTCGAGTATATAGATGTAACCTACTGAGGTAGTATATAAAATGTTATGTGATAATCTATCTTTTGGGGATGACATTTTAGAAAGTATGTTTATGGTATAAGAATAGGTCTTTGAGGTGAATGAGATAGTGAAAATGATTCAGTAACATAAGAGTACATTATGGGGAAGGTAGAAAAGTAATGAAGATAATATGATGAAAGAACATTAATTTGAGGTAGGTGATCAAGATTTTATTAAATTATCTTCATGGAAAATTGTTATTAAACTTTCTAAAAAGGTGAAATTAATACATTTTTCTTTTTTCCATCTGAAATAGTAAGGAAAGATGAATTATTTTCATACTGAGTTGCTTTTCCTATAATTTTATCTATATTCCACAACATATTTCATGTTTCTATGATAAGTAAATATGTACTAGATTCATCTCATGTTTTAATCCATGGATTAGTTCATTTTGAAGATACCCTTTCTTGTGAGGAATATCTTATTCAGATTCTTCACCTTTGATAGAATGTATTGTCAAATAAGGTAATTCAATAGGTTAAGGTTTTTTGGAGACACCACATGGTTAAAAAAGTGACATGGGAATCAAAAAATTATGTGAGTGGATTATATCTCCACTTGCTAATTAGGTGAATAAAATTTTGAGGAAATAATTTCTAAAAAGGTATATGTAACAACCTAGTTAATGATATAATAAAACATTTTTATATTTATTTGTATTCATGAATTATATAGTTATGTTAATAATAATTATTTTTTAAAATTAAGATAGAAATAGTTCTGTTAATCTCATTTATAATATAGATTAATTTTATTAGTTAAATTATTAAATTATGGAATTATAATTTTACTAATATAATTTTTATTTTTTTTATTTATAAAGTAATATTTAAGTATTTTTGAATTCTAAAAATATAGAATTTTAAATAAATATAGGAAAATATTTATTTTTATCAGAAACTCTATATACATTTAAATATTTCCAAATTAAAATTAAATTCTGGATTACTTTAAAATATAATCAGATTAAATTGATCTAAAATAATGTAATTATGGTTTTTTATTTGGATTTTATTAATTAATTACTCATAACAATATTTTATATTTAAAAATGGTTTTTTTCTAAAAATCAGTTTTCATTATGTTTCTCCCATTTAATTAAAAAATTAAATTATTCCACTTCTGTGTTTTTAATTTTGAAAAATGGACTTCATATTTGGAATCATGAGTACTATATTATGTAAATATGTCAATTTTTTGGACAAAATGAGTAGTAAAATTAGTACTTTTGGTTATCACAAAAAAGGGTCATTATAACGCCCTGGCCCTAGAATACCTAAGCTGGTGCAATATTTTATAACATTGGCATGAATAAAAGGAGTCAAATCTCTAAGGACCAATCACTAAAGCGGTTTTGGAAATTAATTTTATATACATGGTACCTAAAATATTTGGAAATAGAAAATTGAAACATTATACATAATAATATTAATAAACACTATCCTTGAAATATTATTCAAAGGATTCCTCTTTATAACATGGGGAAAGGAAACATAATAAGGGTGATATCAAATGCTCAGTAATGGAATGTAAAGTGAAATAAATAGTGAATCTATGAGAATAAATCAACATGGCATGGTAAATAATTGATAAAACATTTCATTCGAATAACTAGATAAGGAAATATCGATATAGAAAGATAAAAATCTGAAAACACATTCCATTTTGTCAATGAACGAAAAATCAAATTCATCTCTTGATATGATGATGAAAAATATCATGGATAAAAATAATAACAAAAATGATGGAAATTATTTTATATTGGACGTTATGTATCTGGCACAAGAACCACTATACCATCATGATCTATTTTCAAGATAGTTTAAACTATTCTTATTTGGGAAATTGATTATTATTATGATACTACTGATGTGTTTATGATCTACTTATAACTAGACCCCACTCATGTCTTCAAGTCCAAATCATTCTTCATCTATCGAATAATCGTTTTAATTAATGACATTATTATTTTTCATCAAAAACCATAATAAATAAAGGATATGAATTTATCAATAATTACCAAGTGGATGATAATTTACAACAAGGGTTATTATTTTTGATGAATTAAAATTCAATTTAAAGATCATTAAAACATTCTTGAGGAAGATAATCATTAAACATTCTAAAGTGTCTCATACCACTTTGTAATATTTAAATCATAATCTCTATGAAGAAATAAAATTAAATGAATCTTATAATACCATGAGAATAAAGTGATTCATCATATAACATTTCAAATGGAATTATGTACATGATATAATTGTAAATTGGTGCATAACAACAAATATATTTCAATGGAATGTAAATTGAGATAAAAACTCTTACTTTAACCTTAATTATTGTTATGTGGTATTTATAATCTCGCATAGTGGTTTAAAATAGGTTACTAAATTATAACAGAACTATAATCTTGATTATTATATCATATATTAACTTTTTACAATATTTAATTACCTTTTTGTTAATACCCTTCCATTATTTTAACTATTTTGGGTGTTACTTGTCTAGTTTTCTCAAGTATGTTTTGACTTGTGATTTTTTGTGTCAATTAATGAGATCATGATTTCATTATCCCAAAAATGTAAACCATGAATTAATTATCATATATATTTAGTAAATATACATTTAGAATAACCAATAGTTTTTAGAGAAAATAAATGAAATACATTTTTTATGGATATGGTAGGTCCTGCATACGCATGAATGTTGCATTCATTTCTTTGTCATATTAAATAGATGAAAAGTAATAGATAAATATATATATTATAATTCTAGTAACATATACAGTTATCTAAAATATATTTTTGACCATAAATAGTATTTTTAGATATAAAATATTCATCTTCTTCTTGGTTTTTTATTTTTAATTTCTAAGGAAGAAGAAAATACCTAAAAGGCTTATACATTGATGTTGTTGTAATTATTAAATTAATGGAAAAATAAAATGACTACTAGTAAAAATATTAAAATAAATATAATATTAGATAATTAAGATGATCCCTGAATTATATAGTGAATAATTAAATGTATAATATATAATAAAATATTTGGTTGTAATTTGAATATTTTTTTATATTTTTAAATTCATAGTAATAAATAGTGTTAAATTCGATAATAATCTTATAATATGAATATAATACATTATTAGATTATTTAAAAATTTTATAAAAATTAAATAATTTTAAATGGGATATTATTTTATTTAAAATGTAATCCCTAATTCATTATTTTCCTCTTAGAAGTCATTGCTCCTAAAATGGAAATACTATATTTTAAATATTTTAAAAAATTCTTAAATTGCCTCTCACCTCAATTTTAAAAGGGAACTCATTCCGTCACATACTTTCATCACCATTATCCTTATAGAATAAAAATTCTCTTCCAAGTTCTCTTATCCACTTCCCTAGACACATTATATTATTTTTGGTCTCGCAAAAAGTCCAGCTCCAGGTGCCTTAATGAGGTTCTCAAGGAGAATATATTCAAGGGGTAAAATCCTACTTCTTTATATTTTAAATTATTTCCCTATTCTAACCAATACTCACCCCATATACAATGATTTATGGTAAATACAGTACAATATATATTCTTTAATTTTATTTTTTTTAATGGTATATCCATCATCAAATCTATTATCTTTTCCTTTTATTATTAAAAACCAAAACTTCATCAATGATATTTTGATTCACCACCTTCATGGAAGATGAGTTTTAATTTCCATTACTGCATTTAGGTAAACTTTAAAGTCACCAATAATTTTTTAAAATGAACTAAATATGTATATTATATTTGGACTCACGTTCTGGAACTAAAATATATGGCCATAATATATAAATAATAAAACTTTTTTATGAGGGGTTGAAAGAACCCACATAATAAACTAAAAAATTATCATTAATGCTTTATAAAATGAATCATTTTCATGTTATAAATTTAGAGGATTCATAAAACCATTTAAAATATTTATGTTCATGAATACAATATGATATAACCTCTATAGTACTATTCCCATTTTACAAGAACAACCACAAATAAACACAACTTAGGAACCATGGACCAATGTAACAAATGATCCTGGAATAAAGAAATTTGTCTTTATAACTAATCAAATATTCATAAAAGAACATAATAAAATTATAAAAAATATAAAATATTTATAAGAGTTTATGAGTTAAGAAATTAATGAATCTAATTTTATTATTCAAGAAATTAAGTGTAAGTGTAGAACACTTTTGGACATAAGGTAAGGGCCTTTCCTTTAGAAATCCACTTTAATATCCCTTTTTTCAAAATTATAAAAGACTAATTTTTAACATATAAGGAATTAGTTAATTTTACCATTTTCATTAATCCTTATGTTTTGAAGCCTCCTTTATAATATTTCATTATTATTTTGCAATAAATTCCTTTTATTTTCATGTTCATATTATTGTTTTTAAATAAATTATTTTCCTAAAGGAATTGGTTTTCTGATACAAGTATTTAGGTTTTATGATTATTTTATGGTTCTTTGTAATTGATTATAATGATGGGTGGTTCCATTATAACGAAATATCTTTGGGTCTGTAATATCTCTCCAATTTATTGGGTATATTGTAAGTTGACTGTAATGTTTATTATATGTGTAACTGTGATAGTTACATGATAATGTAACCATGTAAGCTACATTGTAAGTTAGTAGTGATGGTTTAAAATCATATGGTATCTATAAGGGTTAAAATATTAAGTATTATGGAAATAAAATGATTCCCTAATTTACTTAAATTTTTTATTATTATTTCTATGTTCTATGTAAGACCTCATGTTTTCACAAAGTCAGAATATATTACTTTTATGGGTGAGAAGTATATCTTTATGAAAATGAAATCATGTGATTATAAGTATTAATGGACTAATGGTTTCTTTCCTTATTTTTAGGTCCCTTGCTAGGATTTTCTATTCATCCCATTTTTTAATTTTTTTCACTGGGTTTAAGGACCGGTAAGAGAAAATAATCAACCAAGTTGAATTATTCGAAAATTTTTCATAAATAGAAAAACATGTTTTATTTTAAAGACTTTTGTTTTACAGAAAATATTGGGTACTATAAATATGTTTCCACCAGTAATTTTGGGTTTACCATGTTTGAGTTATACCAAATAATCTAAAATTATAAACCAAAAATATCTTTGGGAAAAAATAATTATCTTTTTAAAATAACTAGAATATCTATTGTTTAACATAGAGTCCTTATAGTTATAATCAGAGGACAGTTTAGAAAAAATTAGGGGTAAGGAAAAGTCTAATATAATGCCAAAAATGATTTTAATATTAGGTTTAAGTTTAAATGATATATAAATTAAATATTTCCTGGTTACTTTGACTAAATTATGTCTGTTGAGAATGGTTTTATGCAGAAGAAATAGGGAATGTGAAGTATGAAGGTGCAGAGAGGATTATACCATTTCAAATCTACAGCCTTGAATATTGGGAATCAGAAGTGATTAGTTTATGAATGTAATGTCTCAGTTGATTTAGGTTTTAAATATTGGTGGCATCCCCAAAATTGGAAAATTAGATATACCACAAATGGACATGAAGATAGTGCAACATTTAATGAGAAAATGTTGCCTTACTTTTAGTGGATGTTTTGACCTAGTGGTAGCTGAATAGTGGATTAAATACCATGAAAATATATTTTATTTCATTGTATGTTCATATGATTAATAGTTCATTCTTTCTATTTATCATTTTTAATGTGAATCCAACTAGTAGTGGTCAATGTTCATGAAAATCAGGGTAAAGGAAGTGGTTTCTTCCTCATAATGAGAAAATTTTAATAATAATTTCCTTGAAAAATATTTTCCTAAGGATGTTAGACATAGGATGGAAAGTAAATTACTCAAATTTAAATAAAATAAATAAGATTAATTATCCATTTTTTAAAAATAATTCACTTGATTGGCAAGGTATTCTCCAAATTTTATTTGACATCTTGATAGTAAATTAATCATTTTTTACTCGTTATTTTAGCCATGATATCATAGGTAACTGGAAATCCATAAATTTAAAAACTTATAAGAAACTTATTTTATGGGATAAAATTGTATAAATGGAGTTTTACAATGATCATGTATTTAATGAAAAGAATAATAAAAAAAGGTTCATATGGAAAGAAATGGGTAAAAATCAATAAAATAATTGAAGGTAAGAAATTATAGTTTCTAGTTTGTGGAAAGTGTGGTAAGAAGAACCCTTTGGAATGACATCAATAATACAATGAATTTCTTCTGATGTGGTAAGTTTGAAAATATTACCTATGAATACCAAGAAAAATATCTTAGTATAGGTAGGTTCAATTATGATAAAAAACATTAAAGTGTTTTAAATGTGGTGAGATTGGGTATTATTCACACACCTACCCAAATAAGGATATAAATGAAGAAAACCGTCGAGAATATAAGTATAAAGGTGTGGTGAAATCATTTTCGAATACTTTAGTATATTTTTGTCTATATAATTAAATGGTATCTGGTAAATTGTTTGTTTACAAATATTATTTTAATTTATTGATTGATATGGTGTTAACACATTCAACTATTTCTGAAAGATTTTTAGTTAAATTAGAAATTTAACCTTAATAATTGGAACCATAACTTATTGTAAAAACAATTGGGGGAAATATTAAGTGAAAAAGGAATTATAAGACTCTTCATGTTTTTTTCTATGGAAATACATTACCTGAAATCCTTGTTATTTTTTATTCTATTATAGTTTCATATTATTTTGTTTATAGATTGGATTTTTTTTCCAATATATGATATATTATTGAGAAAAAGAAGTTTTTTTAAGATAGAGTTTCAGTTTTTATACATGAATTAAACCACACCATTGATGACATATCTAGAAGATGAGAAACTATTTAAATACGGAAATTATTGTTATCATGAAAATATGGTTGAAATAATGGGAACTATTTAATTAAGGATGGGAAAGTTTTAAATGAATACTCTGATGTTTTTCCTGATGATTTTATTGGTGTTATACTTAATAGGGAAGTTGAATTTATTATTGAATTATTTCATAATTCTAAGACAATTTCAAAACCCCCTTAATGAATGGATCAAAAGAAACCTCTATAATTGAAAAATAAATTGAATGTGTTTATTGATAATGGATTCAATCATCCTATAACTTCACCATGGGGTGATCCTTTTTTTGTTAAAAATAAATGGTTCCATGAGGCTTTGAATTTATTATAGATCTTTGAATTAAATTACTGTCAAGAATAAGTATCAATTTCCTCATATAAATGAATTTTTTTATAAACTCTAAGGATCTCAGTATTTTTACAATATTTTCTTGAGATATGGGTGCCATCAGTAGAAGTTAATGGAGGTTAACATTCTGAAAATATCATTATGTATTAGATATTGGCATTATGAGTTTGTAGTCATTCCATTTTCTTTGAAAAAAATCTCATATTTATTTATAGATCTTATGAATAATGTATTTTATGAATATTTTTGATAACTTATTGTTTTTTTATGATATTTGGGTTTTTCAAAAAAGTTATCAGGATCATGAATAAAATTTAATGATTACTCTACAAACCCTAAATGAAAATATGTTAAATAGAAAATATATAAAATATTATTTTTGGTTATAGTAGATTTATTTCCTTTTGAACATTATCAATAAATATGGAATGGTAGTTAATACCACCAAAAAAATAGTTTTTGATAATATCTTAGACCTATAAATGTTATTGATATTTGATGTTTTCTTCAATTAACAGGATATTACTAGTGGTTTGTTGAAATATTTTGATGGGTATATGGACCACTAACTAATTTAACTCAAAAATGAATTAAATTTATCTAGAAAAAATATTTTGATGATTATTTTCAGAAAATAATCACAATATAGGTAAATACATCTATTTTTTCCTTTTTATTGAGAAATGGTTAATTTTTCATCTACAGTTATACTTCATTAAAGATAATTGGTTTCATTTAATTGTGGAATTATCTAATAACTTATTATGTTATAATGAAACTAAAACCTCATGAGTTAAATTATATTACTCATTATTTAGAATTTGATGTTGTGATTTTTGGTTTAAAATTTTGGGGACATCATTTATTAGGATCCAAGTGTGAAATATATATAAATCATAAAAGATTAAATTATATATTTAATCATATGGAATTAAACATGAGGTAGATAATATGTTTGTAAATCATAATGTCATATTATTTAATGATCAATCAAAATCCACAAAAAATAATTTAGTGGATGACTTGAATTGAAAAATCATGCATCATTAACCATGTTACATGTAAGAAATATAACACCCCAAGACTTTAAAATATTTCCCTTTTAGAATAAATATAATTTTTCCCTTATTTCCTTATAATAAACACCATGTTATTATTATGTTACATGAAACATAATTATTATCTATATCTATAAAAAACACTGATGTTAGAAAGTGTTACATGCAAGACTTACTTTCTTCAATGGCTTGCGTAACATGCAATACTAATTTTCACCAAACAATAATGTATTATTAAAAATAATATTATTTAATAAAATATGATACAAACTTGTTATAAAATTAATGATTATAGGATTAAATAAATTATGAAATTGTAAATTTTAATTCATTGGTTATCTATTAATTAGGAATTAATGTTGAAGCCAAATGAATATAAAGGGAATGATTTTATAAAAGACTATATTTATGTAAAAAAAAGAGATTTATCTTAATAAGTTAAATTAATTACTATTAATTAATTATATTAATTATATTTATATTTAATATATTCCATCAAATATATTTTATGTTCATTCAATTTATTTTATAGTAATAAGATAATAACAGACCCAATATTACACATAAAAACCTATATTTTTATAAAGGTAGTTTTACCACCTTTTAATGGTGAATCTATTTTAAATATAAATTTTGTAAATATTATAAATTTTAAATGTAATATTCATAAAAATTATTTTAGGGTTAATTTTTTATATTTTTCCATAAAGTTTCATATTTTAATAAATAGTGAAAAATAATGAATTTAAATTCAAAATTGTTTTTTAATCTAATATATTTATATGGATAAATTAAATTTTTAAATGGTTTTAAAGTTTTAATATATTATTTTTTATCAATTAATAAATTTAGTACATTGAAATCAATTTGAATTTGAAATTGTATAAAAAACATAGCAAAATTTTTAACGTGTTTACTTAAAAACCTACATTGACGTCCCTTCCGCGGGATTAGATTTAAATTAATTTCTTCCATTTTTATGATTTGAATTTTGAAAAATGGATTAAATATTTGTAATTATAATAATTTATAATTTATAATAAGTTCAACATATAATTTTACCAAAAATATTCTTGACTGTAATTAAATTAAATTACACCGAGTAAGGTAATTCTAAGCTAAAAAGGGACTAAACCTTAATATTAGGGAGAAAATGACCTATAAAATTGTATAAAACCTATTTCATGGCCATAATGAGAAAAATATACCTATAAGGATACATAATGGTCCATTATACACTTTTTAAACCTTCATTTACACACATGTCCATCTAATGGGTAAATAACATATCATTTTTGTGCACTACGAACTACTACCTCACAAAATAATTTGTTCATTTTTCATTTAAAACATCTCATAGTTAGGAATTATTATGTAAACACTATTAATGTATGATATTTATGATATTTATTAATCCTTTATTCTTGTTTAATTTTGGTATAACGCATACCTTTATACTTTCTTTTTTTGTAAATATGATAACATCATTTATGGATGTGTGGACTACTACCTCCTCAATGTGATGTGATTCGTTCACACTATAAATGAAGTGTATAAATGATGGTTTTAATTAAATATATGTAACATAAATGAAAGATATATTATATGAATGACATAATTATCTTTCTATAAACATAATATATCATTTTATTTATTACCCTTTTCACACACTAAAAAGTGATAATGTTGGTCATGGACGTGTGGACAACCGCTTCCCCGATATGTTTTGATTCCTTTTACATCACAGGAATTATTTGAAAAATTTCATATAAATAAATAGCATGGTATTTATGATATAATTATCATTATTTAAGAATATAGTTTTACTTACCTTCTTTCCACGATGATCATTGAAAAATGGGAATGTTACTTATGCATGTGTACAACCTACTATCTTCATGATTGTAGTATTAGATCATTTTTCATAACCATATTTCATGATTGGGTTTAAAATTATAATATCTATATAAATATGATATTTTTTAATTATTATTATTTTTTACATGTTTATAAAATTAAACCTTTAACAATATTTGACCTACCAAAGTTGTTTTAGACACATGAACTAAATTTGGTAAATAAACACATGATGTAAATTTAATTGGTTAAGTTTTTGTATACAAAATTGTAACTATTGAAATAAATTTGATTATTAACATGAAAAAGATCATGAATAAATTAAATAATTATCATAAATTTATTGTTTAGGAATATAAAAACACACATGAAAATTCAAACTCAAGGTAATGGATATCGTTTCAATTTACATTCCATTGAGACTTATTGGTTGTTATGAACAATTCAATTTTATATGGTGTATATACTACCCTTTGAATTTTTATATCATGAATAACCTTATTCACGAGAAATTAAATATTTCATTAAATGTTATTTCATCAAAGGGATTATTATTCAAATGTTTTAAAGTGGTATGGGACACTTTGTAATGTTTAAATATTATTTTCCTCAAGAATATTTTTAATGATCTTTCAATAGTACTTCCATTCATCATTGTCCACAACCTTTTTTTACTTATCCTCCACTGGGGAATTATTTATAAATTCATATCTAATACTCCATAATAATATTTTATAATTAATATTTTTAAATCAATTATTTGATATATGAGGAGTGCTTTATATGGGTTTGACATGGTTGGGGCCTTGTTATAGATAGCCCCTTGATGTGTTGGTAGTCTCAACAGATAAATAATTTGGCCAAATCAGAATAGTTTAAACTATCTTGAGAATACAACTTGATGATAAAGGTACCATATAACTAAGAAACATGGCGTTCTATAAATAATAATCCCCCCCATTTAGATTCATTAATTATTTATCTATGATATTTTGTGTCTACATATCTATAGATGCATTTAATATTCAGTTCATTGATTAAATAGCATGTGTTTCATTTTATTTTCCTTCCATATTATCATCAACTGATATTATTTATTACATAGAATGTGTGTTTAGTTATTACCATTCCATATTAACTATTCATATTGATTTATTATTACTTCCACAATACATGACCCTTATTGAGAATTTGACTTTGCCCTTATTGTGTTTCCTTTCTACAGGTTATAAAGAATAAACCTTTGAATAATCCTTCAAGGATGTAGTTTATTTCATTTTATTATGTATCATATTTATTTTATATTTCCCAATGTAATATTCTTATCATATATGTAATCTTTTTTTTTTCAAAACCATTAAACTACTAAGTACCTTGGGATTGGAAGCTTATATATAATAAAATATAATAAAGTAAAGAACAAGCTCTGGGCTTCTCGTTTCACTATGTTACAGTTGTTATCAGTGAAATTTTAGTTGGAACATTGTAAACTATAATTAGAAAACATATATTAGGTAACAAAACCCCAATATAAACTTTTAGGATAAGTATAAAAGAATATCCTATATTTTTTTATGGTGGGGATATTGTGGGTATTTCTTGTAATATATCCATGTTTGGATACTACATGTGGGAATGGTTTTGGAATAGATTTACCTAAGGGTAATAACTCTAACAAGATTCAGGAGGTCTGGCTTGACATAACCTGGTACACGACAATGATCTTTACTATGTACCTTGTTTGAAACTCCCAGGGGATATGTGAAGGATAATCCGTATTTTATTTTCAATCCATTATGAAGGATTTGGAAGTAAATATATCCCTAAAGAAATCGTGCTTATGATTATGATATTACATACACACAAAAAAATTAATTTATGTTAATTATTTCACTATTTTTGGGATTATACATTACTTTTGTAATGATATGTACTAATTTTTTATGTGAAATAATTTATAAAATGAACCTAGTAAAATGAACATTAAATTTACCAATGTATATGATCGAAATATTAAGGAGGATCACACCTTTTGTGGTCTTAGTCAAATATTTGAAAGGAAAATAGTCTCTCAATCATTCTCATCATATTATGACATAGTATCATGTGATAATGATATGTGAAAATAATTCCCCAATTCCTATGTATTTCAAAGAAATTAATGAAATAATAGGATGGAAGGTACCCATATGTGATAATTGTGGAAAGAAACACCCTAGTAAAAACTTTAAGGGAATGGGAATTTGTTATAGGTGTAGAGAAAAGGGTCAAAAATTTCATTATTTCAAGGGAGATAAAGAAAATTACCATATGAAATGCTTCCACTATAAAGAGATGAGACACTATGAAAATCAATTTATCATGCATCAGAGTAATATACCCCAAAGTTGATAATGGATAATGGTAAATATTGTGATATTAGCACAAACGAATATGAATATTTAATGTTTTTATGTTTGTATTCAGTAATTATGTCATTTGTGTAGTTTATCAATGATTTAATGGTTGTAATAATTATGGAATATATAAGGATTGTACTGTAGGATATTTTCATTAAGGATTTGATATCATATACAAAAGGGTATTAATAAAATTTATTTATTAGAAAGTAAAAAAAAGGAAAAACATGGTTAAGGTAAATATAACCATTAATATTTTCTTAATGTTAATACAATTATTTTTGGATAATTAAATGATTGGTTTAGAAAATGTAAATTAGATAAGTGATGAATACCTTGTAAATAAGTACAATGTTTTTGACAAAGTGGTTTATGATATTATTGGTGGAGTTCACAGAACTTTTTTATTTATAGAATATATCCAATAACATTTTTTTCTTAAGGAATAAGAAATAATACATGTTTCCAATAAATTTTAATAGTAATTCATGTTATTACCATGTTTCAAGAGAATACATGATTAAGGTGTTCACATGTTCACTATGTAATTAATAAAGAGGTACTAGATGGTGATTGAAAGATATTTATATTTTTGAAAGTTAATTGACCTTATTTCTAAAGTGTTTTATCATAATGTTTTGGAAAAGATTCCCATTTATCAAATGGTTCAAGATGATATTTGGATGAGGTTTTAGTGGATAATGTATTAAATCACCATGTGATGAATCTGGTATTAATAAATGAAGTAGAAATAGTTTGACGGATAGTAAAAGAAAAATATTATGATTATAGAAATATATATTTTCTTATATTATTAGAGTTTGAAATAATTTCACAACTCTAGGGAAAAATGGACTTGAAACAAAAAAATTTGTCATGTTTTCATCACTTTTTATGATATCAATTACCTTTATTCACACCATAGGTTTATGGTTTTTTGGTCAACAAATTGTACCTAAACATGTTCTCTTTCACTCTCTATTAGAACATGATAGTTAGATTTTTTCTTCCATGTCCAATTTTTTATTAATTTTCTCCTATTTGAATACCTTGTTTTGTGGTGATCTTAACATTTTACTTTATTTATTATTAAGTATATGAGTTATTAACCCTATTTATGATGTAGGTTTTCAAAAATATTTTATTTTAAAATTTCAAACCATTTATTACTGATATTGGTTTTAAATTTCAAGGATTTCATATATTTATGTTGGGGAGAATGTAACACCCCAAGACTCCACAATATTTACCTTTTAGAATAAATTCATTTTTTCCCTATATTTACTTATATGAAATAAAAAAGTTAATCTTATGTTACATGAAACATAAATTTTAGCTTGATCTATATGGAACACTGAGGATAGACTTCATTACATGCAATATTGACTTTCCTCGATGGCTTTCATAACATGCTAGATCATGTTTTATAAAGCAATAATATATTAATAAAAATATTATTATTTAATATAATAAAATATAACCAAGACATTAAATTGAAAATTGAAGGATTAACTAAATTATTGAAATATATAGTTGAATTCATTAGTTACCTATTAATTAGAAATGAATATACAAACCAAAGAAATATAAAGGGAATGATTTTTTAAAAGACTGTTTTTATGTGAAAAAGGTTATTTATCCTAATATGTTAAATTAATTACTATTAGTGAATTATGTTAATTAAATTTATATGTTAAATAATAAGTAGATATTTTTATATTCATCAAATTTATTTTATAAGCATGATATGATAACAGACCCAACATTACACATAAAAACATATATTTGTTAAAAAATATTTTTACACCTTTTAATTGAAAACTTATTTAAAATATAATCTATGGCGCTTTATAAATTTTATATGTAAAAATATACTTAAATTTTGAAATATAAATCTAAAAATTATGTTATGGTGAATTTTTGGTATTTTTCTATGAAGTTTCATTTTTTAATGAGTTGTGAAACATAATAAATTTAAATTCAAAACATATTTTTCATCTAATTTATTTATAAGGTTAAATTTTATTTTTTTTAATTATTTTAATTTTTAATTAAATTAATTTTTATCAATTAATCCAATTTTTTTCATTGGAATCAATTACATTTTGAAATAGAATATAAAAACATAGCAATATTTTGAACGTTCTTACTTTAAAAACTAGCATTGTCGTCCCGTGTGTGGGGTTAAATTTAAATTTATTTATTCTAATTATGTTATTTAGATTTAGAAAAAAAGGATTAAATATTTTAAATTAGAATAATTTATAATGTATAATAATATCAAATTAGTTTTTGACCAAAAATATTTTTGAAAGTAATTAAAATTAATTGCATCTATTAAGGAAAAATTATGATTAACAAGGGACAAAAATATAATCCTAATGTAAAAAATGACCTATAAACTTGTAAAAATTATATTTATGGTAATATTTCCTCAAATAAACCAATAAGGTTTCATAATGGTCCATTTTTACACATGGGGTACACGTAATACTTTGGGAACCCACAATTATTTTCATAAATACCAAGTGTGTCATTTCCCTCCTCTATAAAAAAACTCAACCCTCCAACTTCTTCAAACCTCTCAATACCTTTGGTTAAAAAACTATATATCCTAATATCTACTCAACATAAAAACCCTAAATCTAGAATCCTCAACTTGGGAAAAATAAATCCAAGAAATCCCTTTGATGAAAACCATAAGGAGTTACTCAAAGAAGAGGTAACATCCTTCCTCAATCTCTTTAGTTTTATTTTCATTATACACCCCCAAAAATGTTCTTATTCCTTTAATATATAATAAAAAAATTATAATAAATATAGTGATATTTTTTTCATTATAAGGGTTCTACCATAGTTGACACACATGACCATCTAATGGGTAACAAACGTAGTTTTTATGTGTATGGAAAACTACCACCTCACAAAACAATGTTGTTCATTTTTCATTTACCACCTATAATTGTTAAGAACTGTCATAGAAAAGTGTTAATATATGATATTTATTATATTTATTATGTCTTTATTCTTATTTAATTAATTTTTAACGCATACATTCATACTTTCCATTATGTGTAATTATGACAGCATCATCTATGGAAGTGTGGACTACCAACTCCTCAAAGCAATGTGATTCGTTCATACTATAATTGGAAAATATAAAAATGGATTTAATTATAAATATGTAAAATAAATGAAATAATTATGATATCGATGAGAAAATTAACTTTTTGTAAAAATAATATATCATTTTCTTTATTACCCTTTTCAAACTCTAAAAAGAGATAATGTCTATCATGGACATGAAAACTGTTGCCTCTTCGACATGGTGTGATTCCTTCTACATAAAAATAATTATATATGTGTGCATGTGTGTGTGCGTGTCTTATTTAAATAAATATAATTTATTCTATAATTATCTTTATATAAATATATAGTGTTACTTACCTTTTTCCCAAAATGATCATTGAAAAATAGGAACTTTAATCATGCATATACACGGCCTAACATCTCCATGATTATAATGTTGGTTCATTTTTAATAACTGTCTATAATTATTGGTTTTAAAATGTATTATTTGTGTATAAATATTATAATTATTACATGGTTATTTTTTTAGATGTTTATATAATTACCCCTTTGACTATAGTTGACCTAACAAATTCATTTTTAACACATGAACTGAATTCAGTCAAAAACAACTGACGTAAACTTGATTTTTAATTAATTGTATAAAACATTGTAATAAGTGAAATAAATATAATTATAAAAACGAAAAAGGTTATGAAAAATGTAAATATTTAAAATAATTTTATTATTCATGTATTTAAATACACAGGTGACAAGTCAGATTCAATGTGTTGAATTTTGTCTCATTTTAAATTTCATTAACACTTATTTTTTTCGACACAAATTAACTTTTCTATGGTGTATATACTACCCTTTGACATTTCATATCATGAATATCATTATTACCATGATATTTTAGGTTCCATTTAATGTTATTAATTTATGGGGATTATGATTCAAATGTTTCAAAGTGGTATTAGAAACATTGTAATGTTTAAAAATTATTTTCCCCAAGAAATATTTTAATGATATTTCAATGGTATTTAAATTCATCAATTTCAACAACCCTTATTGATACTTATCCTACAATAATAAAGTATTTATAAATATATATCTTCTACTACCAATGGATATTTTATAAGGAAAATTTTTATGTTGATTAATTAATATATGAGGAATTCTTTGGACTGGTACGACATGGGTGGGTCCTGATTATAGATTTCCCATCGATGTATCGATAGTCTCATGAGAAAAATATGTTATAAAAAGAAGAATTTTTTAAACTTTCTTGAGAATATATATTAATTATAAAGGTACTATATACCTATAAAACATGGCATCCGATAGTGAATAATTTCCCTCATTTAGATTCATTTATAATTTTTCTAAGAGATTTTTCATCGACATGTCTATAGATACATTACATTATCAATTCATTGATTAAATATAATTTTCTCCATTTTATTACCTTACTATATTGACTATCCACTTATTGTATTCATTAAATGGCATTTTTGTTTAGTAATTAACTTATCATATTGATTATTCTCAATTATTCATTTTTACTTCCACTATACTTAACCCTTACTGAGAATTTAAGCTCACCCTTATTATGTTTTCTTTCCCCATGTTATGAATAAAAAACCTATGAATAATCCTTCAAGTATGTATATTATTTCATTTTATTAAGTATAATGTTTTATATTCTATTTCCCAATGCAATATGGGTATCATGTATGTAATATGGTTTTTCTAAAACTGCTAAATTGTCCAGTTCCTTGGCACTAGAAGATTATATCTTATCTAATGTAATAATGTAATGAATTGGAATCTGGATTCAAGGTTCAAGTAATTACAAAGCAAGACCCTTTGATTAATGATTTGATGAATTTTTTTCCTGGAAGTTGTGAGTGAAATAAATTCCACTATTTTTTCAAGTGTTAATGTAATCATCTCTATCAAACAGAGTCAAGAAATCTTATATTAAAGATTTTCAGTTATAGAAAAAGGTATAACTGGTGAAGAAGGATAATTTTCTTGAATTTAAGGTTTATGAATATTGTGTATTAAGATTTAAAAATAGATTATGTTTTCCTTGTGATTCCTAGATGAAGAAATAATTGTTATGTGAATCTCATATTTCATCATTTTCCATTCATCCTGGAAGTAATAAGATGTACATAAATCATTAGGTGTATTACTCTTGGGATAGAATGAAAAGAGATATTTCAAAAATCACCATAAAATAATTGACTTGGGAACTGGTTTAATAAGAATAAAAATTACTGAAGGGAATGATTCGGCCTTTTCCAGTGCCATAGTGGAAATGCGAAAGTATATCCATGGATTTCTTAGTTGTACTACCAAAGAATTATTAAGGTAATAATTCAATTTTTGTTATTATTGATCGACTGACTAAATTGTCACATTTCCTTACTATTCGATATATTATGTCTTTAGGTCAACATTCTCAATTGTACCTCAAAGTGATTTTTTGTTTACATGGAGTTCATCTCTCTATTATATCAGATCATGATCCCAGGTTTGGTACTAATTTTTAAAAACTCCATCAGAAATCATTGGGAACTGAATTAAATTTTATTATTTTTATTAATCCTTAAATTAATGGATATTATGAATAAACTATTTAGTCTTTTTAAGACATTCTACATGTTTTTTGATGGATTACTAGGAGTTTTGGATCAATGTCTTTATTTAGTTTATTTTTCCTATAATATCAGTTTTCTTTATGGTATATCGATGGCACCTTTTAAGAAATTATATAAAAAAATTGACCTCTATAATTTTGGGATAAAGTGGGTGAAATGATGTTAATGGGACCATAATTAGTACATGAAGTGGCTGAGATGGTGAAAATGATTCATAAACATATGAGGATAGCTCAGAGTATGTAGAAAGTTTATGTGGATATCAGGAGGAAATACCTTTATTTTGAGGTATGTAATCTTGTTTTTCATAAAATATATGTATGAAAATGAGTTATGAGTTTTGGAAAGAATTGAATTTTCATTCCAAAGTTCACCAGACCTTATGTATTCTAATATAATGTCGGACCAGTTTCCTACCAAGTATCCTTGCACCAAAGTTTATCTTAGGCACATAATTTTTTCGTCTTTTGATGTTCAGAAAGATAGTGTCAGATTCATCATATTTTTAGATCCATGAAGTGGTTCATATTAGAGATAACCCTTTATATGATGAAAATAATGTTCATATTATTTATCGTAGATAGAATTTATTAAGTAATAAGGTAATTCACTAGGTTAAGGTTTTATAAAAAAACCATATGGTTGACAAAGCAATATGGGAATCTGAAAATACTATGGGGGAAAGGTGTACCTATTTGTTTAATATGTGAAGAAATTGCAAGAACATAATTTTTAACAAGGGTACAGTTAATAACCATATTACTGATATAATAATTTTTTCATATTTATGATTATTCATAAATTAAATAGTTAAATTTTTTATGTAAAGTAATTCTTAAAATAAATAGTTTTATGAAACTAATCTCTTATATGGTTATATTAAAAAGATTAATTTTAAAATTATATAATTATAATTTGAAAAAACCAATATCATTTTTTAATTATTCATTTTGAATTTTTCTTATAATTAATTTTTTATAATTTTTGGAAAATGTTTAATTTTTGGTGAATATTAAAAAATAAAGTTTTTTATAAAACGCGGTGTCTTTTATGATATCATCAATACATAATTATAATAAAAAAATATAAAACATATGTAATGACTAAAATTATGATTTTATAACATAAATAATATATAAAAATAGATCATAACCTAAAAATAATAATTTATTTCATGATAAATACGAAAATCATTTTCAATGCTGACACGGTTCCTACACAGCGTTGAAAAAGTAAAATTTGGTTCCTTATAGATAATAATGGACTTATAAAAAGTATTTTACCAAAATATGTATGACTTATATGAATAAATGATAATTTGTAATGATATTCTCTAATTTTATAGTTATATAACATGAATCTTATCCAAATGCTTTTCTAATTTTATCTCAATGAAAGAAATGTCAAATTAACAAATTAAAAAAATTATCTTGATTTAGAAATGGGTAAATAAACCTAATGAATGAATATAAATAATTTTATATATCCTAATTAATTTATTATTATGATATAAATATATTTTTAACTTTGTTATATGAAACATTAACCTTTAATGGTTATGCAACACTCACTCAGTTCTTGTGCAAGAAGAAGAAAAATAAATAAAAAGATTTTAATTAAAATTATAAGAACACATAAATGACCCATAAATTTAGATAAATAGTATTGTAAAACTATTATTCATCCATAATCACATTTGGTTCTAATTTATAACTTTTTGGATCTAATTGGATGACATTAATACCCTTATCATATTTTATTTAAATGAAATTTAAACTATTCACACAATTATTTTTTTAATTAGTATAACATTATAATATTTGGTTTTATAGATTATATTTCCAACTATAAATAGTATTTGTAAGGATACAATACTTATCTTATTCATGTTATTTTATTTTTTTTAACTTTATAAAAATATAATGACCTTTAAGGATTTCACATCAAGGATGCAGTAATTATTAAATTAATTAGAAAATAAAGTAATGATATTGAAAGATATTAAAATAAATATAATTTGAGATAATTTATATGATTGATAAATTATCTTTATAAAAATTACATTTATAAGATATAATAAAATATTTGGTTTGAATTTGAATGGTTTTTTATCTTTTTAAAGTCATTGAAATGAATAGTGTTAAATTAGACAGTAATGATATTTCATGAATATAATATTTTATTAAATTAATTAAAAATAAAAAATTATTTTATAAGGAAAATTGGTATAAATATTTTTCTAAATTGTGATTCCTAGTTCATTATATACCATTTGGAAGTATTTACTCCTAAAATAGAAATATTATATTCTAAATATTTTAAGAAATTCTGAAATTTCCCTCATCTAAATTATAAAATGGAACTCTTTCCTCCACTTAATTTCATCACCTTGAACATTTTATAATGACCTTCCTCTAAAAAATATCTTCTATATTTTACTATCCACATTCTATTTTTTTCATTTCACAAAAATACCAACTCAAAGTTTCTTAAGGAGGTTCTCAAGGAGAAGGTATTGAAGAGGAAAATTTATCCTTATTCCTCTCTTAAATTATTTTTCTCCTCTACCATATCCTCACCCCTATACAATGTCAATTGAAAAAATATAGTTTCATATAGATATTGTATGGTTATTATGTTATTGGTATATCCATTATCAAATCTCTTATCTTCTACTTTTATTCTTAAAAACCAAAACATTGTCCATGGTATATTGATTCATCGCCATCATTGACAATGAGTTTTCATTTCCCTTTACCAAACTCATGGAAAGTTTAAATTCCCATATAATCATTTCAAATGACCCATATATATATTATATATGGTCTTAAATTCTATAATTAATATATATATCAATAATATTAAAAAAAATTAAACCAGTCTGTGCTGGCTGGAAAAACCACCATAATAAACAAAACAACTATTATTGAAGCTTTATCAAATGAATCAACCTCATTTTAGAAAGTAAAATTATATATGGAACCATTTAAAATTTTATATGTCTACTATTTTTATATTATTTCACCTTGGGAGTACTATTCCATGATGACAATAACATCCATAAATATACCGATGTTAGTAACCATTGAATTGGGAAACAAAAACTTCCAGAATAGTGAAATTCATCTTTATAACTCATCAAAATAACAATAAAAGAACTTAATAAAAGTGCAATAAATAAAATATATGCGTATTGGGTTCTGAGTTAAGTAATTAATTAATCTAATTTGATTATCTAGGACATTAAGTGAAATTTCATAATGATCTCAAACATAAAGTAAGGTACTTTCCTTTAAAAATCATCTTTAATATCTCTTTTTATAAAATTCAAAAATAATTTTTTAAAACATATACAAAAAGAGAGTATTTTCATGATTTCATGATGGATTATTTTTTTTAATCCTTCTTTATATGATTCCAGGAACATTTTTAATGAAATTTATTTCCCTTATATGTATGCAATATTATTTTAAAATAAGTTCATTTCCTCAAGTAATTGTTTTTATTATGTGAGTATTCATGTTTTATGAATAGTTCATGGAAACTATGTATGATAATGGGTGGTTTTATTATAAAACAATTACAAGTGGGTTTATGATATCCGTAAAATTCATTGGGTATGTTGGATGATGATTGTAATGTTTATTCCAACTGTAACTATGACAGTTACATCATAAGGTAGTCATGGGGGTTACATCATAAGGTAGCCTTAGAAACCATATGGTAGAAATATGCATTACATTAATAAGTAATAATGTTTATAAAATGATTCTCCAAGTTACCTAAATTATTTTTTTATTATTTCTATTTTCTTTTGAAAATATCTTGTTTTCACAAAGTAAGTATATGTTACTTTTAAGGGTGAAAAGTATATCATTGTGTTAATGTCTTCATGTGTTTATAATTATTCATGGAGTAATGGTTTATTTTCTTTTTCTTATGTCCCATAATGAGCTCTTTATGAAATCCCATTTTAAAAAAAATTCATAAGGTTTAAATATGCTTAAAAGAAAAATAATAATCCAATAAGAATGTTGTGAATATTTTTCTTGAATAGAAAGCATGTTAAATTATCAATAATTTTGTTTTCTAGAAAAATCGACACTTTATATATATATTTACATGTAATGTATGGGTTTACCATGAATGAGTTACTCCTAATTTATTAAAATTTGAATACTAAAAGAACTTTGGGAAAATAAATTGATTTTTAGTTTTAAATTAACTAGAATATGTATTATTTATGGTCTGGTATTTATAACAACACTGCATGAAACATAGAAAAGTGATGAAAATTTATAAGGGGAAGGTAATATTTCAAGAAAAAATTAGGAATGGTGTGGAATCAAAGTCCATGTAATAAAATAAAATATTATATTTTGACCAATAAAATAACTATTGATTTGGAACTAGATCCATGAATGAAGTATAGAATTATCTTTAGTTACTGAGGTGGAAAAGGACATCACAAATAAATGACACTTCTAAATGGAATAGGATAAGAATAAAACCTATGAAGGATGTTATGGTGATAAAGAAAACTATCCATTAAATGATTAGAGTGGATGTGGGTTATTAATTGAGAGGAATTTCTTATCCTTTCTACTATATCTTAGGAACTAAGAGGTTAAGTGTCACAAACCAAGATGATGTTCCATCTAACCTGACACCTAACCCAGCTTGTGGCATAGACTGAAGGGTGTTCTGAATCACCACAATTTGGAAAATAGTTCTTGGGTATCAGTAATATTCTTTGGTAATTATTTCACCCATTTATATAATCATAAACAACCAGTATAAATAAACATCCCAATGATAAATAACCAAATCCAAATAAGGAACAATAATTTTTAGGATATAAAGTTTACAACTCTAACTAAAAACCCAATAGAATACAATGGAATTGCAAAAAAAACTATTCCAATATAATCATACATGTGACAAGAGATTCATCAACCTCAATCCACCACCACCAACACCTATGATAAGTGGAACTCTAGCAACTGTATCCACCATCACCATGATACATCTTTCCTTTACCTGGTTCATACATAACAAAGTCTACATACACCAAAAGGTGTATTAAGGGTGTGATCCAAATCCATGTACGCTGCCACCCAAAAGAAAATATTACATCCTATTAAGTTATAATTCAAATTAACATGCACATTTTCATACGAACCTTAGAAACATTTTTTTAAGAAACGTTTTAAACAAAACATTCTCAGGAAATAATTTTCAATGAAAACCCATTTTACCAAATAAAAGTGGTTTAAATAAATTATACACAAGGTTTAACATATTCCAATATCTAAAACCACATCACTTTGAATCAAGTCATAAGTAAGAACCATGGTTAAATCCCTATAAGTAACCACCACTTTCGGGTCCCCAAAACCCTCATACCACAGTGATCATAATCCTCCACTAAACTACCAATAGTGTCCTTGTGCATGAGACATTAGAGTGGGGTGTATCATAAGGTCTAATGGTCTCTGAAATAGTGTTCTTGTGCATGATCCACTATAGGTTGAAACATCCCAGGGTATAGTGGTTCTCGATCATATAACATGTTTAGTTAGTGTTTCAATCATAAATCCTACCAAATGAATCTAAGAATTTCCACTTATGAGTCAACTTTTGTCAATATTGACAGATTAATCTAGGTTTTTTCACTTCTAAGTCAACTAGAATTCTAGTTCTTGTTCACCCACCTAGATTCTCGGGATTCCATTTTTTCTCAAATTTAATTTCACATATCACATAAACCAAAAATTTCACATATACATGACAAGCATAATAAGTACACATTAAGATCACCACTTTCACATTATCACAATTCAATATTTTCATATTGATCACACAATAAAAGGTTTACCTGGAAACTATAATTTTACATAAAAAAACCACTTTACATTTCATATTCCCACTAAAACCATTCTAAATTACATTTCACACCACCTTCACAATTTTATGAAATCCATTTGGAAAACACAACATCAAAACCACATCTGAAATCCAATCATTTCCATGGGAAAATCACCACTCAAAAATTATTCTCACATCAAAATCATTTTTTATAACATGATTCAGAATTCAAAAGCTTGTTTATGGTTCACAACCAAGGTGATAACAATCAATAAGAATTCTTCCACCTGTAAAATACACTTTTAACACATTTTCACCTTTAAATTTTTTTAAAACCCCATTTATCACCTTTCACACAAGGAATAAAACATTTTAAAGAAACACTAAAATAAGGAACATAATAAATATAACAAATTTCTTTTCAAAAACCAAATTTAATAACTTATTAATGTTAAACCACTTCCAAAACACATTTCCCACCACATAAATAGTATATAATACATGTATAAATAATCAATCAAACTAGCTAAACTCATCTAATAGTGTAAAATCATGGAACCACATACCTCTCACTTGAGAGTTTCTTGAAATAGATGTGAAACCAAAACCTCGCCACCAAAACTAAACCCTCCTTAGGTCATACACTCCAATAGAAAATAGAAACTCAAAAAATATGGAAGAGGGATAACAAAAGGAGTGATAAATCAAGAGGAAACAGACTTACTTGATGTTTCCTAGATGAATCTATAAGTCCCCAGCCTTAAACAATACTTAATATTGAATTAAATGAATAATTCACATTGAGGATCTTTTCAGGTTTAGAGTTTTAGAGAATTAGAACATAACTATTAGATCTCAAAAGATTACAAAGTAGACACTTCTACTAAGTTTCAATAATAATAAAAAACTCTTAAAAAGAAACATGTCTAGTTCCATGTTTTATATAGCATGACATTCCCTTGATCCCATCCTTGACCTTATTCCACATTAAGTCCTGTGAAAAACATTTCAAAAAAACTTGGGGTGAGCATAAAAAGCTCAGTAAGGGATACACAAAGAATGAAAACTGTTACTTTTTCAAACATCAAGTAAACCATGTATACTCTATCAAAGTAATACCATCACCTTTTTGAATTAGTAAAAACTATTCACTGAATAAAGTATCATTACTTACCTTTTTGTAACCAAAGGATTACCATAAAACCCATATAAAGAACACATAACATATATAAAGGTAACTTGGGACATAAACATACTTAAGTGGAATAACCATACAGTCGACTTCCACACATATCACTTAATGGAATAGCCATATGGCCAATTTCCATACATACTTAATGGAATAGCCATACGGCTGACTTCCATACCCAATGAATTGGAGGTTATAACGTAACCACCCATCCTGGTATTCACGGCACCACCCGTCATATGGTTTATCACGTAACCACCCGTCAAATGTCCAAGTACCAATATAAAATCATAAAACATAAAATCAATATAAAGGAATGATAACATTTCCACATTTCAATCACAATATATCATAATAGAATCCTTTATCAAAACCATTTTCAATACCAAAATACATAAAAGAGTATATGGTATTTATTTTATTTTAAAAACATTACGGCTTGTTGAGGAAGCCAAAGACCAAATAATACTTGCAGCGGCGAAAAAGGTCATTGTCACCGCGTACGTTAAAAGAAACATTCCTTTTTGTCATTTTGTAAAACGCATCGTAGAAAAAGATTCCTTTTGTATAAAAGTAAAAGTCAAAGGGTTTTATACACCGTATAAAAGAAAGTTGTGTATAAAACGAAATATGCCTCAATGAAAGGAGATTGAGACGAAGTCCCTTACCTCGGGTCCGACTTGACTCGATCGTTCTTTAACGTCCTGAATAATAAACTTTAGTTAATTTATACTTGATTAAGAACATTTTTAAAGTTCATTATTCCTTTATATCACTTATTTCCATGTTATAAACATTATGTAACCATTTAAGTTAATAATGT
Organism: Viscum album; assembly: GCA_963277665.1. Taxonomy (NCBI): domain Eukaryota; kingdom Viridiplantae; phylum Streptophyta; class Magnoliopsida; order Santalales; family Viscaceae; genus Viscum; species Viscum album. The sequence goes on along the minus strand of OY728143.1, from coordinate 609,144,369 downwards.
TTGTTTTGTCGATATTTGGTTCTTAAGTCGAAAGTGGACTTCTTAAAATTACATGTTGTTCGTGTGGTCAAAGGTACTTTATATCCAGAATGAAATTACTGATTTGGATATCATATATATCATATATATCCATCATATACAAGTATTTATAATATTACATAATCATTAAGATGTAAGAAATGAAATGCACCGTTCATGGAGACGGTAAGTTGTACGTACGCATGAACGCTACTTTCATTTCTTTGTCATATTAATGGAATTAAAACTAAATGAGAGGTATGTATATTTTAATTCCAGAATTATGTTCATCATTTAGATATATCATTCATTATATATATCCATTATATACATGTACTTTTAATAGTACATTACATTTGGGGATAAGAAATGAAATGCACTGTTCATGGAGATGGTAAGTCGTACGTACGCATGAACGCTACTTTCATTTCTATCTCATACTTTAATGGAAATAAATAATAATGATATAGAGGTATATTATAATTCCAGTATAACATCATATATAATAACTTTAAATCCATCCTTTATACATCCCACATATGGCATTAACGAATCACATCACTTTGAGGGGGCGGTAGTCCGCACTTCCTTAAATGAAGATATCGTGTTTACCCATAATGAAAACCATAAAGTTATGCCCAAAATGGAAAATAAAGAAGCTTAAGGAAAACATAAACATATTATATATCATATATAAATATATTTTCATCTTAATGGCCACCTTTGAAGGTGTTAAAATAATGTTGAACAATCATCGTTTTGGGAGGTAGAAATTCGCCATCCACGGAAACAGTATGTTCTTTAACCAATAGATGTAGGTGTGTGTAAGTGTAGCTCGAATCCTTCTTATAACAACATAATAGTATATTTAGGATACTGGATTTGTTACAAAAGAAAATAATAAAAGAGTTTAGGGGGTTGGAGAAGCAAAATAAAACAAAAGGACTCAAAAGAATACATTACCTTAAAATTGGGTATCTTCCCTTGGTTTGAGCTCAAAGGCTTCCTTGGGAAGACTTCTGCCAAACGTGAGGATTCAAGGAGTAAGAGAGGGATGTGTAGATCCAAAATGGCAGGGTTCGGACGATTAAAAGTCTTTGAGAGTGTGGGTAAGGAGGTAGAGGTGGGGGCCTTTTATAAGAGGAGAGGAGGGGCACTCTTGGAAGGTAAAGAAAACTCACTTTATTTTAAAATGGTATTCAGATTGAAGAGGTCCCACATTGATTTGTTTCGAGGATAAGGTGATAAGGGTTCAAAATCCATCCATAAAATTGGTTTTGTTCATGTGTAGGTCTTATATTTTACATTATCTTTCAATTTTATTTAAATCGTTAAATAATGAGGTCATCGCTACATCATCATGATGTCATAAATAATTTAATTTATTTAATGTCTAAAAATTATAAAAAAATATCATGATGTAGTAAATCTGTTTATCGTTCTAATGAATATTTATAGTCAAAAATATTACTTGTATAACCCCATGTAAAAATTGTTTTAGTAAAACATCTCACGTGTGTGTCATTTTTACTTTAACATTAAATAGAAAGTTATTTATGTCATTTCCCAACCAAAGTGGCTCCATGGGGTCCCCAAGTTGAACCATGGCTTGTATTGGTCGGCCATGACACATCCAATAAGGGTAGGACATGTTTCAAGGTATTTTCATTTTATTATAATATCATTTTTCCTTAAATTTCACTAATTACCTCTAATCGCGATTAAGAACTTATAAGTTACTATTCACCAAAAAATATTTTAATCTCATTGAACCACATTTTACTTCTTAATAAAAACCATGTATGTCGGATTTTTGAAATTAAAAATACAGAAGTGATAAAATTTCATTTAAACAAAAAAATAGTTTTTATAAGTACCACTTAGTGGTTTCACTATTCATCAAAAATTGAAGTTTTTCAGAAAAATACCAAAACTTCACCCTAAGCTATATTTGAAATTCCGAATTCAAAAATGAGGTCCATTTTACAAAATTCACAACATATAAGTTTCATTAATTAATTTAATAATTTATTCCTGTTGTCAGAGCAAATAGCATGTTTTTATGAAACAATAAGTATCAAAAGATTGACAGTAGTTTAAGTCTGATTTCAAAGTGAAATTAATTACAACGACCACTATTGGATTTAATGGTAAAAATATATTCTAATTTCACTTTAAAAGCAATTCAAAAGATAATCTAATCATCGTAAAAAATTAGATTAAAAAGAGGTTTTGAATTAAAATACAACATTTTACACTATTCATTAAAAAAATGAACTTTATCGGAAAGATACCAAATATTTACACAAAGTAAATTTTGAGGTCCCGATTCTAAAGAAGAGTTATATTTGGTCCAATAGAATTTATAAGATCGATCAAAACTATATTTAATGACGGTTCACCATCAAAAGGTGATAAGTGGACCTTTTGTGAAAATTAGAGTATATAAGCCTAAAATTGAATTATTTTCATATTTTAAGCCTTTATCCTTTATTAGATAAAAGTAAAAACATTTAACAAACATATATAATCATATTTTAGTTATTTCTATCCATTCCCGCCAGTACAATGGCTACGTGTTAACTAACATTTAAAATAATATTATTTTATTACTATTGTGCAACGTAAGTTTTCAAAGGAACTCATCGTTGCGTATCGGGTACGCTATCGATCATAGCAACCCCTTTAAAGTAAAATTAATATTTAATTCGTAAATATTAATAAATATGAAAATGTATTATTCTTTATTTACCTGGGATGTTACATCCTTCCCCCCTTTTGGGAATTGTGTCCTCGCAATTTTATTCACTTATCAAAATAAGTGGGGTATTTATCCCTCATAGCATTTTCAGATTCCCACATTGCCTCTTCAATCACATGGTTTTTCCACAAAACCTTTACCTGATGAATCACCTTATTCCGTAACACCTGCTCCCTGTGGTCAAAAATCTGGACTGGTTGTTCTTCATAAGATAGGTTCTCCTCCAGCTGAACTACCTCTGGACTCAAAACATGAGATGGATCTGGCATATACTTTCTCAACATCAAAACGTGAAAAACATTGTGTACCTGAGATAAACTCGGAGGTAAATCCACTTGGTAAGCAACTGATCCAACTTTCTCCATAATTTCATATGGTCTAATGAACCTTGGACTCAGCTTTCCTTTCTTACCAAATATCATCACACTTTTCCATAGAGAAACCTTGAGAAAAACATGATCACCTACCTCGAAAGATAGATCCTTCCTCCAGTTATCAGCATAACTCTTCTGCCTGCTCTGAGCTATTCTCATGTGCTTGTGAATCAACTGAACTTTTTCTGCCATCTCTTCAACCAATTCTGGTCCCATCAGCTTCCTTTCACCCACTTCATCCCAAAATGATGGAGTTGGACACCGCTTCCCATATAATGCCCCAAATGGTGTCATCTATATACTGGAATGAAAACTGTTATTATAAGAAAAATCAACCAAAGAAAGATGTTGGTCCCAACTTCCCTGATAATACATCGAACAAGCTCGTAGCATATCCTCCAAGGTCTGAATTGTTCGTTCTGACTTCCCATCTAATTGAGGATGAAAAGCTGTACTAAAATTTAATTCAGTACCTAAAGACTTCTGAAGGCCTTTCCAAAAGTTAGAAGTAAACCTGGGATCACAGTCAGATATAATGGAGACAGGAACTCCATGTAACCTGACTATCTCTTTAAGATACAAATGGGAAAGTTGATCTAGGGAAAAATTATCTCGTATATAAAGGAAATGAGCAGATTTAGTCAAGCGATCAACAATAACCCAGATTGTATTATTACCTCGAGATGTATTCGGTAATCCCACAACAAAGTCCATGGATATATTCTCCCATTTCCACTCTGGCACTGGTAAAGGTTGAAGCATCCCTTTCAGTAACTGTCTCTCTGCTATAACCTGTTGACATGTCAAACACTTCACAGTAAAATCAGCAATATCTCTTTTCATTCCATCCCACCAGTAATACTCCCGCAGATCTCTGTACATCTTAGTACTGCCAGGATGAACTGAAAACGTAAAACTATGAGCTTCACATAACAACTCTCTCTTCAACTGTGAATCACAAGGCACACACAATATCTTCCAAAATCTCAAAACACAATCATTATCAATGTTGAATTCAGGCAACTTACCTTTCTGAACCAGCTCTACCTTTTTCTGCAACTCACTGTCTTGCTTCTGGGCTTGCTTGATTCTATCTGATAGAGATGATCTCATTGATACCTGAAACAAAACAGAAGAACTTCCTGCACCAACAGCTTCTATGCCAAAGTTCATAAAATCCTTAACCAAAGGATCTGTTTCAAACGCAACATTGCTAATGAAGCATTACTTTTTCGACTCAAAGCATCAGCCACTTTATTTTCTTTTCCCGGATGGTAATGAATTGTACAATCATAATCCTTGATTAATTCTAGCCATCTCATTTGTCTCATGTTCAATTATTTCTGAGTGAATATATACTATAAACTTTTTTGATCAGTATATATTTCAAAATTTACTCCATACAAATGATGCCTCCAAATTTTTAAAGCAAAAACAACAGCAACTAATTGAAAATCATGTGTAGGGTAATTTACCTCATGAGTTTTCAACTGATGTGAAGCATAATCAATTACCTGATCATTCTGCATAAGGACACAACCAAGTCCCTTCAACGAAGCAACATTGTATATAACAAACTCACCATTCCTGGAAGGAAGTGCCAAAACTGGAGCATTCACCAATCTTATTTTCAAATCCTGAAAACAATCATCACATTCCTTTGTCCAGATGAACTTAACACCCTTCCGAGTTAGCTTAGTCATTGGACTAGATAACCGTGAAAAATTTTCAACAAACCTTCGGTAATAACCTGCCAAACCATGAAAACTACGGATCTCGGTTACATTTGTGGTTCTCGGGCATTCTTCAACAACTTTTGTTTTAGCAGGATCAACAGTTGTGCCATCTTTTGAAACAATGTGACCCAGGAAAGAAATTTGTTGTAACCAAAACTAACACTTGCTGAATTTTCCATATAGTTTCTTTTCTTTTAAGGTTTGAAAGATAACCCTTAAATGACTTTCATGCTCCTATTTACTTTTAGAAAACACCAAAATATCTTCAATGAAAACTACCAACATTTTTCACCTGAGTCAACTGAGCCCTCACTGCAACAAATTGTTTAGTTCTGATTCTGACCATCTCAGGATACTAATTTGAAAGGTCATTTCCCTCTGTATGCCTTCCCAGAAAAGCTGTTTTGTTTCCTCTATGAAAAAACATTCTTAACACAGAAATATATTAGGAGAAGCAGCATGGTAATCTGTAAATGCTATATCATTTCAATCATATCGTAAATTAACTTATAATTTAACAATTTTCTAACTCCTAAAGTTGTCTAAACCGACCTTTGATACCAACTATAAGGCCCCAGCCTTAAACATTACTTAATATTGAATTAAATGAATAATTCACATTGAGGATTTTTTTCAGGTTTAGAGTTTTAGAGAATTAGAACATAACTATTACATCTCAAAAGATTACAAAGTATACACTTCTACTAAGTTTCCATAATAATAAAAAACTCTTAAAAAGAAACATGTCTAGTTCCATGTTTTATATAGCATGACATTCCCTTGATCCCATCCTTGACCTTATTCCACATTAATTCATGTGAAAAACATTTCAAAAAAACTTGGGGTGAGCATAAAAAGCTCAGTAATGGATACACAAAGAATGAAAACTGTTACTTTTTCAAACATCAAGTAAACCATGTATACTCTATAAAAGTAATACCTTCACCTTCATGAAGTAGTAAAAACTCTTCAATGAATAAAGTATCATTACTTACCTTTTTGTAACCAAATTATTACCATAAAACCCATATAAAGACCACATAACATATATAAAGGTAACTTGGGACATAAACATACTTAAGTGGAATAAACATACGGTCGACTTCCACACATATCACTTAATGGAATAGCCATACGGCCAATTTCTATACATACTTAATGGAATAGACATACGGCCTACTTCCATACCCAATGCACTGGAGGTTATAACGTAACCACCCATCCTGGTATTCACGGCACCACCCGTCATATGGTTTATCACGTAACCACCCGTCAAATGTCCAAGTACCAATATAAAATCATAAAACATAAAACCAATATAAAGGAATGATAACATTTCCACATTTCAATCACAATATATCATAATAGAATCCTTTATCAAAACCATTTTCAATACCAAAATACATAAAAGATTAAATGGTATTTATTTTATTTTTAAAACATTACGGCTTTTTGAGGAAGCCAAAGACCAAATAATACTCGCGGCGGCGGAAAAGGTCGTTGTCACCGCGTACGTTAAAAGAAACATTCCTTTTTGTTGTTTTGTAAAACTCTTCATAGAAAAAGATTCCTTTTGTATAAAATTAAAATTAAAAGGGGTTTATACACCGTATAAAAGAAAGTTGTGTATAAAACGAAATATGCCTCAATGAAAGGAGATTGAGACGAAGTCCCTTACCTCGGGTCCGACTTGACTCGATCGGTATTTAACGTCCTGAATAATAAACTTGAGTTAATTTCTACTTGATTAAGAACCTTTTTAAAGTTCATTATTCCTTTTATATCACTTATTTCCATGTTATAAACATTATGTAACCATTTAAGTTAATAATGTTTGTTTTGTCGATATTTGGTTCTTAAGTTGAAAGTGGACTTCTTACAATTACATGTTGTTCGTGTGGTCAAAGGTTCTTTATATCCAGAATGAAATTCCTGATTTGGATATCATATATATCATATATATCCAGAATATACATGTATTTATAATATTACATAATCATTTAGATGTAAGAAATGAAATGCACCATTCATGGAGACGGTAAGCCGTACGTACGCATGAACGCTACTTTCATTTCATTGTCATATTAATGGAATTAAAACTAAATGAGAGGTATGTATATTTTAATTCCAGAATTATATTCATCATTTAGATATATCATTCATTATATATATCCATTATATACATGTACTTTTAATAGTACATTACATTTGGGGATAAGAAATGAAATGCACCGTTCATGGAGACGGTAAGTCGTACATACGCATGAACGCTACTTTCATTTCTATCTCATACTTTAATGGAAAGAAATAATAATGATATAGAGGTATATTTTAATTCCAGTATAACACCATATATAATAACTTTAAATCCATCCTTTATACATCCCACATATGGCATTAACGAATCACATCACTTTGAGGGGGCGGTAGTCCGCACTTCCTTAAATGAAGATATCGTGTTTACCCATAATGGAAACCATAAAGGTATGCCCAAAATGAAAAATACAGAAGCTTAAGAAAAACATAAAGATATTATATATCATATATAAATATAGTGTCATCTTAATGGCCACCTTTGAAGGTGTTAAAAGAATGTTGAACAATCATCGTTTCGGGAGGCAGAAATTCGCCATCCACGGAAACAGTATGTTCTTTAACCATTAGATGTAGGTGTGTGTAAGTGTAGCTCGAATCCTTCTTATAAAAACATCCTAGTATATTGAGTATACTGTAGTTGTTACAAAAGAAAATAATAAAATAGTTTAGGGGGTTGGAGAAGCAAAATAAAACAAAAGGTCTCAAAAGAAGACATTACCTTAAAATCGGGTAACTCCCATTGGTTTGAGCTCAAAGGCTTCCTTGGGAAGACTTCTGCCAAAAGTGAGGCTTCAAGGAGTAATAGAGGGATGTGGAGAGACAAAATGGGCAGGGTTTGGCCGAGCCAAAGGATTTGGGAGTGTGGGTAAGGAGGTAGAGGTGGGGGCCTTTTATAAGAGGAGAGGACGGGCACTCTTGAAGGGTAAAGAAAACTCACTTTATTTTAAAATGGTATTCGGATTTAAGAGGTCCCACATTGATGTGTTTAGAGGATAAGGTGATAAGGGTTCGAAATCCACCCATCCAATAGGTTTTTTCCATGTTTAGGTCTTATATTTTACATTATCTTTCCATTTTATTTAAATCGTTAAATAATGAGGTCATCGCTGCATCATCATGATGTCATAAATAATTTAATTTATTTAATGTCTAAAAATTATAAAAAAATATCATGATGTAGGAAATCTTTTTATATTTCTAATTAACCTTGATAGTCAAAAACTTGACTTGTATAACCCCATGTAAAATTTTTTTTAGTAAAACATCTCATGTGTGTGTCATTTTTACTTTAACATTAAATAAAAAGTTATTTATGTCATTTCCCAACCAAAGTGGCCCCATGGGGTCCCCAAGTTGACCCATGACTTGTCTTGGTCGTCCATGACACATCCAATAAGGGTAGGACATGTGTCAAGGTATTTTCATTTTATTATAATATCATTTTGCCTTAAATTGCACTAATTACCTCTAATCGCGATTAAGAACTTAAAAGTTACTATTCACCAAAAAAAATATTTTAATCTCATTGAACCACATATTACTTCTTAATAACAACCATGTATGTTGGATTTTTGAAATTCAAAACACATAATTGGTAAAATTTCATTTAAACAAAAAATCAGTTTTTATAAGTACCACTTAGTGGTTTCACTATTCATCAAAAATTGAAGTTTTTCATAAAAATACCAAAACTTCATCCTAAGCTATATTTGATATTCCGAATTCAAAAATGAGGTCCATTTTAAAAAATTCACAACATATAAGTTTCATTAATTAATTTAATAATTTATTCCTGCTCTCAGAGCAAATAGCATGTTTTTATGAAACAATAAGTATCAAAAGATTAACAGTAGTTTAAGTCCGATTTCGAAGTGAAATTAATTCCAACGACCACTATTGGATTTAATGGTAAAAATATATTCTAATTTCACTTTAAAACCAATTCAAAAGATAATCTAATCATCTTAAAAAATTAGATTAAAAAGCGGTTTTGAATTAAAATACAACATTTTACACTATTCATTAAAAAAATAAACTTTATCGGAAAGATACCAAAAATTTACACAAAGTAAATTTTGATGTCCCGATTATAAAGAAGAGTTATATTTGGTCCAATAGAATTTATAAGATCGATCAAAAATATATTTAATGACGGTTCTCCGTCAAAAGGTGATAAGTGGACCTTTCGTGAAAATTAGAGTATATAAGCCTAAAATTGAATTCTTTTCGTATTTTAAGCCTTTATCCTTTATTAGGTAAATGTAAAAACATTTAACAAACATATATAATCATATTTTAGTTATTTCTATCCATTCCCACCAATGCAACGGCTACATGTTAACTAACATTTAAAATAATATTATTTTATTACTAGTGTGCAACGTAAGTTTTCAAAGGAACTCATCGTTGCATATCGGGTACGCTATCGATCATAGCAACCCCTTTAAAGTAAAATTAATATTTAATTCGTAAATATTAATAAATATTAAAATGTATTATTCTTTATTTACATGGGATGTTACAGAATCACTGTCAAAACCTCCCAAGGATTGGGGTTTCAAGGCGTCAAGAAAGATTAGGGGATGCTCCCATGGCTAAAAATACCAAATGGTGTTGGTTGGATTTGTTTAAGGTTAAAAATAAAAGAGGGTAGAAATGTTAATTCCATCTTTTAAATGACCTGTACAAGTCACATGGTTTTTCAATATGGTTTTACAAACTGTTTGGAAATCATGCACCCCTCTCTACCTAAGAGGAACAAGTCATAAAGTTAGCTTGCACAGTTTGACTAACTATGAATCAATCATGTGGTTCACCACTATACAAAATGAAGTTTATCCACACTGGTTCCTGGGGATGGGTGCACAGTTTCTCCTAAATATGTGCCAATTGTGTTCCACCTACTGTCAAGCACAAAATTTCTTATTTTTTCACCAAAAACTCAAGGGAAACCCAAGGTATAAATGAAATAAAAAAATAAAACAAAGAAATACCTCATAATGAATACATGGATGTGATAATTATTCTCACCATGAAAAGTTTTCATCCCCAGAAAGACAACATGAAGTTTGACAAGAGAATAAAAATGGAAATTATTTTTCAACCCAACACTTCTGGTACCAATACTCATGTACACCATTGTCAGGTTTCCAAATAACTGGGACAAGAAAAATATATTTCCCTTCAATCACCTTATCCTGAGAATACAAAATCTTTATAGGTCATTCAAATACATACAAATAAATACCAAATTTAAAAGCTTCCAAATTCATCACATTGGAGGGGTCAGAGTTATACTTTTTAATATATGAAACATAGAACATGTCATTAATAGATGTTAACTAAGAAGGAAAATCTAACCTTTATTTGACCTTACTGAATCTCTCACTAATCCTAAAAGGTCTGACATACCTCGATGTTACCTTTCATTTCTTACATAATCAATGATGACCCATGTGAGGTGAAACATTTATAAGCACCTATACAATTATGGAAAACTCCAAATCTCGGTGCCTTTGATCATAATAAGACTTATGGTGACTCTATGCTATAAATTTTTATTGTATACTTAACTTGACTATATCATAAGTTTCTTGCATAAGGATTGTCCCCAATAGTGAGGTCACACCTACCTCATCCCAGCCTAAGGTTGGTTGACATGTCTAACCATAAAGCACCTCAAAATGTGCCATTTGAATTATGGATTGGTAATTTTTTTATAGGAAAACTAAACCAACCCCAAAGGGCTATCCCATTAACCTTAGAAATCCAAAACACATGCCCTAACCATGTATTCCAAAATCTAATTTGCTTTCTCAGTTTGACATTTCATTTGGGGATGGTATGAAATACCCAAATTTTAATGAGATCCCATCACCTTATGAATTCCTTACCAAAATATATATGTAAAATGGGGACCCCTATTAGAAACAATAGATGACCTTACACCTTTATGCATCACAATTTCTTGAATATACAACCAACCCATCTCATCCACCCTAATGAATCTCTAATTTGAATGAAATGTGCTGATTTGGTTTGATGATTAATTAATATCCAAATATAATTCCATCCAAGGGGTATATGATGCATGCCAACAATAAACTCTAGGGAGATCTCATCCCACTTACATGTAGGAATGGGTAGCAGCTGAAGTAAACCGAAGGGACTTTGTTGCTCTTATTTAACCTACTAACATGTATAACACTACAATATAAATTCAGCTACATCTCACCTCATACATGGCCACCAGAACTACCAAATCACGTCATATTACATCTTGGTAGCACCAGGATGAATGACCCACTAAGATTGGTTACTATCATACATCACCACCTTCCTCAATGAAAACAATGCCATGAAGTGACCTTGATTCACAAAAATTCCTCACTATACAATGACCAATCATGAGGTGTATCCCGACCATGAAGGAACTTTATATATTTCTAGATCAACTCATCACCAAGATGCTCCCATGACATTACTACACTGATATTTTTTTGTTCCACTGAAAACACTTTTTCTAAGATCACATGACCTAGAAACTTCACCTCTCTAATCCGTGAGGTTTATTTGGAAAACTTTTCATTGAAACAATGGTCTCTAAGAATGACCAAAATGATCTAAAAATGATGCTCATTCTCCTCCTCATATCTAGAATATACCAGGATGTCATCCAAAAATACCACAAAAATGTCAAGGTAATGATGGAACTCCATGTTTATAAGTTCCATGAAGACCTTTGGATAATTTTTCAACCCAAAACTCAATACCAAGTACTATGAATGGTTTTACCTTCTTTGAATGGCTTCTTTCAGAACATCCACCTCTCTAACTTTTACTTGGTAATAACCTGAATACATGTAAAGATTATAAAACTGTCATTCCCCTTTTACCTAGTTAAAAAGGTCTTCAATCAGTGGAAATGATATTTTTCCATGATTTTTACCTTTTTCAACTTCTGATAATCAGTGAACAACTAGAGAGATCCATTATCCTTCTTCGCAAATAGAACCAGAGTGGCCCAATGAGATACACTCAGAAGAATTAATACTTTGGATTCAAAATCCTCCCATTTTACCCTTAATTCCCTCAAATAAGTAGAGGAGATATGGTATAAAGGAAGAGATATTGGTTATATTCCTAGTTCCAAATCAATGGATAATTCCACATCATGCTTCTGAGGAAAGCCCTAAAAATCCACCAAAAACACTTGGGAAGCAACCACCACAAGAGATAATTGATCCTCAAAAATACCATCATAATCCTCTTGCATCGGTGATGAGATCTGAAAAATTTGATTTCCTAACTCCTGAATTATAGGTCCAGCACAACCAAATGAGGATCTCATTCTCCCTTATAAACTTGGGTATGTCTATTAGGTACTAAATAATATCTTGAATCCTATAATAATCGATGTGTTCCTAAAAACAGTTCATCCAATCCATACCAAGGATCATGTCAAAGATGTACATCTATAAAATCATAAAATCCCTTTCCAACATGACCCCTGACATGGGGAGTTTACAAAACGGACACATAAACCCCTGCTCTCACTTCTCACCAAGAGGAATTACCAACTCCATCACATACGGCATAAGATCAGTTGGTAACATCATACCATAACTAAGGAAATAAGAAATAAAATAAATTGAAGCACTATTATCAAAGATATAAATTTCTAAATATTCTTCAATAAGGAAGCTACATCAAATAATCAAAGGTCCAGCATATGATTCCACTAGTGATCAATCTAGTGCATAGAGTTTCCTCATCTCAACCTGATCCAGAAAATGGCCAATATCTTACAGATATTCCCTAAATTGAATATTAATTAAAGATGATCTATCTTTGTCATAATGGCTTCCAAACTGATAACCCACTACCCTGGATGGTTCTAGTTGATCAATAATTGCTTTTTAAGCCACATATCCTACATCACTCTGAGATGGGTGCACCACTTCGAAAAATCACTTCAAGTGACCCATAATTTTGTACTGATGGCAAGGTTTGGACAGAGATGAGAAAACATGATATGTGAAAATTGCCTTCCCTAAATGATATCACATCACTGATCCAACATTGAAATCCATAGATGAGGATAACCGAGAAGGATGGCCTACACTAGCACCCCCCCCCCCCTTCTTCGCCTATGCATCTATATTCCTCTTCTTCTCTTACTAACTGTCACTACCCACTACGGATACTACTCCAAAAAACCCATACTTGTTCCATGATCAATCTTGACTATCATATCACGATGGACCACCTCAACATAGGTTTTCAAATTTAACAAGAAATACATATATCAAATCTCTAGCCACAACCCTATTTTAAACTTCTAATCCTTCATCGATTTATTTGAAATGATCTCATGTGTGTACCGAACTTGCAATACAAAGAGGATAGCATATTCCATTGTGGTTTAGTCTCACATTCCAAGATCAAAAAACACTCAGGGCCTATAAATTTCCAAAATAATAGGACAATTACTTATCATTAAAGCTGGCCTTAAAATCTTTCCAACTCATCTATTTGTGTTTCATAGATTTCACCACTGAGTCCCTCCAAGTTCGATTGGGAACTTCCATCATGAATGAAGAACATTTTACTCTGACTACCTTAGGAGTATCAAGAAACATGAACACACTCTCTACCTTCTCAAGATAATCCTATTCATACTAGGGTCTCATGATACCTCATAAACAATGAGGCTTGTTCTTGTGGAACACATGATCTTTGTCTTTGCAAGGACCTGGTTCAGCTTCGCTAACCTGATCAGTACCATATCTTACTCCTTTTCCAAATATTGTATATCTTGATCTAAAGACTCCACTGACCTCTTATTGATTAATGAGGGAGAACTCTCTCTGGCCACTTCTCGTGGCTACATAGAAATTCTCTGTGGATGAATTTTATTTAAAACCAGAAACAATGATGAAAACCCTTCAATACAACCATTAATACACATTCTAAAAAATTGCAGCAATAACAGCAAGTCTCAAACACTTATATGAAACAAAAAACAAATCCATATTAATAAAAACTCAACCAAAACACTCCACCCCCACCTTGTGTCCATATATAGTCTGCAGCCTATACGTCTCTCCTAGAAGAAAAGTAAAATAAAATCCCAACATCCCATGGAAACTTCAAATCTGTCATGAGGTGTGTTGTCCAGGCACCCTAATTTCAACCAGAACCTCAAGGATTGATAATCTTATCTTTAGTGTATCTAGAATATTTCCTAAAATTAATTTACCTAAATATTGTGACCTTATCTAATAAATTTTTTTCACAAACCAAGCCAAAGTGTCATCTAACCCGACACCTGACTTGATCAATGGAATTTCTCGAAGGGTATTCCCAATCCCCATGTTCTATCAACTAGTTCCTAAGTATCAATATTATTCTTTAGGAATTAATTCACCCATTTATATAATCATAAATGAAAATTTCAATGATAAATAACTAAATCCAAATGATGAACAATAATTTTTAGAATTTAAATTTTGAAGCTTTAACAGAAAACCAAATAGAATACAATGGAATGGGGACAAAAAATATCCCAAAAGAAACCTCCATGTGACAAGAGAGTCATCAACCTCAATCCACCACCACCAACACCTGTGAGAAGTGGAACTCTAGTAACTATATCCAACATCATTATGATACATCTTACCTTTACCTGGTTCATACATAATAAAGTGTAAATACACCCAAAAGTGTATATAGGTTGTGAGATAAATCCCATTAGTATTCCACCCAAAAGTAAAGATTCCATTCTATAACATTATAATACAAATCAACATGCATATTGTAATTCCCTGACCCCTCTAGACCGGAGGTGGTTCATTACTAATTAAATTAGAATTATTAATAAGAAATAAATCAAGAAGGAACGATCAGTTTAGTAGTCTTAAAGAAACTAGATACATAGATTTAACTCAAATTACACTGGAAAAGGTAAAAAATGTAATACCTAACAAAAACTAATAAACTGCAATCAGGGGAACTCAATTAATAGTCTCCTCTTCATAACATATTGAAGGTAAAAAATTAAAAGGGGTGAAATCAGATGCTCAGTAAGGGTTACAAATTGTATAAGCATGAATCAATAATAACGAAATCATAAACAAATATGGAATTGTGAATAAATGAAAAACATGCGCCATTAATAAACTGAAAAATACCTTGCATCCATGGATTTTTTCATAGTGAAAAAATCATGGACAGTAATAAATAAAAATGAATAAAGAGAATTCTTATTAATTGGATGTCATGCATATGGCACATTATACCATAATACCATTAAAATAGTTTTGTTCTGTGGGTAGAAACCCGTCTGATTTTTTGAAACAAACTTGAAGGGTTTGTCCCCAGCTGATTTGTCTCATGAGACCTGTCGATGAATCAAGGGGTTATAACAGGCCCCACATTCCACTGCAAGTCCAAATCATTCTTTATACAAAGATTTAATACAAGTAAAATATTCCTTATCAATATCATTATAGAGTAGAGAATACGGATTCATCAATATTTCTATAGTTTAAATAATTTTCCAAATATACACTGTATGTAAAAGGGTATACAGATTAAGAAAATACTTATATCAATGAAACCAGAATATGGATAAATAATATATTTACAATTTAAAATTAATAATGATCTCGAATGGAAAGTATATATACAATATAAGAAATATTAGGTGCACAATACCAAGAAGGTATCAATGAAATGGAAATTGAGATAAAGTCCCTTACCATATTGTAATCAATTGAATCATATGGAAAAAAGTCAATAATCACCAAATTAATCATACAATATCATGAATACAAAAATAATAATGTTATTATATATCAAATGGTAGTAAACATATACTACATACAATAAATAAGTGGTGAACAATGGAAATCTCAAAAAAATGAAAGTGAGAAGAGAAACACCTTACATTATGCTCGAGTGTGTTCTTAATTTGTTTTAATGGCCTGAATAATAAAATTAAGCTTCATTAATTAATAATTACTGAACATAATATACATTTTATTTATTTATTATAACCTTTTTAGGTTCATTCATGGCCCTTTTATGGGTTTAAGAGGTTCGATTTTATTTTTTTATTTTTTTGAAGCATTTTCTTCCTTGGTTTTCATTATTCTTTTACTTGTATTCATGAATGGAAGTTCATTTGAAATGTGGTTAATCATCCAGAACTATTAATATATATTATTAATAAAATTATAGATATTTAAATGATCTTATAATTATTTTGGGTTATATACCAGGAAGATGATCCATTATTTAAAAGTTAATTACAAATGTTTGGATTAACTTGGCGGTTTTGTTCATAATGAACTTGTTTTTTATTATTATTTTATATTATGAGTGTGTAAGTATTAAAGAACATTAATGAGAATAAATACATATATTATGATCTGGTTCAACCATAAAAATGGTTTCATGACCAAAATTGAACATTTTAATGAAGATTGAGAACATGTCATCCTTGAATGTGATAAATTAACACATCTCAGGCTGTGTTTTCAATTTTAGTATAAGAGGAGGGGAAAAGATAGATGATGATGAAATATTACATTAGTATAATATAATTTTAGTTAATGTAAGTTATAGGAATTATCATATAATTTGGATGAGGTGAGATGTGGAAAGAATTATAAAAGAAAGGAACTCAAAATAAAAGAAAATTTGAGAAATCTCTCACGAAAATTCTGAATCCTAACAGCGTCACTTAAAATATCATAAAATATTTTGATGATAGAAAATTATTATCTCATAAATATTGAATAAAATGGATAGAAAAGGGAATATGGAATTAAATATCCCAACATAATCCAATTTAAAATAAAAGAGAAGACATAAAATGAAAGTTTTAATAAAAGAGAAGGGTGGTTGATTCTTTTACCTTGTAGAGTAACTCCCAAAACATGAAGGTTGCGACCTTGGGGGTTTGAGGACACTTGGGTAGGAATAATAGGGAGGTAATAATACCAGATATTCTAGGATATTGATTTTGGAATGAAATAAAATGAAGGGTGTGAGTGGGTATTTATAGTAAATGAGAGGAAGTTTTTTATTAATTAAAATGGACACCTCATTAGTGGTTTTTGCAAAACCATGGGCTTTCCCATGGTATTGGCCCATGGTTTTATACACTTGGCACACCTCATGTCATATGTTATTATACAAAAGTCTACCAGACTGTTATATTAATTATAATATCATTATGAGGTCATTAAACTTCTGAAAACTCAAAACTGTAGTTTTACTATTCATGAAAAATTAAAGTATTTTAGAAAAATCCTAAAAATTCACCCTAACCATTTTTTGACATTTATAATTAAAAAATGAAAAATATTTTTGGAAAATAATTTTCTAATTATTTTTAATTTAATTTTCAAATAAAATCATAATTAATTCAAAAAATAACAATTTTAAAGGTATAATTAGTTGTATATCACATTGAAAAATTAATTAAGATCTTATTATCTTATTACATTTAAAAAATATTATCACTGTTTACTATTCATAAAGGTCATATTACAATTCATATTACAATTCATAATGGTATTTTACTATACATCACAAATCAGGTTGGTTCTATCAGACTCCATATGACTTACTGGTCACAACTCTAGATGAACATTTTTCGAAATTCAAAACATAAAAGTGTAAAATTTATGTTTGATGGCTAGGTTACAACTGTCTCTTAAATAACCAAGTTTTTTTCAAAGAAACACATTGATTTATGAAATATAGGCTATGAATATAATGTTTTTAAGAGAATCATACCATAAAATGTTTGGGGGGTTATATTATTCCCTCCATTGGAAATTTCTTCCTCGAAATTTTTCATGAATAAATACCTCTAAAAAGATGTGGGTGGTTATTCTTCATAAAATTCTCAGCTTCCCACGTTACTTACTCCATGTTATGGTTTCTCCAAATAAACATTACTAGATGAGTCATCTACTTCCTCAATACCGGCTCCCTTGTGTCAAGAATAGTTATAGGCTCTTCACAGTATGAAAAATTAGCTTCCAATTCTATCTCTTCTTATGTGAGTACATGTGTTGGGTCTGGTATGTATTTATTTAACAATGAAACATGGAATACATCGTGAAATTTGGAGATACTTTGCAGCATTTCTAAATGGTAAGCTATAGCTCCAATTCTTTTGAGAATTTTAAATGGTCCATTGTACCAAGGTCTCAGTTTCCCTTTCTTACTGAACCTTAAGACACCCTTCAATGGATATACTTTAAGAATGACATGATATCCCACATGGAATTCCAAATACTTTCTTCGGTTGTCACCATAACTCTTCTTTCAACTTTGGGATGCTTTAATATGGGCTTGAATTGTCTTTACCTTTGTTGTGGTATCTTTAATATGTTCTAGGCCTATAAGTTTCCTCTCACCAACTCTATCCCAATAAGTTGGAGTTTGACATCTCTTTCCATATAATTCTTCATATGGTGTCATTTAAATACTTGAATGGAAAATATTTTGGTAGAAAAATTACACCAAAGGAAGGTATTTATCTCACATATCTTTAAATTCAAGAGAGCATTATCTCAACATATCTTCCAGTGTTTGAATAGTATTTTTTGATTCTCTGTTGGTTTGGGGGTGATAAGCATTACTCAAATGAAGCTCAGTAATCAAAGCCTTTTGGATACTTTTCCAGAATTTTGATTTAAACCAGAGATCTTGATTGGCCACAATAGATAGAGGTTCACCATTAAGTCTTACAAATTCATTAATATAAAGTCTTTCCATGTTCTCAAGTGTTAAATCCTCTCTTATAGCAAGTAAATGTGCAGATTTTGTAAGACAGTCAATAATTACCCATATTTCATCATTCCTTCTAGGTGTCCTTGGTAGTCCAGTGACAAAATACATCATAATTTCATCCCACTTCCACATATTAATAGGTAGATGTTGCATCACCCCTATAAGATATTGTCTCTATTCCTTCACTTTTTGACAAACTAGACACCTTGACACATAGTCAGCAATTTCTCACTTCATATTATCCCACCAAAAATATTTTTTCAGATCTCTATACATCTTTGTGATACCTAGGTGTATAGTGAAATTTGAGCTATGATCATCATCTAATAGTTCCCTTTTTAGCTTATGTAATGATGGAACACAAAACCTCTTCACAAATTTCATTACTCCTTCCTCATACACGAATTCTACCAATCTCACATCCTTAATAGCATTAATTTTCTTGATAAATTATTATAATTAGATTGAGAGATTTTTATATT
This sequence comes from Viscum album, assembly GCA_963277665.1. Classification (NCBI taxonomy): domain Eukaryota; kingdom Viridiplantae; phylum Streptophyta; class Magnoliopsida; order Santalales; family Viscaceae; genus Viscum; species Viscum album. Next base: position 609,125,087 of record OY728143.1, on the reverse strand, counting down.
CTCTAGTAAAGATGGTTTAGCAATCATTTGAATGATGAAATATGTTTTCCCCTCTTTAAAAATTAACATATCCATATTTAGTAGATCCATGAATATAGGGTCTATATCAATCCTCATTTGAGTTAGAAGTCCATGATCTTTCATGCTTAATGCATATTCCACCTTATTTTCCTTTCTTGGGTGGTAGTGTATTGTAAAATCATAATCTTTGAGTAAATCAAGCCATCTCCTTTGACTCATGTTGAGTTCGTTTTGTGTGAAAATTTATTTCAAACTCTTGTGATCTGCGTATATCTCACATTATTCATCGTAAAGATAATGTATCTATATTTTTAGAGCAAAGATTATAGCTGCTAACTCAATATCATGAGTTGGATAATTTTTCTCATTACTTTTCAACTGCCTTGATTAATAAGCAATAACTTTACAATTTTTCATAAGGACGAAACCCAACCCATTATTTGATGCGTCATTATATATTAAAAATCCATCACTTCCAGATAAAAGAGTCATAATTGGATAATTGACCAATATTCTTTTCAATTCTTCAAATAATTCTATACATTCTTTCATCCACACAAACAGAACTCCTTTACGTGTGAGCTTGGTTAGCAGGTTAGCCAGTCGGGGAAAATTCTGAATGAAACTCCAATAGTAACCTACTAAGATAATAAAACTATGTACCTCGATTATGCTCATTGGCTTGGGACATTCTTGGATTTCCTTTTTCTTAATAGGGTCAACTAGGATTCCATCCTTAGAAACAATATGTCCTATAAAAGAAACTTATTGAATCCAGACATCACGCTTTCTAAACTTCCGATATAATTCATTTCTTCTAAGAGTTTTCAGACTAATATGTATGTGATTCTTGGGGTATTCATATATTTTGTAGTATACAAGGATATCATCAATGAATACCACAAATAAGTTAACGAGATATTCCTTGAAAACTCTATTCATTAAATACATGAAAATAGATGTGAATTATTCAATCCAAAAGGAATCACTGTAAACTCGTAATGCCTATACCTAGTTTGAAACGTTGTCTTTAGAATATATTCCTTCCTCACAAGTAGTTGACGATATCCAGATCAAAGATCAATATTTGAAATGTATTTTGATCCATGAAGTTGATCAAATAAATCATCAATTAGTGGTAGAGGATACTTATTTTTTATTGTAATAGTATTGATCTCCCTGTCATCAATGCATAGCCTCATGGATCCATATTTATTCTTGACAAAGAGGACAGGGGCTCCCCATAGAGAAACACTAGGTAAAATAAATCCTTTTTCACTCAATTCCTATAATTGTTTCTTTAGCTCCAATAACTCCACAGTGGCCATTATATAGGGATTCTTTGATATAGGTCTTGCACTATGAATTAAATCAATAGAGAACTCAACTTATTTCACTATATAGTGTCTATGTAAATCCTATGGGAATAAATAAATGTATTCTTGCACTATATGTACATCTTCAATTTGAATATTTCTTTCCTCATCCATATACATTGAGTTTTCTTCCTCTATAGTAATTTCATTCAATAGAGATACTCGGGGGGTGGATCCAGATAAGAATCATATGGAAAGGTTTCTAATCTCAAAATAAGTAATTCTACACCATTTTCAAATATTGTAACTTCCTTATTCTTATAATAAATCTTTGCATCATAATTTGACATCCAATTAATATAGAGAATTATATCAAATTTATTCATTTCTATTATGATAAGTTTAACAATTAAATTATGTTTATGTATCATGATGGGGACTAATAGACATGTCTTTTTTGCAATGATATATCCCCTATGAGTTTTTACTGATAACTCCTTTATTAAATCAAATTAGACATGTATAATTTTATTGTAAAATTAGGAAGATATAAATGAATGGGATGATCCAGAATCAAATAAAGTGTTGTCTATGTTTGAGGAAACACATAAAGAACATGCCACCACATCATTAGGAACTTCAACACCTATGGTTGTAATCATATATGCTTTCCCTTCCTCTATTGGACTTTTCTGAGGATAGTTTCCTTGGTGCTTAGGACACTCATTTTCATAGTGCCCCATCTTTATACAATTGTATCATTGAATATCATTGACTTGTTTCTTCCCCTTGAATTCATCAGATCAATGACCCTTTTCTCCATACTTATAGCAGACTCACATGCCTTTCGAGCATTTCCCAGGATGATTCTTTCCACAGTTTGCACATAAAAGAAATTTCTTCATTCCCTTGTTCTTATTTGGTGATTCACCTTTTCCATGGTTATTAGAGTACCACTTCTTATCTTGGTTTCCCATGAACAAATTTTATCTAGAAAATTCCTTCTCTATTTTGATGGCACATTATACAATTTCATCATATGATGAAAACTTTTGAGAAGTCGGTGCCCTTAAAATACATGGCTTAATGACTTCAAAGAAATTATAAATATTTGTGTCTAAGTCACATACGTAATATTTATCATTCCTGGCTATCCTTGTAAAGGTACCCTCATACTCTATAACACTGTCTTCTTCCCTTTACTTTAACCCAAGTAATTTTCTCTTCATTTCGGTTCGTTTCTCATGAGGGAAATATTTTTCGAAGAATATTTCCTTAACATTCCTCCATTCCATATCTTCTATTTCTTCTTCCTTAGTGGTATTTTAGATCAAGGACCACTATTGATTTGTGTCACCCTTGAGACAATATACTACCAACACTACCTTTTCATTTTCATTGAATCTTAATGCCATGAATATCTTTTCAAGGGACTTTATCCACTGCTCAACTACCACTAGATTAGTATTCCCCCTAAAATATGGGGGATTATGCCACATGAAATGATACAACACAGGTGTATCATGGTTATTTCTCACAACCTGAGTAATTTTTTCCAATATGGTCATGATTTGATTTGCTCCAACATTGACTGTGTTGACTTGATTAGTGGGAAAGTACCTAAATTTTCCATGAGTATTGATTCTATTTCTTCCATTAGGTGTCATTTCTAAATAATTTCATACACTATATTAGGTTATGAATCTCAAATTTAAAAGAACATAACATATATAGAAATTCAATGCATAGCTAAATTCATAAACTTGGTTTCTCTGAGGAAAAATTTACATTAAGATCCTTCGTAATGGCTTTTAAAGAAAATGTGAATTATCCTAAGAATATACCCCAGGAGCATCAATACCAAGAGTGTATAAAGGCCCATTTTCTTATACAAGGATACCCATGGTCAAGCCTGGAACTCATTTTCAGAGTTTTCACTTCTATGTACATCTGTGTCAGAGCCACCTCTACCTGTTTGTATCCAGAAAATGATGTATTTTCCATAAATATACAAATAATATATTCCTTTCCAACATTCAAGGACCTTATTGTGTGTTTGTAATCAAATACTACCTTATATATTTGTTCCCTAATCTTTATTTCCTAATCTAGTTTCCAAGGTTATTACTAAACTTTCTCTGATACCAACTACAACACCCTGACCCCTCTAGACCAGAGCCGTTGAATTAATTATTACAATAGAATTGTTAATAGAAAATAAATCCTGAAGTAACAATCAGTTTAATAGTCTTGAAGAAACTAGATACATATATGTGACTCAAATTATATTGGAAAAGGTAACAAAATACGATACATAACAAAAACTAATAAACTACAATCACAGGAACTCAATAAATAGTCACCTATTCATAAACTATTAAAGGTAAACAAATGAAAGGGGTGAGCTCAAATTATTAGTAAGGGTTACAAATATTAGAAGAATGAATCAATAATAACTGAATCACAAAAAAACATGGCATGGTGAATAAATGAAAAACACACACTATTAATAAACTGAGAAAGAGCCTGCATCCAAATATTTTTCCATAGTAAAAACCTCATAGAAATTAGAAATTGAAAATGAATAAAGATAATGATTATTAATAAGACGTCATGTATTTAGAACATGATACCATAATACCAATAAAATTTTTTAGTTCTATGGGTTTAAACCCATCTAATTTTTGGAAACAAACTTGAAGGGTTTGTCGGCAACTGATTTGTCTCATGAGACATGTTGATGTATCGAGGGGCTATAGAGGGACCCAACCACCACTGAAAGTATAAAGGATTATTTATATAAATATTTAATAAAATTAAAATATTCCTTCTCGATATCCTTATAGATTAGATAATATGGATTCATCAATATTTCCATAGTTAAAATAACTTTCCAAATAAACATCGTATGTAAGAGGGTATACAGCTTAAAGAAATACTCATATCCATGAAACCAGAATATGAATATATAATATATTTATAATTTCAAATGAATAATTATCTAAAATGGAAATTATATAAACATTATAATAAATATTATGTGCACAATACCAAGATGGACTCAATGAAATGGAAATTGAGACAAAGTCCCTTACCACATTGTATTCAATTGAATCGTATGACTAAAAGTCAATAATCACAAAATTAAACAAATAATACCATGAATACAAAGAGAATAATGTTTTTATATATCAAATGGTAGTACACATATACCACATACAATAAATAAGTGTCGAACAATGGAAATCTCACAGAAATGAAGGTGAGATGAGAAACCCCTTACATTTTTCTTGAGTGTGTTCTTCGTTTGTTTTAATGACCTGAATAATAAAATTTATCTTCATTAATTAATAATTCCAAAACCTCCTATACATTTAATTGATTTATTATAACCTTATTAGTTTCATTCATGGCCTTTTTATGGGTTTAAGAGGTTCAATTTTATTGTTTTGGAAGCATTTTGTTTCTTGGTTTTCATTATTAGTTTACTTGTATTCATGAATGGAAGTTCTTTTAAAATGTGGTTAAACATCATGAATTGTTAATATATCTTATTAATGACATTAAAGATATATAAATGATCTTATAATGATTTTGGTTTATATACCATGATGATGATTCATTAGTTAAAAGTTAATTACAATTGTTTGGATTAACTTGGCGGTTTGTTCATAATGAACTTGTTATGTATTATTATATTATATTATGAGTTTGTAAGGATTACATAACATTAATGAGATTAAATACATATATAATGATCTAGTTCAACCATAAAAATGGTTTCATGACCATAATTGAACATGTTAATTAAAATTGAAAACATGTCATCCTTGAATGTGATAAATTAACACATCTCGGACGGTGTTTTCATTTTTAGTATAAGAGGAGGGGGAAAGAGAGATGATGATGAAATATTACATTAGCATAATATAATTAAACTTCATGTAAGTTAATGTAATTATAATAAAATTTGTATTAGTGGATATGAGGAAAGAATTATAAAATATAGGAACTCAAAATAGAAGAAAGATTGGGAAATCTCTCACGGAAATTCAGCAGCCTAACGGCGTCACATAAAATTTCATAAAATAGTTTGATGAGAGAAAAGGTTTATATAATCACTATTAAAAATGAATAAAAAGTTTAATATTTAATGACATATCTCAACATAATACAATTGAAAATAAAAGAGAAAATATAAAATGAAATCTTTAAGAAAAGAGAAGGGTGGTAGATTCTCTTACCTTGTAGAGTAACTCCCAAAACAAGAAGGTTGGGACCTTGGGGGTTTGAGGAAACCTTGTGAGGACTCTTATAGAGGTAATACTACTATATAATCTATGATAATGAGTTTGTATTGAAATAAAATGGAGGGTGTGAGTGGGTATTTATAGTAAATCAGAGGTGGGTTTTTTATTAATTAAAAGGGACACCTCATTAGTGGTTTTTGCAAAACCATGGGCTTGCCCAGGGTATTTTCCCATGGATTTAGACACTTGGGACCCTCATGTAATGTGTTAATATACACAAGTATACAATAATTTTATATTAATTATTATATCATTATGATGTCATTAAACAATTGAAAACTCCAAAGTGTATTTTTACTATTCATAAAAATTCAATTATTTTTGAAAAATCCCAAAAATTCACCCTAACCATTTTTCGATGTGTAGAATTAAAAAATGAACTAAATTTTTTGAAAATAATTTTCTATGTATTTTTTATTTAATTTTTATGTAAAATCAAAGTTAATTCCAAAAATAAAAAATTTAAAGGAATAATTAGTTTTATATCACATTGAAAATTTAATTAAGATCTTATTATTTTATTATCTTAAAAATATTATCATTATTTAATATTCCTAAGGTTTATATTACTATTAATATTACTATTCATAAGGGTATTTTACTATTCATCACAAATTATTTTGGTTCTATCAGACTCCATATGACTTATAGGACACAATTCTAGATGACCGTTTTTTGAAATTCAAAACATATAAGTGGAAATTTTTTGTTTAATGGCTAGGTTATGACTATCTATTAAATAACCAAGTGTTGTTTCAAAGAAACAAAATGCTTTATGAAATATAGTATATGAATATAATGTATTTAAAAGAATCATACCTTAAAATTTTGGGGCTGTTAAACATATTTTCATAAGAACCGTTGAAAAAAAATAAGAAACATTTTAATGAAAACTTTCTCAAGAAACACTTTTTGATGAAAATATATTTTTCACAAATAAGCATGCCTGAAATAATTTATACAAAATCTATAACATATATCGATGGATAGCACCATGTTATGTGGTATCAAGTCACAAGTGAGCACCATGTGTAAATCCCTAAAGGAACTTGCACTAGTGGGACACATGAAAACTCATATCTGGATGATCAAAATCCTCCAATAAACTACCAATGGTGTCATCGTTCATTGTCCATTATAGTGGAACATATCTCAAGGTTTAACAGTCTCCAAAAAAGTGTTCTCATTCACAGTCCACTATAAGGGAACACATCCCAAGGTCTTGTGGTCTCTGATCATATCACATGTTTGGTTAGTATTGTAATCATAAATGACGCTTAATGAATTAGGGCATTGACATTTATGAGTCAACTAGAATTAATATTTCTAGATGAATCTGATCATTTCCACTTTCGAGTGAACTAACATATTGTTCCTATTCTCCCACAAAGATACTCAGGATTCCATTTATTCTCAAATTTCATTTTACATATCATATAAACCAACACATTCACATATACATACCAAGAATCATAAGTACACAATAATATCACTACATTTACATTTTCACAATTCAATATTTTCATATTGATCCCAACATAAAAGTATCACATGGAAACTAACATTTTCTATAACAAAACCACATTCCATTTCATAGGCATAAGAAAAACATTTAGAAATAAATTTCTCAAGAAATTGCACAATTTTATGAAAACCATTTGAAAAAATAAAACAAGAAAACCACATTTGGTAGAAAATTATTTTCATGAGAAAATCTCCGTTCAAAATTATTCTCACATCAAAACCATTTTTATAACAAGATAAACAATTAAAAAGTTCATTTATGGTGAAAAAATATCCAATAAGAATAAATCTCATTTAACTTGGAAAATCCACTTTCAACACATGTTAACCATTAAATCTCTTTGAAAACCCATTTCTCACCTTTCAAAAAAATCATAGAACATTTTAAAGAAACAGCACAATAAAGACTATAAGAAATATAAGAAATTTATTTTCAAAACCCAACTATTATCACATATTCATGTTAAACCAATTATAAAAACATTTCATACCACATAAAAAATATATAGAACACATATAAATAATCAATAAAGCATTATAAACTTATCCAATAATTTAAAATAATGAAACCACCTACCTATCTCTTGGAAAATTTTAGAAATCAGTGTGATACCACAACCGAACCACCATAAGACCGTAAAAAGGAAATATTAAACATTAATCATCAATATTTTTCCAAAAAACACAATATCAATCCCTTCATATGTCATACACCACACTAGAAAATAAAATCTCAAGAAATAGGGAAAATGAATCCCAAAAAGTTTTAGAAGTGAAGTGGAAAAGGACTTCCATGATGTTTCATTGAATAATTAGGGTCAAAACCACCCATGTATTGGTGTTCCTAGGCTACAAAAATTTTTGGGGGAGGCTCCCATGGCTGCGAATCTAGAATGGGTGGTATGGGAGTGGTTTAGGGTTAAAATCATAGAAGGTAGAAAGGTAAATTAGAACTTCTCAATGAACTAGAAAAGTTTCACAGTTTTACCACACAGTTTTCCAAATCGTGTGGAAACCATATATCCCTCTATTCCTTAGAGGAATAATCTGAATAGTTATCCCACATAGTTTGACTAACCATGTTCCAAAATTCTAGTTTTACACTATCCAAAATGACATTTGGTTGTACAGTTTCCTAAGGATGGGTGCATGGTTTCCCCTAACCGTGTTCCAACCATGTGTTGCCTGATTTCAAGACCAAAATCACTATTTTTTCCCAAAAAAATCTTGGGAACCCAAATAGAAAAATGCGAGAACAAAATAAATAGAATAAATAGATCAAAAATAAAACATTTATGTGACATAATACCTTATTCACTAAAACTTTTATCTATTTTTGTTATTTTCTGGGAATTAAAGAAAATGCCTAATTTTTTATACTATTGAACTTGAAATATGATATTATTCATGGTATAACCTAACAATAATGAATAAAAGTAGTTTATTTCATCCATTGAATAATGATAAAAATTTGATGAATCTATATTATAGTGATTCTATAATTCTTAGACATTTGACAAAAATTGGGGAATGTGGCTTTCCAAAAACACTTACAAAATTTATTTTTTTATATAATTTATATCTATATATTTGGAAAAATTTTTGATGAAAATATGTGAAAAGTTTGAGTTTATCTCTATATAACTTGATTTCTTTTTATGGATTTTTTTAGTTGAGTTAATTTTAAATTTATTTAGATAAATTAGTTTTCAACTACCCTAAGAATAGAATATGAGTTCATGTCAAAAGGATAATAATTTATGGAATTAATTTACAACCTCAGAGAAATTATACTTAATTTCTTCCACAATTTATCCCAAATACACTTATAATTGACCAATTAATGTCTCTTTTTGAATAAAATCATATGGTTTAATCCTTTTTAAAAAAGGTGATCAAGCAATTATTCTAAAAGAAAAAGGGAGAATAAGAATGAAAAATTGTAAATTTTTTAATGAATCAAGATAAAATAATTTATCCACATTTTCACCATTTCATTTCATCTGAATAATAGATATAAATATAAGAACACATATTAACATAAAAATATGTCTTGTTTTATTAATAACCAATCAGAAATTGGTATTATCATTCCCTTTAGACGGTTTTTTTAAATATGAATTAATTCATTAGTGTTATATTTTATGTCCTTATTTACTTATAGGATTTTGATGGTAGATAATGGTATAAAAATTATATATTGAAGATGTGATTTATTCTACCACTTAGAAAACTATTTTAGATTGATTTATGAAAATGAAGTAGTTTTTGTGATTATTGGATTATTTTTATTCTTGGCTATATTATACATGTTTTGAGGATAAAGGGACACAATTATACCACTACTTATAGAATTTTGAAACCAATAGCTAGTGGGGAGTTGGTACTAGATGTAATTCATGATAATTATTATATATATATAATGACTAGTATTATGGAGATCATATCCAATAGGGGATATTCCAGTAACCATTGGATGAATTTTATTTTTTCAATAAGGAATAGTTTATTTGTGTATAAGATGATTTCAATTTGGTAGAGGTGTTTGAGGGAGTATCTTGGAAAAATATTTTGGATTTATAAAAGAAAAATAATCAATTATATATATTTATTGGAGTCTTTCTCTTCATTTAAATTGAACAAAGTCATCGAGGGATAAGGAAAAACTAGCCTATAATAGTTTATTGGACTTTAATGATGTTATCTAGTGAAGAGTTAGTTTTGGATGTTTTTCTTGGTGATGAAGTAGTTAAATAAATTACTAATATTAATTTTTTGTGTTGTAATACTTTGGATAGGTTTTAAATATGTTTTTAATGTGATTTATATGTCCTTGGATCTCTCAATTTTAAATGAAGTAATGTTTCTAATATTTTACTAAAGCCTATAATATATAGGTCAAAGTTGAATTTTCAAAAATTACTCTACTTATCAATAATTCATGTTCAATAAAAGATTCATTTTTATACATATCATTGATATTTCTTAAATTATATAGATCTCAATAATATTTATCTAGACTATTCAGGTTAATATTTTTAATGGTAAATCTATTCCATGTTAGTGTTTCTTTATGGTGCACACTAATTATTTTCCATCTGTATATGAGTCATTTTTCATATAATATAAGTAATTTATAAAAATAGTGACTCTATATAAATATCATTTATGAATATATAATTGGATCTACTAGGTAATTGGATTTACATCCAAGCTACCACATAAAGGGATCAACAACATTAATCTCTACATAATTGGATCTATTTATTAGTTAGTGATTTAAGTGGTTCAATATAAATGGATTAATAAATAGATCCTTAAAAATGATAAATATAAAGAGATATATAAATATAGATCAATTTTAGGGGATTCATATTTGATTCATAGATGTTTGGGGATCCCAATGTGAATTCTATATATGTTTTTGTATAATGAGTAAATACTAATATCCTAATATTTATTCCAAATTATTTTATGTGATATTTATGTTTTGTTTATAAGTGATCAAAAAACACAATGGTAATTGTGATCCATATAGATAAGTACTGTTAATAGAAGATAATATTATGGATAAGAGTTACATGACATAAGTAATACTCCAACACCACATACATGTTACAATTAATACAAGGGGGTAATCTAAAATAATTTTAAATGATCTGGATTTTGTGGAAAATGGGCGTTATGATATCTTAAAATTTATATAAGGAAAAATATATAGATTCTATAGGGGATTAATGATGTGATTATAAATAAAAATTGAAATATCTATAAATTAAAAAAACCAAGATTCGATTGACTTATTTAAAATATGATATTTATATAGTTTTCTTGATTTATGGAGTTTCAGTATTTTAATTTTGGTATTTAATATACATAATATTATAATTAGAATATAAAAAAATGTAGTAAATAAAGAAAATTTTTAGAGTGATCTTGAATACTCAAGGAGGATTATTTAAAAAAACAAAATCCTTGACATATTCATACATTACTATATCAAATTGAGAAGATTTGTATGATTTCGGGATCTTTTCATGGATAAGAATAATTGATGTGACAAAGTGTTCAGTCTATAGGAATCTATTATTGATAAGATATGGAATACTGACTAATCATGCAACCCATTTTATGAAGAAGAGTTTTATGTATATTATATAATTTATACACCTGAAGTCTTGTAAACCCAGCCTTATTATTGAGTTAGATCATTATAAAATGTTGTAGAAGAATAATGGCTTAGTAGGATAACTTTCATTTAATTGATCATATTTCTTAGAGGGTAATATATTATTTCAATGGGAATCTGGAAGCTCAAACATAGTGAGACAATTTTTTATATAATGAGTATTATACTTGATTATAACCAATTTATAATATTTTTAAATAACCTTTGATTAGGGTGAATAACCAATCATGGTATGTAGTATAATATTTTTTTACAAACCATGAAAATTAGATGTGTTGTACATTCACTACATTCTGCTATATGTGGTATGAGGGAAAAATATTATGTCAATTGAGACCTTATCAAGTCTATAAATTAGATTTTAAAGTAATATTTTATAAAATAATACCACTTAATCACCACCCACTCAATGGTCGACATAAATCTAGCCATCACCAAGAGTTATTATAAGTAAAGAACATAAGTATTTATGTGAATCATAATCTTTCTCAAAACTAGTATTGTGGTTGATACTGATATATATTAGTAAAAATATCTTCAATAACCTTAATCCTTGAGCTATAGGTGAGAATAATAATAATGAGACATATATGTAATTACTTCTATAATAATTAATATAATGGTTTAGAATAAAATAAAATATTTGATGACATTTTTTAACTCTGGACCAAATCAATTAGTGAGTAAGAGAGTAATATTTTTAGTGAACCACTATCATAAAAATTCACCAACCACTTGAATGAATCAAACATACAATGTATGGTGAACAAACAATGTATTTACATTATCCCAGTAATGATCAATATATCAACCAAATAAATGTACCAACATTGTAATATATGTTATATTATCATGAAGAAATTTTTATATTTCATTATCATATAATGAAAAAATGAAGACATTGTATCATTTATTAAATTATCCAATTTACAAAATCAACACAGTATTAATATTAATATCTCAATCACATAAAAATATTCATTCCTTTATTTGTAATCTATATAACCATGACAATATTTCCTTATTATTTTGATATTTTATTGTTATTATCATCTCTAACTAATCACCACGAAGATTTATGAGGTTCATGTAATCTTTCCTACAAATCATCTACTGAATAATAAATCATCCATTAGTTATATGTAATATCATTAATTAAATATATAACTAATTAAATATTATATTTTTATCATCATTAAAATAAATCTACGTCATTGTTTTAAAATTACTTAATTAGTCATCATTTTCCCTATAAAAACATTTAACTTCACTCACTATAATTTCATTGTTACCCTTATTAAAAATAGTAATAAAAAATCACACTTGTAGAAGTGCAATAATTATAATTCTAAATTAAAATATTTTATCATCCCTAATGATATTGATAATAATAATCATACCAAATTTAATCATCTTGTATCACATTATAGATAAAAAATATATTCACAACATTTAGGAATATTATATGAACATTAAAAATTAATATATCATTAATTCCAAAAAGTAATTTAGTATTTATATTTAAATAAATGTATTCATAATTATAAATGACCCGCATTACCCTTGAGAAATCTGAGCCATCATTAAAATTATGTCCATTAAATACAAATCATAACACCTCATTGTATTCTTTTAATTCTTGTACCTAATATATAAATATGTACAAATATTTTTATTTTAAATATAATTTACTTATCTGCAGTCAAAAATTATATAAAATATTCACAAATAAACTATTTCACCAAAGTGAGGATCCAATGTCAACATTATAGTGTGTTTATATCACCCACAAAAGTATTTCATCTAAGGCTAGAATTAAAAATGTTTATATATGATCGAATCCCATATTTCATAAAATTTAGATACATTAATAGTTACCCAATCAATTTATGCATGTCATTAGCTGATCTTTAAACATACATATCCAATAAGTACATCCCAAATATTTTGAGACCTAGTGTCTATTGAAGACTATGTCCACAATACATCATAGTGAGAAAAAAAATATTAATTATTTTATTATCCATAATGAGAAATTGAATCCTTTCGAGCTCTTCAAATTCCATTGGACAAACTGGGGACTATATAAGTATAAGTGGATAGGTAAAAATCCCAGTAATGGGATAAATGTGACAATTAAACATCGTGTGTGATTAAAACTTAATATGATATCAAAAAATATAATTCTCAAAGATAATCACATAGAAAAATAATATAATGAAGATGGTATCATAAAATCATGGCATAATAAGAAATTTAGTATTATCATATAATAATAAATAAACAGTATTCATAGATAACTGCCTAGAAATTGACAAATGGTTTATAAAATACACTAATAGATTAGGTTTACTCCATAATCCCATAAATTATTCATTAGGACAATAAATCATTACCCAATGCATTAGAGAGTAATTTGGGTGAACCCATCATAACATTTTTATGATTATGTATGACAAAAAATTGGAATAAATATTAAGTCATAAACATAATAATTACCAATGTAATGAAAATTGGTTGCATTATCATTCCTTATATTATAATAAAATAAATTTTCATAATAAAAAAATTTGAGAGATGAGAATAAGGCATGTATTACCCCATCTATATAATGGGTAATAAGATAGGTATAATAAAGATGGAAATATATACATTATTTTGAATAAATATATAACATCACAGGTGGTAATTATTGGTGAAATTTTCTCATATTGTTTATATAGAATATTTCTTGAAGAAAATAATCATTTAACATGAAAATAACTTATTCAAAATCCAATAAGTTAGAAAATACATTCAAAAAATATATTTTAAACAATAAAAATAGAAAATTATAATTTACTATTTAAATAATTGAGGGGTAATGATAGTGGGTAATTCTATAAATACCGTATAAAAATCATTCCTTTCGTAAAGTTCTATAATGGTTAAAACTTACCTCATTTGGAAAATGACAAAATGTTTCCTTTAAAATAATTTCATAAAAAATACAAAATTGTTAAAAATATATTTAATAATTAAATTTTATAATGAAAAAAATATCATTTAAAATATTTTTAGAAAATAATGATATGGAATAAAAATGTTATTCTACCACAGAGAAAAATGAAGTCATATTTTCTTACATGTATTTTATTAGTCATTTTAGGTAATAAAGAGGGGGGAATTGTTTTATTTCATCAATATTTCATGAATAACTAAAGAAAAATAAAATTAAATATATTTGTTATACAATGTTAAAATACTTTCCTACAAAGAAAATTTATACAAAAAGTAATCCTAATTAAAATGAGATTGAAACATATAACATTATCACATTGGTAAATTTTGAATCATAACTACCATGAATGGATTAAATGAGATGTAACATATGATATAAATAATTATTATGGATTTATGTTATAATATGTAAATGGGTAGTATATAAACCATTTAATGTAAATTTGGTGCATAAAATAAATTTTTTATCAAAGAATGACATTTTCATATGAAACCCATACCTTGAGTCTAAACATTGTCATTTATGACTTTTATATCGTGTATAAATATATATATATATATATATATATTATTTGTCTTTATAAAAACCATTCCTATTATTAATACCATATTATTAAACACTTTACATTATTTATTTCAATTATTTATTTTTTCACATTACCATACATATCTGCATCGAGTTCTTTAAGGAGATTTATTTTATAATTTCGTAATGAAATTTGAATATTGACCATGTTAAAATGAGTCTTTATTACATCACCATATTACAATAAGATATAAATTATTATAATTTATTTATATAATTTAATCTTTTAAAAATAAACATGAATTATTTTTAATAAAAAGGACTTATATTACAATCATGAAGGTGATAGGTCATACGTATGCACATGTAACATTTCCATTTTCAATGATCATATTTGAATGAAGGTAAGAGTTATTTAATCAATAAATAATGATCAAAGATTAATAAATATAATATTATTACATTATATACACTTATATATACCATCTATGTGATTTTGTAATTATAAATGAGTAATGCTTCTTCATGAGGCGATAGTCCGTCGGACCTGATAAAAAAGTTGTCCTTTTTTCATGGATGGTAATGTAAGATATTATATTATATATTTATTTTCCTATGTGATAAATATTTTATTAATATCGTATATAAATATTAAATCCATTATAAAAACATTCATGAGATGTAATTATGGAAAACTAATTAAATCAATTCTTAAGGTGGTCGTCTGTTATACACATGAATGATTGTTTCAGTTCCAATTTATTGAATAAGTGTTGAATTTAATTTATGATATTATCATAATAACATATTTTCATATGTTAAATAATAATTATATTATATTAACATGGTTTATAAATATTTTTAGTAGGTTTATGGTGAAATAAAAAAATGATACTCAGTTAAGAATGTTACCTTTTATTCAGACTACCTCTAAAGGATTGTAGCTAAATCATCCCAAATTTTGATTTATGATCAATAAATGTAATTTAATTCAGGTTTAAGTAAATATTTTATTTGGTAGGGGATGGACAAAAAACAAGGGTATTCAAGTTTAATGAGGATAGGTGTTGGGATTCCATTTTGTAAGTGGGGTGAGAATGCACATTGAAATTTTTAAAACAAAGAGATATACCCAAGTTTTACTCGTGAAAAAAGGATCCAAAATGGATCATTATCAAACCTATTATGATATAAGCTCAAATATTTATAAATCATTTAGTTATGTAAATATTTCTATGTAATTTTATCCCTTCTCTTTTTAGTTTAACACCTGAAAAATCAGCTTTAACTTTAACCACAAAAATTAGTTATTACTATTGTAACTATTCATGATGACAAATAATTATTTTACCTTATTATATATTATTAATTAATAATATTCACAATATTTAACTCAGTTATTAAATATAAATTCATATATGTGGCATATTTTAATTTAAAATTTAACCCGTAGATATGATGAAAAAATTGCTTTTAGAAGAAAAGGTATTCATAAATATAAAACGTTTTTATATCACCATTCAAAATAAAATTTATTATAATGAAATTATTCACATTAATAGTAATATAAATGAGATAAATTTAAATTATTACATTTTAAACAAAACAAAAAATTGTAAATTATTTAAATGAAGATGGTGTTTTATATAAAACCCGATATTTTTCAGTATTCATTAAAAACATAACTTCTTAAAAAAACATAAAAAATTCATCCTAAAAAATATTAATATGTTGATTCCATAAATAAATAAAATATTTAAAATTCATATATTTAAAGCAGAAAAAATTATTATCATTATGTGTTCACAAAATGATATAGAAAAAAATTAGAAAATTAATATTTTTGAATCCTATAACGGCTTTTCCAAGAATTGAGAAATTATTTATCAACATACATCATTATCCTTCATAATTAATTTTAAAAATGTGGTTATTTATTTTCATAATATCAAATTTAGTTTCTAGGTTATAATGATCGTGTTTAAATTATAATATTTTAATAGTCTATCATTGTTCCTTTAGACTTAGTGTTGTATGTTGTATATGATATCAAACATACTATTATTTAAAACCTTAACGTTTTACAGTATACCCCCTTAAATAAATTGAATATTCAAAATTAAAAATTTTGTACAGTAATAATGTGTATGATAATCAAAATTTCCTTTTTGGATAACCATCATCATAAAAAAATTTAATAAAAAATCCTTTTAATTTGAGAGAAAGTGAAATAATAATGGTATCTCATAACTAGGTATACACATATGAGAAATTTGCGGTAGCTGCACCCATTAATTTTGAAATAATTCCCATTTAAAAGAAAATTTTATACCCTTTTATGGTAGAAAAGACAAGTGAATTATCGAAATTGAAAAACCTTATTATTTAAATATATGTTGCCTAATGTTCAAATATAATTTTAGCTATATACTGAGAAAATAATAAAATATTCATACTAAGAAATTATAATTTCAACCATTATAATTTTTCACTTTATTAAAATCAATTTTTTTAAAATAATTGGTATATTGGAAGATTTTTTATGCCTATGTAACTAAAATTATCTCTAAATGGATCATCTAATTCCACAAAATGATATTAAAATATTCATATTTTCTATAAAAATTAACTAAAATTAGAAAAAATATTCACAAGGTAATATAATTCCAAATATTAATACACCATCATTTTAATATTAAAATTAAATAGACAACATAAATCAAAAAATTACTGAATAACATTATATCCCAAATAACCTCATCATTGAAGGATTTAATTTTTTTATCCTATTAATATTTCAAGTTAAATCACATGATATACCTAAGGGTTACATATACCTCAACATTATGAATCATTTACCAAAATATAATTAATCAATATAAAATCCTAAAAATTCAAAAAATATATTCTCCTGATATATTTTTCCAATAAATTAACTCATTATATATTTGTCAAATTATTTAAGATAAAAATTTCATAATAACAAGTACTTAATTTTGGTCAGTGGTTGGTGATTATCCTTTATCACCCTTCAGTTGTGTGTAGAATCATTATGGACTTGCTAAATTTGATGGGTTTTTACTTGACATGTAAGTCATGATTTTATTAAAACAACTTTTATATAATTTGTACAGCATTCCCAAAACATTTATGAACATACTCAAAATAACATTAATCATCAAATCAATTCTTAACCACTAAAGTATTTTATAAAGATTATCTTTTCCCACAAAATCAATTTATCCAAATTGAATATAATTACCTTAATATCATGTAAATATCAACGATAAATTTTCTATAAATCATGTGATTTTCTGAAAAATTTCATCATACCATTAAATAACCTTTCATGTTAATTTTTAACATTCTGAATATTCATTTAAATCCATAAAGAAAAACTACTACATAACAGTCCTAAATAGTTTAAAGAAAATTATAACCAGTAGAAAATTGAATAAAATACATCACCAATATAAAAACACCTAAATAATTCAATCATTATACATAAAGTATTTTCATAACATAGGCCCTTGGTAACTAGTCCTCATATTAGAGAATTGACTCAAATAATGACCTTGTTACCCACATTTAAGACATTGAACTATAATTGGTTCTATTTGAGGAACATTATTTCACTAAATCTTGTTAACCAGACACTTAAATTTTATTTAGAAAACATTTACATTATTCCATCCTTTCGAACATTTAAATAATCTTCTTTTTCCTCTAAGTAATATTACATGGTCTCTCTTCCCTTAGGTTCTATGTCCAAAAAATTGAATCTTATTTTCTTTATCATATTTGACACATGAAATTCATTGAGACAACACTCTTATCTTTTTTCTGTAAAATAAATTTTTTTCAGGTTATTAACCATAATTTAAAATATAACTTTTGTAATAATCACAATATGATTTACATATTTTCTTTTTATGTTAGTAATATCATTAGGTAAATAATTATGTTTACCATCACATTGTTTGTTGGAAGGGTTTCATATATTTAGTATAGGTTAATTAAATGAACAAGTTTATAATGTTTTAAAATAATAAAGAGGAAACTTATAAACATATAATTAATAACTTATAAATGATAAGTATAGCCTGAATTATAAGTCTTAAGGTTTACATATAGGTTATCCTTGGTAATTTTTAACATTATTTTTTCTAAATTAACACTTTTTTCAAGTCTATCATAATGTTTTGTAAAGTTTTTGTAAATTTCAAAAACATGTCCCCCATGATTGTCGATATCAGTGTATAGAAAATTCATATTGTTGTTCAATATTTGAGGATCAATTCAAAGCCTAATTCATCACTTTTACAGTTATTACCCCAAGATAATATGGTTCTATAGGCAAATACACTTATATCATCTAGACCTAGATATAAATTCATGGTACCCACACAATATGTACTTCCCTAAAATTAAGATACATTTAACTATAATTAATATTATCCTTATATATATCCATAGGGTTTATACTAAATTATTCTTGTTATAATCCCCAAAAATAACTAAACCTTGATCTGATACAAACTATAACAACCTAATACTTTTACCCATATTATTACCTAATTTTTAAATGTAAATTTTCAATGAATTCATCCAAATGATCATGAGTCCCAATTCCTCTAGAAGAAGCATTTCATAATATATCAATATGATACTGAAATAAATATTAATATTTTTGTTCTCCGTAATGAGGTCCTAAAACCATTTGATCTCTTAAAAAAATCATGTGATAACCGATGGAATAAAAAGAAAAGAGCGATGAGATGGAAATACTATTAATAGAATAAACATGAAAAGGAAACATATAATTTGAGTTAAATTTATATCATGATATCATAAATGTGATATTCCCATGCTAATCACAAGGGATCATAGAATAAATTCCATGGTATCATAAGATCATGGAATCAAAGGTAATGTGGTAGCATCATATAACATGACATAAACATAAGGTAATTCTAACTACTTATATAATAAAATATGGTGGAAAATAGAAATAATGTATTAGGATTACTCCCTAATTCCATACATGATATCCCAAGAGAATAAATCATTACCCAATGCATTAGAGTTTTATTTAGTAACACCCATAAAAACATGTTGATGATTATGTGTGACAAAAATGGAAATTAATCCTAGGTAATAAATATAAGAATTAACTGTGTTATGAAAATGGGATGCATAATATTTTCTCATATCATTATCAAATGATATTAAAAAATAATAGAATTTGGGAGATGAAAATAATTCATTTACTTCTCTATAAATTTAAGGGATAATAAGATAGGTATACTAGATATAGGAATAAATAGATTATTTAGAATAAAAAAGCATCAAAGGGGGTTGTTGATGATGAAAATATCTTTTAATGATTACGTAGAATATTTCATTATGAAAACACCATTTTTCACTTAGATACAACTTCTCCAAAAACCAAAAAATTCCAAAATATTATAGAAAAAGTCTTCTATAAAATAATAACCATAGAAATTTATAATGATAAATTCAATGAGTTGGTCGTTCATGACGGTGGGTAATTCTATACATTCTATGTAATAAAACATTCCTTTGACATTATTATAAAAAGTGTAAAAAGTGCCTTGTTAGTAAAAACAAGGATATTCCATTCAAACCATTTAATAAAATTTCAAACATGGGTAAAAGGTTATTTAACAAATAATTTTAGGAATTTTATAAATATATATGAAAATGTTTTTCAAAAATATGTATATGAAAGAAAAATGGATTTCAAATGAAGGGGGAATTTTTTCATCCATTCCTAAAAAAATATCTCAACCATTTTTAGTACCAGTGATTGGAAAATTTTACTATTAGTGAAAAAATTCATGAATAACCTGGGAAAAAATTAAAGGGTTTTATTAAAAAATTATAATTAATTTCCTATAATGGAAATTCAAGAACAAAAAATATTGATTAAAAATGATTTAAACATTAACTATAAGGATTTAGTGTATTTTAAATCATAACTACCATGAATGATTTAAATTAATTATAACTTATAATTATATTAATTATAAAGGATTCCTGATATATTATGTTAATGGGTTTTATATAAACCATTTAAAATAAATTAAGTTCATAAAATAATATGTGTTTCAATGAAGGTTGATTTGAGATGAAGCCCTTACTTTGAGTCCATAAATTATTGTTTATTTTTTTATATCACGTATAATAACATTATATCAATTATTTTGTTTCTTAATAATATTTCCCATTTTTATCCTTTTTTCCTAAATCATTTACCTCATTTCTTTAATCGCGTATTTGAT
Organism: Viscum album; assembly: GCA_963277665.1. NCBI lineage: Eukaryota > Viridiplantae > Streptophyta > Magnoliopsida > Santalales > Viscaceae > Viscum > Viscum album. The sequence goes on along the minus strand of OY728143.1, from coordinate 609,103,896 downwards.
TAAATATTCAGTTATGTCTACATTGTGTTTTCTGAGGATGCTCAGTACATAATTTCAAAATGGCATGGGGGTGTACAATATCCTAACCATTCTAGAGATTCCTAATACTCATTTTTATGTACTATTTTACCCTTGTTTTCGTTACACCTTGGTTATGTTTTTATTTAGGTTTGTTTTGGTTGAAATAAGATAAATTTGAAATTCCTTAGGGATTTACATTTTTGACACATGGTTAGAGAAAACCATACGGTTTTCCCTAGGAAAATGTACTCTCTATTTTGGAGGCACAAGAGGTGGCACACGATTATCACATGGTTTGGAAAAACTATGTATCCTCTCTATACATATTATGCACCCTCAAAGAGAGATTATTTTCATGGTTGGGACATAGTTTACAAAAATAAGCACCACTTATTAGAAACTATGCACTCCCTTAGTAAAGGCAGAAAAAACCCTACACGTGGGTTTTAATCCCCTAGAAAAATTTATTAAAATCCTGAAACCCATGAATTTTACCTCAAATAACCTCATCTCATCCCCAAAAATATTCCTTCAATTTTGGAATCTTTTGGGATTTTTCCAAGGATCCTCAAACCCCTTATGATGTGAATCGATGATCTAATGGGAGGATTTGGACTCTCTTTCAGTATGTAATCTCTTATTATTGATTTTCCCTTTCTCATGTATCTCTTTCCAAATAAAGAGGGATGATTTTTCATCATTTATTTTTTTTAGATGTAGGTTTTAAAAGGCCTTGTTCCTTTGGATATTGAATATAGGATTTATCCCTACATCTTTCGCACTATTGTGAACTCAATAATTCTGCATCAAATTGGGAATTACGGGTCGGTGATTATTCATAAAAAATCTTGATGTAGGTGGTCTAATTGATAATTCTTATAATCTTGATTATAATTTTTTGTATTTAATTTTGAGTCTATAATTCCCATGTTTGGGGATTTAATATTGAATTGAATTAATTAATTTATTATCATGCGATTGTGAAACACTTCACGAGTACCACTAGACCGATTATTGAATTTGAAACTGATCTTAGTGGAAACCCATAGGGTTTGTTGATATAATTGAAATGATGAAATATGATTTATTAATGGGTATCTAATAATATTGGTAATATGGTTTATAATTTAAAATATGAAAATTGGTTGAATAATTTATTATGGAAATGGTTGATAAATGGGATGAGAATGTGGAACTATGAGATGTGATATTTGTAAATAAGTTATGGGGTAGGGACTACTAATCAAAATACCCAAGGGATTCTATAATACTACTCTAAGCCCCCAATATATATATATAATGTTAACACTTAGTTTTGCGATGGGGACTCATGGTGAAAATACCCACAGGGTTCCAGACAGATATATAAGTCCCCCATTGTGTTAATGTGATTGAATTTTAAATGATTAGTAATGACCATGATAGAATGAATTTTGATATATTTTTGGTGGATGGTTTATACTCTGGAATGGTCTAAAGAATGTATTGTTGGTTTAGGTTTCATTTTGAAACCGAGGACTTATCTGATTATAGAAATAATAATTGAATGTGAAAACTATTTACTTTAGTAGTTGTACTTTATTCTTTATAAAACTATATACCCTATTATAGACTTTATATTGTTATAAACATAATTTTGTGTGACTTACTGAGAAGTACTCACACCCTACTCAGTCATATAGATCAATACCTGAATAGAATTTATGTTTCCAAGATGTGATAAGGAAAAGTTTCTTATGTAAGATGTACGAGTTTCCATACAGGGTGAAACAAGGGTTAGGGAACCGTGAATGATATCAGGAACAATTTGGGTATTTTTTAGTGTATCTTATTTTATGTTTTCATTAGACACTAGAAACATATGTGGGATGAAATATCTATTATTTTTGTTTATAGTTATCTATCCATTTTTTTTATTATCATTTTATATCGATATTTATTGGTTATTAAGTTATTCTAGATACTATTTATTATCATTTGGTTATTTTTTATTTATTTTTGTTGTTTTTCTTCTTTGATTAATAGGTTATAGTCCTCACATGGTATATATTAGACCCTAGAAGCTAGTCAGTTACCTCTTTCATATAGGGAGTAAATCCTGAGGTCACAAAACCAACTGGATTGAGGAACTAACTAGGGGTTCCCACGTGAGGATGTTATAAATTTCTCTCAAAGGTAGGTTTTATTTTCTTTTTATTTGTCTACTAATTTGTTTAATATAGACATGATACAATGATGAGTGGTACCTTTTCATAAGATCATGCATGGGAGTAGCTAACCTATGTATGGGGGAAAAACTATTTACCCATGGTGGAATTGTTTTTATTAATATATTCTATTATAGTTGGATGTTATTTCACATTTGGTGATGCACTCTTTGTGTGATGTTACGATTTTATGATATTTTAATCATGTCCTGGTATGACCCATTATATGAGTATACATGCATCATTCTAGGCACTGAATATTTATTATGACATGCATCATTTTAGGATGCATGGAAAAGTAGGTTTTGTGTGAGTTGTAAAAATGAAATGGTTTTCTTGTTTGATTAATATATGTTAAAAATGAGCCTAATAAGAAAATTGAAAATTTTATGTGATTCTAAATGTAGTAATTGAAATGGATAAATGGGTGTGTAATAAAAAACTTGAAATATGTAAACATTTACCCTATGGTGTCCATGAACCATATGAGGGATGGATAAGGGTAGTGATAGAGCCTCAGTTTTGACCATGTGGCGGGGTATGGGGATGACTTGTTGTGGATTTATTTGAACCCATATCTTTAAATTAAATAAATGACATGTTATGTTCCCTGATCTAGTTATTGGAAAGACATTAAAGAGATGTTTTTCTATCACTTTCACCCAATGAAAATCAGGAAGGAGAAAGCATAAGAGGTTATGCAATTAACCTCAGGGTGTATGTCCATGATGGACGATGCTGGTCACATTATTAATTTTCAAAGCTATATTTTAGTACTAGAAGGAGTTGATACTACTACCAAGAATCATTTCCAGTATGGTCTTAAATGTGATATTATGATCCAGGTTAACACCTTTCGGATAAATATTTTTTCTGCATTAGTGAATTAAACTCTCATTATAATGGGGAACCTAAAATATGGTTCCATTGAAATGAATGTGGTTTTGGTAATGTGACAAGGATGTACATTTTTTTAGAGTAGGAAGTGTTTCTATTAAGATATCAATCATAGGAATAACCAATATATTGGCCAGATATAAGGATTTACTACTTCGAGTAGTAACTGAATATACTACCACTAGTGTGGTAAGTTGGGTCACATTCACAGCCAGTGTCTATGACCACCAGTGTATTTTTGATCCTGCAGTAAGATGGGCCACTTACAGAGGTATTCTTGGAACCCTTGACTGATGGGTGGTGATGGGATAACTAGGAAAAATAATAGTTATGCGAGGGGGTCTTATGCACCATATAAGTTTGGATGTTTGAGTTTTTTTATCATGATGGTCGAAGAAATAGACATTGTACATCATGGAAAGATCGTTGGTATCAGAAGAGTAGTGAAACTTAGGGGACATAGACTATAGAAGATGTAAGATGGTTAGGATAGTTTCTTGTATTTTATCCTTCACATATGGATAGCGAGGTTGGTCCATCAATAGTCAGTGGTACTATTCTGGTAGCTTTTATGCCTGCTAGATCATTTTTTGGTACAGGAGCTTCTCATTCTTTTTCTCTTCTCAACTTAGGATTGGTTTGAGTGTGGAGGTGATGTTTTTGAGTGGTGTTATGAAAATCAACACACCGTTAGGAGTGAATATAAGATAAATACATTTATAAAAGGTGTGTTATCTCAAGTTTAGTGAGTGTCATTTCCTTTGGGATCTATAAATTCTTGATAGGTTAGGATTTGAAATTATTTTTTTATGGATTGACTCATATCATACCGAGTCTATATTGATTGTTTCCATAGGAGAGTGTTCATTACCTCTCCTGATCATAAAAGTTATGTTCATCATAGTGAGTTAGATATCCAAGTATCCAATGTAGGGTAAATTCATCAGCAACTAGGGGATCTCACTAACCAAGTTTTAATCCTCTTACTAGATAATTAGGGTGTGAAACATGGTGTCTTTTCAACCATAGTGGATAGGTACCAAGACGTGTTTACATAGGACCTCTCAGGGTTTCCACTCAATAGGGATGTTAATTTTATAATTTATCTCATTCCTAGAGCTAAAATAGTTTCTATACCACTTTATATAATAGAGCCAATAGAGATTCAAGGGAATAATACTCGACAAGAAGAGTTAACAAATATGGGATTTATAAGTTATATTATTTCATTATGGGGTCTTCTAGTCTTGTTTTTTAAGGAATATGAGCCCTTGTGTTTATATTTTTATTACCGTAAGTCGAACTGGATGACCATGAAGAACCATTATCATCTTTAGTGTATCGACAATCTCAATGACCAGATGATAGGATCTTGTGTTTTCTTCAACATTTACATGAGATTAGGTATCATTAGTTGAGATTTAAACCTTCAAATATACCAAATAATTCATTTATAAGCAGTTGTGGTCTATATAATTTTTTCATGATGTCATTCGGGATGAATAACCTTCTAGCTATGTTTATAACCATGATGAATAGGATGTTTCACCCATATCTAGATAACGTTTTTGTGGTTTTTATGGATTACATCTTGGGGAACTCCAAGACTCATGATGATCGTGCCCAACATCTTAATATCAACCCGATTATATGAAGGGATCATCAGTTATACAAAAAGATATCATAGTTTAATTTTTTGATTGACCAGGAACATTTATTAGGAGACATCATCTCTTAAATATTTGTGTTGCTGGACCTAGATAAAGTTCAAGTAGTAGTTTCTTGGGGGTAGACCAATAATTTCTTTTATTCAAAGCTTTTTTGGTTTAGTGGTCAAATGGTCGATCATCTTCACATGATAAGACATTTGTGGGTAAATCTCATGAAGACATGAGTATAAAAATACTCTGTAGGACACCCCAAAACCACAAATTCATAAAAAATTAATATAGAGTCATATCTACATCAGTATATGTCTAAAACACATATAATAGGTATATCTCGAGATACTGAATCCAAGAAACATAGTCTAGTGGTAAGATACAACCATAGTTTACCATCCACAGAATTTTAGCTCAAAGACTCCAAAAAGCACTCATCTGAGAGAACATGCTTCTAAGTTTTATAGAACCAATAACATCCATCTGAGAGGTACTGCTCATCAGGTATCATCGAGAGAAATATACACTAATGTTCCTAAGAGAATGTGATACATAGACGAGGATCACAGCTAGGTCCATGGGGTAATACCAATAACTCAATCTGGACTAAACCACTAAGTAGAAGATTGACACCATAGTAGTGTTGGTCACATCGATAACAAGAACTCCACCTAGGGAAGGAAGATTAATAGAGGGTCCTTATTCGGGCCTCTTAGGGGAATTCTTAAAACTCTATCTAGCAGTTCTTACTGAAGGTATCGTAGTCTAAGGAGTAGAAAATGATGTGTAAAAACCTTTAGGGAAATAATTATGGGAATAAACCCTAAAAACATGTCCATTAAATTGAGAAAATAGAGAATCAATCCATGTAGAAAAGGGTATGCGTCATATAGTATGGGAACATGTAGTGTCCCTTGACCTAGGGTACTACTTGTGTACAAAGACCCATGTCTTCAAAGCAGTGTCATGAAAAATAATAATACAAGGTGTGTATAATAGTTACATGTGTCCTTGTATCTAGGGTCCACCCGTGTACTCCATCTGTGTGCCAGTACACGACGTCAACCTGTGTGTCACTTCCTTTTTACCAGTACATAGGGTAGCCCATGTAGCTAGTCAAAGACAAGTTGTGTGGGGGAGTACACACCATGTTGGCAAACTATGTACTCCACCCCATATTTTTTTACTCTTTCAGGTACACACGAAGTCCATCCAAGGGGACAACATGTCATGTGGTCAAGGGATGCACATCGTGTGTATCGGTTTTTTCAAAAACCCTTATTTTACCTCTATCTCATGTCTTTGATCTCCCCAGTTCTGTTTTGGGGGTCAGTTTTCCATCAAACTCTATATCTAAGGTCGTTCAATCATCCTAACACAGAATCAATGGTATTAGGACCTTCAATAAGCTCAGAAAACATGATCATAGATGTTATTTTTTTCCATCGAATAATGAAAAATTCGTATGAATAATAATTTGATATGATTTCGTATCTATCTTCTCACCACTTTTGAGTCATAACGATGCTGAATCTATGATTTTGGATTGTTTTTCCAAGAATAAGATGCACAAAAATCGATTATTAGAAGTAAATTTGAACCGCGGGGAATGACAAAGAGCAACATGAAGAACGATGAATCAAGGAAGAAAATCACAAACCAAATCAAGAGGGAAAAACCTAAATTGATGTTCATGTTAATCAGTAATCATCACAGTTGTAACGATAATGAATCCAAATAATTTCAAGATCAAACTCTTGATAAATCCCACAAAAATAGTCTATCATGTAAAATAATTGATCTGCAAGACAATTTGTTCATGGACTGGTATGTGTTCATCGTATAAATAAAGAACAAAAAATATAAAACCAAAATAACACATCCTACCTTGGTTTGTATAGTTCTCTGATGAATAATGATCACTACATCATCTTTGTTGGTGAGATCTATCAAGATCGGTGTGCGTCGATCATCGATCTGAGATTTCATCACTGGTTGTTGGAAGAATCCTCTAGAGGTTCTCTCTTCAATGTCACTATATAATTATAGGGTTATGATTTTATCCCTATATTTATGAAAAAATAACTTATTTAAATATAAACCACCTCTTTGTGTCAACAATTGGAATAAAACAATTTTCTTAAATTATTTTTTTCCTTTAGAGGTTTGTGACAACATTTCCACAATTGACCCATGCTGACCAAAGTAAGGTCATGCCTAGCATAAAGCTACTATTTTGAACTCAATGGTGCCCTCAAATTTTCAATCCAGACATCATTTTAGAAGTTATTCCACTTTTTTATGAAGACCATGCCTTCATGTTATTTAATATTTTAATATATTATAGACATTTATTTTGGGCACATCAAGCCTTAGAATCGTATGTTTCCTCAGTGCTTGGTCTCTAAATTAATCCATATACTATTTAAAAATAACCAATTGAAAAATATAATTCATTACATTCTCCCCCACCTTGGTGATTTATGTCCTCGAAAATTAAAAATAAGGGCTACTCAAAAAGATGAGGGTACTAAGCATGATTATGAGCATCCCACCCCCAAGTTCTCTCCTAGATATTCTTATGATACCACAAGACATGAACCAAAGAAATTGATCATCCATGAAAAATCCAATCCTACTAATCCTTGAAATTCAATGGGTACTCAAAAAAATTCACAACATCATCGATTCCCATCTCTCCCTAATTGATAACATGTGATGGGTCATGCACGTACCTCCTTAGCTCTGACATGTGGAAGACGTCATGTACCCGGTCTAACTATGGGTCTTAAGCTAAGCAGTATACCACCTCACCAACTCTAAAAAATATCTGGAAAGGTCCAATGAACCTCATAGATAAATTTTATCTCCATCAAAATCTCCATAATCCACATTGAGGTGAAACCCATTCAAACACATGGTCTCCTTCCTCTAACTCCAAAGGCCTCCATCGCCTATCAGCATAACACTTTAGATAGCTCTGTCTAGTCTTCATCCACTCATGGATGATCTTAACATTCTTATTATTATCTCACAACAAATCTTATCCCATGATTAATAAATCCACTAGGTCAGTCCAGCAAATTGGTTACCTACAGGGTCTCTCGTATAAAGGTTCAAATGGTTCCATATCAATGGTGGAATGGTAGATGTTGTTGTATAAAAACACCACTAGTCGTAGGTGGTCCTTTTATGAGAAATATATGGTTATCCTTATAACCCTATAATTATTTGGAGATGTAAAAGATAGAAACTCCGGAGGATCCTTCCAAAAAAATGATGAAATTTTTTATCGACGATCAGCGCACGCCGATCATGACAGATCTCTCCAAAGATAATGATGCACTGATCTTTCTTCATTAGCGACCAATCCATCCTAAGTTTAGATGTGTTATTTTGTTTTTTTATTCCATGTTCTTGATTTATATTTTATACATGGAACAATCTATGAATAGATTGGCTCATTGATCAATCATTATGCGAGATAGTCTATTTTTGCAGGATTTATCGAGAGATTAATCTTTAAATTATTTGTAATTTTTTTCATTATAATGGTGAAAAACCTAGATCAAACTAAAAACCAATCAACGTTTATCCCAATTGATTTGTTTTTTATTTTCTCCCCTAGTTCACCATTCTTCATGGTGTTCTTTATTCTTCCACTTGGTTTGAATTTCCTTTGAATAATTGATCATTGCACATCTGATTCTAATAAAAATGATCTGAAATCATACATCCCACATCAGTATGAATTGATAGAGGTGCAAAGGTGGTTGCAGTAGTGGATCGAATGACATTGTGTACCAATTTCTTGTTCTTCAGGGGTAAAAAATAATGTCTAAGATCATGTTTTATAAGCCAATTGAAGGATTGAATCTCATCGATTTAGAGTTAGGATGACTGAATGAAATTGAATCTAGAGTTTCATGGAAAACCAACCATTGAAATGGAACATGGGAGATCAACTATACGAGTGGGAGGAAAAAGAATATTTAATAGAAAAAACATGATAAACACAGTGTTTAGTCCTCTTGAATTGACTCAGCACATACATGAAGGAGTACATGGACACAGGGTGGAGTACATTGTTTTCCTACATGGCATGTAATCCCCCACACTGCTTTCATTGGACCAACTAAACGGGATACCTCATCTGCTGTTACATGAGCAGGGACACACAGGTAGATTTCTTGTATTAGCACATGGTCGGAGTACATAGTGGACCCTGAATGCAAGGACACAGTGTGTAACCATTCTACACGCCATGTATTCTATTTTACATGACACAGTTTGGAAGACACTGGCCATTATACACGAGTATTACTCAGGGTCAAGGGACATGTAATGCTCCCCTACTACACACTGTGTACCCCCTTCAATACATATTTATTCTCTTTTCCTCTACATCTTGGGAAAGTTTTGTTAGGGTTCATTCACTTTATTATTTCCCTGAAGGTTGGTACGGGTCATTTCCCACTCCTAGAAATATAATCCCTTTATTAGAACATTCTGTATAGAGTTGATCGAATCCACCTAAGTGGCCTGTAGTGGGATCCTCTATTCTTCTTCATTCCCTAGGTGGAGTTCTTGGTATCAACGTGACAAACACTACTCAGGCACCAATCCTCTACTTAGTCAGTTAATCCAGATTGATTTTTTAGTATCAACCCATAGCCTTGGATATGATCCTCAACTATGTATCGCATTATCATTGTACTATCAATGTATCTGTCTCATGATGAGACCTGAAAAGAAGTAACACTTGGACATACTTCATTGGTGTTATCGGACTTAAGATTTTGTTATCCTGGATGAGTTATTTGTGGAATATTCAAGGTGAAATTCTAGGGCTAGTATACTATGGTTGTATCTTACCTCTAAACTATGTTTCTTGGATTGTGTATATCTGGATATTATTGTTCTTTGTGTTGTAGACATATACCAATGCAGAGCTGACTGTACTTTCCTTTGTTTAGTATACCACCCCAGAATGATAAAGGGTTAAATTATTAAATGATATGAATCATGTCAACAAGGTGAACTTTTATTTTCAATATCCTACCTGATTATAACTCCACTATGTCATGACCCATCCCAGTGGGTCCCAAGACACAACTCCCCAATCCCACATCATGTCCTCCATGAACATAATAGTCTACTGTGTCTGGTCATCAGTTTGTGGGTGAAATGTTGTGCTCATGCGTAACTAGGTCCCAAATGCCTCATATAATCCCTTACACATCCAGAATGTAAAGTGGGCATAATGATTTGAAACAATTGTCAATGGAAATCCATGTAGTAAAACTGTCTCCTGAACATTGAGGCATCCCAAGATGTCTACTAGTCTCTTATCTCAAATAGCTATGAAGTGGGTTGACTTGGTGAGTCGATCAATGATCACCTAGTTGGAATTGTGTCCCCTGGATTTACATGTTAATATCATCACAAAGTCCATATATATCCCATCCCACTTCCATTCTAGAATATCAAGGGGTTGATCCAAACTCGATAGTGTCTGGTGCTCAGTCTTCACTTGTTGACAAGTAAGGCATCAAGAGACAAACTCTAAAACTACTTTCTTTATCTTAGGAACCAAAACTAACATCTGAGGTCCTATTATATCTTTTACACACCTGAATGTACCACTAATGGGGGCATATGAAAGGCCTTCATAACCTCCTCCCGTAATGTAACTGATGCTATTGTGCATCCTATGAAAATAATGATGTGCTCCCCACATTTTGAATATCCATTAAAATCATTCTATATGGACATCTGAGCATGTAGAGTCTCATAGTCAATATCCCCAAGTTATGCCTCCCTAACTTACTATTAGAGTGGAGGGTTGAAAACCATAGACTGGAGGTATGTTTCTCCATCTCCATACACAAAGTATAACTTCAATGAGGAAAATTTTTCTAATGCATCATTCAGTAAATGAAATAGATATCTCCTACTGAGATAATTTTTTATAATGTCCCTCTTCAAAGGAGTATAGATAATTTTGAAGTTATAATTCTGGAGGAACTCTAGTTATCACCCCTATATAAAGTTAATATCCTTATCAGATAGGATATACTTGAGACTCTTGTGATCAGAATAGATGGTAAATTTCTCACCCATAAGGTAGTGTATCTACACATTCAAGGAAAATACTACAACTACTAGCTCAAGATCATGGGTCGCATAGTTCTTATCAAGTCATCTCAATTGGTGTGAACCATAGAAAATCACTACTAGACTTTGAATCATGCCATAACCAATCCCAATTCATGATGCATTGTAGAACACTACGCACACAACACCCTCCTATAGCAATCTCAATATCAGAGAACTCTTAAAACTTTACCTCAACTACTAAAAAGCCTACTGAAACATCACTATCCACATGAAATGTTGTCCATTTCAATTAAAATATTTCATAGGTGTTGATATCCTTTATAAATAAGTTATGAATATCTGATAATACCATGCCAACCCAAGGAATATATACACCTTCATCACACTCTTAGGTGGATCCCATTATAGCACTGCCTCGACCTTAGTCGGGCCCATTTCCACTCCATCCATTCAGATAACATGTCCCAATTAGTGGACCGCTAGAATCTAGAAATTCATCATAGAGATATTTCTATAAATATGGTGCTCTCTATGTACACCCATAACTAACCTTAAGTGTCTTGCATGATCCTCCTTGGATTTTGAGTATACAAGTATGTCTTTGATCAAGACCACCACAAACCAGTCTAAGTAAGGTTGAAATATCTGGTTCATGAGTCTCATGAACACTACTAGGGTGTTTTTCATGCTGAAGGGAATCACGTAGTCATAGTGATCATAGGGAAATCAGAATTCCATTTTTAGTATATCTTTGTCCTGTACACGCAAATACTGATATCCTTATCTGAGGTCAACCTTTGGGAACTATAATATCTCTATCAACTGATCAATTAGGTCATCGATCCTCAATATTGGATACTTGTTTTTTATAGTCACTTGGTTCTGAAACTGGTAGTCCTCACACAACCTTAAACTCTCATCTTCCTTCCTGGAACAACAACACTGGGGCTACCTGGGGAGAACCACTAGGTCTCATGAATCCCTTCATCTCTAAGTTCTCCTACTGCACCCTCAGCTCATGAAGCTCTGTGGGATCCATCTAATATATTGGTGTAGATATCATAGTCGTCATGGGGTGTAGATCAATGTAGAATTTTATCTCCCTATTGGGAAGTAAACCCAAAACATCTTTAGGAAAGACGTCCTCATACTCCTCCACCACTATAGGAAACTTGGAACTCATAAAATCCACTTCCCCAAGGGTTAATCTTTCCAACTGATAAGAAATTTAGAGAAACCTCCTATGAATGAGTCCATCCTACACTGCCTGATTTTCCATTTCACTGAAAAAGGAAAACCTTGTACTGTCACTATGGACACACCACACCCTTTTTCAAAAATAGTCAATCTAGACATGAACTATAGATAACCAATCCATACCAATAATGACATTGTAAAGCCTAAATGCTACTACCAAGTGGTTCCAACCAAAACTCTCATATTTGAGGGCCAGTTCACACTATCGACATAAGTGCATGATCTCTGAGTCTTCTCTAGTAGGAGTACCCAAATGTAAGGGTAGAGTTAATTATTTAAATAGAATCTATAGGTCCTGTATGAGATATGTGGTGAGAAATTATTGACTACAACTAGTTTCTATAATTATGATAGCTAAATTATAAAAGACACATATCATACATTGAATCATTCCCAGATCCCCTGGGTTATAAGCCTCAACCGCCTGCACCTACCCCCACCCCTATCCTCTAGCTCTCTAAGCCTAACATGGACCACCTAGGGGTGGTGGTGGTAAAAAGTTGAAATTTTGACCACATCCTGCTGCTCTCCTTGTGCCTCTACCATGTTCACTACCCTATGGATCCTCTTTATCCGGCCGCTATATCTACCTCAGTGGTCCATCCATAGTTTCCCTATCATCAGTACCACGGGTCATAAAATCTAAAGAGATATGTCCCCTATAATTACATGAATAGAATCACCTATCTCTAGGTTGACGGGACTCAAACTGTGATCCCTGGACTGTATATCCTCTATCATCAGACCTCCTCTTAAAACATATCCCACATCTAGGTCCCTAAGACTGACATTGGATCCTCGATGTTGAGATATATACTCCTAATTTCCTACAAAAGACAATCACCTGTTGTATATGCTCATCCAAGAATCTTTATACCACCAAATCTCACTCAATCACCCCAACATAAGTCAGAATATACAGATGGGTAACACTAGCTTGGATATCTATATGCATACCTCTCTTGAATGTATGATCCCTAAAGTGCTAATCTTGAACCAAATCTATTGAGTTCCTAGAAAGGTTGTTAAATCATTATGAATAATCAGATATTGTCATGCTACCCTACTGAAGCTGAAGAAGCTCCTGCATATGAAAAACCCTCAATAAAACTAGTGATAAATCCTATCTAAGGAGGCTCTCAAACTATTTCCATGAAACATTTGCCTCTTTAAGAGTCCGGGTAATCAAATGCCACCATCATCCCATGGATTCGGGTAGAAGGCTTTCCGCCAAGACCACCATCGGATCTGCTGGTGTCCTGACTAGACAAAAAACTCATGTCACCACCTCAAGCCATTCCTCAACCACCTATGGTTCAAGCTCACCTCAGAACCTAATGGTTCTATATTTCTAAAGCCTTTGAAATGTGATCAACCTTCACTCATCATCTACTAGTACTACATTAACCACGTTATAATCTATAAGTGGTGGTATAGTTGGTGCAAATCCTGGAGGTAACATCTTAAGAATCAGTCCTTATATCGAAGCCTCATCACTGAGGGGGTCATCCTCATAATAAAGCTACTAAATCCTATCAGGTATATATTATGGATGTATCCTGAAATGAAAAATACGTACCATGATCAATGAGTATATATTGATAGCTGAATAAAGAAGGACATGGAAACCACAACCCATTTCTATATGATGCATGTACCATTATTTTCCCTACAACCAATGTTATAATGTAGCGAGTAAAAGGAATTTTATCAAAGTCCTAGTTTATAGATACATTAGTTGACACACCAACACAAGAGTCCCTAGCTTGAAAACCAAACTTGAAACACTTAACATTGTTTTCCCAAACCTATCTCACAAGATACTGATTCTAATGTAGAACCAACCTCCTCTGATAACACTCTATCATGACCCGTCCCAATGGGGCCCATGCCATGACTCCCCAAGCCCACCTTCAATAGGCTAGGGGATGGTGACTAGTACTGGGTAGTCATATCACTAACATGGGATGCATTGTCTATGTACCTATACACACGCACACATTTTCAAGCCCAAAAAAAGTTGAAATGTAAAAAACACTAAGTAACCAATGAATTCATACAACTATATCCCACAACCAAAGTATGATAGGAAGTAAAGTAAAGTAAAATAAAATAAAATATAAGTTCACCACAAGAATTCTATAACATGTGTCTAACCTGTAATTAAAAGGTATTGGGACTCCTTTTTGAAAGCTGTAGGAACACACCTCAGTCTGTCAGGTATCACTAGGCACCATATGGTCCTATTACCCTAGGACTCTATCAAAAGGTCAATATTCTGCACAAGACATGACATGTGTAGGAAAATCCCATGTAGGGATGTGTATAAAAATACTCAGTTGGGAACCTTGAAACCACAAAGAAATACAATAAAGAAAAGTATAGTTAGCTCTACACAGGTATATTTTTGTAGCACATATAACAAGAATATTCAGATATACTCAATCTAAGACACACAGTCTAGAGGTAAGATATAACCACAGTATACTATCCCTATAATTCCAACTCAAAGATTCCATAAAGCACTCATCTGGGAGAAAAAAATAATGAGTCCAATAGCACTGATGACATTCATTTGGGAGGTACTACTCATCAGGTCTCATCATGTGAAAGATATGATGATAGTATGAAGAGAATATGATACAAAGATGATGATCACATCCAAGTCAATGGGATGATACCAACAACTCAATCTGGATTAACCTGCTATAAAGAGGATCAGCACTTGAGTAATGTTGGTCACGTCGATGCCAAGAACTTCACACGGGGTATGAAGATGAATAGAGGATCCCACTCTGGGCCTCTCCAAGGGGCTCTAAAAATTCTATCTAGGAAAACCTTTTGATGGGATCATAGTCCAAGTAATATTAAATTATCTAAACCAACCTTCATGGAAATAATAAAGGTAAAACCCTAACAAAACATTCCCAATATATAGAGGACAAAAAAATCAATCCATGTAGATAGGGGTGCATGACATGTAGTAGGGGAACACTCTATGTCCCTTGACCCCAGGAAATACCTACGTACAAAAACCCCTATCTTCCAAAATGTTTCATGTAAAATAAAAATAAATGGTGTGTATAATGGTTTCACATCGTGTAATTGAATCTAGGGTCCTCCGGTGTTCTCTGACCGTGTGCCAGTACACATCGTCAACCCGTGTGTCCCTACTCATGTACTAGTATATAGGGTATCTAGTGCAGCTGGTCCAAGACAAGCTAAGGGGGTACACATTTTTTAGAAAACCAGTGTCTGTGTACTTTTTTAGGTACATGATGAGTCTATCTAAGTGGACTACACACCTTGTATTCAAGGGCTACACTCCATGTGTATCAGGCTTTTTCAAAAACCCTTATTCTTCGTCCCGCTCACATCATTGATCTCTTAGGTTCCATTCCAGTAGTCAGTACACCATGAAACTCCAAATCTGAGGTATTTTGTTCATCATAACACCGAATAGATGATATTTGGGACTTCAATCGGCTATAAAAACGTGATCATAGTTGTTCTTCGTTACCACTGAAGAATGTGTAATCGGTACACACCATCATTGAATCTATTTCCACAGCCACCATCTCACCTCCATCGAGTCATACAGATTCTAGATCTAAGATATCCAATCATTGTTCAATGAATTGGATATGCAAAAATTTATTATTCAAAGGAAAGTGGAACTGTAGGGAAGATTGAAGAACACCACGAAGAACTGTGAATCAGGGGAGAAAATCACAAACCAAATTGATAGGGATGAACCTTAATATATTTTCTGGTTGATCTTGGTTCATCACAATTATAATGATAATGAATCCAAGGAATTTCAAGATCAAAATCCCAATAAATATAGCAAAAAATAACCCATCCTACATAATGATCGATGCATGGGTCAATCTATTCATGGATTGGTCTGTGTTAATCGTAGAAACAAGAATGGGGAATTGAAACCCAAAATAACACATCCTACCTTAGGATGGATCAGTCATTTATGAATAATGATCATTGTGTTGTCATCATTGGTGAGATCCATCAAAATCGGTGTGCACTGATTGTTGATTCGATATTTTTTTATCATTTGTTGGAAGGATCCTCCATAGGTTCTATATTCAACGTCTCTAGATAATTATAGGGTTATAAGGTTAACCCTAGATTTTTGAAAAAATGAATTATTTAATGATAAATCACTTCATTGTGTTGACAATTAGAATAAAATAATTTTCTTAAATTATTTTATTCATTTAAACCTATGTGATGAATTTTACACAATTGAACCATGTTGACCAATGTTAGGTCATGCCTAGGGTAAAGCTGCTATTTTGAACATAGTGGTGCCCTTGGATTTATGATCCAGGTATCCATTAAAAAGATATTATACTTTTTTAGGAAATTCATGTGCACATTCTATTTAATATTTTAATATATTTTAAACATTTATTTTTGGAACATTGGGCCTTTGAATCACACTCCATCTCATCACCTGGTCACAAAATTAATCCATATAATATTTAAAAATAAAAAAATATAAGTCATTGCAAATTGAGGTCACATGAATTGAATTAACCTATGCATAATCTTGAGTTAGATTTGATAGTTTATTATTTGTAGTGATGGTGACATTATCTATTAGGTAAAAAGTGTATTGTGTATATCAATGATAAGAGATTAAAATACATCTTTTCATGGTGATATTAGATATGGTAGTGGATATGGGTTGAGTATATGTATTATTTTTACATTTATCTATCATATACACCAAGGAAATAAAAAAAATTCTGAAACTTTAAGTGGGAAGGCACCAACTCATATAGTTAGAAGTCCAGTTCTAAGTGGAAGATGATATCCTTTCTTACTGAGATGTATATCATGGTTTTAAAGGGCTAGGAGCATATGACCATTGTATCCTTATAATTTGAGTCCAAAATTTTTATCTAGATCATGGAGTGTCAATATAAATACCCCTTCTTATTATAAATATACATTACATTACTTTTTTTAATACTTAAAACATTATACAAATGAACACCCAAAGAACGTATTAGTTTAGTTCCTTTAGAAACATGGATACGTAAAAATAGGTACATGAGAGAGATAAAATATCTCCCATTGATTTTTTCATGACTAGGACCCTTATTAGACACATTAATCTTAATACATATCTTCATAACCTAAGTAAGTAAATATAAAAAGGGGTGTGCTCAGGTTCTTAGTAAGGGTAAACAAGGGAGACATGTAAGCATAAACATGATCATTGGTTTATGAGAATTAGATCATGAAAAGAGAATATAATACCCTATATATCAAATATCATAAATAGGAATCATATAATAAAGATTATAAGTTCTTAAGACATTAATCGTAAGGAAATAAAGAACATAAGCTATAAAAGTATAATATATGAATAAAATATGGCATTTATTAAAACACATAGGCATATAAAATGATTTTTATAGTAGTCAATTCATCACTACCAAGGCCATATTGGTAGTATGGGTTCGCTCTCCATACCATCTTGGCAGTCAGGTTTCACTCCCATGTCCATATTAGTAGCATTAGTTCACTCCTTATACCATCTTGGTAGTCATGGTTCACTCCCATGTCCATCTTAGTAGTAAATGTCCACTCCCATGGCCATCTTAGAAGTAAATGTCCACTCCCAATACCATATTATACTATCTTATGAGATATAAACACTTAACCATTGAATTGTAGGAAGATATAGTTCACACCTATATCATAATTAAATCATACATGAATGTGCCACAAGATCATTAAAAATCAAATCATAACCCATGAAATGAAATAGGAATCATAAACATGTAATCTTATCGTAACCTATGAAAAATGGTACATGATTCATAATAATTTCATCATAAGCATAATCTGTGAATAGAAGTGGATTTCAAAAGAATATATCCTATGAAATAGAAACAAGTTTCATAAGAATCTTGTCATTAAAATAAAATCCATTTAGAGAAATGATATGAATGGAAATAATGAATCATTTCTCCCAAAATGCATGAGTAACACCAATGGATGTCATCATATATGATAAATAAATTTGAAATATCATTAAAAACATTTCTTGAGGAAAATATAATATCTTTTTTGAAAAATTATTTTTTAAAACTTAAAACCTTTTGAAACCAATTTTCTTATAAGATAACCTTGAAAATACATAATGGAATATTAAAGATTTTTAAAAAACCCTTTTTCTTGAGAGCTTATAAAATAATAGTAAAAACATCTAGAAAACCATTTTCCTTGAAAAAATATAGAAGAAGCACGAAACCATTATGAAACCCATTTCCCTAGAAAACTTATAAAATAATCATGAAAACATTTTGTAAACCATTTCTCTAAAAACTTATAAAATATTCTTGAAAACATTTTGAAAACCTTTTCCCTTGATAACTTAAAAAAAATTGAAAATATTTTGAAACCCATTTCTTTAAAAATAATTTGAGAACATATAAATAAATCTTGAAATTTTTTTAAAATATATTTAAAAATAAGAATAAAATAAAATATTTTTATAAAACATGGTTTTGAAGGAATAAATATTTCTGACTAAAAAGGGAGATAAAGTCATATTAGATATGGATCATAATATTTCATCAATTAAAGCATAATCATAAACAATCTTGATAAATAGTGAGGTTGTTTCAATAAACTCTTTCCTCTTGGTAACTTGAAATTAAACAACCTATGTAAGAAAATGAAATTACATGAATCCTAAAATATCATTAAAAGAATTATTTTCATTATATTTAATGTTAAAGGTAGTGTATACACCTCATTGAAAAATATATGTGCATAACATGGCTTGTGTCTCAAAGAATGTAAATTGAGATGAAATTACTTTACCGGTTTAGTAAATTTTAAAGATAAAAACCATGAGACAAAGATCATAAAATGGATATATAAATACCAATAAATTTAATTATAATATTTATATAATAAATTCATGTGTAGTATATATACCACAAAACATAAATGAGTGGTGTATATGGCATGTATCTTATAGAAATAAAAAGTGAGGTGAATTTCCTTACCTTGTGTGTTGACTCTTATTGCACTCGTTAAAACCTCCTACATAACAAATATAATTTTTTTATACATATATCCCAAAACAATATTTTTATCTATAATACCATATATTGTTTTTTTTTTGACTTTATATTACCCTCTTGTTAACAATTTAATGTAAAGGTTAAGCATCAGATAATATTCTCTTTGTTTTTTCCATGTGTCTTAATTTGTTATATATTGGGCCTTATACATATATAATGATTTAAATAATTAAAAAAATTATATAAATAACATTTATATTCATTAAATTTTAATTATAATAATAAATATAATATGGTATCATGAAATGGAATACACCATTCATGGAGACGGTAGGTTGTACATAAGCATAAACGTTGTTTTCATTTTATAGTCATATTGAAAGAAAGAAAGAAAATGGAATATATATATATAATATCATTAAATTATAATTATTATGTTATATATATCATATAATTTCACCAAACACATCCTAAATACATTCTATCTAGTGTTTGAATCAATCACATTGCACTAAGGGGCGGTAGTCCACAGTTCATCAAATGAAATTATCTTAATACACAAAATGAGAAGTATAAAGATACATGTTGTAGAATAATTAAATAAAATTATATAAATTAAAATATATTATATATTATATATTAATATTTTGTAAATCATAATTCCCACCAAGATAGGAGGTAAAGGAAGAATGAACAATCGTCGTTTCATAAGGCGGTAGTTCATTGTGAGGATGAACAGTATGTTTGTTACCCATTATATGGAAGTGTGAGTAAGTTTAGTTATAAACCTTAGAAAAAAACATATTATTATATTTAGGATACAATTTATTTGTTTTATATTCATTTAATAAGGTATTTTGGGGGTGGATAATGAAAATAAGATAAATGAGCTAGAGGAAGGATGTTACCTCTTATTTGGGTAACTACTTTTGGTTTCCACAAAAGGGATTACTTGTAATAATATATATTAAAAGGCAGGATTAAATGAGTAATATAGGTATTTCGGGAAGTGTATTGTAATATATTTTCCTATCCTATGTGTTTTGAGATGTGTGAGGAAGTGGGAGAGTGCTTGCTTTTTTTATAGTGGAAAGGGAGTGTCACTCTTGTAAATACCAAAAGTTATTCTTTAATGGGAGGTATACCATAAATAATGTGACTAAAAATAGATAAATAATTTATTAAAGTTTAATAATGTTATATAAAATTATCCACAATATAAAATATATTCATTTTAAAATTTTGGATCCTTAACTTCTAAGTTTCCCCAGTTTTATCATTTTGGTTTTTTATTAAAGACACTGTATTTCAAACCTATGTAGTTTAACCATTAAGACTAAATTAAAGTTATATTATTTGGAAAATATCTATCCACATAATTATAAATATGATACCCAATTTGAAAAATAAAAAATTCAAGTGTTTTGGAAATTCATTTTAAAACAAGTGCATGTAACGCGCAAAAAAACACTTCTTGAACCCGGATAATGCTAAAACTATTTTTACAATATATGGGTCAATATATTAATTATAAAATATCTATTGGTCAATTAATAGACCATATTTAATATTTATTACCACTTAAAAGTCACTTTTTATAATATATATTTTTTATTAATTTTAAATCAATTAATAAAATGTCATCTGTTGTAAAATAACATTAATGCCAATTTTAATATTATGTTTTTAATTTTAATTTTAAAATATCATAAGAATATTTTAATTAAAATATATTTATTTTAAATATATGTAACATGATATATTCATCTAAAAATATTTATAGATAAAAATTTAATCAATTTTCTTCACTTTTAATATTTATACTGTAATTTATTTTAGTTAATTATTAAATAAATAGCCTCTACATTGTCGTTTCTTAAGAATTTTAAATAACTAAATAATCTTTAAAAATAGAAGATAAATTATTATGATAAAAATAACCCATTTTAATTTCAAAATTATATGTATAACCTAAAATATTATGTTTTTTTACATATCTCAAAGTTTTATAAATGTTAAAGGTTAGGAAAATTCCCTTTTTGTCTTTTTCCTGACTTAACATTTTATATATGAAGCTTCCATTTAAAAATATCACAATAAACTATAAAATTAGAACCAAGAGGGTATATGTTATAATTTTTGGCATACAATTTCCTTTGTACTATTTTCCAGGTCATTTTTGTCTTTAAGATTAAGTTTTAGTTCCTTATTAAGCTTACTTTTACCTTGATCGTCGTAATTAATTTTAATTACTTTTACAAATATTTTTGGTCAAAACAAATTTGATATTATTAGACCAAAAATATTATACTAATTATAACAATGTATGCTTTTTTCAAAAATCAATTTACAGAATTTGGAAGATTAATATTAACACTAATCCCACAATCATGGCGAGAAGGCAGGTTTTTAAAGTAAAAATTTTCAAAAGTTTAATAATTTTTTATGTATAATTTAAATATAAAAATGACTAAAATTACCTAAATTAGATTAATATATGTATAATTTATATATTAAGACATTATAAAAAAATTTAAAATATACTAAACATTAATAATTATTTAAATGAAGAGGCGGTTTTTAACTAAAATATTGTATTTTCACTATTTATCAAAAAATGAATTTTCTCATAAAAATCCCAAAAATAAAACCTAAACTAATTTTGAGATTTGTAATTTAAAAATTATTTTTATTTATACAAATTAAATTCTTAAAATTTTCAAAATTTAGTTTTAAAAATTGGTGCCCTATTAAAATATGGTAAAAATCAGTCTTTCATGTATCGCAATATAATCATAGTTTTGTGTGTATCACAACCTTTACATGGTGTTGCATATAATGCAATCCAAAATAAGTTTTTTATTTCATGAAAATAAAAAAATATCGCAAATATTAAATTAATTCAAAAAAATCACAAAAAACATGGGGTGTGTCATTCTACCACCCATAAAATGAATTTTTCCCTCAAAATAATTTGGGTTTTCAAAGGTTTAAAAATATTGAGTTCCCTTAATATAAACCCACATCATAAAAATGAACACTAAAAATTCTTTTAAAAAAAGAAAGTTGGAACCATAATGGTTACCCATTGTAACACATAGATATGTTTCCACATAGGAGATGTAGGTGGAAAGTAAAATCATGGAAATATATTAGAAATATAACTATCAAGTTCTGGAGGAGAGTGATAGAGAAATTTTTCAAGAAAAATTTAACAATAAAAAATCCATAAATATGTAATTATCTGAGGGGCCATTTGATTTTGAAAAATAATTTACTATGATAACCTTTTAGGTTTCAATATCCTTTCCCAAAGGATGAATAATTTTCATGAAAATTTGTAATTACTTGATTGCATTCCCTTTTATTAGTAAAATATCACCCTTTGGTCATTTCTTGACTAATTTACACTTTACCTCTTTCTCCAGAAAGGAAGTTTAATTTTTCATTCCTAAAGCAGTAACAGATCATGAGATCTATGAAAATTCATCCCATCTAAATTTAGTTACCATCAACTCAAAATTGTTAGATAAGGTTATCCATTATGCATAAATCCTCATGTGATGAGATAATACATTAATATCAAAAACCTCATTCAAATTTTAACTTATAGATCCCATAAATGGTTAACCTTATAACACTTATTAATGATGAAAAACAAAAACTTTAGAAATAATGATATTAAATAATCTTAAAATTGATCCCCCATATACCAAAAGGTGTCTCTTGGCTGTCACATTCCAAACTTGTAAATACCCTCATTGTATATTCTCTTGGAACATGAAAATAACCTAAATTACCGTAAATAATTTTTTAAAACATGCATGCTTCCTTATATCAATACTTACTGGATATTTTATTTAAATCCAATAAGTTTTAAACTTCATCAATGATGACATATACCACTTTTTCAACAAATCAATAATCATATCCAGATTAATCAGTGTTATACAATTTACTTTATCCAAAACAATCATCTTGTTATCTAATATAAACACAATTTTCTCAACATCTTGATCACATTAAGGCTTACCTTCCCTTAATAAAAATATCAATTTTATGATTCTTCATATCCATTCATCATACCCCATTAAATCCTTAATGAAAACTTATACAAAAAATACTTATATATTTCCTGATTCATACAGCATAATCTTTGAATTCCAGAACATAAAAACTTCATTCATCTAAATTTATTTTTAAACCATTACTCAGGCTTCATAAAATTATTCCATAATGCATTTTACATATAATATTAAATATGAATCATTTCATCAGGTTTATCAACCTCAATCTAATCATTATTCTTGTGTTTAATGTAAAAAAATATTAGAAGAACATCACATAACTTTTACCTGTCATTTTAGGTATCTTTATCTTCAAAAGAATAACCAATACTCATAACACCTTCCTGATTATCTTAAGAATATTTCTCTTTAATAAATTAGTTTTCATAATGACCATTTATTCCACACTAAAATCATTTTACCTTTGATTATGTCTTAGGGAGGCTAATATTTCCATCCAGTTCATTAATTGAACCCATCATTTTTCCGTTGTAGTTAGTTTCTTTGTATCCTTATTTTCCATAGTCAAAACACCTTATTGTTCCTCTAAGACATTAACATAGGTGATTTTTTCCACATTATTAACACAAATAAAACCAAATATTTTTTCCTCCATGGTATCCATTACTCAAACTATGAAAAAACTATTTATATCTCTTCCATGGTGAGTCTGAGGGCTAGTTTAGGTACACATTATTGATCATGTTCCTTGGAAACTGATTAGGAGTGATCAAAACATACTTCACTCCAATGATCATCCCATTTGACTAGTCATCAACATATTTTCCATCACATTCAACGTTAATATAGTTCCTTCTGGTTCCCTTCATTTACTAAAACCAAGATGAATTGAGTAATAAATTATTATCATAGTGAGGAATTAAATAATCATGAAAATGAATTATATGATATATAAATTATTACACCTTATGTAAACTAGGACACCATAGGTTTATCATAATTTATTCATATCCAACTTCCATTTACATCTTTCATGTTGATACAGGAAGAGTTTGTGAATTATGAAAGTATATCCTCAGGGAGTGTAAAATTAGGTGCGCAGTAAGGCCCATTGTCATGTACCTGGTTATGCTGAGTCTGGTCTGACACACCTTGTCATATTTGTTACTCCTAGGTACATATATTCTAGAACAACATCCACTTTTAGTATCCAAATAGGGATGTATATCTGGGAAACCATTCAATTTATCCTTTAATAAAATTCACAAATATTTTTTCCAATATTAACTCATCATTATACTTATCCTTTGAGACATACCTAGACATATCAATAGAAATATACCTAGTGATATTAATAAAGTTTTCCCATCCTAGTTTCCAAAGGATGACTAAACCATTACTCCGATGCAACCTATAATGACCCATTCTTCACATACATAGGCATTTCATAACTTTAGTAGAATACTTAAAATATTATACAAAAAGATTCCCAAATAAAGTATTAGTTTAGTGATGTCAGAAACATGGAAACATAAACACTAGTATATGAGCGAGCTAAATTATCTCTTTCTAGGTTCTTAATGACTATCATCCTTCTTATACACATCATACATAACCCATATCTTCATAACCTTGGTAAAGAAACATAAAAAATGGGTGATCTTAGATTCTCAGTAAGGGTAAACAAGGGAGACATGTATGAATAAACATGAACATAGGGTTATGAGAACAAGATCATGAAAATAGAAGATCATGCCCTACATATCAAATATCATAAATAGGAATCATGGAATAAAGAATGTAAGTTTATAATACATGAATCATAATGAAATAAAGAACATAATCTATGAAATTATAACATAGAAATAAAACATGGGATTGTGTAAAACACATAAGAATGTAATTTGATTTTCATAGTAGTTAAGGAATTGCTTCTAAGTCCATCTTTGTTGTATGGGTTCACTCCCTATACTATCTTGTTAGTCATGGATCACTCCCATGTCCATCTTAGTAGCATGATTTCACTCCCCATACCATCTTGGTAGTCATGGTTCACTCCCATGGCCATATTAGTATTCAAGTTTCACTCCCAAGACCATATTAGTCTATCTCATGTGATATAAATATTTACTCAATTCATTGGTGGAAGATATAGGTCCCACACATTTCATAATTAAAACATAAATATATATTCTATAAGGTTATTAAAAAACATATCATGACCTATGAACTGAAATGGGTATCATAAACATGTAATCATATCAGAACCTATGGAAAATGGTATAGGTTTCATAATAATTATTTCAATAGAATAACCAGAGAAAAGTATCCGGTTTTAGAATCACATAACCCATGAAATAGAAACAGTTTTTATAAACATCATACTATCAAAATATAATCCATTCAGAGATATTATATGAATGGAAACATTGAATAATTTCCCCAAAAAGTCATGAGTAACACAAATCGATGTCATATTACACTATAAATAATTTAAAAATACCTATAAAAACATTTATTTAATAATATATCCTTTCTTATTTGAAAATGTATTTTTAAAACATAAAACCTTTTGAAAAAAAATTTCTTAAAATATAACCTTGAAAGCTCATAATGGAATCTTAAAGATATTTTGAAAACCCTTTTTCTTTGAGAAATTATAAAATAAGTTTCAAAAAATATTGAATTCCATTTTCCAGGAAAAATAATAGAATAATATTGAAAACATTTTGAAAACCATTTTCCATGAAATCATATAAAATAATCTTGAGAACAATTTGGAAAACATTTCTTCCAAAACATATAGAATAAGTTTGAAAACATTTTTAAAACCTTTTTCCATTCTTTAATGGCCTGAAGGCCTTCATTTTTTATTCATTTTTAATAATCCTCAATTTAAGGGATGAAGGGGAACCCGTACATGGCCTATAGTCTTCATGACATTACAGGATCTAAAGGTCTTAAAGGAATTCATCCCAAACAATGACTACATGAAACTTTCTCTCCCTTGAATCTTTATCGTGATCAGCACTCCACCTTTGCGTGACTGGTCATCTAGTTTTCATTTATAGGGATGCACAAGCTTGGTACCGATGCTAAATACATAACATCTCATTATTCCAAGTCTAATTATCTCTTCTCTGGTGAATGTTTCTACTCTTAATCCTCATCAAGGTCCTTGTTCTTTATAATTTAGTATGGTAAATCTTCAATTCATGTGGCCCAAAGGCCTTTAGGTGACCCAAAGGACATAAGGTGGCCCAAAGGCCTTAAGGTGGTCCAAAGGCCTTAATATGGCTCAAAATCCTTACTGTCTCAATGTCCTAGGGTGGCCCTAATGCCATAAAGGGCCTGAAGACGAAACCGGTGGCCTGAAGACCCAAACGGGTGAATAGTTATTGCTACTACAGTACCGAACCGTACTTGCTATAGTAACTACTACAGTACATACTATAGTATTTTTATAGTAACCTGTAAAAATTCCTCATCTTGTATTTGATCTCAGGTCTCTTAGATGCATTTAAGGATTCCTCACCAACTGGGGTTGAGGCTCTTGGGGGGTTTTCCTTATAATCTTATAAAATAATCATGAAAATGTTTTGAAAACCATTTATTTGAAAATAAATTAAAAAATTGTAAATATATATTTAAAATATTTTTAAATACCATTAAACATAAAACATTTTTTAAACCTTTTTAGAAAACATGAATTTTAAGGAACACAGATCTTCGACCAAAGAGGGAGATATAGTCAGATTTTCATAAAATCAATCTATTAATTATATTAAGTATCAAAGAGTGGAAAAATCATACTAATATATTAAAATATCATTAATATACATATTATAATAATATTCATGAGTTATATTGATATATGGAACATAATATTTCATCAATCAAAGCATAATCATAAACAATCTTGATAAATGGAAAGGCTGTTTCAATAAACTCTTACTACTTGGTAACATTGAACTGTACTCTCCATGTGAGAAAATAAAATTTAATTAATATTAAAATATAATTAAAATAAATATTTTCATGGTATAACATGTCAAATTGATCATATACACCTCATAGAAAAATATAGGTCCACAACATGGCATGTATCTGAAAGAAGGAAAATTGGGATAAAATTACTTTACCGATGTGGTAACTTTTGAAACATTAACCCAATGAGAGAAAGATCATAAAATGGATATTTAAATATATATAATTTTAATCATAATATTCATAAAACAAATTCATGAAATGTATATATACCACACAAAATAAATGGGTGGTGTATAATGCATGTATCTCGTAGAAATAAAAAGGGAACTGAAATTCCCTTTGCTTGTGTCTTGACACTCATCGTACTCATTCAAAAAACTTGTACAATAAATATAATTTTATCATAAATATATATAAGAACCATATTATTATATCTAATACTATATATGGTTTTATTATGACTTTATATTACCCTCTGGTTAATAATTTCATGTTAAGGTTATGCTTCGGGTAATATTCTCGTTGTTTTTGCATGTGTCTTAATTTCATATATATTTGGCCCTTATACATATATAATTATTTCAATAATTTAAACCATGATTTTAATATAATTTATAATTAGTGAATTTTTATTATAATAATCTATATAATATATAAGTATGAAATGAAATACACTGTTCATGGAAACGGTATGTCGTACGTACGCATGAATGTTGTTTCGGTTTTATTATCATATTGAAGGAAATAAAATGAAATATATGTATATATTAATATAATATAATTATATTAGAATTATTATTTCATATATGTATTATAATTTAACTAAATAAATCATTAATACATTCCAGGTAGTGTTTGAAAGAATCATGTCACTTTGAGGTGGCGGTAATCCATACTTCCTCAAACAAAATTATCGTATTTTCAAAAAATTGAAAGTATATAAATATGAATTGTAAAATAATTGAATAATATTAAATAAATTATAAATATAATATATATATATATATAACATATTAACTGGTTTTCCATCATAATTACCACCATGATAGGCGGTAAAGGAAGAATGAATAGTCATCATTTTGTGAGGGGGTAGTTCGGTGTACACAAAAAATAGTATGTTCATTACCCATTAGATGGAAGTGTGTGTGAGTGTTAATATAAAAATTATCATAAAAACATATAATTATATTTATAATAATTTTTTATTTTATAATTATATAATAAGGATATTTTAGGGGGTGTAGAATAAAAATAAAATAATGGAGCTTGAAGAGGTATGTTACCTCGTATTTAGGTAACTTCTTTTTGTTTCCACCAAAGGGATTAGTTGGATTGATTTATGCACAAAGGGATGATTCAAGGATTAAGTTTGGGATTTGGGGAATTTTATAGTATAGAAATTCTCAAAACCTAAGTGTTTTGAGATGTGTGGGGATGTGGGATAGTGCTTGCCTTTTATAGTGGAAGGGGAGTGACACTCTTGTAAATACCAAAAGGTATTCATTAATGAGAGGTATAACTTACCTAATGTTCCTATAAAATCAAAACATAATGGATTAAAGTGGAATAATGTTCAATAAAAACCTCCAAGACACAAAAATATGTTCATTTTAATAATTTGGTTCCCTAACTTCTAGGTTTACCCAATTTTGTCATTTTGGTTTTTTATAAAAGACACTAGTTTTATAACCTATATAGTTTAACCATTAATAGTAAACAGGAGTGATATTTTTTTGAAAATATATATACACTTAATTATAAATATTATACCTAATTTAAAAAATTAAAATCTCATGTGTTTTGGAAATTAATTTTAAAGAAAGCACTTATGACACGCTAAAACACTACATAAACACAGATTATGCTAAAAACAATTTACAATCTATGGGTCAATATTTTAATTTAAAAAATATTAATTGGTTAATTAATATAAAATATTTATATTTATTAACACTTAAATTTCACTTTACAAAATATATGATTTTTATTAATTTTAAATCATTTAATAAAATATCATTTATTTTAAAATAACATTAATGTCAATTTTGACATTATTTATTTAATTTTAATTTTAAAATATAAAAATATATTATAAATAAAAAATATTGAGTTTATAGCTTTTTACCATTATATATTCATTTAAAAAATAATTATAGTAAATAATTCAATCAATTTACTTCACTTTTAATATTTATTGTACCATTGATTTTAGTTAATTACTAACTAAATAATCATTACGTTAGTGCTTCTTGAGAATTTTAATTAACTCAATCATCTCAAAGATAAATTATTATGATATATATAACATTTTTATCTATCAAAATTATATGTATAACTGATAATATTATGTTTTATACCTATCTCAGAGTTTTATAAATGTTAATAGTAAGGAAAGTCCCATTTTTCTCTTTTTCTTTACTTAAACTTTTATATAGGGAACATACATATGATAATATCAGAATAACCCATAAAATTAAAATCAAGATGTTATTTGGTCTAATTATTTTCATAAAATTTTCTTTTGATAAGTTTTTAGGTCATTTTAGTACTTAAGATTAAGTTTTAGTCTCTTATTAAGCTTAATTTTACCTTAATCACCATAATTAATTTTAATCACATTCACTGATATTTTTGGTAAAAAGTTAATTTGATCTTATTATAACGTAAATATTATACTAATTAAAAGAATTTATTCTTTTTTTAATTCAATCATAGATGTTGGAAAATTATGTTTAATGTTAATCTCACAGATGTGGCGAGAAAGAGGGTTTTTAAAAGTAAAAAAGTTCAAAAGATCAATAAGTGTTTATATATTATTTCAATATAAAAATTATTCTAATGATCTAAATTGGATTAATATATGTATAATGTATCTATTGGGACTTTATAAAAAAATTAAAATATAATTTAACATTAAAATTGTTTAAACGAAGAGGCGGTTTTTAACTAAAATACAGCATTTTTCACTATTCATTAGAAAATGAAGTTTCTAAGAAAAATCACAAAAATTCACCTTAATATAACATCTACATTATGAATTATAAAATAATGGTTATTTTTTAAAATAAAATACATAAAAGTGTAAAAAAAATTATTTTTAAAAATAGGTGCGCCATTAAAAGGTGATAAAACTCAGTCGTGCATATACCACAAGAAAATATAAGTGTTGTGTGTAGTAGAAGCTTAAAATGGTGTTTCATATAAAAAATCAAATATAAATTTATTTTTTCATGAAAAAATACCAAAAATATTAAACTAATTCGATAAAAAATTCAAAAAATATCGAGGTGTTATGGTGAGTGTGAGGATCTGTATTGTTTAGCCTTAAGAAAATCCTTAAATTTGCAAACACACCTTTTGATTGGAATATAGATGAAGATGATATCATCTATAACTAGATTCATGTTCTTATGCCTACATGTATGTAAGAAGATATGATGTGTTAGTTTCATACCTTGAAGTGGGCGGTGCATCCTGGTAATGTACCATGACCTACGTCAATAGTATTCATGGTTGGGCATGAAAAGGAAGATAGAATGATTTGTGACATGATGCTAAAACTTTCAACAGGTAATGTCCAATAATTAATTACCTGGTGTTTTTTATACTATTTTTTCCCATTCTGGAATTGAATTAGGATGATGTTACCATGGAATTTTTGGTAGGTCTTCTAATGACACCTCATAAGAATGATATTATATTGGTGATTGTGGGCTGATTGATGAAAGTAGATCAATTATTTCTTATCCTAGAGACATTCACAGTGGATAATTTTGGGGAAATGTACATTCTATAGGTATTTGGTTTACATGGATTATCATAAATTATTTTTAGATAGTGATCCGTATTTTATATTACTCTTATGGTGAGACTTTTAGAAATTAATGGGTACCCATGAATTTTTTTGTACGGATTTCCTACCACAGATATATGGGAAGTCAGAATGTACTATAAATGTAATATAGTATATTCTATGATTGTGCTTCAAAGACTTCTGTGGGTCTTGGGAGAATCACATAATGCTCATTGAGTTATCCTATATTAATAGTTATCATGATACTATTCAGATGAAGCCATATTAGGTATTTTATGGTACACCATGTAGATCACCTCTATGATGGATGGAGGTAGGTGAGTCTAAGTTGTTGGGATTATGTTTCATGAAGGAGACATGAGAGTGGTTCTAGTTGATTTATAAATGAATTTAAATGATTCAGTGTAGTAATGAGTAGTATGTTGACCTACCTCGATGACCCGTTGAGTTTATAGTGGGTGATTGTGTATTCCGTAGATATTTTCGTAGAATAGTTCACCAAAGGATTAAAATTTAGGGAAAGATGGAACCTAGGTTTGTTCGACCTTTTTAGATTATGGAGAGAATAGGGATGGTGGCATATTGATTCCATCTTCTAAATAGATATAGTGATATCCATAATTTACTTCATCTATCATAGATTTAGAACTATCCCTCGACCCTTCTTATGTGATTGATGTTGATGATATTGAGCTTCAGTTGGATGTGTCCTAAGAGGAGAATCTGATTTGTATTATAGATCTCAATGATAAAGTGTTATAGGGAGACACTATGCTGATAGTACAAGTATTGTGGCAACATGTCCATGTTCAAGAGGAAACATGGGGGGGAACAGATACACAACTTAGTGTTCGTAAATTTTTACATCAAAATCCTAGAAGTTCTTGGGAGTAGAGCTTTAGGATACTTTTTTATAATGTGGGAAGATTATAAGATCCTAACCTTTCTTGATATTTCTCAAGCTCATTTTCATGTACTATTTTACCAATTTTTTTATACCTTGTTTGGGATTTTATTTGGGGTTTCTTTGGAATTGGAGAAATTTGGAATCCTATGGGG
Organism: Viscum album; assembly: GCA_963277665.1. Lineage (NCBI taxonomy): Eukaryota > Viridiplantae > Streptophyta > Magnoliopsida > Santalales > Viscaceae > Viscum > Viscum album. Next base: position 609,071,775 of record OY728143.1, on the reverse strand, counting down.
TTATGTGTGGTTGGCGTATAGTTAGGGAAACCCATGTTTTTTGTACTAGGAAAATGTGCACCCCATTTTGGAGGTAGATGTGGTGGTGTATGATTGGCGTATGGTTTGAAAGAACCATACAGCCTCCCTCTTTAATTTTCAAACCTTCAAACATAGTGTATTTTCATAGTTTCACATGGTTTCTCAAAACATGAACACCCAAAGTAGAGGTACAAGATTAAGGATCACGGTTTTAAAAACCATGTTCCTCTGACTAGGATACTATGTGTGAGGGTTTTAATTCACTCCAAAAAATATGTTAGTACTCCCAAACCCCCATCCCCCCTAGAGATTTCTTTTCTTGTCCCTAAAAAGGTTTCTTCAATATTGGAAGCTTCTTAGAGGATTTTAAGGCTCCTAGAAACCCTTTAGGTGAAAATCAAAGATGTTCTGGAAATATTTCACATCTCTTCTGGTATGTAATATCTTCTCATTGATTTATCCCCTCTCTTGTCACTCTTTTATGATGAAAAGGGTTTATTTTTCCTCCATTGATTATGGTTTATATCTAGGTATTAAATTATTTTGTTCCTTTGGATATTTTTCTTAGATTTTAGTTGTATATTGTCCATGCCATTGTGAATTTTATAATTTCGCATCAAATTGGGGATTATGGGTTTGTTAAAATACATCAATGATATAGTGGTTGCTGTTGAAATTAAAAAACCGATAGTCTTGATTATTATTACTTGTATGTAATTATAAAGTTTCAGTTTCCATGTTTATAAATTTCATCTTAAATTGAATTAATTAATTTACTTTAATGTGATTGTGAAACCCTTCAGTGGTCTTACTGGACACATTTTTGAATTGGAAATCATACTTTGTGGAAACCCTTAGGGAGTTACAATATAACTGAAATGATGAAATATGATTTATGCATGGTTGTTTGTTGAGATTATGAATATGCATTCTAATTGAAATTATCAAAATAAGATGAATAATGGATTATGGATACGATTGATAAATGGTTTGAGATAGTGGAACCATGAGATGTGATATTTTGGAATTTGTTGTGGGATAGGGATTGCTGCTCCAAATACCCATGAGGAGCCAAAATTCCTCTCTAGGTTCCTAATATATATATATGTGTGTGTGTGTGTGTGTGTGTGTGTATATATATTTCATGTTATCACTAAGTTGTGGGATAGGGATGACTTCTCCTAATACACATGGGGTGACAGACTTCTTCTTGAATGATAAATGATTAATTAATCTAATGATTTAAGGAAATTTGATTACCCTTGGGTGGACTCTTCAAACTATGACATAGGCCAAAGTATGTATTGTTAGTTTGGGTGTCATTAAGAACCTGGGGACCTATGCGGTTAATGACTTGATAATTTAATGTGAAAACTATTTACTTTTTCTTTTCTAATTTATAATTTATACAACTGAATACATTATTATAAACTGGATATTATTTTAAATGTTGATGGTGGTGGATAAATGAGTTATTATCACACTTGACTTAGGATTCCTAAATGGTACCCAAATAAAATTAATTATTGCAGTACATGATAAGGCAAAGAGCCCTTTGTTTGATTTATTAGATGGGATGTAGGATAGAACATGGAACAAGGATCCATATATGATGTCGAGACCTCGTTGGTTAGTTTTCAATGTGTCCTATTTTGGGTATGCATTTTACACATGAATCATTTACAAAATAACATATCTACTGTTTTGGTTTATAATAATCTATCCATGTTTTCATAAAATCATGTGATTTTGTTTTTTTGTTATGGTGTTATTCAAGATATTTTTTAATATCATGTTGCTATTGTTTATTGATTTATAAAATTTTCCTTCTATGTTAATTAGCGTATATTCTTCCCAAAAGATATTTTAGTGCCTTAATGATGATTTATAGCCTTTAAAATACAAGGAGGTGTCGCTGAGTTCATGTAACCAACCGGCTCAGGGAACCAGCATACTGGACTTGGGTTGGGGTGTTATAGTGTGTGTGACTGTGGTGAAATGTTTTATTGTTTCATCATCTAAAAAATATTAATTATGAAATAATTGTACTTTTAATACATAAATTTTTACTTTAAAAATAAAAATCACTTATTGTTTTGAAAAATGAACAATTTTAAAATCATAAAGATGATAGGTCATACATACACATGTGTGACATTTACATTATTAAATGATGGTGATAAAAAAGATATTAAGTGTTATTTCATCTTTTAATAATGATAATAATATCATATTTTTCATATTTTTTCCTATAAATACACTTTAATTTATCATCCATGTGACATGGTAATTAAAAATGATCACATCTCTTCTCAAGGGAGTTAGTCCATGATATACATGAATGATGTTAATGTTTTTCAAGGGATGGTAAGGTGATAAAGTTTATGATATAAAAAACTATATAATTATTAAAATTATATTAATATCATATATAAATATTGAATACATCATCATATACATTCATGAGCGGAGATGATATAAAATGAATTACATTAGTTTGAGAGGAAGAAGTACTTCATAGACATTAATAATTGTTTCATTTAAAAATTGATTAAATAGGATATGGATTTAAATTATTATATTAATAGAATGAAATATTAGTATATTGGAGATACTTATGTTATTATATCAACATAGTTGGGTTTGATTTTAAAGATGTTCATGAAGAAATAAAACAATTATACCAGTTAATAATGATACCTCTTCTTCAAAACACATATTTTGTATTATAACTAAAGCCTCCTAGATAGGATTTATAACTAAAAAAGGAATCCAGAACATAGGGAGGTAATTAAGGAAGTTATTCGGTCATTTATTAGATCAAAAAATCCTTTTAATAACGTTTATAGTGGAGGGTAGGGGGGCCTTTTAGAAGTTTGGGGGATGCCTGAAATGGAAACATTGAAAATAAAATGATATACACATGTTTTGTACATTCCAGAATTCTCTAAAATGACTCATTATCAAAAAAAAGATGATATTGCTTTTAAATATGTCTCAGATAAGTTTTTTGATTATTTTAATCCCTTTCCTTTTAGTTTAACTATTAAAAACATGTTTTAAACATAACCATGATAATTAAATTTCACTAATTTTACTATTAATTGTGAAAAAAAATATTACCATAGTATAAAATATTAATGCTCATATTTATTATTATCTAATATATTATTTTAAATTCAATTCATAGATAATGTAGAATTTAATTTAAAATTAAACACCAAGAAGTAATAAATAAATAGTTTTCCAAATAAAAATATGTCTTTAGTATAATTTTTTTCATTTAAATTGGAATTGAGATTTATTTCAACGAAATAAATTGGATTATTCAAATAATTATTTAACTAAAATTAATTTTCAATTATTTTAAAAAATATATATATATTTTTTTTAGATGGCCTAAATGAAAATATAGTTTTAAATTAAATATAGTATTTTTCATTATTATTTAGAAACATAATATTTTTATAAAAATCTCAAATATCCAACCTGAGTAAACATTGAACTATTGATTCCAAAAATAAATATCATTTTTTAAAAATAAATATCATTTTTTATAATGAATTTTCAAAATTTTAGAAAAAATATTTTAATTATTTTTTCAATGAAAAAAATTATTTTCTAAGAAAAAAATCCTTTGATTCCATAAATACTTTACCATGAATTTAGTTTTTATTAATCAATATTTTTTATTTATACTTCATAAATATTTATCAAAAAGTTTTTATTACTATTTATAAATCCATATTTAATGGCTAGGTTATAACATTCACATTTATATAATAATATTTTAATAGTATTTCGTAGTTCTCTGAAACTCGGTGTAATGATCTAGGTACTTATAAAATAATTTGTCTTCATTCTGGAATGAAATAGCTAAATTCATTTAAAATTTATAATGAAATAAGTGGTATTAATATAAATTATGGAATATATACAAATAGAATAGTAACCTCACCTATGATAGTATAAATAAAATTTATGTATCTTATAAATGAAATCGTGATATATTTATATCTTGGAATAATTAAATAAATGTTTTGGAAATGATAAATTTAGTGTTGGTATTTTTGTAAGTCAGAAATATTTAAATAAAATTTATAATTAATATAATGATTTAAATGAAAATATATTTCTATAAAATATATTCATAGATATATTTTTCTTCTTCTTATTATAAGATAATTTTATGAGTCCCTAATTAATTTTTCAGTGTCATAAAATCAGTTATAATTTTAAAATCAGTCTTTTTTGAAAAAATGATGATTTAAATTAAAAATTAAATTTATCAAATTTATAAAATTATTTTTCTAAATTGGATCTCATTTTTTAATTCTACACATTGAAAAAAAATTACAGTGAATTTTTTGGATTTTTCTAAAAAACAAGAATTTTTTGTAAATAGTAAAACAATGTTATTTATGGTATATACATTATAAGTTAAATACACTATTCATTGATTCATCAATGATTTCACCATAATTTATAACTCTCTTTAATTATTTAAATATATTTAGTGATAATTCCCAAACTGTTCATATTCTTGATCCAAATTAATAAACTACAGAATATAAAATTGAGAAAACACCCCTCTCCACCACTATAAATACCATCCCTCAAAACCACTTCTCCACACACCTAAAAACCTTATAGATTTCTTAATTTATACCCAAGCCTCTTCTCCACGTTCATGACCTTTGTTTCTCACAAAAATGAAAAAACCAAGTGCCTTAAGATCATTGTAAAGGAGTATAATTCAAGATGTAAAATCCTCTTTCATTTTCTTTTTTTTCCTTTTAATTTCTTTTATTTTCTTATTTACTCTTAACCTCCACTTATACAAGTGGAATGAAAAATAAATTATCTTATATATACTATAATATTATCATGTTTATGGAAAAACTAATCATAAAAATACTAGTCGTATCCCTTTTATTCTAAAAATGAGAACATTATCTGTGATGTGTCGATTTACCCTCATTATGGATGATACACATTCATTTTCCTTTACTGCCATCAATTATGGTCATAAAAATATTATTTTGAATGAATCATATTTTATAATACATATTATAATTTATTTAATGTTTAGGAACCAATATATAATCATGATATTAAATATTATGATATAAGTTCATGATGTTTGTAAAAACCACCAAAATAAATTAAATCATTTTCATTAATGTTTTATCTATTGAATCATCCCAATATCAGAAAAAAATGATATATGGAATAATTTAAAATTATAGAAACATATTAATACCATTTCATTCCAATTTTGGGGTTTTTCTTCTTTTCTACAAGAAAATCCATAATGAACCAACCAAGGAAAACATAAAAATATCACACACGAAAAAATGGAAATAACAAATATTATCATTAAATAGGTCGAAATTTGTTATAAAAAGATCATTTAATGTATTATATATATGAATATATTTCTTCAATATATTAGTAAAAATCTTCAAACCATTATACATTTTGTTTGAACATGTTTTAAACAAGACAAATCTGAGGTAAGGGACTTTCTTTTTAAAATCCGTTTTAATGTCTCTTTTTACAAAATTTCAAAAGAAATGTTTTTATGATGTCAGTATTCATGTTTTATGATTATTTTTTTATTCTTGGTAATTTTTTATGAATAATTATGGTACCTATATCTCCATAAACTGAATTTTTTATGTTTATATTGGAGGTCGACTGTGTGGTTACACCAAATGTAACTTTGATGGTTACACCTTAAGGTACCATGAGGGTTACATCATAAGGTTGTCATGAGGGTCACATTGTATTATAAAAGTAAGGGTTAAAGTAATATGGTGTATATGAGATTTTAAAATTTAATTATTTAATTCCCCAGATTACCTATATGGTTTTATTTATGTTTTCTGTGTTTTATAGAAATCTCAATTTTCACAATGTAGGTATATAAAACTTTATGGGTGAGAAGTATGTATTTGTTAAAATGATTTCATATATTTATAAGTATTCCTAAACTAAAGTTTCATTTATTCTATTCAAATTAATGAGTTTTTTTTTCTCATCCCATGTTTAAAAAAATTCACTGGTTTTAAGGATGGGTAAGAGAAAAGAATAATCTAAGTTGAATGTTGTGAATATTTTTCATGAAAAGATTTCATGTTTTATTAAAAACTTTTATATTATGGAATAAATGGATATTGTTTTAGTAGTACTCACTTTTTATATTTGTGTGTTGATATGTATGGATTATGTCCTAATTTTATAAAAATAAAAACCAAAAAAGATCTCTAAGAATATAATGAAGTGAATTTTAAGAGAATTTACAAGATAATGTAATGTTTAAGGTTGGGACCATATAGTTAGTACATGAGCATGGTTTAGATAACTTTATAGGTTATGATGATTTTAATAGAATACTATAAATTATTTTTACCTTATTTTTATGTTGAAATGATATATCATCTGAATATTTCCATGTTTATTCATCTAAGATATGTCTGTTTAAAATGTATTTCCACAGAAGAAATAAGGATGCTGAATTTGGAAGGCACGGAGAGGATAATATCTTTTTAAATCCAAAAACTGGAATGGTGGGAATTGTAACTGATCAATTTATGGTAATAATGGATCATTTAAAGAAGGATATATATAGTGGTGACAACTATACAAGACAAAAACCAGAGCTCCCAGAAATGAACTTGATGATAGTGGAACATTTTATGAGGCAACACCCTCCTATGTTCAGTGTATCTTCGGAACTCATAGAGGAAGAAGGGTGGATTAAAGCCCTTGAAAATATATTATACTTCATGGGGGTGTTCATATAATCAAAATGATAGTATTTTTATTTATTGTTTTGAAGGTGAAGTTGACCAGTCATGGTTAATGATCAATAATTTCATATATAGCAAGGATATATATGCCTTGTAATGGGATTAATTTAAGAATCAATTACTTAAAAAATATTTTCCTATGGTGGTTTAACAGAGGATGGAAAATAAATTCCTTTAATTTTGAAAAAAAAGATGAATATTCAGTGATTGTGTATAAATCAAACTTCACCTTGTTTTCAAGGTATACTAAAAATATTATTCAATATATTGATAGTAAAATCAATCATTTTTACTTAGGATTAAACCCAAGATATCGAAGGGAATTGGCCTCTGGAGAATTCAAAAGTTTTGAGAAACTTGTTTGATGTGATGATAGGGTATAAAAATAGTTTTCCAATTATTATCTGTACCTTTAAAATAATTAAAATAATATATCTATATGAAAAGAAATGGGTAAGAATAAATAAAATAAATATAAAGTTAAGAAATTATGGTTTCTAGAGTGGTAGAAGTGTGGAAAAAAAAACCTTGGGGAATGCCTTAACAAATCTAGGAAGTGTTTCAGATGTGGTGATTTTGGACATACGGCCCAAGATTGTAATGAAAAATAACTTGGTGGTGGTATGTTTAATTGTGATAAGAAAACTATAAAGTTATTTAAATGTGGTGATATTGGAAATTATGAAAATACCAACCCAAAGTAAGATTTGAATGTTAGAAATCATCTATATTATATAAAAAAAGTTTTAGTGAGAGCCTTTGTGACTATGTCATCAGATGTTGGGCCATTCAATGAATTGGTACCAGGTATTTTTTTTGATTACTCAGAGTTTGATAATTTTTTATTTGATTCGAGGTCTACACATTCCATTATCTTTGAGAAATTTTCTAATAAATTTGAAATTTCACCTCAAGGAATGAAACTATATATTATAGTTAAACACAAAGGGGAAATATTACGGTAAAAGGGAATTATACGAATTTTCTTGTTGTTTTCTGTGGAAGGACATTACCTTCAAACCTTGTTTTTTTCTCTTAGTAGGGTTTGATGTTATTATGTGTATGGATTGGATTTCTATTTATCAAGATAATAATGATTTTATAGCCCAAAAAGTTGTTTTCCATAAATATTTTAAGTTTTTATACATGATTCAACCCATACCATTGATAACATGTTATGAAGCTGAGAGACTGTTAAAAGATGGAAATGAAATTTATCTTTCACATATTTTTGTAAAAAAGGGAACTATTTAGATTAATGATGTTCTCGTGGTAAATTAATACCAAAATGTTTTTCTTAATGAGTTTCCCAGTGTAATACCTGATAGGGAAGTTCAGTTTACTATTTTATTAGTTTCTGGTGGTAAGAAAATTTCTAAATCCCCTTATCGAATGGCGCAAGTGTAATTTATTTAATTGAAAAAGAAGTTGCAGGATTTTCTTGATAAAGGTTTCATTCATCCTAGAACTTTACCATGGGGTGCTCCTGCTTTTTCATTAAAAATAAATATGGTTCCATGATACTTTTTTATGATTATAGTTCTTTGAAAAAAAATACTATTAAGAATAATTATCAATTTTCTCATATCTATGACCTGTTTGATCAACTCTAGGGAGATCAATATGTTTCCAAGATTGAATTGTGATCTGGGTTCTATCATCTGAAGGTGAAGTAGGAATATATTTTCAAAAATATCTTTCCTTGCTAGATATGAGCCCTATGAGTTTATTATTATAACCTCTGGTTTAAAAAATTTCCATGCTATATTCATGGATATTATGAATAAAATCATACATTACTATTTGGATAATTATTTGTTATTTTTATTAATTACATTTTGGTTCATTAAAAAAGATATGAGGCTCATGAAAAACATTTAAGTATTTTCCAAAAAACTCTCAAAGAAAATAAGTTATATAGGTAATTTAGAAAATGTTATTTTTGGTTGAAACGTATTTATTTTCTTGGGAATGTTGCTACTAAGGATGGAATTATAGTTTATCTCAAAAAAAAAGTGGTTAATTAATGGTAAATACTTACAATTGTTATATAGATTCATAGTTTTATTGGATTATCATGTTATTTTCGATAGTTTGTTAAAAACACTTCACGGTTATCTAGCCTGCTAACTAAGTTAACACAAAAAGGGGTTAAAAATATTTGGATAGAAGAGTGTGATTTTTGTTTTTATGAAGTAAAAAAGGAGTTCTTTTAATTATCTATCTTTGCTCCCACCTTCCAGAAATTGAGATTTTTTCATTTATAGTGATTCTTTATTGAAGGTACTTGGTTGTGTTCTGATGCAGAATGGTTTGGTAATTTCTTATACTTCCAGACAACTAAAAAATCATGAATTAAATTCTCCTAAACATAATTTGGAATTATAAACTATGGTTTTTTGTTTGAAAATTTTGAGGCATTAGTTATATGGAGCCAAATGTGAAATACTGAACAAAAAATTTTAAAGTATATATTCACTCTGAAAGAATTGAACATGAAGTAGAAAATAAGGATTAAAATGAAAAAGTTTTATTATTTCATGATCAATTACCATCCTGGGAAAGCAATCAAAGTGGTAAATTCATTGAGTCAAAAAAAATCATGCATCATTAACCATGTTACATTTAAAGCATGACCCATTGTTTTATGATTTAATGAATTTTGTCTTAGAAATTATTGGTGTATGAAAAACCTATATTTTTTTATGTTTAATTATAGTAACATCTATTTGACATAATTAAGAAAAAATATAAGGAAGATGATGAGTGATAGAAAAAGGTATAATTGGTGAAAAAGTGTAAGTTTCAATAATTTAATGTTGATAATGATTATGTTTTGATATTGGGAAGAGATTATGTGTTCCTTATGATTCCCAATTAAAGAAATAATTGTTGTCTTAAACTCATAGTTCTCAATTTTCAATTCATCAAAGCATTACTATTATGTACAAAGACCATTGAGGTAATAATGTGATTTGGGTTATTGTTGATCGACTAACTAAATCAATATATTTTCTTCCTATTCAAGAAACTATATATTTGGATCATCTTTCCCTACTATACCTCAAAGATATTTTAAGGTTATATGGGTTTCCCCTTTCTATTATATATAATAATGATCCGAAGTTCACTTATAACTTCTGGAAAGACCATCAGAAATCATTTTTCATATAATTAAATTGCATCACTAATTTTCATCCTCAATCTAATGGATAAACCTAGTGAACAATTCAGACATTGGGGGACATAATTTGAGCTTGTTCAATTTATTTCAAGGGAATATGGGATCAACATATTTCTTTTGTTGAGTTTTATTATAATAATAGTTTGATTCTAGTATAAAAATATAACCTTTTGAGGGATTATACAGAAATCAGTGTTGAACTCCTGCATTTTGGGAAGAAGTCAAGGAAAGAAAGTTGATGGGACCATAATTAGTAGAGTAAGTAGTTGAGAAAGTAAAGGTGATCTAGAAACATATGATGATATCCAAGATTATAAATAAAATCTATGCAGATAATAGAAGGAAAGTCTTTTCTTTCAATGTAGGTGATCATGTTTTCCTAAAAATCAATTTTGGAAAATTGTTATGAATTTTGGAAATAAATGAAATCTAATTCCACAGTTTATTAGACCATTTTATATCCTAGATAAAGTTGGACCATTTTCCTAATGTGTAGCTTTACCACTGATTTTATCTAAGGTACGTAATGTTTTTCAAGTTTTGATGTTGATAAAGTATGTTCTAGATCTATCTCTTATTTTGATCCTAGAAGTAGTTCAGGTAAAAGAGAACCTTTCTTGTGAAGAGAAACCTATTCAAATTCTTGATCATAGAGAGAAATTATTGCATAATAAGGTAATTCATGAGGTTAAGGTTTTATAGAGAAACCGCGTGATTAAAGAAGTAACAAGGGAATTTGAAAATTCCATGGGGGAAAGGTAGACTCACTTTTATTATAATTAAATAAAAAATGCCCAGATAAATTTTCTAGAAGGTGGGGAGAATGTAATGACCCTGTTACTTATTAAATAATTTGTTTTAATTTTGTAATTAAATATTTAAGTTCATTAAAAATTTATAATAAAATAAATGATGTTTATATAAATTAAGGAATCTATACTAATAGAATAGTAACCTTACCTATGAGAGTATATTCAAAAATTTATGTATCTTATAAGTGAAATAATGATAAATTTATATCATGTAATAAGTAAATAAATGTTTTGTAAATAAAAAATTAAGTGTTGGTATTTTTTAAGTCATAAATATTTAATTACAATATTATAATTAATATAATGATTTAAATTAAAATAGTTTTTCATAAAATAGATCCATAAATTAATATTTTATTGTTTGGTGATTGTGAGATAATTTTATTAGACATTTATTAATTTTTCAAAGTGTATTAAAATTGATATTTTTATAATAAATGATTATTTTAATTAAAAATTAAATTTCACATATTTATAAAATTATTTTCATAAAATGGAGTTCAATATTTTAATTCTATACATTGAAAAATGGTTAAGGTGAAATGTTTTTGATTTTTATAAAATACATGGTTTTTTGTGAATAGTAAAATGCGGTAATTGCTGATTTAATCACTATTTCTTTAGTCATTGCTGATTTAATCACTATAATCTATAAATATGATTAATTATTTTAATATATTTAGTGATAATTCTAAAACTATTCATATTATTGATCCAAATTAATAAAATAATGAATATAATAATGAGAAAACACCCCTCTCTTCCACTATATATACCACCCCCCACCACCTATTCTCCTCAAACCTCAAAACCCTGTAGATTGTTAAAATTCTTACTCAATTAACTTTTCAATATTCTTCCCCATTCCAATATCTTCTGGTTTACCCTAAAGTCTAAAACCAAGTGCCTTAAGGAGTTTCTCAAGGAGAATAATCCAATAGGTAAAATCCCCTTTGATTTTCTTTTATTTTTCTTTTAATTTCTTTTCATTTATTATTCTCTATTCACATCCCATTATCTAAGTGGCATCAAAACACCATTACCTTATATATAAAATAGTTTTATCATGTTTATAAAAACATTTATCATCAAACTCCTTCTCCTCTCCCTTTTATTATAAAAATGATAACATCTTATGTGGTGTGTTGATTTATCACCGTCATGGATGATACACTTTAATTTTTTCTTACCACCTTCAAGGCCAATCATAAAACAATTATTATGGTTAAATAAGATTTTTTTTGACACATTATAAGTTATACAATGTTTTATAATGAGTTTATAATCATGATATTTAATAAAATGATATAAGTTCGTGATGGTTGTAAAAATGGAAAAAATAAATTAATTCATTTTCATTGATGTTTATCTAATTAATCATACCCACATAAAAAAATTATATATGGAATCATTAAAAATTATAGAAAAATAATAATACCATTTCATTCCACTTATGGTTTTTTCTTCCTCTCAAAAATAAAATCCATAATGAACCAACCATGGAAACTATGAAAATAACTCACCTGAAACTTTGGAAATAAAAAAAATTATAATTAAAGGGTGGAAAGTTGTTATAAAAAGATCATATCAGGTATTATAGATTTTAATATATGTATTTAATATATTAAAACACTCCTTAAACCATTATACATGATTTTTAACACATTTTATGTAATATGATCCTAAGGTAAGGTAATTTCCTTTTAAAATCCTTTTTAATATCCCATTTTACAAAATTTCAAAAGGAATGTTTTTATGATGCAATTATTCATGTTTTATGGTTATATTTTTGTTTATAGGAATTATTTATGATGAATATTTATACCTATATCTCCCTTAAATACATTGGGTATTTTTATATTGGAGGTTAATTGTAGGGTTACTCTAAGTGTAACTATGATGGTTACACTATAATGTAGCTATGAGGGTTAAGTCATAAGGTATTCATGATGGTTATATTGTAAGGTATCCATAGGGGTTACAAATCATAAGGTAGTTTTTCAAATTAAAAACTTAATTAAGTAATTCCCCATGTTACCTTTATGGTTTTATTTATGTTTTCTATGTTTTATGGAAATCCCATGTTTTCATAATATAAGTACATGAATCTTTATGGGTGATAAGTATGTCTTTGGGAAAATAATTTCATATGTTTATAAGTATTCATGGACTAAATGGTCCTTTCTTTTATGTATGTTACTGATCTTTTTGTGTGATATAACAAATTAATTCATGATTTTACAATTCTCCCATCACATAATTGTACCTTAAAAATTATTAATTTCCATTAAAAGTTAATTTTTTATCATAAACACATAAGAAGAGAATTTTTTGAATTATTTTAATTAAACTTCAGTTTAATTTTTTGATAATACCTCTCACCCTAGTTACACAAATTGTGTAATTATTATTTTGTAGAGATTCAAATTAAATTTACTACAAATAATTCAACTGGATCTTGGGCCAATTCAGCCATCTAAAAGGTCATATGGACTACACAAAAAGGCCCACCAAATCTGTGATAAAAATTTCACCATCTCTGAAGATATAATTTATGGGATCAATAAATAAACCCAAATTTGACTAAAATATTAAATATATTCTTTAATGTCTAAAAGAATCATGGATGGAAATCTTAAGCCCTAAATCCCCCAATAGGGGGCCCAACTGAGGCTTTGAAGTTCAGCCCACCATTATGTCCATGAATAAAAAATGACCAACCTTTATTAACTTTTATCTAAATCCAATTGAACAATTGAGCTGAAATTTTGTAATGTAAAATATAATATTTAAGAGATCATATTTCGAGAATAAATGGATCAGATTTCAGGGAATATTCTTATCCAAAAACCCATTCACATTATTCCCTTCAAAAAATTATGGATAAAAATGGACAACAACACATTTTTCTAGTAAAATATCCATAAAATTGGATCCAAAAGTCCAATGACTGCAAACTTTTGAGGGTTTATTATCCAGATCTAAAAAAACTGCTTTTAATTATAAGAAAACTAGATAGTCATCTTTCTAAATTGACATATTGGTGAGCCAACATGAGTGGAATATTTGTAATGCAGAAAGTCTACCACCTTGGGATATAAACACATACCCCTCTTTTCCTTGAAATGGGTTGGAATTTCAGAGTTTTAGAGGATACATTTTCCAGATAAAGGTCCTTTAAAAGTATTTATACGATCTTATAAACTCAGATTTTATTCTAAGAGACCATTCCTCCACTCTTTGTTTTAATATTCTTTTGTGTTCTTCTTTATTTGTAATCATGTATGTTTGTTTTCATTAAAATTTAATTTTAATGCAGGTTTATTGATCATAATCTCTTATTCTCATCCATATTATGTTGAATAGTATTAAGGGACACAAAATAGTTTAAATAAATCAAAATAAAACCTTTCCAATTTTTTCTTATTATTCAATCAAATATATGTTTTTAACTCTCTTCAATGTTTCATGTGTGTGTTCAGAGAAACACTCTTTTCATATCCCGTTATTTTTCTTCCCTTTTTAAGTCATTACCATAATTATAATAAAAAATTTATAACCATATCAATGGTTGATTAAATCACCTGTTGGGGTGAGTCATAATTTTGGGATGGTAAGTGATTGAGAGATTTTTATTGATTAATATTATTTCATGTAACATTGTGTATGTTAACCTTAAAATTTCACAGATTAATGAAGTGATTTTATTAAAATATAGATTCCATAGATTATTGGAACCATAAATAAACTACCATAAACTAGTATTGATTGTGGTTATAACCCTAGGTAAGTTAAGTCTTGGGTTATATCCTTAACACTTGGGAATCCTAATCAAAATTGTCTTGTGAAGTGGGTGTTAATTTAAGAAATATATAGAAAAGATCAATGAAATTACAATTTTAACTTTATAATGATGAACTAAACCCAATATTTATCAAAATGTTAAATCAAAAATCATCCATAAATAAATTTAATTAATATTTGAAAAAAACCCATTAAAAAGACAAATTAGAAACAATCAACTCTAAAATGTGTACCATTAGTGAGGATTTGACCCCCAGTTCCGCTATATGAATTAGCAGAGCACTAGAACATTGAAGAGTTGATAAAAAATAATAATCCATTCTTATAATAGTGTCATTTTTGGGGATGGTTCAACTAGTGGTTGATAGTTTTGGTTTGTATATAACAAAATAAAAAAATTGGAAAAAATAAACAAAAAAATATATTGGAAAAAACACAAAGAAACCCCCCCCCCCCTTCCCATAAAAAATCATCAACAAAAAATAAAAACATAGAAAAAACCACCTTCTACGTCCTTTAAAAATTTATCTACATGCATCGTATCCTCCCAAAAAATACATTGAATTTTTTTGACATGGAAATCAATAGAACACATCACCGGCTTAGGAGGAACATTATAGACACTCAAATCACCCAAGACCCATTCATTACCCATCCAATTATTCTAGATATAGCCAATCATATGAGAAAATCACAAAAGAAATCATTACCCCTTATATGAATTACCAACCCCTTATTATTAAATATCCAAATATTGAGGATGATTTCAAACTCAAATCGGGTTTGATTTATCTTCTGCCTCATTTACATAGGCCAACCAGTTGGCATCTACTTATTCACCTCAAAGATTTACAATTGGTGTGATCTACCATAAATCCTAAAGGGATTTATGAAGAACAAATCAAACTTCAAGCATTCACTTTCACCCTATATGTCTTTTCCATGTCATGGATCTATTACCTCCATCCTGGTTGCATAACCACATTGAATTACATGAAGCGAATCTTCTTAGAGAAATTCTTTCCAAATTCTTAAACAACTTCTATGAGAATGGGAATAAGTGGTATCCATCAATTCCCTAATGAATCCCTCCATGATTACTGGTATAGGTTCTAAAATCTTATAGAAACATTCCCACGTCACCAAACCCCTGACCAACTCTTGATCCAATAATTCTATGAGGGGTTATCTTTTATATAGAGTAATCTCATTGATATTTTAGGTGGTGATTCTCTTATTGAAAAAATTAATGTAACTTCATGAGATATTATACGCAACATGGATGAAAACACGCAAAAATTTCATACTCAATAACATGCTTAAGTTTTAAAAGTTTAAGAGATTCAATAAATATAGTCCAATAAGATGAATGAGTGGATGAGTGGATTTACAGGTCTAATATATCAACTAAGGGTGACTACTAATACCCCAACCTCATCTTCTCCACAAAATATGTTCCCCAGACCTATCAAAAACTATGGAATATATAGATCACTAGCTCATTCATCTAACACATGTATAAAAAATCAAAATGATCCATCAGATTCTTTTAGTCTAATGGAGCTCAATGCAAATTTTTTTAGAGGAACACCATCCTTCTACTATTAGGTTAGTTCATTATAAACTCCATCCAACCCCACTCTAAGCCCTTATCTTCTACCTATCACCTAGGTATGAGGTATGGTAATATCGTCTCTCATCCCCCTCAATTCCCTACTCAAAATCCAAACCAATTACAATATGGTCAAGATGGTGGTAACTTCCAATAACTTTATCCTTTTTTACCTAAACCTCAAAGAAGAAATCCTCCTTCAAATCCTCTTGGATTACACTATCCTAGTGAGACTTCTTAATCCCAAACCTAATAAGAAATTTCCCAAGAAAAAAATATAGGAAATCCCAATACCATACATTCCTCTTCTTCTAAGAAAATATTAGAAAGTAGTGTGAAAGATCTTTCCTCCTTCACGCATACTATCCTTAAAAACATTGAGACTCAAATTGGACAAATTTTATATCACCTCATCCAGTAGCTAAAATCCAATTCTTCCCAACTCCCAGTTCATCAATTACCCAACCCTATGCATTATATATGTGAAATTTCACTTATATCATGAAATAATGTCTCTCTTACTTATGATAAAACCTCTAAATACCCATTAAATGTTGAGATAGAAAAAGAAGAAAATAAAAGTCCAAAAAAGGAACATGAATCCACTCCCTCACCTTCTTCCATTCCTCTAAAAACTCAATTCATTCTTCTTAATCTATCTCTAAGCCAAGGAAGTCCTTTGAACCTGATCCTGGAATGGTCAACATGTTTAGACGTGATGAAGTAGACATTCCCCTATTATATTCCATCAAAAAAATTCCTAATAATTTCATGTTTCTTAAGGGATTGTGCACTCATAAGAGGCAACATAGGACCATTGAAAATGTTTCTAACCAACAGTTCATTCCCATAAAGTGAAAGGATCCATGGACATTTACTATTATAACCAAATAGGGAGTTCCAACTTCGATAATGTACTCATAGACCTATAAGTATAAATACATGTCATGCCCAAATCCATCTTCTCCGACGTTGGTCTAGGTCCCCCCCCCCCACCAAACGAGTGTTTTCATATAGTTAGTCAATCAAATAACTTATAAACCTGAATGAATAATTAAGGATTCCCTTATCTGAGTTAATGATATTATCTTCCTAGCTTATTTTTATGTCCTTCAAAGGAAGGTGATACAAATTTTTTTCAATATCCTCTGATTATTGAAATACATTTCCTGATAACATCTCAAACCAAAATTGATGTCCATGCTGGAATCTTATCCATTGAATTTAGTGACCAACTGGTCAAGTTTAACATTTTTCAATCCATGTGATAACCATCTGAGGATCACTTTTTATCTCAATCCATGCTTCTTAAAATATCTTTGAGAGTGTGTTGACCTCTGATCCATCATGTTCTTCTTGTTCTAATTAAAGGGGAGTTTTTGAATTCTTCATCCTCATTAACCAAGTCATAAATGGAGAAGTTTATTTTTACATTTAAAATGTAAACTCCATTGATCTAAATGATATCAAAAACTATTTGGAATACCATATCACTTCTAATCACCACTACTCTAACTTAGATGGTAATGAGGAAAATGAACTATATTTATCATTTGTTGATTCAGATCATATTACCCAAAATTAATTTTTTTCATGTCCATTATTTTGGTTGTTCTATTATATGTGAGGTGAACTCTGATACAATGTTCTTATCTTATCTCTATGGAAGTTATTTTTGTGAGAATTTTTCCCTAATTAATAAAGTGGTCATTTTTGAGGTTGAAATTGACCATTATTTAGAAAAAAAATGATATAAAGGATCTTGAAAAAATCTATTGATTATCATATCCCCTTTAATACCCATTTCTCTGCATTAGAAAGTGATGAAATAAATGTGTTAAAAACAATTGGGATCTTATACTATGATTTCGTATTGTCATAATCACATATTAATGCACCATCAGAATTGAAGCATCTTCATGAACATCCAGGATTAAAAAAAACCTTTTATAGATAGAATCATTCCATAAGTTGAAGACCAAAGAGAGGATACCCACATTTTCTTTCCACCCCCAATGAATTGTATTCACAAAAATAAGGAAGGTAAGAAATTATCTAATAAACAATAAGGCATCCCAAAAGATATGTTTTTTTAGAAGAATGTGAGATTTGAGAAAATATGATGGCCACCATTGGACTATGGGTAGTCTACTATAACTATCCAGCTATCGATAAAATAAATACAAAGATTCATAGGAGGAAACCTAAGTTTTCTTTTAATTTTATTAAATTTTTATTTATTTTTTGTGTTTCATTAAATGAATAATGATTTTTTTTCTCTTATTTGTAATGGAAATTTTCTACAGCATCACCAGGGAGGAAAAATGCCGCAGGAACCACATCAACTTCCACCAACCCACTAAATCCAAACCATGGGGAGACTCTTTCCCTTTAACTCTCTCTCTATATCTCCTTACTCCTTCCATATCTATCTCTCCCTATTTAATTTAGTTCCTCTCTCCCTTTAATTTTTTTACCACTTTTATCATCAAACTATTTTTTCCATTTTTCTTTTGTGTGAGTGTTTATTTAAAAAAATAAAAAGAACTAAACAAACTAAAAAAATTAAAAAAATCATGATAAGAATCATAATTACTCACCATTAAATTTTCAAGTTTTTTGAACTGTTTTGGGGTGTCCAATAACTTATTTTATTCTCAAAAATTTTGTATTTTTATCTTAAAATTGGGTCAATATATTTTTGTTAAGAACACTAAATTTTTAATGCTCACTTTTTTATTTGCAAAATTATTCTTCCCCAACTATTAAGAACAAAATTATCTTTCACACCAAGGTAACCTATGACAAAATTTTTATTTTGTATGTTTATTATCCTATATTGTGATTCTTGAATTTTTAGACCTTTGAGCTGAATTTCTTAATTTAGCATACATTAATTTGATAGAGGCATTTTTTGAGCCACATGAGAATCACAATATCCAAATAGCCTCTAATTACCCTTACATTGATCTTCCTTTTAAAATCCCCTTCAAGCCTATGAAAAATAATTTTATATCCACATTACAAGCCCAGAACCTTATCCCACCCAACATTTACAAGAATTTTCATTTCATGATTTATTGGATTTTAAGTGTGGGGGTATTGTATTTCATTTTGGGTACCACTTCCTTGATATTAAAAGTATCATCATATGATTGAGGGAATGAATTTGTTTCAGTGTGGGGGAGATTTTATCATTCGATGAGTTTTGGGAATGGATTAACATTTATTTAATTTTTTACATGTTATTGAAAAGTATTCAAAAAAATGAAAAACAAAATCATCAAAAAAATAAAAAAAAGGGGTTGTGTCTTGGCCAAGTCAAAAATAACTATTCTTCAACCATTGATCTTGTTATAACTATTAAAATTATTTTCCTAGGAGATAAAACACGGTTTGGGAGATTAGTTTGATCATTTTTTCAAGTTTAACTTTAAAAAAATAAAAAAAAAATAGATAAAAACAAAAAAAACAAAGAATACTTGAATCATATTTTCTTGTGTTTTTAGGAGATTTTTTTTGTATTTGTACATATTTTATCATTTCAACCCATTTCAATTTTCTCCCTCTCTTTTATTACAAAAAAAATTAATCCCTTTAAATATGTGTTTTTATTTCCTTTCATGTTTTATTTCACAAAAATTGTGTATTTCCTTTTCCATGTTATTGTTTTACCCCTATTTTCCACTCTTTTGTACATTATATTTCTATTAACCCATATCCACTAAAATTTTATAAAAATACCTCTTGATTATTTTTCACATTGGAATTGGGAATAGAATATGATATCTCTTATAATCTCTAGGATTTTTACTTTTGGCCAGGGAATGAGTGAAGATTATTTAAAAAATTATCATCTTGAGAGGACTGAGTTATGAGTGCCTACATTTTCAATTTCTAATTTTGAGCATTAAAAATAAATTTTTTTTATAACATTAATTATGTAAAAAAATTGGTTTAATTCATTTGGGATGAGTGATTTATTCTAGACCCCATAATTCGAGAAAACAAAATTTTAATATTTTTTGGTGAGTAAAAATGATTTAGTATGTATGTATATTTGATATAAATGATTAAATTCACAATAATAAGAGTGGGGGAGTTAATATAACATATTAATTCATGATTTTACATTACTCTCATCATAAAATTGTCACCTAAAAATGATTAATTTCCATTCAATGTTCATTTTTTGATCATAAATACATAAAAAGAGCATTGTTCAAAATCATTTAATTAAAATGAATATTAATGATTTCATAATATATGTCACCATACTAATCAATATTGTATAATTATTATTATTTTGGGTTTTAAATTAAATTTAATAAAAATCATTCAATTGCAGATTAGGCCATTCGACCATCAAAATGTTCGTATAGACCACATAAGAAGGCCCACCAAATCAATGATGAAACCTAGACCATCCTTGAAGATATAATTTCTAGGATCAATAAAGAATCTTAAATATGAAAAAAAAACATGAATATATTCTTGAATATGAAAATATAATCATGGATAAAATTTTAAGGCCCAAATCCACTAATATGGGGGCCAACTAATGCTTTTAAGTCCATCCCATCATTCTGTTTGAAAATTAAAAATAGTCTAGCTTTCTTGACTTTCCTCCAAATACAACTGACCAATTGATATATAATTTCTAAATATCAAATTCATGACTTATTAGATCAAAATTTTAGAATAAATTATTCATATTTTAGGAATTATTCCTATCCAAAAATGCTTTCATATTTTGGCCTTTGAAAAAGGATGGATAAAAATGGACAGTATAAGATTGTTTAGTAAAATAGCCATAAATTTGGCTCCAAAATTTTAAAGGTTTATTTTCTACATGATAATATAAAACTTTTAAGAAGAATACCACTTTATATTATTCCTTCCAAATTAACATATTTGTGATCTCACTTGAAGGGAGGATATAGAATGCAAACATTTCCACTATCTTGGGCTATAAATACATATTTATCTCCTACTTGTAGGGGGTTGGAATTTCAGAACATAGAAGGATAAATTTTAATGAATAGTTCCATGAAAAAGGCTTGAGAGGATAATAAAAACTCAATTCTTAACATGAAATACCTATCCTCGTCTCTTTTTTCATGTTCTTTTGTGTTCTTTTTTAATTGTAATCATGTAATTTTGTATTCATTTCAATTGAATTTTAATGAAATATTATTCATCATCATATCTTATTGTCATAAATATTTTATTGAATAGTATTAATTTTATTAAAATATTTTAAATCAGTCAAAAGAAAACCTTTCCACTTTCTCTCTCTCTCATTCAATCAAAAATGTTTTTTTAATTATCTTCATCATTTCGTGTGTGTGTGTTCAGTGAACCACTCTTTTAATATCCCAATATTTTTATTATATTTATAAATCACCATTATAATTATCAAAAAACAATTAATAACCATCTCAATGTCTGAGTAAATCATCTATTGGTGGGAGTCATAGTCTTGGGTTGCTAAGTGATTGAGATATTTTTCTTCATTAATATTCTTTAGGTTGACAGTATGTATACTAAACTTAAAATATAAAGTATTATTAACAAGGTTTGTTTAAACTATTGATTACATGTATTATTGGAACCATAAATACGTTTCTATAAACAAGTATTGATTTATATTATAACTCTAATTAATTTAACGCTTAGATTAAAGCCTCACCACTTGGGAATTCCAATCAAAATTTTATTCTAAAGTGGGTGTTAATTTAATAAAATTTTTATAAAATCTCAAGGATATCACAAGATTAACATCCAAATGATGAAATCAGCATAATATTTATCAAATTTATAAAATAAAAATAATTCATCAATCAATTTAATTATGATATGAAAATACCCCCCCCCCAATTAGAAAGAAAAATCAAAACCAATCAACTCTAAAATTTATACCATCATCAAGGATTCGACCTGAGTGCTGCTATACGTATTAGCATAGCAAAAAACCATTGAATGGTTGAAAAGTGAAATTGTTATTATTCCATGCTTTGAAACGTTTTTCATAGGGTTTAAGGATGGGTATGATAAAAGAATAATTCAAACTAAATGTTATAAATATTTATCATAAAAAGATTTTATGTTTCATTAAAAACCTTTGTATTATAAAAAAATGGATGTTATTTTAGTATTACCCACTTTGTATTCTTGTGGGATGATATGTATGGATTTTTTCATGATTTTATAAAATTATAAATCAAAAATATATTTGGTAACATAAGGAAGTGAATTCTATAAGAATTTACTAGATTATGTAATTTTTAGACTCGAACCTTGTACTCAGTGTTGTGTGTTTTATACACTATTGAAAATAGTGTTCTTTTAAAATCATTTGATGTTTCAATATTATTAAACAAAACTTATCCAAAATTACCCTTACATGGTCCTGTTAAGTATAAGAGTTCCAAAATATAAATATAATTATTTAGTGGCCAAATGTATGTTTTACACATTCAAAAATTCCTACAGAAGTTCTAAAAAAATTCATTTCTCTATGGAACCCCCATGTACATACCTTCCCATATATATATCTATGACATATCATGACATTATACAATACACACCCATTCCATAAAATATTTGATCTGATAATATAGAGTATTACATATCAGCATCACAGAATTTATAGTTGTTAGTAGGGACATATCCATGTGGGGTTCCATTAAATCATATTTATTTGATTACCCTATTCAATCTGATTGTACACCTCCATGTATATATGTGACCCCATAAATCAATGTTCAATCAAAAAAATCAAAAACTTTCAAAGTAGACAACATTTTCTTGCACTATGATATCTTATATAGGGATGAAATTACATCTCTATCGCCAAACAACTATTTGAATATATGTCTATCATATTCTATTGAACTATATTGGACCTTCACCATGCATAGTCTCAAAAAATATTCTATATTATTTCCTCGTTACATGTATCATAGAAACATAATTTTTAAACTGTAAATCAAAAGATAAATCAGCACACTATTAAGGTGATCTTAAATATAAAATAATATTTTCTATATTATATATTTCAATCCATATATAATACCATAATTTTCATTATATCATTTTAATAATTTCATTATAGGATATTTAAATTTATATATTTTTTACAATAATTTATCATGATTTGAAGTTATTCTCAACTTTATCAAAAACAAATTCAAAACATTCCTACAAAAAATATCTAAAACCATTGAAATTATTTTTAAAATCATCATGTTAATATAATAGTATCTAGTAAATGAATAAAATTATATATTACATTTATTATTAATTACATTTTTAATTTTTCAATCAAAGAGCGAAATTTTAGATTTTCACATTTCTCCCTTTGAATTATGTCAATCTATAACTTATATTAATAAAGTTTATATTTCATAATTTTTAAAATTAATTAATATTAGTTACACATGATTTATATATTTTAATTTTAACCAAATATTTGGTGTGGAGTGGATTGAATTTTATGTATTTAAAATTAACATAATAAGAAATTGTTATCAAATAACTATACTTTCATAAATAAGAGGTTGGTTATTTGTTTTTGAAAATCACTGATGAAAGAAAATCATTGATGAATGGACATTATGTTTGTTTCAAAACATAGAAGTATGGAGTTTGAAATGTTATAATGGGATTTATCTTTAAAAAAGATGAATAGAATATAAATTTATTTTTATGATAGACCAAAATGTTAGTACATTTTTTATTTCAAAAGTTTAAAACTATGAATAATTGTATGATAGTTAGGAAGATTTTTATTCTTTTTTAGATATTAGAATCTGGTAATTGGAATTTTTGAATATAGATATTGAATAGTTTTTAATCTGTTATATATTTGTATTAACATAAATGTTTTTAATGGAACTGAAGATTCCCTATATGCATATGGGATATAATAGTTTTAAAGTTTTAAAAAGGCATAGAAGTAACCCTGTTTAGTTAAGATTATATATTTATTTCAAAAATAGAAAATTTATAATACCCGATGAATGTATAAGTTTATTCTAATAATATATACTTGAATTTGGATAAATAAATACTTGACAACATTTCTATAAGACTATACGCACTATAAATTTATATAATGATGGAAAACCTATAAATTATTAAATAAAATGTAATCAATTTCAATTGATATATGGATAGTTGTTTTGACATTGAAATGGTAATAATATTTGTTCCACAAAATGGTAATGGTAATTTCAATTAAGAAGTTCACCTATGGTAAATAGAACTATTTACCATGTTGTGGTATACAATGGATTAGAGACATTGATAGATATATAAGAACATTTTAAAACTATATATTTTTAAATATAGATAATATATTCACAATACCTTGAAAAATGGAATACTAAGATTACAAGATCCCTATATAATTCATGGAATCCTATGGTGTGTGTTGTCAAAGTTGTGGGGGATCACATGTTTGTTTTACAAAAATGGTAATGTTATTATATAATTTACAACATGTTAGAGTAATGTATTTGAATGTAAGGGTTATAGAGGACTCATATATTATTATCTAAATGAGAAACAATAAAAAAACATTCATTTGTGGAATGTGTGTTGATCAAGAAGATTTTTAAATAAATGTTTTAACCCTAATGTGATCTTCTTTTTAGGCATATTGAAGGAAATTTTAACTTGGAAATTTTTTATGTCATTGTACATGGGGTTTCACATCATGATAAATTAGATTAGATATGAGCGCAATATTTTTTGTAAGAGAGCACATCGTAGTTTTTTATACAATTGGCATTATTCCTAGTTTTATATATTTAGATATTCTTTAACTATTTTAATGTTACAAATAAATATCAACTACCTATTTGAATATCAATAGAAGAGATAAATCTATCTATAAATATATAGTCATGTTTGAATAATGGTAATATAGGGTTTTAATGTTATTTACCTGATATTAAATTAAATTTAAAACTCAACTAATATATTAAGGATCATCTATTTTGAATGTAAAATATAGATATATAACAAAATAGAAAAATGGAACCATGTGTTCTATGAAAAATGAAGGAATAATGGCGAAGATTAAAAACATGGTATTTAAAAGAGTAATTGAATATAATAGGGATAGATATTAACTATAGATGATTTTGGGAACATTTTTTAGTCATCTTGTTCATTTATATAAGTAGTGTACAATATATTGAAGAAAAATATCAATGCTTTAATTTTTATATATTTATTTTTTTGTATATTTCGAATATTGATTACTATTTAAAGACTCAACTCTTCTAACAAGGAGTGGTATATATCAATTAGTGGAATTGGGGTAGCACTTGGAATACATTGGTTCATCTATTTGGATATTAAGATATAAGGTATATCAGTTAAATATAATGATTTTGAGTGACCATCATTACAATTAAATTAGATGAGGCCCAAAATTCTAAAAAGTAAACTCTTCTAGTATAACATAAAGAGAAATGGAAGGGAATAAAACTTGGGATTTAATCATATATTACTAAATAATTCAACATTTAATTATCATTGGTGAAGAGTGGAATTAATTTAATTTTTATAGGAAGTTAGACATGGTGGGGATTAACTTTAACTAAGAATTATATCCACCAAATAATGATATAGAGTGGATTTGGACCACCAAATAATTATATATATTTTTTCATTATCTTTAGCTCAATGTAGGTAAAACAAGTAAAATACCAATTTCACCACATGAATTTCACTCTACACAGATCCATGATATCAATTGTGTATTAATTTGATAAATATAAGATTATAAAAGTTTGAATCTGTTTTTAAGAATACAAGGGCATCAGATCCAAAGTTATTAATAATGGAGAGAATGTGTAAATCGTATACCACCTAGATTTAGTAAAATCATAGGGTGAATTGTGTTATATGTAGTGGTAGTATAGGAAGTATGTTATGTGCACAAATATTCAACCACGAATAACATATATGGAATTTATATTTTTATTATATCCTAAAATGATATAATGATAGTTCAAGATGAGAATTAACTAAAGAGAGATATTAATATTGAAGTATATCATGTGGGTGACCATTAATAATTAAAAATTAAAAGGGAAAATGAATCATAATAATTGAGGAAATTTTAAATATTCCTATAAGCATGTTGTCTATATTTAGTCCGAATAAAAAATCTTGAAAAATTAATTGAAGAGCTGTAACATCCCAGAATTATATAGTAAGAACATAATATTTAATGGTGTGTATGACATGAAACACTAAGCATATAAAAGAATATAAAATCCTAAATCTTTGAAATATATTTCATATTTTAAATAAATCTATTCTATATCTTTTAATGCACGCAACATTGAGTTAGCTTTTAATTTGTTCGATAGTTTTTTTTGCACGTAAGACTGAGTTTTACCAAAAAAATAATATATTATTATGATATTGATTATTTTATATAAAAATTATAATTTAAATTAATAGTTATGAATATTATTAAATAAATTATGGAAATATATTTTTTAATTAATTTGTTAGCAACTAAATAGAAATGAATATGAAAACCAATTGAATGTATTGGAAATGTTTTTATAAAGAACTATTTTTATGATTCAAAAGGAATTTTGTTATAATGAATTAAAATAATTACTATTATTGAATTATATTAATAAAATATATAAATTATATATCAAATAAAATTATTTTACAGTTATAAAATATATTTTATAGCCATAAAATAAGTGAATCCCAAATATTACATATAAAAATCAATATTTTTCGAAAGGGAATTTTACCACTTTTTAAGACCGAACCAATTTTAAATCAAATTTTTTGAAAATTTATAAATTATATATATATATATATATAAGAATAATAAATTTTGAAATATGGAAACATAAATTATATCAGGATCAATAGTTTGTATTTTTCTTTGAAGTGTCATTTTTTGATGAATAGTGAAAAATACTAAATTTCAATTGAAAACGTCTTTTAGGTCTAATTTATTTATATAGTTAAATTATATTTTACATTTTTTTAATGTAAAATTATATAAATTATAAAAAAATTAATTCTATTTAGGTCATTGTCATCAATTTCACATTTTATTATATATAAAAATAATTAAAACTTTTGAACATTTTTACATTAAAAACATGATTTGTCGTCCAATCTATGGGATTAAATTTAAATTTATTTCAATCAATTTTTTTATCAAAATTTCAAAATATTGATTCCATGTTTGGAATCAGAAAAAAAATTATTTTCAGTAGGGTTAACTTAGTTTTTGAGAACAAATATTAGTGAAAGTAATTAAAATTAATTATAACAATTAAGATGAAAATTAGCTTAACAGGGGACAAAATCGTAAAACTTAAAGACCGAAATGACCTAAAAACATATCCAAAATAAATTGGATGGAACTATTTTGACTACATAAACCATTTTATCTAATGTTTTTAATTATTTAATCCACTTGACAGAGAAAAATTCTGGGTGGAAGTCCCCCTTTTAAAAAATTACAAGAATGTCACTCCTCCTCCATTATAAAAAGAAACTCACCACTCCCATTTATTCACACATATAAATCCATTTGGATCATCCCAAATATGTCAAAATAATATCCCAAAATCCATACCATTATCCTATAATTCTCACAATTTACAAAAAACAAACTAGGAATTTCTTTTAGTATAAACCAAACGGAGTTACCTAAATAAGTAGTAGCATTTTTCAATAATCACTTTTGTTTTATTTACTTATCCACCAAATAAATTATTTTTATATTATTATATTATAATAAAATAATTATATTCAATACAATTAGTTTTTTTCTAATATTTATACAGTCACTTTCACACACATTCATGAAATGGGATACACAATCATTGTTCGCATGTATGGTGGACTACCACCTCACAAACCGATGTTGTTTGTTATTCCATTTACCACATTTTAATGTTCTAATAATGATTTATTTATATTTTATATAAAAAATATATATTATTTATAATTTATTTATGAATATATAAATTTTTATGTAACCATAAATTCATGCCTTCCATTTTTTGGGAATATGATAACATCGTTTATAAACTTGTGGACTACCACCTCTTCCAAGAGAGGAGATTCGTTCACAATTTACATAAAATTTATTAATATTTTTTAAATAAAAATATGTTAAATATATTAAATAAATAATATAATGTAATAATAATTTATATATTTTTCTTTCCATTATTTTAAATATGATAATGAAATGGAAGTAGCGTTCATTCGTATGTACAACTTATTATCTCATTGAATGGTGCATTTCATTTCTTGTATCCAAATATTATAGATTAGTGTAAATAAATATATAATGATTATATATAAAATTTAAATCATTTTTTATATCATATAGATGATAAAAATCATGGTCAACATAAGAAGAACAAAAATAACAAGTCATAACATGCTCAAAAAACTAGGAAATTAACACTCAAAATAGTGAAAATAAAGAATGATTTATAACAAAAAGGAATTAATATATTATATTAAGATAATATATGATATTATAAATATTATTACGGTTCTTTTATAAGTTATTTAAATTTTTAAAACCCTTATAATATAGGTTAAAAGATGTTCACACAAAAAGAAATGCTAGGTAAGGGATTATTGTCTCACTTTTATTTTTGTGATCCATACACCATTTTCACAACTTATTTCATTTGTGATGTGTATATAATTCCCATATTTTATTTCATATCATGATAACATTTATCTTCATGGTATTTAGATTTAAATTTTAAATTATTTCTCCCATGGGGATTATAATTCAAAATTAACCAAATAGTATGGGACTTCATCTCAATTTCCATTATTTGATGCATACTTTATTGTTGTGCATCTAATTTATTATATATTGTGTATATAATACCACATTTACATGTAATAACATGAAAAAAAATTTATTAATTTTATTTTTAGTTTAAATTTGAATTATTTTTTCTAATTTTATGTGAACTTAAAATTACCAAGTGGTAAAGAAATGTAATAACTCAATTCATTTTCATTGGGTAATATTACTTTCTAATTATAATTAAAATTATATGATTATGTGTATAGTGACATTGAAAATATATTAATGTATTTAAACTTCTTATATGTGCATTTACAATTGATACACATAATCAATTCTTTCATTAATTCTTACTTCCACATTATAATCATTTTATGGGTTTATTTCACAATCTCATTCTAATCGAGATTATTTATTCTTGAAATTTCATTAAAATAATTTATATTATTATTCCTAAATAAACCCTTTATTTTATTCTCTTCTAGTTATTCATGACCTTTTTATGTAGTAATATCATTTTCCACTCCTTTTTACTCAGAATCATTAATATTTTTTTATGAAAAACCAACTTTATTTCTCTCTTAAGTTTGAAAACATTTTTTCTTATAAAACAATATATTCTAAAAATGATTTAAAAAATGATTTTAACCATTCCAAAATGATTTATTAAATTCTTTTTTACCCATATTTTCTTTTTACATATGTTTTCAAGAGGAAATTATTGTCACTTTCTTAATAAGTAACTTTTATAACCTATTTACCTTGTAAAAGGAATATTCTTTTTACCTTGTACGGAATGTATGGAGTTACTCATTATCATTTCATTGAAGACTGCATTACAAGATTAAATTAATAATTTTTAAATAAAATGTTTTTAAAATATATTTTTATGAAAAGGAGTTCAAAATGTTTTTCAAAATTAAAAGGATATTTTCCTTAATATTTTTTTAAATGATTCTTTTATATTATTACCATTCATCATTGATAAAAACCCATTATTTTTACTCCACTTGGGATATTTGTATTTATATAATAATTATTTTTCCTCTATATGGTTTATGAGTTATTTTTTCAAGTTGGGTATTGACATTCACTTACTTGATTCCTTTTAGTCCCCTCAAAATATACAATTTACTATGATCATTAGACATTGAATTTCCCCTAAATAAATATACTATTTACCTTGGATATTATTATTTCCTAAACTGTGTACCATTTCAACATATGGTATTTAATTTGATAATTATTTTGTTAACTGAGGAAATATTCCTAAAATTTTATTATTTAATAAGTATGTATATTTGATAAATCATATTGTTTATTAATTAAATATATTACTCAATATGAATAAATATTTGGATGGGTAGTGACAGGTGGGGTTCAGGCCTATATAGCCCCTTGACGCATCAATAGGTTCTCAAGAGAAAAATTAATTATGAAAATTGAAAGGGGTTTTACCTTTAATTTTAAACATAATCGTGAATATTCTTGACGGTATAGGTTTTCATGTGCCTTATACATGATTTCTAATAATTAATCAGTTCCTTCATATTTTATTGATTAAATGGAATTTTTTTCAGTTATTTACCATACCATATAGATTATTCATTATGAGGTTATTTTAGTGGAATGTGTTTAGTGTTATCTATCATTCCATTTTTATTATGCTTATTGATTCATCATTTATTCTACCGTAATCAACCATAATGAGAATTTTAGCTCACCCTTATTATGTTTCCTTTCATGGGTTCTGAATAGGAATCCATTAATGAGTTTCAAGGATGCTGAGATTTCACTTATGTTATGATTTATTTTCTTCTCCCAATTTATTACGGGTATCATGACTTTAATCTGGTTTTCCAAAACTATTAAATTTTTCGGTACTTTGGGATTTTAATATTGTATCTATTCCAATGTAATAAAGTAATGCACCATCTATAATCTCTTATGTTTGGGGAATTATAGTTTTTATCAGAGAATATTTAGAAGAAACATTGGATAATAGATTTATAAAACATATATTAGGGAGAATAACCCTAAGATAGACTTTAAGGATAAGTATAGAAGAACATCCTAGAATTTTGGTAAGATAGATTTTTTTTCGGTCTTCCAAGAAATACATCCCTGAAAAGATATTATAAGTGTATGTGGTTCTTGAACTGATGTACCAAGGGGTAACAACTATGAAAATGTGAATTGGGACTGACTTGATCATAACTCAATATATAAACATGGTCCTTACTACACCCCTAGTTTGACACTCCTGAGGGATATAGTTAGGATAATTATCATTTTATTTAAAAACCAATAGGAAGGATTTAAAAGTAAAGATATCCCCAAAGAAACCATGTTTATGATTATGATATTAGCTATGCATAAATGTTTCAAATTTTGTAATGTGTTACACCATATTTATAATTGAACAAATTTCATTATTTTAGGATCTAATCTAGTATATTCCAATGTTTAGAAATGGAAGCAGTCTAGAAGAAGTGTATCAATATTTTTGTCCAATGTATAGGTTTCCCTACTGATAAGGTTAATGTAGATAGTATTGGAACTAAGAAATTATTGATATATTAGGGAAAATTAATTAGTTTTTCACACATATCCTTTCTCGAATGGAGAAACCAATTCTATAATGATAATTTTCAATGTTGGATCACTTTATACAACATAAGACACCATAATTTAGTGGGAATTCTGACCCAATGGTGGTGTAGAAATTTATTAATCCATTGGAGAAGATATTCATGGAATTTGGATGCGGTGAAAAGGAAAAGGTTACACTTGTTGTATATTTTATCAATGGAGATGAAAAGTAATGGTGTTCATTGATACAGAATATAAGGGGGGAGAAGAAATAAAACTCATGGAATGTATAACTTTTAAGGAGACCTTGTTTTATATATAGTTCCCTCATGATCAATAAACATAGATAAAGAGAAATATACTTAGTTTAAATAAAAAGGATAAATAAATTTTTGTAGAGTATAAATATTCCTTTAATATGTTACTAATTTATGCTATATATTTCATATGCAACACGGAATGTAAGATTGGTCATTTATTTGAAGTACTTAAGCTAAGTCACCTAAGGGATATAGTGTCTCAATACTTTTCTTCATATGATGAAATGGTTTTATGTACTATTATTATAGAGAAATAATTCTCCAAGTCTTATCAATTTAAAGGGAAGTGAGAGAAGAATATGATTAAAGAAGAAAAAGTGGATAAAGGGAAGAAGGTAAAGAAGGATTTTATCAAATGTGATAACTGTGGAAAAAATTACCATGGGAAATGGATGAAAGGATTGGTAGTTTTTTATAAGTGTAGAGAATAGGGTAACCAGGAAGAAAGAATGCATGGGGTAGAAGAAAAAAAACTAATATTTAGTTTCACAACTATAAGGAGATGAGGAAATATGAAAAACAATTCATGAATCATCATGGGGATATACCTTAAAATAATCTAAGGGATCAAGGTCAAGCATATGTTATCAACCCAATCGAAGTGAAATGATTAATGTGATTTGGTTTTTCGATCTATGAAATATTTTTTAGAAGTATTTTTTTGATGTTGTTCTCATAATATTATTTATGAAATATATATGGATTGTAATTGTTTACTTTTTCATCAATTATTTGAGATATTATGTTTAATGGTGCCAAGAAAAGTGATTCGGAAACAAGTTAAACTTTTTAGAAAACAAATGGTTAAGGGAAAGATAATCCTTAATATGTTTTTTGATACTTATAAAATGATTTTTAGATAAAGAGATGATTTATATGGATAAATAAAATTATAGACTACTAAATACCATGGATATGATTCAAATGATTTGGATCATAATAATGTGGAAATGTTAACCATTTATGAAATGGTTTAAGTTGATATTTGGATGTGGTTTTAGATATTGATGTATTACTTCAAACTATGATGGCGCCTATAATAAGAGAAGATTCATAAATGGTTCATGGTACCACCCATGGATAATATTTTGAAAATGAAATAGAAACATATCAACTAATTTTATTTCCATATATTCTTATATATTGAAAGAATTATGAAACTCTATGAAACTTTTCTTGAAACAAAAAAATTCCCCTATTATCATCATTTTTGATGATATCAATTACATTTATTCACACCTCTAGTATAAAGATTTTTGGTAAATAAATTTCTCATGAAAATGTTCTCTATCACTCTTCATTAAAAAATGGTGGTCAGATATTTCTTCGATGTCCATTTTTCACTAATGTTCACATTTTTGAAAGCCCTGTTTATAGTGACTTTCACATTTACCATCCCATATTATTAAGAATATTTTTTATTAACACTATTTATAATGTGATTTTTTTAATAATATTATTTTAAAATATCAAACACTTTATTACTGAGATCATGTTTCAATTCCAAGGATGCAATTTAATTATGGTTGGGATAATGTAACACCCTGAAATTATAAACTAAAAACATTATATTTAATAGATTGTATTACATTCAACTCCAAGAATATAAAAGAATAAAATATTTCAATACTTTAAATTAGATTTAATATTTTATATAAATCTATTATATATCTTTTAATTCATGAAACGATGAGTTAGCTTGTGACTTTTTTCAGTTCTTTGCATTACACACAAGACCGAATTTACAAAACAATAATGTATTATTAAGATATTGATTATTTTATATAAAACCTAGATATTAAATTAATTTTTATTAATAATATTTACTAAATTATGGAAATATATTAGCAAATTAATTGGTTATAAACTAAATATAAATGAATATAAAAACCAATTGAATGTATAAGAAATGTTTTTATAAAGACATATTTTAAAGCTACCAAAGGATTTTTATTATAAAAATAAAATTAATTACTATTAGTGAATTATATTAATGAAATATATATATTATAGATTCGATTAACTTTTTTTACATTCATCCAATGTGCTTTATTTTCATATAATAATAGAAAACCTAATAAATGCATAAAAACATATATTTTTCTAAAAAAAATTACTTCCTTTTAATAGAGAACCCATTTTTTATAAAGTTTCTGAAAAATTGATAAATTATATATGTAAATTTTTACTTCATTTTTTAAATAGGAACATAAAAATTAGATTACGGTGAATTTTTGGTGTTTTTCTTTGAAGTTTTATTTTTAGATTAATAGTGAAAAATATTGAATTTTAATTGAGAACAATTTCTTTGCCTAATTTATTTATACAGTTAAATTATATTTTAAAATGTTTTTAAGTTTATTTTTATATCAATTATACAATAATTAATCATATTCAGATATTTTTAATAAATTTCACATATAATTTTTATATAAAATCATTTCAAACTTTTAAACATTTTTACCTTGAAAACCCTCTTTTTCATCCCATCTGTATGATTAAATTAAATTTTATTTTATCATTTTTATTATTGGAATTTGGAAAATTTGATTAAATATTTGGAATAATAATAATTTATAATTTCTAAAATTTTAAAATTCTTTTTTTACCAAAAATATTTTTGTAATTAATATAAATTAATTTTGCTGATTAAGAGAAAAATTAGCTTAACAAGGGATAAAACCTTAATATTAATAGCCAAAATACCTAAAAAATTCAATAAGAAAATTTATGAAAAACTTTAGACCATATAATACCTTTTATTTAAATTGGTTCATTATTTTACCCAATTTACATGGAAAAATGTGGGTGTAACTCCCTCTTTAAAAATTTATAAGAACACCAATCCTCCTCTATAATAAAAAGTTACTCACCCCTATAATTTATTCAGACCTCTCATTCCCTTTGCCTCATCCAAATATTGAAAAACTAATATCCCAAAATCCCTAACCTCATCCTATAAGACTCTTTTTGGACATAAATCAAACCATGTAAGTATTTTGGTATAATCCAAAATGAGTTACCCCAATAAAAGGTAACGTTCTTCAACAATCTCTTTTGTTTCATTTACTTCTCCACCACTTCAATTCATTTTATATCATGATATCATAATATAATATTTATCATAAATATAATAAGATGTTTTTATTATAATGTTTTTACCTACACTTTCTCATACATCCATAAAAAGGGATATGTAATCATCGTTTGTCTGTATGGTATACTACCGCCTCATTAACTGATGTCATTTGTTCTTCCATTTACCACCATTGAAGGCTAGAAAAATGATGTATTTATAGTTTATATATGATATATATAATATTTATAATATATTTATACTTATTTAACTTTTTATATAACCATAAATTTATACCCTCTATTTTTTGGGAATTCGATAACATCGTTTTTGGATGTGGGGGATACTGCATCCTCAAAGAAATGTGATCTGTTCACACATTACATTGAATGTATTAAGAATGGTTTTAACAAAAAAATGTAACATATATAAAATAAATAAGAAACTTTAATTATAATATAAATATATATATATATATAGATTACTTTTCATTCTTTTAAATACAATAATGAAATGGAAGTAGCGTTCATTTGTACGTATGTCCTACCATCTCTATGAATGGTGAATATCATTTATTATCTCTAAATATTATAGATTAATGTAAATAAATATAAACTAAATATAAACTAAATATATATAATATTTATATCCTTTATTACATCCTAAATATGATGAAAATCATGATTAACGTAATAAGAACAAAAATAAGAAGTCAAAACATACTCCAAAACTAGGCAATTAACACTCAAATTATTGAAAATAATAAACAATTTTTAAAAAATGAGTAATAATATATAATATAAAAATAATATATGATATTATAAATATGATTATGGTTATTTTATAATTTATCAACATGTTTAAAACCATTATATAGGCAGTTAAATGACATTCACCCAAAAAGAAACTCAAAGTAAGGGATTCTTGTCTCACTTTTCTTTCCATGATGCATACACCATTTTTGCAACTAATTTATTTTTAGTGGTGTATATAATTCTGATTTTGTATTTTATATCTGGAATAAATTTTTTTCTTGGTATTTATTTTTTCATTTTAAAATATTTAATTCATGGGGATTATAATTCAAATATTACCAAGTAGTGTGGGACTTTGTTTCAATTTTATTTCTTGGATGCATACTTTATGTGCACATAATTTCTTATATATAGTGAAAAAAATACACTTTGACATGAAATTTTGTGAATTTATCATTATTATTATTTTTTAGTTTCAATATGAATTATTTCGTCTCATGGTATTTGAACTTAAAATTACCCAGTGGTAAAGAAATTTCATAACTTAACACCTTTTCATTGATTTATATTACTTACCTGTTGTCATTGGTAATCAATGATTATGTGTATAATGTATTTAAATATCTATAATCATATTTACACTTATTATATTTATATTTATATTTGATACACTCAATGAATTCATTTATTAATTCTCAATTACACATTATTATCATTTTATGGGTTTATTTCACAATCACATTCTAATTGAGATTGATTATTCTTGAAATTTCATTAAAGGAATTTATATGATCATTGTTTAATAAACACTCAATTTTCTTCTCCTCTAGTAATTCATGAACTGTTCAAGTAATATGATCATTTTCCCACTCTTTGGTACTCAATTTGTCTTTATGAAATCTCAACATATTTTCTCCCTTTATAACGAGAACATGTTTACTTTTAAAAAAATTATTTTCTAAAAAGATTTAAAAATATGTTTTTAATCTTTCCAAAATTCATAATTAAATAAATTTCTACCATTTTTTTCTTTTTCAAATTTTTCAAAGGGAACTTATTGTCTCGTTTCAAACAAGGAACTTTTCAATCCTTTTTACCATGCAAAAGGAATGTTTTTTACCTTTTATAGTAAGGTATTACCCACCATCATTTATTTGAAGTTTCCATTGAAAGTATAATAGGATAATTGTTCCACCTTTGAGGTGGCGCGTTTATAGGTGGTGTGAAAATGGTCGATGAGGATCGTTACCCTTCCCTTTTTCTATAAATGTCGGTTCTCATCGAATTTACCGTTCCTTTGTTTCGACCAGTTCATCATAATTATTATTTAAAGAAGGATGAATTGACCTTGCAGAAATTGTTGGTCTCAGCAGGCGATTGTGTGGGGGTTGAGCACTCGTGAAATTAGTCCTTCTCAGATGTAACTTCCTTAAATGGTCTCCAACGAGTTTATTCATGGATCCAAGAACATCCAATGGCCCTAGTATCCATGATTCATGGACTTTCTTTCCAAATCTAGGCACTCATTCATTGAATATTTGGTCAATGACACTTAAGAACTCCATTGGTCGAGAAGATTGGAGTTCAGTCTCACTGCACCCTTCCGGGGGAGGACTGCTTCCTGTTCTAGGACTCTCTTATAGATTTAACTCATGTTCATATGTTCACGAATCCTTCGTTCATTTCTGAAGAGTGTGTCCACATTCTACCATTGTTTTGCAAAATCTTCGTAAGAATTCATATATTTGATGATATGGAGGTGATGCTGACTTGATCCATATTATGAGGTTCTCTTGAGTTTATCATCATCCGGGGGGCGGAAGGTGACTTGATGTTGGGATCGGGCCCACAATGAGGGATTCCTACGTATCCTCAGGATAGGAATCAAAATCCACGTAGTTAGGGTTGTGTGGGGGAATATGCATGAAAGTTTTCCATTTAATGGGACATGATTGGGTGGACCATTTTGGATGGGAACCCATTTTGAGTTCGGGTTGTCTGGTAATCATCCTACATATCCTTCTTTGATCAGGAATTAGAGTTCTCATAGTTCATATTTGTGGGGCTTACGCATGGGAGCTACCCATTTGAGGAGACATGATTGGGTGGACCCTTTTAGATGGGAACCCTTTTGAGATTGGGCCTTTTGGTAGGCATCCTACATATCCTGATTTGGTCAGGAATCAAAGTTCTCATAGTTTAGATTCATGTGGATGTTTTAATCCTCACAAACCTCTAAGACCACGTGATTCATGCTTGGTGTGAGAAATAATAGGATGTGAAAGATTCAAAGTTGCACATGCCTCTTCCCCTATTGGTGGGGGAGGGAGAGCCCACAGCAGAAGAGGTCGGGGCGACCGTGGGTGAGGTTTCAGAGCAATGAACCTTTTCCATGTGATAAGCCATTAAAGTTCATATGTCCCTTCCCTAGAAGATTGGGGAATTACCTCAATGGGAGGGCCCTGGAGCATCATATGGGGGATACTACAGTTTAAAGCCATATATCATGTATGATGGAATCGTAGTTTAACATCATGTGGATAGGACTATTTGGGGTCTTGTAGTTTAGGGTCATGCTATAAGGACCACTTGATATAGATACCATGATTAACTGGAGGAAATCTTGTGTGGATATTCCGAAGTTCCTCAAACATGAGAGGTGCAGAATGTGTAAACCATCATTATGGAGGATCCCGGATCAAGAGAAATGATATGAGGAATGGAAGTCATTGAGGCGTACATAGGTAGGAAAGGACTCTCTTGATGACAAATTTTCCTTTGGTTAATGGTCATTTTTGTGGGCAACATATGCAGAGCCACTGGGGTATGATGTGCAAAGTCAAGAAAAGGTGTCCTCGGGACACCGTCCTTCCTTTTCTGATGGTCGAGGATGTTTATAAAGATCTTAAATCACCCAGTATACTACATTTTAAAGTCATATAGCTTGGATGATGATATCACAATTTAATGTCATGTGGTTTGGACTAGTTCCATATATTTTAACATCATATGGATAGGACATTAAATCATAGTTTTTATTCATAGAGTTTTGACCATGTAGGAAGGGAGCCATTATTAATTAAAGGATAATCCAACAGGGATTTTTTAACATGCCTCTAATATTAGAGGGATGAAATGTGTAAACCATAATTATGGAGGATCCCTAGTTAGGAGAAATGATTTGAGGCATGGAATCCATTGAGGAGTACAAATATATGAAAGGACCCTCATGAAGATGAATTTTTCTTTAGTCAACGGTAGATTTTGTGGGAAACATATGCAGAGCCACCGGGGCATGATGTGCATAGTCAAGCAGAGGTGTCCTCACGACACTGTTCTTCCTCTTCTGGTGGCCATGGATAATTATGAGGATCTGAAACTACTATAGACAAATAGATTAATGGATGTAAAGGATGTGTTAGAGAATTTAGGAAACAATCAGGTTGTGATTGTATATAGAAGTATTGGGTCAACCTAACATAGGAGGTAGGTGATATGGCTTTTTGGAAGGTGCATGAAGAATGTCACTTCTCATGGTATTTAAGGGAAAATGTTTGGGCGGTATAAGGGCACAATGGAAAATGTCGTCGGCCCGACCCAAAAAGTTTGTGGTACGACTCTCCATTTTTTATGGGGGTCAGTGATGGAAGTGAAGGGACTAGCCCGGAGGTTCAGGACTACAGCCCAGCAATGAGCCCGAGCGGGGGTGTGGGGGCACATCCCCTATGGTATAGACTGGTGGGCCTGAACTATTTTCCACACAAACTTGGCCGCATAGAAGTTGGCCACATAGGAGATGGCCGCTTAGGAGCTGGTTGCTTAGGATGGTACGTGGAGGATCTGGACACTGAGGGTGGTATGTAGAGGATCTTGTCACGAACTGTCTTCCACATAGGGGTTCCACGTACTATCTTCCACATATGGGCATATGCATACCATTTTCCGCATATGGGAATTTGCAAACCATTTTCTGCATATTGGAATCCGTGAACTGTTTTTATTATATTTCTTTTTTTTGGCTGCGGAGGGTCTTCTGAATATATTTCATAGGGAGGAACTTCACAAACTACCTTCTGTATATGGTTCGCGGGATGGATTCTGTGAACTATTTCAGATGCATAATTGATTCATGTGAACTGCTTCAGGTGTGGGAGCAATTTCTCTTGCACCTTCTACATTCTTCGTCTGATTTTCACCTGTCCCAAGTATCTCTTTCCACAATCATATTCCTTCCACCCTTCCTTTTTTATTCCCATGGTGGTAATTTTATATAGTTCCAAAGAATATGTATCTGTAGTATGCATGACACCTTATCTAGAAGCACATGGAGGAAATATGGCCCACAGATGACTCAGTCAACTATAATTTGTGGAGGTGTGGGATGTCACTGAGTTCTCCTCATCGGTATACCACATTTTTCACATGGATCGTATGCAAGGTGCACTTATACTATATTCTCACCAGTGAAAACTTTTCTTAACGGCTTCAGTTCGTGGGTGGAAATTCACCACAAACTATTTCATTATCTGGCCAACACCTTGTGAGACAGTGTGCCTTAGGGAATCCATGTATCGATATTTCACGATTTATACCTTCTACTAACCTTTCCCAGTGATGATACATGGCCAGGCCATATTACCTTGGAAATTTTGATTTCATCACATTCCTTCTTAAATTTTAAAATCCAATTTGTATCCATCTTCTTTACCAAACTTGTGGGAGTATTTTCCTTACCTTTTCTAAATTTTTGGGGCCCAAAAAATTCCCCCATCATAATGGGATCTGATCAAGATAAAGAGGAGTCTATTCTGGTGTAGAAGCAGTCCCGACTTGAATGATCAGATAATGATCTAATTTTTTCATAAGCCAAAGGACTCATCGAGCATAGTTCAACTATTGTTGGGGTTTTATGGAAAACCTCACAAAATTTTATGCCTTTTTCATTTTAACCCTAATTTTTTGCCTAAGCCTGCTTAACATGGTCTTAATGGGTATAACTTGACTTTTTCTTAGGTCTCCCTTTACATGTTTTTGACTAAACAAGCTTTACACCTTTTCTGATGGCTCAATATTTCCCCCTTTTTTAATGGACCGATACTTGACTTCTTCACTGAGGTTCCCTTTTGCAAACATTTCCACTAAAAAGTATGCATTCTTTTTCATTGGTAGTTTATTGTCCTACCACCCAAACTTATTACTGATTTTTTTGGTTGAACATATTTGACCATACTTAACGAAGAAAGGGCCCCAATTCAGGACCATAAGTCGGGAATGTTCTAATATCCTTCTGACATGTATTAGGGATTTTTCTTGACCTTTGACTTGTGAATTATGGACATTCATGAGGATTGGGAGCCGATTTAGGAATACATGGGTAGTAAAGGACTCTCCTAGGGATGAATTTACCTTTTATTGGTGGATGTTTTGTGGGGGACATATGCAGAGCCACCGAGGTATGATATTCTTAGTCAGGAATAGGTGTCTGCTAGACACTGGCCTTCCATATTTAATGGATATTTAGGATTTTTAAAATTTTGACTTTATTTTGAAACTATGAGCCATAGTGGGTGTCTGGCCCGAGTATTGGTTTCTGCAGACATTAGGGACATTAATGTCGTCTTTGAGTGGGAAAATATTCCAGCACGCTTCTCTCTTGCATGATGAAGAGATAGTGAATGATCAAGTTAATAAAGAGTCTTTTTTAGGTCAGGGGAACTTGGGAAGAAGGAGGTACATAAGCCTTCATCCAATATTTTTATGAATCTGAAGGTGTGAAAATATGTGGATGTCATTTGGGCATACAGAAGCTGGAGCAGACTCTCGTGAGGATGAATTTTCCTTTGATTAATGGACATTTTTGTGGGAAACATATGTAGAACCACTGGAGCATGAAATGCATAGTCAAGAAAAGGTGTTCGTAGGACACTGGCCTTTTATCTTCGATGTCTATTGAGGATTTCTAATATTTTGAATTTATTTTGAAACCAAGAGCCACAGTGGGCAGATGGCTCAAGTAGTGGTGTTTGAAGACATTAGGGACATTCATGTCAGCTTTGAGTGGGAAAGTGTTACCATACATTTAACTATTTTGTGAGGGAGATCTAGTGAATAATCAAGTCAATTAATATTATTATTATTAGGTCAGGATCACTTGGGAAGAATGAGGTACATAAGACTTCATCTATGATTTTTCCGAATCTGGGGGTGTGATAAGACATGGATGTCATTTGAGAATACGGAAGCTGGAGAGGACTCTCCTGGGGACATATTTTTCTTTTATTGATGGCCATTTTTGTGGGCGACATACATAGAGCCACCAGGGTATGATGTGCATAGTCAATCAAAGGTGTTCGTAGAACACTAACGTTCCGTCTCTGATGTCCTTTGAGGATTATGGAGATTTTTAAATTTAGGGATACGGTACGTGGCCTTCGACAAGGGGTGCTCTTGAACACAAAAGGAGGAATTTCAAATGAGATTCTTCAGGGAAACCTAGAAAAAAGTGGAGGCACTCTTCTTTTGTATGTGGATCAACTTCATGCATATAGAGGGGATATCTTTATAATTCTTGAAAGGGACCAGAGATGAATCGGGCTCAGATGTTCTGATATATCTAGGATATATGTAAGGAGTAAAGTGTAAACCATGAATTTAAGATTCCTTAAATCAGGATGGATGGGATGAGGCTTGGAAGTCATTGGACATACTGAGATAGGAGGGACTATATTGGGTACGAATTTTCTTTTGATTGATGGTCGTTTTTGTTGGCAATGTATGTAAATCCATCGTGGTATGATATGAATAGTCAACAAAATGTGTTGTCAGGACATTGGCCTTCCATCCTAGATAGCCTTGGAGGGTTATGGGGATTCAAGATCACTCAAATAACAAAATTTGAAATATGGAAGGAGTGTATCCAGAAATATTAGGGATATTTGGGCTACGATTTACTCATGGGAACAGGTGTCCCTTATGTAGATCTAACTCATACATAGGGTGAGGCATTTGTTCCATCTTTTGGATATCGGGTTATTTATTATCACATGAACCGGACATGGGGTTCCACTCGGGGGAGGGAATGATGACAAGCCTTTTAGGGTCATGCTGCTAGGACCAAATTACTAGACTGTTTTTCTATAATGCCACGGTGGATCTCTCAATGAAATCCCTAAGCTCACATCAGTTGTTCTTGGTGTGAGAAACAAGGGATTATTAGTATTCTTTTTCATTTCATAAGAATAGAAAAATCATCATTAGAGGACCCTTTTTTTCTTAAACCACTGTTATACAGTTTAATGTCATACAACGGGAATGATTTTGGCCTTGTAGTTTAACAATGTGTGGTGAGGATGTGATGTTATGTAGTTTAGAGTCGTGCAGTGAGGATGATTTTGTAGTCATAAATATCTTCAATAGTTTCATTTTAATTGCAATTAGGATGTTCCTGGTGTTCCTTAAATGTGAGTGATGATAGAAGGTGTAAACCATAGTCCCAGGGGGAAACTTGAATCAGGAGGGATGGCATGGGGCTTGGAATCCATTGGGCATACTGAGATAGGAGAGGACTCTCCCGGGGACGAATTTTACTTTGATTTATTGTCATTTTTTTGGGCGACATATGCATAGCCACCAGGGCTTGATGTGCATAGTCAATAAAAGGTGTTTACAATACACTATCCTTCCATCTCAGATGGCCTTGAATGATTATGGGGATCCAAGTTTTCCCTTGGTATGGAGTGTAACAAATGGTAATGATGTGCCTGGGAACGTGAGAATACCCGAACCATGATTAACTGTGAACTATTTGGAGCTTCCATATAGTTATAACCCATATGTATAGAGGAAATCAGGATTTTTAACTTCTCATGACTGAGAGGCATGTGTGGAATCTCCTAATACCAAGTACTGGGCCACACATAACTCTCAAAAAAATTCACATTTTATTGTCATG
The DNA here is from genome assembly GCA_963277665.1 of Viscum album. NCBI lineage: Eukaryota > Viridiplantae > Streptophyta > Magnoliopsida > Santalales > Viscaceae > Viscum > Viscum album. The sequence continues at coordinate 609,027,989 of OY728143.1, read as the reverse complement.
CGATAGAAACTTTCATAGAATCCCCATACAAGTCTGAACTATGTATGGGAAAAATGGCATTTTTTGCTGGTGGCTGGGCCAGGATGCTGAATTTGAGCGTCACTACATATCCTGAGAAGGTATTAATTAATCCACACATAGTTCTGAATATTCCCTACAAGAATTTTCTCTATGTGTTAGGGACACTTGAGGGGATTTTTTTTTATGATGATAATGGTTGGGCTAGGATAGAAGATCAAGGCATCACTATGTATCATGTGAGGGTAGGAATCAAGCCACATGTAGTTCTGTGAGTTTCCTGTTCCGATTTAGCTCAGTCCATGTGTGAGGAAATGTTAGGTAATTTTGGTTTCACATGATACAAGTGATGGGTCTATCATATTCCCCTATGATTTATTTGCATAAGAGAATCCTCACCACTGATACTAAGCTCATGTGAGTTATACTCATTGTGAGAAACAAGGATTGGTCATAGAGTCTCCTTTGCAAGTATGGGGAGGTAGAGAATATGATGGGGGAATTTTCATTTTCTTTCCTTGTGGGGCTAGGCCAAGATCAAGGATCGAGGCATCGCTATGTCTCCTCTGAGAGTAGGAATCAAGTCGCGCGTAGTTCTATGTGTACCCTGTACCGATTTGTCTCAGTCAAAGGGGTAGGGGAACTTTTATTCTACCCATAACGGTTTCTAGTTCTACCATGCTACCCCATAGTTGACCTTTTTAAGATAATCTCTACCACTAATCCTAAGATCAAGGGAGTTATACTCAATGTGAGAAACAAGGAGTGTTAAGGGTTTCATGTACGAATATGGGTATTAATGGGGCATGATGGGGGCATTTCTTCGATGGGGGATGGGCCAAGATTGAGGATCGAGGCACCTTTACATATCTTGTGAGGGAAAGAATCAAGTTATATGTAGTTATGTGAGAGATCATGTAGTTTATTTTCATGTGATTAGGAAGTTTTATGCTACATAGTTTAACGTCTTATGGTGAGGACATGAGTCACAGTTTAACTCCATGTTTCAGGGATGATTTCCTTATAATTTAACTTCATGTGGAAAGGATGATGACTCGTAGTTTAAGGTCTTAGAGTTTGGACCATGATATGGGAGCATTTTTAACTCTTATTTTAAGTTCTTAGAGTATAGACCACGGTATTTTAGGAATCCTTTACTCATAGTTTAGGGATGTATAGCTTGGACCTCAACATTGGGGGATATATTTTTTTATTTACTCATTGTTTAGGGTCATAGAGTTAGGACCTTGGATTTGGGGGAATTTTTACTCATAGTTTAGCGTTGTAGAGCACGAACCTTGGCTCCATGGTGTTTTATCGTTACTCATAGTTTAAGGTCTTGGAGTTTGGACCATAACATGGGGGGAATTTTTTTGACTCATAGTTTAGGGTCGTAGAGCTTGGGTATTTACTCATAGTTTATGGTCTTAGTATTTTGACCATAACATGGGGGGAATTTTTATGAATCATAGTTTTGGGTCATAGAGCTTGGATCTTTACTCATAGTTTTTGGTCTTAGAGTCTGTACCATAACATGGGGGCATTTTTATGACTCATAGTTTAGGGTCATAGATCTTGGACCTTTACTCGTAGTTTAAGGTCTTAGAGTTTAGACCATAACATGGTGGAAATTTTTATGACTCATAGTTTAGGGTCATAGAGATTGGACCTTAATATTGTTGTTAGTTGTTACTCATAATTTAGGATCTTAGAGCTCGGACCTTGGCTTCATGGTGTTTTGTCGATACTCATAGTTTAAGGTCTTAGAGTTTGGACCATAACATGGTTGTTATATGAAGTATTTCTTCAAAAACTTAGCATTTTTAGGGGCCATAATGAGTTTTCCGTCCATTGATATTAGTGAATATGATCCATTGGAATAGACTCTATGTATGGCATATAGTACTTCCCACTTTAGTTCAAGATTTTTGGGATTCTTCTCGAGTATCATCGGGGTTTTGAGGACTAACATCATTTCTAATTCAACGAAAGATCTAAGGTGAAACTTTTTGTTGAAGGCTCGTGCAATCCAGTTTTGGTAAATTTTCAAATGGTGCAGAGTGTGTAGCCTTTTTTCATCTAGCTGCTCCAACTCATCAAACCATCTATGGGATTTCTCTTCCATGGATAGTTGATCGCAAATAGCTATAAGAAGTGATGGAACTTGGATTTAGATAGGTAACACTTCCTCTTCCCTATATACTAATGTGTATGGGGATGCCTTGGTGGTATTGTGGGTAATGGTCCGGTAAGCCCATAAAGCTCGAAGGAGCTTGTCTGGCAATGATTTTTTACCCTTGTCGACCATCTTTTTAATTATGTTGGACAGAGTCTTGTTAAAAGCCTCTATCTGTCCATGGGTTGTCATGTGGTAGCGGGATGACCGATTGGCTTTGATTCCATACTCTTGGTACATCTTGCCCCACTCAGCAGAGCATAAGTTGGTGTCATTGTCTGTTAGTATTATATGAAGGATTCCAAATATGGTGATGATGTTGGTCTTCACAAATTTGGTGATGTTTCTCTCCTAGACTTCTTTAAGAGGTATGGATTTGGCCCATTTGGAAAAGAAGTTGGTTATTGTGAGTATGAATTTGAACTGTCTAGATGTGGCAGGAGGATATGGTACCATAACATTCATCCCCCAGGTGGTGAATGGCCAGGATTACTTGGCTTCATGAATTAACTCTGGGGGTCGGTGTATGAAATTAACATGAACTTGGAATAAATGGAACTTCTTAGTGAATATGACACAATCTTGTATCATAGTGGGCCAGTAATACCCAAGCCTTTGGATTTGGTGAGAGAGCTTGGTTGTTGACTGGTGTGCTCCACATGCTTTGGCATACACTTCTTTCATGACAGAATCTATTTCTTCTCCATCAATGCACCTGAGAAGGACTCCGTCAAGACCTCTTTTGTAGAGGACCTTCTCTTAGTTTACCCCATTGTATAGGAAAATGTTGACTTCCCATCTTTAAACCTGCTCCCTTCTAGCTCTATCTGGTGGGAGCTCCCCGTGCTGAAGGTAATTTTAAATGGGTGACATCTAACTAGTGTTATGACCATGAGGCTTAGAAATAGGACTAATTTCATTGATTTCCTCTTTATTATTTTGGATGAATGGCAAGAACATCTGGAGGTGAGAAATGATAATGATTGTTTCATCCTGGTCAGGATCTGCCAAGGATGTGGATTAATTTTCCAAATCATATGCTTGAGAATTCTATGATCAAGGGACATAAGTCAATGTTTGTTCTGATGGTAATTATTCCATTAGTTCTCGAACATGGTTCATCAAGGGAACCAACACTTCTTTCTTGATAGCATAGTCACCGTTGACCTGCTTGATGACCATTTTTGAATCACCCCTTATTTTTAGGTGTTTGGCTTGCACCTGGAGTTCTAATTCTATGCATGTAATGAGGGCCTGATACTCTACTTCATTTTTGTGCACCATTATAAAATAAGGAAAAGGTAAGGAAAGATGGCCCTTTTGGGAGATATGAGTATGACTCCCATACCCACTTTGTTGAGCCTGGTATCCTCTATCCTTTTACCTGTCGGGATTTGGGAAGCACCGTCAAAGTACATATCCCATGCCTGGGGATTTTCATGAATGGAAAACACTTCTTCATTTGGAATTTTGACATCCAACAGTGTTGTTTCTTCTGAGGTGTGATCAGCTAGGAAGTCTACTAATTCTTGGCCTTTGATGGACTTCTAGGTCATGTATCATATGTTAAAATGTTTTAGGATGATCTCCCATTATGATAGGTTCACATTCATCATGGGACGGTTGAGTATATATTTGAGCTTGTTGTAGCGGGAGACTAGGTGGGCCTCATGGTGATGTATGTAATGCTTGAGCTTCTGAACTGCGAAGATTATAGCTAGGTGGTTCTTTTCAATCTTTGAATACCGAATTTTGGCATCAATCATTTCCCTACTAAGTTAGTAGGGGGTTTTCTCACTGTCGATGCCATTCTTCTGCACTAATAAGGTGCCTAACAACTATTCCAGGTTAGTTACATATAAAATGAGTGGTCTCCCCTTAACTGGATGCATGAGCACCGTTGAGCTTAGCATATATCTTTTAAGATTGTAAAATGTGTCTTGACAATCATTATCCCACTCATGCATAACTCCTTTCTTCAAGATACTATTTAAAGCTAAACATTTACCTTCTAGGTTGGATTTTATGTTTCGGATGTAGGAGAGGTTACCCTAGAGACCTCTCAACTAGGTGAGGTTGTAAGTTGGGGACATTCCAAGAATGGATTTTGTCTTCTCGGGGTCGACTTCGATGCCATGATGGCATACTAAGAAGCTGAGGAATTTTCCTGTGGTAATGCCAAAGTCACATTTAAGTGGACTCATCTTTAAACTATGCTATCATAATTTTTTGAAGACAGTTCCAAGATCATCCAAGTGGTTTGAATGCTATAATGTTTTAACCACTAAGTCGTCGACATAACACTCAGCTAATTTTTACAAGAAGGGCTTGAAGATGTGATGCATGGCATGCTGATATGTGGCACCGACATTATTTAGACCAAAGGGAATCACTTTATAATAAAACACTCCCTAAGGAGCCCTTAAAGAAGTAGATTCTTCATCTCCTTAGGCCATCCAGATTTGATTATATCCAGAATAGTTGTCCATGAAAGAGACGTATTCATATCCAGTTTTTTATCAATCAATAATTCTATGATCAAGACTGGGAATTCATCTTTTGGGAAATTCTGATTGAGGTCCCTGAAGTCAATGAAGATTCTAATCTTTCCATTCTTCTTTTTAACAGGAACTATGTTCTCTAGCCAGGTCGGATATTGGACCTCCCATATGAAGTTGGCTTTGATCATCTTGTCAACTTCAACCTCTAATTTGATAGGATGCATCGGGTGGGTCCTTCCAGATGTATGTTTATAGACCCATTGATCTTATGGTAATCCTAGATGATGGGTGGAAACTTTAGGATCGAGTCCTACCATCTCTGTGTAATTCTAGGAAAACACATCTCAATTCCTCTTTAGTAAGGAGGTGTATGCCTCCTACTTCTCGACAGGCATGGACACACTGATCTAAGTGAGCCACGGGTCATCTTTGGTGACCATATTTATCTCCTTAAGTTCATTGATGGTGGAGGAGACACCTTATTCGAATGCAGGAGGGGAATCTTTAAGGTCTTCTTCCTCTTTTTCTTATTCTTCATCATCTTCATCATCTTCCTCTTCTGATGGAGAAAGGATTTTTGAGAAAAACTTTCCGATGTTGGAAGAGAATTTGTCTTTTGCCATTTTGTGTGAGGCAAGGGTAGTTTGATGTCCCAAGGATGGTCTGAGAGCATATTTGATAGGGCTTTTCCTGACAACATGGGAGTCAACCCGCTTTTCCAGGTCCTTGAACTCATTGACCAGAACAGAGACCATGTAGACCACAGAGTTTTCATTAGGGCTTGTGTTTATGCATTCAACTTGGTTGATGGGTAGTACATATTCTTCTCTAAGTTTCTAGATGGGGTCAGCAGGAGCCATCTCTAATCCATTATGGGCATTGATCCAATCAACATCATCAGCTGAAAGATGTTTTTCTTCCAACTCATAGGACCCTGGGTCGATATAATGTGATTCACTAAACTCAAATAGGGATTTATCGGCGTACAATTCCCCTTTTTTCCTATTATTGAAATATTTGATGCACTGATGGTATGAGGATAGAATTGCAGTGTGTTGATACAGTCAAGGCCTCCCTAATAGGACGTTGAAGGTCGTACATTGCCACACCACCAAGACCTCGGAGTCTGATATGAGATCATTGAGCTATGTTTTAATCTTTATTCATCCCAATGGGTTCTTATAACTTTTTTTGTATCCCAAAATATTTTTAGTGTAGGTTGTTATGTTGTTTCCATCATATCCCAGCCGATGAAGCATTCGTAGCGGGAGGAGGTTAACTCCAGATCCTTTGTCGATGAAGATCCTCATAACATCAATTCCATTTATCTTGCCAGACACGTATAAGGGTTTGATGTTCCATTTAATGATGGTGACTTCATCCCTATTTTTGAAGGATATGATGACGTGACATTCTTCAGGACTAATCTCCATCCGGTATACTTTGTCCGCTTCTACATCGGCCTCGAACTCCTGGGGACGTAGTAAGGCTTTGATGAGTGCCTCTCTAAGATATGTGGACAGGATCAACACATCCAGTATTGATAACTTTATTGGTACTAATGTCAGCTGCTTCATAATATCATATTTCTACTCTAAAGTTCATTGCTTACCAGATCGGGGTTTCTCTTTTATAGAAACTTTAGGGGTTTGTGCTTTGGACGTAGATGGTTCGGCCTCTATAGTAGGGTTTGGCGGTGTTGCAGTCCTTTCCACATTTGGCCGAACTGGTCTGCCTATATACCTTGGGAGATTTGGTATTTTTTTCTTCCCCTGATGTATATTCTAATATAACTGGGCTTGGATTTCTATCTACGGGGGTGGAGGAGCATTCTAGTTCTTGTTGTGTCTGTTGGAGGGTCCTTCCACGATTTTACGCGATGTTAATGGTTTGACTTGTAGCATGGCCTAGAATTTGACTCTTGTTATGATCATACCTTCCAGAGATCCTCTGGCTTCTGTGGACTCTTCCTCCATCTCCCTAGTTGGGCATGGGGAATTCGAGTTTGTGGCCATATTCTTCATCATAAAAGAGGTCCATCAAGTGAATGGCATAAATGAAGCCAAAGATCAGTTCTTGATCGCTGATAGAGATAATATTTTCATAATTCTTTATATGTAATTAAATTTTTTAATCACTAATAATTTATTAATTTGTGTTATTTACATAAAATTTTGGATTTATAGGGTGTTTTGAGCTTAAATATGAAAACTAATTAATTTGGAAATATTGACAGATTTTAATCACTTTGGTAATTCATGTATATTTTTTAAAATTTAAATCTAATTGATGTGATTAAATTTTTTATTGGGTTAATATATTTATTTTCTTCGTATTTTGTTTCTTGACAATGATTTAATTCATTCATCCACAGGTCCAAAAAATTCAATACAGTTGTAAAATTATTTTGGACAACCGTGTGGACCCCACCTCAATTAATTGGTCATAAATTGGTCAAAACACATCCAATTAGGGTGATTTCAATTTTAATGGAAATATAATTAAATTTTTAGTTCTTATGTTGAAGATTATGAACATTTACCTACACTAAGGCGGCCCATGGATGCTCAAATTTTGGTGCAGGAAAAAGAAAAAATTCATTCAGAATAAATTCTCAGATTTAATTAGCCATATATCTTACTACAGGGTGCTGATAAAGTTGAAATTTTGTGGAGAATCGTATGAGATATTTTGGAACATCTTTTATGAAGATAGAATTCCAATATTAGTCCATTTAATTAGACTACCATGGTAAAAACTTTGGTGGAAATAATATGCAAGAAATCTTAAACAAAGATTTTGATTATCTGAAATTTGAAGACCGAAGGATGGAAACACTTGGCCTATATAAGGAGGAGTTCGCCCATGTTAAAGGAGAAGTTAGACACCAATATTGAAGAGGATTCATAGATACATGATTCTAACTTAGGAAAATTCTTTTCTTTTCTTTTTATTTTAATTT